>CM033632.1:30949552-31549552 GCA_019453435.1 Rhinogobius similis
AAGCAGGTGAATAATGATTTCGCTATGGCCATCTCCACAACGCTTTAAGAAATGTTTTGGTCTTACAGTGGCAAGTCTTACAAAAGTTACAAACTCAAAAGTATTTTTTGCCCCTCAAAAATAAAAATAGTTTGAAAGATGAATTTGTAATGCAGTAAGTAGGCCAATTATTTGTATATTGCAATTATTATTGTATTTTATTGATTTATTTTACTACAACAAGAAATTAAAACCGAATCACCCAAAAAAGTCATCTGTTTCAATGCTGGAATCGACATTTAATAATACAGTGTACGCCCCACACAACAGTGGCTGGAGGTGGCACGTCGCCTGCAGGATTCCACGGGAATAGAAAGTTGAAACCATACTTCTGAACATTATTCATGGAGATACAATATTTCCATGGAGATGAAGAGTAGCAGGCTCCTTCAGGCAATTACGAGTCAGGTTTGTGGACTGCAGTGAGCTCACTTACAGTAAGGACATATTTTTCATCGCAATAAAACAACCAAGATGAAAATAACATGCTTTTATTATTTGGTTACTAAGTTACATTAACTGTTTTCTCGCTGTAAAATAAAATGTAAACATTATTACGCATAATTGTATTTAAAGTGAGTATGTCTAGTTACATATTTAGTCATCAGATAAAGACATCTATCTTGTATTATAGATTACTGAAACCTTGTCTACTATATAAGGTAATTACAAAGCAGTACAGTACTCCAGCATTTAAAAACATCTGACTCATTTTAGAAAATGCACAAGATATAGGGCACTTTTGCTCTTTTTTTTATTTAAACAATATAATCCAGAAGAGAACATGATTAATATATATTTTTGACTCCAACAAAAACATAAAATGTCAATATAAAACTGTAAAAAAGTAACATTTTTGTGCATTTACACATCTCAATTTCTTTATTTTTTTACATTCAGGTCAATAGCCATGACTTTGGCACGACCACACAACAGGTGCTTGTTGAATCTGTGACAAGAAGACTTCCTTTCTCCACCACTACACTGGGGGCATTCATAGTGGTCCAACTTGGCACGTTGTTACTAAATTACAAAAAAATTTACATAATGTAATATCATAATTTTAAGGAGAGATATTGCATGTTTAAAATGTTTGCATCTTGATTAGATGAGGATTCTTTTGCATTCTAAAAAGGCACTGGGATCATAATTCGCTGAAAGGAGGATGTGCAGGACAAGGACTCCCTTCATGGCAGCTCTGAGATTTGTGACCAGACAGACAGCTTCATCCTTATTTAGTCTTTGGCTTTTTTCCTTTTCCGCTTGAGGACTCTGCAACATCCACAGTCTGAAAAATCAAAACACAAGCACAAATGTAAATAAATACAAAATATAAATACAAAAACATATACATACTAATTATATGTGCACAATGGAGTGGTAAAAATGTCTTGTGAATAGATGTTTGGTGGACACATGGTGGAGGTGGGGCTTTGTCTGAACAGTGACACAATAGCTCCATCTATGTCTATAGCAGTTTACGTTTTTCTTTTACTTTTTAATCCCTACTGTTTGTTTAATTTTTATGTTTTGTTATCACATTTTTGTAATACATTTTTTTGTGATGTGGGAATGTACATTTTATAGTTTCTTTTAGGGCTGGGGCAATATATTGTTTTACAATATATCATCACACGGTCTTGTTGTATTGTATTGAAGTGGAAACATGTATCACAATACTTGACATTAATGACATTTTGTACATTAATAAAGCTGGAGTGCTCCACATGAATTCTGCAGGAGCAAAGTGTCCAACACTATGACATGATGAAATAATGTAAACTGGACTTTCATGTGGTTTTATGCTCTATGTAAACAGATTACAGACACAGAGGATGTTTGTATCAGTATTGTTAATATCACCTTTGGTGCTGATTGATTAAAAAAATGGAAGAAAACACGACCCCCGTCATTAATGTGCATTTGCAAATGCCAGACTGACTGTGAGTTTATCACTTTTGTAAACTTTACTTGTGCATTCTGTTAATTAATGGAAGGGGAAATTACTTCAGTTCCAAATAATATTTTTTCATTTATTTTGCGTAAAGTATTGCAATATGCTCACTCATATGATAATGCTGATGTTTTCAATTGTTTCAAACAGAATTCTGTAACTACAAAACAGTATCATGTAGGATTTTTGGCCATATTTTTTTTTTTAATTTTTACAGTTAACTTGTTATATATTTTTATATTTATTACGATTATTATTATTATTATTGATTGGCAATTAATTTCTTGTCTATTGGTCACAGTAGGGCTTTGATGTAATTTAAAGTGGTTAATGGACATGCAAACTTAAATATGTGCAATCTGTACTAAAAGAATCCATCAATCTATTAAGGGGTTTGTGATTTGGACTGCAGGTCGGATCTGGCACAGAGGATTGAAAGTGTATCCTACATTTACCACCAGAGGCCACCAAAAAGCCCACCACTAGACATCTAACTTATTTATTTGTCACTTACTGCTCCTCTTTTCCTGGTCGTCCTGAAGAAGTCCTCCATCCGTGTCTGCTTACATCCTTTATTTTTTTCTCTTTCTTCTCTGCGCTTTTTGCGCTTTTGATGAAAGGTTGCCAGTCGATTTCGAACCCTCCCTTCTCTTCGAAAAATTATTCAATATTTTATTATATTATATCGCAACCAGAAAAGGACATGTTACGCTTCGAGAACTCACTTGATGTGACTTCCTTGATTTAAAAACCTAACCAAGGCTTCTTCATCAGGCTCTGTCCAGACAAGCTCAGGATTGTCTGTTATTGGTTGTTCGAGGAATAAGTTTCTTGCTGCTTTATAATTCCAAAAGTGTGGAACTGGATGTGTCTAGAGTTGTAGAAGGTATAAATTGAATGTTATACAGAAAATAAGCAATAATGTTGTAATCACAGCATTTACCTTTCTCTTGACGTGTAAAACCACGTTTTCGATTGTCCGATGCTTCTGGATTAAATCTAGAGCTCTTTTGGGACCCAATCCAGGAATCTTGTCACAGTAGTCACAGCCCAGTAAAATACAAAGATCTACAAACTACAGAAAATAATCAAATAAATGCTTTTTATAATTACAGATTTTTTCAGATGTGCATTTTCTTTACCTCTTTTTGAGTGATATTCAGTTTATGCAGTAGTTTCACAAGGGAGTACTCTATGACTTCACTGTGAAGATAAAGAAAGTCAGTCCAATTTTAGAACAATACCAGTATTACAGGTGGCTATTGCCCTGTCGAGTACACATGATAGAGATTCGAGAAATATTTCCCTGTATTATATTTACGTTACATAAAAATAATATTACTCAAGTACAAAGTAGTGGTCCAAAAAGTTAGTCATGTCAGAGCAGAGTAAAAAAGTAGTTAAGTAAGAGTAAATGTATGAGAAATTGTCTGGAAGTAAAAACAGATTAATAATTTGAATTTAATGTAATTGGAAGGACAAAAAAAAAATATTGACGATCAAAAGCTGGTATTTTCAAAAGATGCTACTATATCATATCTGAAGGAGCAATGCAAGAAACAAATGTTCAAATAATTTAATATTAGCAACATAAAGCTTTTTTCCAAGAAGTACAATTTGTTCAAAAAGTTACTCAGCCACCTCTGATTATATTATTTGTCATATTTCAGCTTATCCATGGGTTTCAGAGTGATGAAAATCTAGCACCGTTATCCTTTTATTTAACATTTTAAAAAAAAATATTACATCTTTTGATTAGTCAAAAGTCAGGGGTCTGTATGTGAAGTGGGTTTGGCACGTATTTTGAGTGGGTTAGTTGCAGACTGCTGCTGTGTCTGGGAAAAATTGACTTGCAGATTCTTCCCACAGACCCACACCTCCCCCACACTCGCCTCGCAGTCAGTGTAGTAAGAGAGATTGACTGTTTTATTAGAGACATCAAAACTCATGATTCACAAATGTAGAGCTGTGTCATAATTTGTTTGGGACTGGCTCCACAAATTTGTCATATTAATATTATGGCTTTAAAGTCATTTCAACTCAAAATCCTGTCTTTAGGGTTGAATGAACCACTTTCTGTAACTATGGTGAAGAAATAATTTCACTTTTGTTTATTTAGACTTTTTTTTTTAATTTAAAAGTATAGTGAGACTTCTGAATGTTAATGTTTGGATTTGTGTGAGAAACTATACATGCAAATAAATGATAAATCAAGTTCGACGCTGTGTTGATATGTTAGCATGTGTATCTCCTACCTGTCCTTACTGGCGTTGAGTTTCCTGATCAGAATGTTGGCTCCAAATGGCAGCGTGTCCATGTCTTCAGAGGCCACAGCGTGCACGGCCCCAGTCTTCACCAGCTGTGCACAGAGGGCCTCCGCGTCGCCCGGGGCCTGGCATAATAACAACGGTCACACATTTACAAAATAGAGTATATCATAGTATAAGAGCCAGTTGGGTTTGTACCTGAACAACCGGGATGCCCAACAGCTTCAGCAGGTCGATGCAGTTTTTGGTTTGAGCTGATGCTGCGTGAAATGTCACAGTATTAATAATCAATGTAGTTAATATCTAGATAATCTATTTTTACTGTGCATCATACCAAAGCCTAAATAGTTGGTAAACTTCCTTCCGTCTGCCTCTGCTCTTTTCTTAAGCTGAAAATAGAGTACATATTGCAATACCTTTATATGTGTCAATTTTAAGCAGGAAAATATTACTTTCTAATACCAAAAACACATTATAACAATATTTTGATTATTATTATTGACCGACTTTTCCGACAATGCAGCACTCAAAAGGAGAGGGAATTATAAGGGCATGTAACTAGTTGTGTAGAAGGGAGGCCAAGCCGATATCATGAAAACTTGTTGCCATGTAAACAGACCCTCTTTCTGCTCTTAATCAGACCTCGTACATAAGCGTAATTTACATACCACATGTAAACCTCCCATCATGCCTTCTAGAACAATAAACCCCATTGTGCACTGAGCTCTGGCCTCCTTCTCCTGGTGTCTGTTCTTAAAAGTATAAAAGAATATGATTTTACATTTGTTGTCATATTGCACTTCCTTACATGGGTTTGCATATGTTAATTATGACTTGAGTCTGAACAAGGATGAGAAATAAAAGGTTTTTGGGAGAGCAGCTGACAACAAAGACATGAAGACTTCACTCTGTTCTCCCGCAGAACGTAGAGCTTGGTTTAGAGGTGCACTAGGTACATTTTTATTGTATTCTATGTTGTGCTGTGAATTGTTACTCACGGTAGAAAGTTTTTCTTTTGGAGGCTTCCCATCCAACACAAAGACAGGCTTTATGCCATGTTCAAGTAACGTCAGTGTGCGGAAGAAGAGGCCAGACAGAATCAGTCTGCAGAGCACAAGAAGAGATATTACTGTTAGTACACAAGTCCAGTAGGTAGCAACTGATGTCATTAGTTTAGTATCAAAATGTCTGTAGAGCTGAAGCTTACTTTGGTGAAGACACTACAGCCTGAAACTGGTGCATAACAATAGATGTATCCATTGCAATAATTTTTCCTGGAGTAAGACAAAGAAAACTGTTAGCAAAACAAGATTGCGCCATAGTCAGAGTAATTTTATATTCTAGGTCTTAGCTTTAAAGTGCATATGACAGCTCAGACTGCACTTTTACTAGTACTAGTGGTGAACATAATTATATAGGTTGCGTTCATCACATCACAACATTCCATCTGCAATAATATTTAATACAGGTGGGCGGCAGCTGAAGTGAATATTGTTAAAATGCAGATTTTTATTGCAATTATGTAACAATTAATTCTTAGGTCTAGTCATTAAGAAAAATCATCAGGTTCAACATTTATGAATTTACTAGGACTACAACCAGCGATTGTTTTGGTAATCGATTAGCCCCGCGGGTATTCTTTAGATTAAATTAATAGTCGTTAAGAACGTGAAAGGCCGTGAATATAGCCTTTTTGCTCAATTTGACACAGATAAAGCTGAAGTGAAGCTGTATGAGGATGTTCTGCCAGAGAATAGTTACAGACAAAAAGGTATTTTTATCAAAAACACAAGATTTACCCAATCCCTGTGTCATTTTTGAGTGATTCTTGCTCTGTATGAGTAACAAAATCTCTTCTCTCAGCTCATAGCATGTTGGAATCTGTGTATAGATCAGTTAACGATTATTCGATTACTTAATTAGTTGACAACTATTTATATAATTGATTATATTATCATTATGTTCAGTGCTATCAATAGGGAAAAGTGGCCCTCAATCTGAGGCTATGATATGATCACATTTTAAAACATGAACGTCACCTAATTAAGAGGTTAAGAGTTCCCTAATTTTTTTGGGGGAAGTTTATAATTTTACGTCCTGGTTGAACATGGGCAGCAGATGTGACATATGTAGAGGTAATTCAGCAACTATTAAGTGTTAGCTAGCAGCCATATTGTAAACAAATCCATATAAATGACATAATAGTTATGAATGGATAATACAATAATATCTGATAACACATTCATTTTGTCATTAAACTGTCAGTTGTGTCAGTTGTGGCTGTAAATTGTCCCTGCATTTTATATGGAATTTTGCTTATTGATAACATAGTTTTAGAGCTCAGCACTTCTTCTGTCTTTTATTTTTGTTCAGAAACTGGAACTTGAATGATGTAAAACCACAGGAATTATCCCACCAAACTACCAAAGTACCACCAAAGTAATAATAATAATATTTTTTTTTTAAACGGTCATATGCACTGTAAGTACTGTACTGTACTGTACTTTTACTTTTGTACTTTGTTACTTTCACCACTGGACTCACTCAACTCTACATAATTGATCAAAATGTGCCAGAATACACCAAAAATAACCACATCAACAACTCAATGACTGAAAAATCCATTGATCATGTCTCTCAAATCTTTCTTAAATGAGACCATTAAATGACGATTGTCAAAAAGGTGAAGTTTAAACGCTTATTAAACATTTGTTACACTCCAGGCAAGTTTTCTTGTGTCACGTGACCTCGCTAGCTTTAGCATAGACAAAGGCTAAGTTTAGCTACAACAACCAAACACACTGTATGTACAATGATCCTCAGTCAGAGCAGTGAAGTCAGGACTAAAGGTGAACATGTACCCGAATAGTCGCTGATGTCTTTGTGACAGACGGCATCTGGAGCTTCAAAGCGGACTAACTCTGCCAGTTTTGTGATGCCCATTGTTGTTGTTACAGCCGCACTGAATGAAACCAGCAGGAGTGATTCAAAGGCGTGTAGGAAAGCAACAACAAAACAAAAAAACTATAAAATTATACGTGTCCCATTGACAAAGTGGTTCTTTGGCTCCCTGGTTGCGAAGAAAATGCAGTAGTTCCGTCACCGGGACATTTAAAGAGGTCGTACCCGGATGGATGGTGCAGGTGGAGGAGTGTCCTGTGTAGTTTTATTTTTCTTTTCCGACAGAGGGCGCCATGAGAAGGCAAATCGGATGAAGTCTTGGTTACTACAGGTTGCCAAACTTGCACTGTTCATCAAAAAAATTAAGAGTAACTAAATGAGTAAAATCTCTGAACATAGCATCTGACAAACAAAGTAATTGGAAGGACCTTAAACCTGAAATACAGCACAAAATCTGGTATTTGTAAAGAATA
This sequence comes from Rhinogobius similis, assembly GCA_019453435.1. NCBI lineage: Eukaryota > Metazoa > Chordata > Actinopteri > Gobiiformes > Gobiidae > Rhinogobius > Rhinogobius similis. The sequence goes on from CM033632.1 coordinate 30,957,187, forward strand.
TAATCTCACAAAAATGAGAAAAAAACATTTCTTAAGAGCAGTGCAAGAAACAGAAATGTGTAAGTCATTTAATATTGTCAACATATAAAACATTTGTCACTTGTAGACCGTGGGAAAAGCCAGAGGAATCAAAACTGACACAAGTAAGAGTACTCATATTATGTGTTACTTCAAACAAAATATCACTCAAGTGGAAGGAAAAGTGTGCTGTTAGAAAAATATTGTGTAAAGTAGTTTCTTAAAAAGTTACTCACAGTAATGTAACTGAGCACTACCAACCGCCACACTCCTCAGTGAGGTTTGTGACACAGGTCTAAAATTGTTCATTACGTTGATGGAAAATATAACCGAGCATTAACACAGTCATCATCACAAAATACAATTTCAACAATCACCACGAGTCATGGCAGAAATAACATCCATTTATTATATTTTTTTCCATATAAACATATAACATGTGACAACGACATAGCAACTTAAAACTCCCAACCATGCAAATGAAATAATAATTAAATTAAAAGTTAACATTTCATTATTCAAAAATAAAGGTATCTAAAACAAGATCATATAAAATACAAGACTTGTGTACAACTTTAATAAAAAGTAATCGCTAAGAGCAGGAAACACAGATGGAAAACTGCGTTCACTGCATTGAAATAAATATTTATGTATAAACTTAACAGCAGTTTTTAAAGTAAGTAAGGTCAAAACAATATAGTGGACAAAACCACATTGTAGGAAACTTTAATATTAGACATCAATGGGTAACAGAATTTGAACAGCATTCAGGAAATATATGGCATCATATTATTTATTTTTGACACTTTCATTATTGGGATTGGTCCTTTCACAAATGGCAGAGCTCCCAAAACATGTGTTCCGACAAGTTTTATTACTTTTAATATTCACATAATGATGTCAATAAATAAGTTTTAATTTACCAAAATATTTCTAGTTCTGTAGTAGTGCATTACTTAATACACTCAGTAAACCTGATTCTACACAGATTTAGCCACAAAAAGCAAACCCTTGTGCTCTGTGTTTTCCAGTCTACCAGCAAGAAAAGACACAAATAACAATCATTTATACCTAAAATGTAACATGTCAGTAGTCAAGACGGATATGTTGAGACAAGAACACAACATACACTTGCCTTATATTTTTACCATTTTGGGAGACTTTATGGTTTATTAGTGTTCAGCGGCGAAACCATATCCAGGTGTTGATGAGCCAAAACGCCACAGTGGCAGAGTATAGCACCACCTCTCGCTTCGAACGTTCTTTATTTTCCTCCTCGAGAAGCTGGAGACGCCGGTTCAACTTCACAATCTGCAAAAAATGATGTAAGATCATAAAAACAAGCAGATTTGACCAAAAATTTAAAGTATCAACGAAAGTTATTTTCCCTTAAAGGAAATTACCGTAAAATGCGGGTTATAAGCCACTACTTTTTTCTCATGATTTCAACCCTGCGGCTTATACAGCGATGCGGCTAATTTATGTATTTTTCCGCGAACAGCCTCTAGGGTAGAATTTAGATCGGTCTCAAAAATTCAAGCCCGACCTGCCCGAGCCCGCACTGTCCGAACCCAACCCTGCACAATTCGACACGAACAGAACAGTACCCGCACCTGCGTGGCTGACTCCCGCATACCGCACCGAGGGGCTGACTCCCGCGTACTGTACCCGCACCTGCATGGCTGACTCCCGCGTACCCGCACCCGCGTGGCTGACTCCCGCGTACTGTACCCGCACCCACGTGGCTGACTCCCGCGTACTGTACCCGCACCCACGTGGCTGACTCCCGCATACCGGCACCCGCTTTGTGCCGCAGAAAAACGTGGTCCTTATCTTAATACATTTTCCTAATATTTTTCCTTAAAGTATCTAAACAAATCTGAACAATCAAAATATTTTTTTAATATTCGTATATCTTTCCATTTCCTTGAATGCGTCACTACACAACTGCGTAGCGAACGCCTGCGGTTTAACACTTCAAAAGTGATAAATAAATATAAAAACGGTATTTCCTTGTATAGAATAAATACAAAGATTGGAACTTTACATAATATAAAAAGAACACCACCGTAAAAAAATATTTTATACTTTATTTCGTACTGCGCATGCTTGCAATTGCACTTCCGGACGAATCGTATTTCCGGGACGAATAGTATAGTCACAGTGCGGCTTATATATGTACAAAGTTGTTTTACTTTGAAAATATGGCTGGTGTGGCTTATACTCAGGAGCGCTCAATAGTCCGCATTCTACGGTAATTATGCACAGATTTAACAAGGAGTACATGTGTACAAATAGCTAAAATATTAGTTAAACAGACATAAATATAAAGTTTATTTTACAACAGTTTAGAATTAATATTTTCAAAGATGTTGGAGCGATAAGACCCCCTGACAAATCTGATAATCTGCTATTTTAAAGCAGCTCTATGTTCAAACACAAACACCACTCACTCCATCAGTGGAGCTCAACAGTCCCATCTACTTTGAGGCCAATGGTGGGCTTCAAACATTTATTTTTAGGTGGCAACTTATGTCCAAACGCACTTTTCAAGTTAAAAAAAAAGTTAAAAATCTAAAAATACAGTGAAAAAACAGGGTCCATAACGTTTCGTAATGTTTGAAGGGTGTCAGTCCTTGTTTAAGATTATTTCATATATTTTCAGTTTTTCCCCATATCACCTGTGGCATATCAACCAGTGAGAGTTACCTGTCTTCGGAGTGAGGAAGCATCAACTAGACTTGATTCTTCATGAAAATCCAGAGCAAGGTCATGAGTTGTCCTGGTGGAATTATTCATGTTAGTAATATAACATCAGGCAGACAGAACGTTCAGTATAGAAAGACACGTGGCCATGTACCTGCGCTGGTTGTCGTCTATCATCTCGAGCACTTGTTGGTAGGCCCGGCGTGTGGTGGACTGAACGTAGGAGAGGAACCCAGCAGCGGTGAACAGGTTCACGTTGGCGTCCTCGGGGGAAGAGAGAGGGGGGCAGGGGCGAACAGGAGGGGCACATGGAGAGGGGCTGGCGCTGACGAAGAAACACAAAACACGTGTTCAAATTAGAGTTATACGGTACACATTATTTTCCCTCTCCATTTCATCCATCACTGAGAATCTGTCAAGGGCATTCAGTGACCGCAGTACAGCAGCAAGCAGACAATAACAAGGATTCTGGCTCACTGGAGAAGGAGTATCTGATGTTAGCTAATGGAGTATAACATAGCTCCCTCATCAAAAACACACAAGGAGTTGCATTTAACTTCATTCACACTTGTTTAACGAATCCTGTTTAGTAATATTCTCCCATCTGAGCCTAAGTTATTCCTTAAGCAGCCAGTAGATGGAGCTCAAACTCAATTCCAGACTTGGTAAATGCCTGACAGAAGTAATGTGTGCTTTTTGTAGACCAAAAAATAAGATGCCAAAATAGAGATACTGAAATGAATGTTTAGAGGCCAACAATCATGATCATCATTATCATCAATCATCATTATGCCAACTTTTGTCACATCTGAATAATATAAAACAGTTGCTGCTGGTCGGCAACATACTGTTTCTACGGGAAGCGACAAGTGTTTACCCTTTGTACTTTGCCTTTTTAAAAACGCAAAAATGGTTCACAGATGTTGGGTGAAGAAAGGGGTTGGTTTTTGCCAAATAACGTCTCGAAGGGCAGTCATAACAGATATCAGGGCTTTTGAACATTTTTTCCTCCACAGACTTTTAACTGGAAAAAGACACTAAAAGCTCAAAATTGCTCAGTAAAACTCAAATTAATATTTAATGCAGCACAAGAGTATAAAGTATAACTCATTGCAACAAAGCCAAAGTTGCTTTTTAAAATGTAGATATTCTTTTGTACAATACAATTTGTTGTTGTAACGTTATAAACGTTAGCACCACAGCTGACAGTAAAGATTAACTAGAACTGCTCTTGTACCCCAACAAGGCCCCTCTCCTACAGTCTGGATAGGACAGGTCTTTAATTCAGTAACAGATCATGCAGAGAAGAGGTGAGTAGCTAATGTGTGCTTACCTGTACTGACTGCTGTGACGACCAGAAATGTTGTCACTCACGCTACGCTCCCTTCGAGATCGAGAGTGCTGTGCCTGTTGGCAGAACGTGACAGTGAAGAAGTAACCAACAATGTTCAATGAAATATACTGAAAATACTCCAGCGAATACAATTACCAGCAATTGACAAGGCATGGAGTTCCCCAATACGCTTTGCAGAAGAGATCGCAAGTAGAAAAGCGGTCTTTACTGACACCCATCTCAAAGGAGCCACGTCCAACTGTTCAAATGGTGGCGAACATAATCCCTCCAGGACTAATGGAAGATCCCAAGAAGGAACTCGAGTAAGCTTCGGAGGTCACAGGCGAAGGGCACCCTTTAAAAAGCGGCACACTAAGGGATGCGACCCCACTGACCGACCATCAGTGGAGTGGAGTGGCGGGCAGAGATGGCAGCAACATAAACCTTAATAGTTGAAACAGAAAGACCCTTCTCAAGTAGCGTCTGAAGATAGTTCAGCAGCACTGGTACAGAACAGTGCACTGGATACACATTATGGGTCTCACACCAACCAACAAACGGTGCCCATCTATTGCCATACAGCGCTCTTGTGGAGGCGGCATGAGCACTCAGGATCGTATGGACGACTGCTTGGTAACATGAGGTCAACATAGAGTCCGGCCCTTCAGGGGCCACAAGTACAGACGAAGACGTTCCGGGTGAGGGTGCCAGATTCTCCCTCCCAGTCGTGACAGGAGATCCTTTCTCTGAGGGAGAGGCCACGGTTCCCCGTCGAGGAGCTGCAGAACCATACCTGGCCAATATGGAGCCACTAACAACACTCTGTGATTGCCCTTGCCCTGTACCACTACAGGGTTTAAAGGTCCCATATTCTGCTATTTTCCCCTTTACACAGTCTATTCTAAGGGCTTTGTTGATAAATTTTTGCGTTGTGCAATATCCATAACATAACAGTTTCCAAAAAACACCCATTTCTTGGACTGGCCCCCCTCCTTACAAAAGCAAATGGCTTACTCTGAGATCTGACCCCCCCGAACAGAGAGCAGCCTGCCTCCCCCGCCCAACCCACGCGCCTCCCCCGCCCAACCCACGACGAAGCCTAGAGCGGAGATGGTGCGCATGCGCCGTGTGCTCCGGTAAACAGCGATACACAAACACGGGAATAAACATTTTATCCGTCATGACGAGCGTCGTGCCGAGTCCTACGTCCTGGATCTGACCTGGAGTTTGACGTGCTCCAGTACCTCGACGACGGACGTTGCCGTTTGGTAAATAACAAGCTAACTCTTCTATCTGTCGTATCCATCGTGTAATTACTGTGTAGCATTAGCATTAGCTGTTTTTATTCTTGCGGCTGCTCGCTTCCTGGAGGCGTGGCTTGAGCGCCGCGTCATCCTAGTGAAGCCGCGTCATCTTAGTGAGGAGCCCCCGTCTGCCTGTTCAGCCAAGGGGGACAGAAAAGACAGTTCTCTAGCTAAAGCATGCGGGAATCAATCAAAAAACCACTTTGGGCACACATACAAGGCCCAAATAGCACTGTAGGAAAAGTTGATTTTGCATATTATGGGACCTTTAATCTCCACTCCCCCGGTTGTGGTTCCTGCCGTGAGAGAAAATCTGCAGCGCATTTCTCCACGCCTGGTAGGTGGATTGCACTGACACTCAGCAAACGAGGCAGTGCCCATAGGTGGAGCTTCCGAGCCTCCGCCAGTGAGTGAATTGACCTCGTACCCCCTTGATGGTTTATGTGGTAAACCGTTGACGTGTTGTCCGAACGAACAAGTACATGTTTCCCCCTGAGAGTAGGAAGGAAGAACATGAGTGCCAGCCGAACAGCTCGCAGCTCGAACACGTTTATGTGTTGAAGTCTTTCCTGAGAACTCCAAACACCTCTGACCATCCTGTGGCTCCAAACTGCTCCCCAGCCTGTAAGCGACGCGTCCGTGACCACTAGATCTCGACGACATGGAAGAGAGCCTAGGGGAACGCCAAAGCATAAGAACTCCCTGTTCTCCCAAGGCCGGAGATGCTGAAGACACTGAGAGGAGAGCTGCACGGATCTGTGCTGGTGTAGCAGTGGATGTAGGCCCAGACTGTTGAGCCAAATCTGTAGAGGGCGCAAAAACAGAAGCCCCAGTTGACACTGAGGTGAGCTTGCCCATCAACTGAAGAAGCAAACCAAATGACACTCTCTGATTTCTTTGAACATGAGAAACAAGCTTGAGAAGATCCGTCACCCTCTGGGAGGATGGAGAGGCCTTCATGGTCACAGAATTGATGGCAATGCCAATAAAGATCACTTGTTGACTGGGAATCAACGAGCTCTTCGCAAAGTTCACTGCAAACCTCAATTGTGATATGTGGTTTAGTAGTAAGGAAGTGTCTTGACTCGGCAGTCCTTGAGCTTGAAGAGGCGCAAGAGCTGCCGCCACACACCTGGTGAATGTACGGGGAGCAAGAGAGAGACCGAAGGAGAGCACTCTGAACTGGTATGCTCGCCCTTCGAAGGCAAAAACGGAGAAACTATCTGTGGGGTGGCGCCACTGGTACATGGAAATAAGCGTCCTTTAAATCGACGCTTGTGAACCAATCCCCTTCCATGACTGACTGCAGGACGTCTGTGGTCCGCAGCACCTTGACGTAACGATTTAGGCGCCTGAGATCGAGGATAGGACGAAAACCACAGTCCTTCTTTGGAACTAGAAAATAATTTGAGTAGAACCCTTTTTCCTGAATCTCTTGTCTGAGGGCCACAGACCTCACTGGGTCGGAAACAATCGTCATCCTCATCCCATCGCAACACTGGAGGACGCCGTTTGAACTGAATGCTGTAGCCCTCGGACAAGGTTGAAATGACCCACGGGTCTGTAACTATGGCCTCCCAGCGATTGAGATGTGCATGGGAAAAACAACTGGGGCCCAGCAGCCGAGAGTCAGACTCGACTATTGTGGCCTCCTTGTGGCCTGGAGGGGCGGTCCTGGCGGACCTGACGGTCGTGTCTTGGGGCTCTGCCTCTCGGTGGGCGAAATGTGGGCCAGAGAGAGGGCCGACTGACCGGACCTTGGCCATCAGAAGCTCGTTCGGCTCCTGGGAAGGACGAAACTCCTGGCTGCTGGACGAAAGGAGTTAGCACCTCTGGGCTGGGGCCTGGGACCACGATGCAGTTCAGCGAACTGTCTGCGAGACTTACTCGCTTCAACAGCCCTCTCTAGGGTCTGCTGAGCAGCAGGCCCAAACACCTGGCCTGGAACCACAGGCAGAGTGCGAAGTGTCCCTCAGGCCCTGTGTAGCATTGTCAACTCCAGCCTCCTTGAGGGACTGAGAAAGGGCAAGTGCTAGGTGAGAGAGGGAGTTACCCAGGCGACCGATTTGAGCTGCCGTGTCGTAGCTTTTGATAATGAGGTCATCTGTAACTCTGCACTGAGGACGTGGGCAACGGGCCTCTGGCCGCGCAACATCGGCTGGTGCTACAACTAGGTCTGCAATAGTGCTATCAACAGATGGCATACGATCCAATCAATACTTTGTTGCATCTTGCATAGCACTCAAAGACTTGCCGTCCCGTGTGAAATGAGTAAACGATTTGGGATCCGCCCAAAATCGTTGGAGCTCATCAATGTACGGCAAAGAGGCTGGGATTGTGAACACAGGCTTCTGGGAGACCCTGAAAAAGGCACTTGTAGGCGCAGTTGCCACAGGTGCCTCAATCCCAAGTCTCGATAAGGCCAACTGCATAGCTTGGTGAATAGAGGAAAACTCTGGCTCCGTCCCCAGGGGCTCCAAGTCTGAGGAGTGGGAGCTCATCACAGAAGGGTTAGGGGAGTGGCAGCCTTCATTCTGACCTACCAGGTAACCTGCACCATCCACTCCAAACAAGGTATCTGATGCAGCAATGGACATAGCATCTTCCTGAACTTGATCAGCACTAGAATCTGTCTGATCTTCCCCCTCATCATGTGGAATGGGGCCAGGCACAGTGGGAGGATCACTGGGCTGCAGACTAAGGAGCAATGACTTAATCTGAGCAAATTCAGAGGCCAACGTGTCCACCTTGGCAGACAACGCCTGATCATGACTTCTCTTAGCTGCAGGGGCCTCTGTGTGAGGACGCTTGGGACGTTTAGTCACCTTAACAGGGCTAGAGGCCAGGGTCAGTTTAGGCATAGTACTCTCCACTGCAGCCAGTCTGACGGGTCTGTCCGCCAGTGGCATGGAGATACAATTAAAACAGGCATCTTCAGTAAGTGCTTGTTTCAGATGTCCAATCCCTAGACACTGCGGGCATAAAGTATGGCTGTCTTCTGAGCTTAAAGGGGCCAAGCAACTGTTGCAACCATGCATCAAGGAGGTAGACATCATGCTGTGTTGAGTTACCGTTCAAGGCTCTAGTAACACACTCACCAATGTGCGCTAAAGGCGGGAATCAGCGCGAAGCACTAGTTCAGAATTAGTGACAGCGGAGCGCAGACACTCACAAGTCACAAGCAAATACTGTAAACACAGCAAAAAAACAGAATAATGGTAGCACAGGCGCGGAAACATGCACGAGTTATGTTAGTTAGAAATGTAAAAAGAAAAGAGCGCTGGGTGAGTCGGGTATATATGTGGTGCTGACGTCACCCAGGTCACGTCCATGACGTGACTTCGTTGGTATTTACTCTCGACCTATGTGCTGTGCACACATGTAGATATCCAGGTGCAAAGCACCGCCCTCTGGCGGTCAGGAGGAATGAAATAGAACAGAGATTTTATAAAGCAGCAAGATTAATCGCAATCGAAATTTTAATTACGCAATTAAAAAACGCAATTAAGTACTAGAATTGAATCCACAAACAGCAAAATTAAAAAACTAGATCGGTACAAACTTGTTCTGAAATACTAATGTGATTCTTTTATAGGTTTGACAATTCATAAATTCATAGCTATTTCAGTATGTTTGTCAATATGTAAAACCAAATCCTATTATTGAAACATAAATCACAAATCTAATCACAATCACAATACTTGTACGTCATACTTGTGGTCTATCTTTTGAGAATGCCAGATTTTTACTTATTTATGGTTTGTCCTTATAAATACATTAACTTGAAATTATAAATCAGATGTTACGTCCAGACAGTTACTCTTACTTGAGTTGGAGTTTCCCCAAGAACTTTTTTACTCTTACTTTATGGCTATTCTATCCATCTTTTTTTTTCTTGAACTATGTCGCTTTTAAGTAGCTTTGTGACTGTTGTTGGAGTCTACTTCAATTTATTGGAGGAACTGAGGGCTGTATCGTATCTTATTATTAGACGTCAGAATATTATTTCCAATGTTAAATGCTCCCCAGTCTCCTGCACGTATGAAAATTTCAATTGTGTTGACTCCTTAACGCCTTTATTTCTCAACTGTAAAACCTATCCAATGAGGAGAAACGCACAGTTTTCTTTTTGCTCTTTCTCAATAAGCGTGATTGTCAACTGATGAATTCAAGTTAAGAATTAAAGTGAACACATCCATAGTGTGTGCAGCCCCTTATTACCTGGTGGGTGTTTTGTGCTCGAGTCTCCTCTGTCTCCAGTGAGTCCAAAGGCTGCTCTGACAGAGTGAGCACTCGAGGAGGGGCCTTCATGTTCAGCAGATCAGCCGGGGGGACCGACTGGATCAGGTCCAAGTCTCTGGGACGGGAGAACCGAGGATCGTCTTCATCCCCTGTCACAAAAAAAAAAACAAAAAACTGATAAGTTCTTGAATAAGTTTTATTCACCTTATTCTGGAAGTTGCCGTACGCGCCGCTGTTTCGTTTCCGTTGAGCAAACAAGCTCAACAGAAAATAAGTTCTACACGGACTAAAAAGCCGTTTTCAGACTGCCCAGGAAATTGGTGCTTTGTTGACTTGTTGTTGCTCGTGTACATGAAACATTTTACACAAATCAACCGACTTTATGTAACATTTTAGCGGCGATCAGTTTTTATGTATTTACTTTAGAGTTTATCGGTTGGGCTGTAGTTGACTAAAAACATGCTCTGTCATCAATTAGTCGACTAAAAGGAGGAGTAGTGTGGCTCTGGTAAAAGCTCTTAAAACTGTATCCACAAGCTCAAGGGAATAAAAAAGAGAGAAGTGCTGGTAAACACCACATTTAATAGTAAAAATAGAAGAATAAAACTTATGATTTGCTTTCAAAACTCGCCTTTCTGCTGTGCTGCACATAAATCATTACTAGGGCTGCACAATTAATCAAACTTGAATCGGAACTGCAATGTGAATGGACGCAATTGCAAATTGCAAAGGCTGCAATTTTTAGTGCAATAATTTCTTCCACAAACAACAAATATAGCTTGTTTTGTTCTGCATAAAAACAGTTGAGTCTTTGTTAAAACATGTTCTGAAACATGCAAGTAAAAGCATCAAAAACATGACCAAAAGGGTCAGAAACAAGGCGAAAACCCTTCAAAGAGTGCCAAAACACAAGTAAGCGTGACTAAAAGTGACAAAATGTGGTTCTTTTACTATTTTATCAGTTCATATTTCAGTGTTTTTGTCAATTCTCTTGGCTGTGTTTAAAATGTGAACTCTGAACAGAATCTCATTATTAAAACATAAATTATAAATTAAATGCAAGACTGGTCAGAAAAATCACAATTAGAAATTTTTCCCATATTCCCAGCTCTAATCCTTAAAATACCAATTAAATAGTAAATTGACTGAAATCTTCCTCAACTGAACAACTGAAGGCCTACAGCTCCACTCATAAACTTATGTGCAGCTTGGCGAGTTAAAACTTAATTTACATTTTGGGGTATATGTGATAGGCGATAACATGCCCATCCACTAAGGCAGGCACAGAGACTTGGTACAGAAAGTCCTTACCTATATGACCTTTTGGTTTGTATTACCTGTTTTTTTACATACATCACATACAGAATAACCAGACTGACCTGCCACAATGATCCTCTCTGGCACCTGCATTATGGTGGTCTGGGGCAGAGGCTGCTGAAGAGGCAGGGGCCCCACCTGGCTGTCAGGGGCCACTTTGAGTGTGTCCGGGATCCTCATGCGCTGGCTGATGCCCTCTGTGTACTCCAGCTCATAGTGGATACGGTTCATCTCCGCCACATCCGCAGAGGGAGGGGCAAAAGCTGCACCACTCATCCCGCCTGGATACAGCATGAAAGAGATTCAAATGGTCAAAAGTAATAACAGTTGTTAAAAATCTTTATAAATACAGGAATAACTCTAACTCTAATGTTTATTTAATTGTTGAAGCAATAATGTCCTCCAGAAATTATTGCAGGCTCTCTCAAGGTAACCACAATCTAAATATATTTTTCCATGTTAGTACAGTGAACTGATCCATGGCTTTCAGTACGATGAGGACCACTGGCCTAGCGATGAACAATTACAAACAAACAAAAAAAGAAAAAAGTATATTTTAAATGGAAAAAGGAAGAAACTGAAACCCATTAATTGACTCTTACCTTTTAATAAATATGGGATTGTCAGCAGGGCTGGGTACTGTTTAAAAGTACCAGTACAATACCAGAAAAAAGTGGAATTTTGTTTTTTATGTAACAGCATTACTGTCTGCGGCTAATAATAAAGTATTTTATTTCTCGTCAACCCGGAAGTAAGAGCTGAAAACAGTGCTCTGATTTGCTGTAATTTGGAGGTTCAACCCATCTTTACTTTACCACATCAAAAAAGCTGGTCTAAAGTCGTGCACTCGCCTGAAAATGTATGAATATTGAATACACTGGAGTTGTGCTGCATAGATTTAAATACCTTAATTAATCTAGCTTGTCCTTACCTCTCACAAACTACCCGATTTTCAAACCTCCTTTTACAGTTTGAAATAAGGTACCTCACCTGTAAGTTAAGCTACTACCAGCATAGAGAAAAAAATGATAGAGACACTTGGTACTGATTTGTTTCTTTGCCGCTTTTTGATAGCAGGTTCATATGCCTGCTGGGTGTTGTGAGTGCACAATCGAAAGGTACAAGGTAGTGTCACCACAAATAAATGGTGAAAACTAGACTTTTTCCACACATAAAGAGTATTCACCGTAATTTTATGTAATTAAAAACAAATGTATAAAATGGTACAGACAAAAATATCGTTCAAGAATCTTCTGGTACCTCAAAAAATGTTTAAAGGTATCCAACCTGTCAGCCTAGTGTCTCCATGACAGCACCATGTATATGACTGAGGGGAAAAGAGATTTTAGGACATGAGTACACTGACAATTCTATCGCAAAAAAAACAAAAAAACAGATATGGCAAGTATAGATCAGAAGCTTTCCATGATGGAGCCCAGATGCCAAAAATACTGGACTTTCTCTTGAGAGGTGTGTCGTTTAGATTCAATTACACAACGATGGCTCTTGCTGACACCTGCCTCAAAGTCACATAGAAATCAGACACATTCGACATCACAACTGCGATTGTAAAAGCAGAGATGCAAATCAAATGTGCGTTGTGTACGTTTATGAAGCCTGTTGGAGAGCTAAAATGAAGCCATTCGTCAATCACAACACGTTAGCTAGCTTTGGCAGTCAGTCGTGTGTGCTTCATTCTTAGCTTGCCAATCGCAGCTAACAGCCCTAATCCGTGTATATATTTACTCACCGCTGTGTTTTTAGCACCGGTTTAAAATGGCATGTGTCCAGTAGCAGGACAGCAGCATCCACTAGCCGCAGGAAAGGCCAGGGAAGGCTACAGCAGCAGAGTATGTGTGACCACCGCAGCAGCTCCGGAGAAATGTACCGGAAGTGCACGCTAGGGCGGGGCTAACAGACAGTGCGTGAATAAAGTGCACGCTGTAGTTTAAACGGTGCGCCCGTAATTACAAAACGAGCGCACTATGCTAATGAGCCGTTTGAACGTTGATGATCAGCTGTCACGTTAAATAAAAGAAAAATTAAACGTAAATAAGATGTACATGGAAAATAAATACATTTACGAATGTATATTAGATATTATGTATTATTAGATACCTTTGTGTGTATGTGAGAAATTGCTTTAAAATTAAATTATGATTAAATTAGATATTGTAATAGCCCCGTCAATGTAATTACAGGCCTACTTCATAAATATTGCATAAGTGTTTTGAACTTGCATTACTGAGAGGAAGGAGGAATTGCTTTATTTATTTGCCATCATTCTAGAATTAAAATTGAAGTGGAGGTCAGGTCAGAGTTTAACAGCAAATTCTAGTGCTGCAATTTGCAACAGATTTCAGATTTGTTGATGTAGTCTATGGTTATAATCTCCATAATTGCTGGGCAGTTCAATGTCTTCTCTGTCAGTATAAATAAAGAAAAGTCCAATTTTTATTTTTTACAATAGCCACAGAAAGTGGGGACATTAACTCCAAAGACGTGACTGTCACTGTCACTTAAAGATTAAGATGGCAAGTTTGTGGAGCCAATCCCAAACAAATAAAGAGAAAGTTCTTTGTTTGTGGATTTCTATTTTGGATAGAAAACTTTCATGGACTTACATGTAGGCCATTGGCCACTATCTGAGATTATGACATCATCAGTGTCACATCAGTGTCCACATTCCAGAACGTGGACGTAACCCTCAGGAATTGGGTTGGCCAACTTCTTTACATGGAAAAAAAATTAAAGGTTCAGGAAGGAACATTGAGGCCTAAATCACAATACAGTTGAGATGGAGCATGAGAGCTGCTGCTCCACAGAGGATGTGGAAACTCTCTAGGATGATTTCTATTCCATCTCTCTCTCTCCCCAGGCATGGTCCACCAAAAGAGTCAGTCAGAAGTCAGACATAGCCTATCAGAGCTTCCAGATCAGCTGGTCTTGAACTGGCATTCCCTGGGGAGCTGACCTAAGATCCAGTCTATTATTACATTGTTATAAAGGCTGTACTTGTTAGATTTATTAAATTATATCAATTGTGCTTAAAGGGGACTTATTTTGCGTAACATGAACATGAGCTTTTAACCTTGTTACAATGATGTTTTCTCATGAGTTGTATTTTGATTCCTGCTGCATGTTTGAGTAAACCTGTATTGTATGCTCAGAAAAGTCCTGTTTTCACCTACCCCCCATTATCCACCCATATTACTATTATTTGAAGAACTGGGACTCCAAATGACTCATATAGGCTTTTTCAAAAATAAAACATATAAATGACAATCCACTGCTTGCTATGGTGATATGTCATTGTAAGAAGGCAAGGCTCTGTCGGTGTATGTTTTGCAGTTTTGATCTGGATGTGAATGGACCTGTTTCTATTACTAACCCGTTTTAGATCAATATTGTGACCAAAATGTAAAATGATGATGTACAAAATGTTATAGTTTAATATTTGCAACTGAAAAGCATAAAGCAAAAAAGCATGATACGTCAAAATCCACAATCATTTATGCAAGTAGTAAATCAGACCCACTAGAAGCGAAAGTAGTTTTACAATACAACTCCCAGAATGCCACGGTCTGGTGAGACGTCACGCATGCGCTCACCATCTGGGCCATTATTTTGTCCCGAAGCTTCAAATGAACAACAGGCTAAGCGTTCACGTTCCTCGAAATGAATTAAATATTCAAAACGCGGAAGGAGTCGTGTCTTGGTTGTGCCCGTCTCCGCGGAGCTCCATGGCGTCGCTCGCACGTTAAGCCGCCGCGGTGAGGGCTTCTCGGCCGGGGCTTTGGAGGCCGACAACAGCGCGGACTGACAGCCCCATCCACAGCACAGCCCGCAGCAGACTGGGTGTCGATCTGCTGCTGGACTAGCCGCCTTAGCTAAGCACATCCAGGGGGACAAGGAGAGCCCGAACGAGCCTCGGAAGACGGCGTAAGCGCGGAGCAGCGGGCCGGGGAGCGAGCAGCCACCTCCGGAGAAGATGGCACACCTCCAGAGCCTTCAGAACCAGGTAGAGAGCCGCTAGGACAGGCTGTCAGCCCAGTGTGGAGACGTGCAGAGGCTGGGTGGAGGTCCAAACATGTGTGGAGCAAGACACATACCAGCCATCTGTCTATTACTAAGCTATTACTAATCTTTTACGATGATGATGTTGTTGATGTCATAATATCATCACCATCAGTCACTAAAATAATATAAAACACCCTGTAGCCTACGTTTTAGTCATATTTCTTATACTGTATACTAATCCTACAATGTAATAACGTTGTACACTAGTAATTGCTACATCACATGAGGCTTATAGAATGTTGATTTTAAGGTGATGTGGTGGTCATATTGAATTGTCTGACAGATAGCGCTTATCAAATAGGGCCAATATTCCAGAATGGAGGTGAAGCAAAACTGAATTAGACAGAATATGTTTTCAATAATTAACTGCTATCAGAAACGTTAATGATTTTCTTCATTTATAACACAAATCAAACAATGACAGTTAACTTGCATCTTTATTATAGATGTGGAAAATACAATTTTGTAAACTTCCAAATTGAATTTTAGCAAATAAACATTTAGACCTGTTGCAATAATTACATTATCGACTTAAATAGATGACAGACAGACCAATATATTTGGGGCACAATAATTATCGTGTGCATTTTCTTTGCACTTCAGGGTATCTTTTCTTTGTTTTTCTAATACGTTTGAGCTTCAGAGATTGAAATAAGCAACATTTATGATTCATTATCAACACCAATTAACTAAAAAGTGTTTGATTGTCCTATTTATTTATTGCAACTCATGTTTAATTTTGTGGGGCAGTTTTCAGCAGTTTTAATACTATCATTTTCTATTTTCTGTAGCAATATATCGCACTTCATATTTTGTTATTGTGACAGGCCTATAAACAGTAATATTTGTGTTAAAGTATATGTAATAAATTTATGGATACAGTGAAGCGCTAATATGGGTTAAGTATGTGCAGTAAAACCTAAAAATCTATATTTTACCATCATCAAAAAAGTCATTAAATGACATTATTATTATCCCTTATTAAAGGAGACATATTATGCTTCTTTCTAGGTAATTATTATTGAACTATAACATAAATAGATCATTTTACATTTTGTTCACTGCAAACAGCCATAGTAATCTTGATGGCTTCGTAATAGAAATAGGTCTGTAGACTTCCTGTTCAAAACTGCAGAACTGATAAGCCCCGCCTCTTCATAGAGACGTTTCACCTAAACAAGCAGCGGATTGTCATTTACATGTTTTTATTTTTGAAAAGTGTCTCTGTGACATTTTAGAGCTCTACATGTGTCACTTGGAGTCTTCATTCTTCAATTGATCACAACTAAGTACAGATGTGGGCGGGGATAGGGGGCTGGTGAAAACAGGAATTTTCAGTTGCAGGACAATATGTTTTGTAAAGTTGCACTGCACATAGTCCAAAACCATCAAAATATTTCCCATGTTATAAAATTCTGCTAATAATCCTAACTTGTCCATTGAAATCCCATTATGTTCCACTTCACTTTTGCCTCCAATCTGGAATTTAGAATGTATAGGTTTATAAACCTTTTAAAGGGTCTATACTATACTTCACTGTTACCTCCACCAAGTTATTAGTGTTCAGTTGATGTTGTGCTGTATGGATCCATCAAGATGTAATCTAATGTATTTTAATCTAAGGTTTAATGCCAATCACAAAAACAGCACTATTTTCTTCCTCTTATTTATTAAAATTAATTTAGTATGATCAATTATAAACAAATAAAAAACTCTTTCAATATTGAACAAACATTACTGACTTTTAATCAGCATCATTATTAAACACAAATAACAGTTCAATTTCTTCCTCTAAATATGAACTCCCAACCACATTTTTACAGGATTGCCTCTCTATTAAAAAATCCATCATTGACGAATATAAATGACTGAATCTCGATTTCGATTCTGGCGAGACACTGCAGGTAAACAGGAAAAAATCTTACATTTAGATATATTAATTTGAAACATCTGTACAGACATAAATATAACAAAAAGTTTTTCATACAATATGTTCATATATAAGGCATTTTATGCTGTAAAACATATTGTGCATATTTGGGATTTGAAATGTTGATAGATCCAGGTTCAAATTTCTTGCTTCATTTTGTTAACATATTAGGTACAAAAAACATACAGAGGGGATTTCTTATTTAGTTTTTAGTAAACTAGATCTCTGAAAAAAAAATCCAATGTACACGCAAGTTAATTGTAAAGTTTGGTTTGTGTACTTCTTTAAGGGCTGATCTTTATGGGGGAAAAAGTGCATTTTGAGCAAACAGCTTTTGAAAAGACAATGTCCCGTATAAATCAATGACTGGAAGCTGATTAAACTGAATAACAAAACATCTTTAGGTGCAGATTGGACATTTTAAGATTCTTGATTCTCTGCAAAAACTTGTTCTGTTTGTTTCGTCCAACAGCTACAACTCACAGTGGGTAAAGACTGACTTGTTGATTATGTAGTGTTTAATAAAAACATTTCAAAAGCCTGCTAAAATAACTCAAAATAAAACCAACTTGCATTGTAAAGGGATTGTTAAGTAATAGTTACACTTTTACAGCCTATTTACTTATTCTGCTGTACTTTAACCTCAGCTGAGACATTTACAGGCACATTTACAGACAATATTGTCATCGGGATTATCAAAAACACTTTGAGATTTAAATTTTTGTCAACGTAGCCCGCCCTTAGCTAGCGGTAACATTATATTTTGCTGGAACATTGCGTCTTATGTTGTAAAACAGCTCATTCTATCGACTAATCACTGTCAACGTCATTGTAAATTGCTCTGTAATGACACAAAGAGCTGTATTTTTCATGATTTTCTTTTAGAATCCACATCACAAGTGTTACGTATAAGCAGAGGTGAAGAGTACTCACTTTCACTACTTGAATAATATTTTTATTGAAGTAACTGTACTCTTAAAAGTGTTGGTTCCTCTTCCCTCTGTGAGTAAATCTTCAAGTGACAAAAGCTTTATGTTGACAAGATGAAATGATTTAAACATCTGCGTTTCTTGCTCCTTCAGATGTGATTTAGTTTTTCTCATTTGATGTCTATCGTTTGAAAATACTAGATTTGATGTTTTGCACCAGACAGTTACTCTTACTTCAGCAATAGTTTTCTCAAATACTTTTAATTTCCTGGCCACTACTTTGTACTTATACTTGAGTAACATTATTTTGAGTCGTAATAACATTTAGTTGAGGTGCAGAGCATTGCCTTCCAATAAAGAGATCGTGGGTTCGATTCCCGGACCACCCCAACATCACACGCTTTCTCTGGGTGGAGTCTGCATGTCCTCCCCGTGTTACCGTGGGTTCTCTCTGGGTTCTCCGGCTCCTCCCACCGTCCAAACACATGCATGTGGAGGTCGGTAGGTCAGAGAGTGAATGTTTGTCTGTCCAGGTCCATGTCTCTGTGTCAGCTGCGACAAGCTGGCCCCTGTCCAGGGTGTACCCCGCCTAAGGCCCAAAGTCACTGGGATAGGCTCCAGTCACTCACGACCCCTAACGGGAACAAGTGGTAGAAAACGAATGAATCAATGAACATTTCGTCATAATTCGTATGTTTGTTGAGCCTAGTTGTCCATGCAGTGTTTTGTGTGTTTGTTTTTTCAAGGAACAAAATGTCCACCTTAAAAATGATGACGTCTTATGTATTTAGACAACTAGACTTTTATAGTTTGTTACACATACTTTTATTGTTTTATTGCTGCAGGTGACCTATTTTTATTTCCTCTTTTTTTATCATAAAATGATTCCGACTGATTCAGAACCCAAAGCTGACAGAATGTATTCATTTTCACACCATCTTTATGTATTTTCTTTAATTGTACATTTCAAACCAGAAAACACTAAGATAAGATAAGAAAGATTTAAAAGGCTTTGTGGGAAACTGTGTGTCATGAAGCAATAAGGAAATAGAAAAGTCTAAAATCCATCTTTAGAATGCCTATACTATATAACCACACTGCTTCTCACTGTGTTCACATTTCTAATCTGCTTTCTAAGAGATGCCTGCCTTCTATCAGGTATTGTCTATACTTTTATATTTTATGTAAAGCAATTGTGACCATAAATTGCAGGTAATGTGGATTTAGCTGGACTGTGGCAGTGTTTGTTCATATTTCCTAAATTCAGTAAGCAGACCAGGCTGGACATTTAAAGTGCATTCAAGTGGGTTGGTATCAGTTATCAGTGATATCGGAGGGTTTATCCAGATATCGTATCGGTCTGATAAAGGGCTGGACAATATGGTGAGAAAAATAGAATTGTGATCTCATTCCTCTGCTATTTTGGTAAACTTGAGATATCTTGATTCTCTAAATTTCTCTTGAATGCAACTTTATGTTCAAATTTCACTTTTTCCCACTGACTTCTCTAACTTGTGAGCCTCTGTTCGACTCTCAGTGAGTGACAAATCAATTTAACCAATTGCGAGGAAGTGTGAACTGGGAAGTGAAAGATTATTTAGGCCACAATGTAATTTTAAAAATAAATTATAGTCATGACAGTTGTAGGCGGCAATTTCAGTTTAATCTTTAATCACCAAAATAGTAAACATAGCTGTTTATGTGACTGTATAATCGCTTTTTCATTCATAAAGTTTAGTGTCAAAGAATGATGAATGAAAGAATGAAAGGAAAAAAGGATTTCGTTGTTGTTGTTGTTGTTGTTCTTGTGGTGTTATAATAATAATAATCAAGTGCTAAAATTGGATAATGTGACGTCCCTTGTGTTGACTTTCAGATGAAGCAGATGACTTTAGTAACCTCATCAAATCAAATTGTCATGAAATCAAAACCGTGACCTGGCTCCAAGATAATCGTGATATTCATTTTTTGTCCCTAGTTCGATATTGAAAATTTAGTCATTATTCATCACTAGGGCTGCTGGATATTGGTAATTATTGTGATATGACAGCAGGAAGGAGCAGGAGAGCAGTGAGTGAGCTGGAGATTTGGGAATGCATTGTGGGTTTATTCTGCCTTTTTCAATACACATAACAAATTTACTTGTAATGTTATTGTCTTGTCACTGCCATTTGAGTCAAACATACTTTTCCCTTTGTTGACCAAGAAATTCTTTAGTCGAATTTTGCTGCTTTAAGTGTAAAAGGAGTGATTCACCTGAAATTGCAGATGGCTGCTTTTGAAAATACTGATTCCTGTTGTTAATTAGTTGTTAAGAAAAGAATGATAAGGGACATATTATGCCATTGCTATGTTTTTAAGATTAATCTGGCCTTGTTTAAAGTTTTAAAAAGTTGGATTTCTTTTCATTTAGTGCTGAAAGACTAAAAAAACTAAATATAATGCTGTTTTTTAAATAAAATGTGCTAACCCTGCAGTTTAGAGGCCTCTACAAACATGTTCTGAAATGGATGGGATTCTTTTATTAGTTTAGAAGTTCGTATTTCTCTCAAATTTTATGTTCCTCGACATGTTTAAAATGTGCACTGGTCTGAGCATAATCCTACTATTAAAACATAAATCAGAAAAACTGCATTTAGATTTTAAAAAACTACTCAAGTCCTAGTTTCATTCATGCGTGGGGAAGTAATCCTGTGTATTTAGGCCATGTTCTCCCTCTCTGGAGCTCCAAATGTTCTGTTGCACCTTGTGATGGGAGTGAGCCGAAAAGGAAGGAATCTGATTTCTGTTGTTTTTAGCCTCATTTATGCTGCTTCACACCTTGGCACAATATATAGTTTGAAATCAGCATGTTATGTTGTTTTACACAGTAAAACATGAAAAACTAATGCTGACTGGTCACAAATGGTTGATTAATGCCTGAATAGTGCACAGTAGGGCTGGGCGTGAGCTCGTCCCTGTGACAATTTGCTATTTTTGTGAAATCATGGTATCGTGATTCACTGTTTGTCTCTTTAATGCAGCTGTCTGTTCAAACACACTTTTTCTCCTGTTGTTTAGCCTCTGAAGCCTCTGAGCAGATGACTTTATTTACCTCTTAAAGGCCAGGGCTGCACAATTCAACCAAATCAACACAAAATCTCAATTTTAATGGATGCAATTAGTAAATCGCAAAGGCTGCAATTTTTGAAGTGCAATTATTTCTTCCACAAAAAACAAAACAAAGCACAATGTCTTGCTTTGATTTGAATAAAAACTACTAACACTGTAGTTTGGATTTGTACAAACATGCCCTGAAACAACCGACAAAAGCGCGACTACAAACAACAAATACGCAACTAAAAGTGACAGAGACGCATTTAAAAATGACTAACACATCTGAACGTGACAAAACGACAAAAATGTGACTAAAAACGACAAAGGCACGACTAAAAGTGACTAAGACGCGACTAAATGTGACAAATACAACTGAACGTGACAAAAAAGTGACAAAATTGTGTTTGAATATATTTTTCCTAAATCGTGCTGCTCTATTATTGGCAATAGAAAAATACAAAGTGAACACAAATCGTGATCAAATCAAAACAATATTATGGCAATCCATCTGAAATGTGCTAAAACATGTCTGTAAATGTCTGAGCTTCAAGCGTCATGCTCAGTTGTGGATGAATTATTCAGTTTTGTTACTTGAGTAAAAGTACAGATGCAGCAGCAAAGTACATAGTAAAATGACCATCATCATCATCAAACGTCGATTTGTTTAAAAATGTGATTGACTCTCACTGATTTTGAGATCTATAAGAGTGTATATACTTAATAAAGAATTGTGCTGATTTCCAGTCTTCAAAAGTGCCTGTATTGATAACTTAATTTTACTGATTATTTTTATGTATATAGTTTTGTTTGTTCAAAGCCACAAACTCAGAACCATAAGGCAGGATGTCATCATGAACAAGCTAAAAAAACACTTTCTACTTTTCAGTCCAGTTCAAAATGTAGTGGAGTAGAAAGAAAGTAGAAACACACCTGCTCTGCTCTCAAATATAATAGTACCCACTGTGAAATTTATTCAAGACTAGATACTGAAAAATGTACAGTACTTTTACTTTTGTACTTTGTTACTATCCACCATTGATCACACAAAACATGAATGGACAGTAAATATGACAACTGAAGTGCTGACATATCACTTTACACTCCTGTTTTTATTCAGCTCCTTTTGTCACTTTTTAGATTTTTTTTCAAATTATAGACATTATACTCATTGTTCTAGTGTTGTCACAATAGTAATTTCAACTGAATTTTGATACTAATAAATATACTTGTTTCTCGTTACCAAATTCAATACCACAATGAAAATCAAAAAGTATTCTTTATTGTTCAGGGTTTTAGAGAATAGACTGACATAAGAGTGCTTTCTTTATATTAACATTTGGTCTTATAAAAGTTCAGATACAGCTCAAGTTCATTCTAAAACTTCTCAGGAAAGTTTGTATTTTGTCTTCTTAATGTGATTTCTTTAGTATCAATACTTGCTCAAATAAGTAAAATTGTATTACTGATTAGTATCCTCTCTTTGATACTTTTGAGAACCCTACGATATTCAAAGTTTGCATATCTCAAAAGCAACCAGTGCAGTGTTATACATAATTGGATATATGTCCCAGGTCTGCTAGACTTACCCAAACACTCTTCCACCTAAGTTTCTTCTTTTTCCTGTGAACAGAACTCGCGTCTGGACCCGGAGGAGTACTTCACCAAACAGGAACGCATCGGCAAAGGCTCGTTCGGAGAGGTCTACAAGGGCATCAACAACCGCACCAAGGAAGTGGTGGCCATCAAGATCATCGACCTGGAGGAGGCGGAGGACGAGATCGAGGACATCCAGCAGGAGATCACCGTGCTGAGCCAGTGTGACAGCCCCTACGTCACCAAGTACTACGGCTCATACCTAAAGGTCAGAGCGCAGGTCACAGCGCACAGGAAGAGAGTTTGAAAGTGCGGTGGTAATGTTTTTTGTGATGTTTTTCAGGGCACAAAGTTATGGATTATTATGGAGTATTTAGGAGGTGGTTCTGCTTTAGATTTGGTAAGTTTATTTCATAATAATATTTACAGAGAGCTAGCCCTCTCCCATGTAATTATTTTTCTACCCTTTGCTTACTATAATTTTTCATTAGTGTAAACCTCGGGCCATTACGAGTTCAAGTCTTTTGTTTCAACTTGGCCCCGTTTGGTCCCAGAACCCCCCAAACCCCTGTTTTGAACCAGGCCTCAGACTGAATTGTGTGAGTGAAGTAAAGAGTAGTGCTATAGCCACATACAGCGGGGGTCCTGGGACCAAATGGGGCAGAGTTTCAAACAAAAGACCCCAAAGGCTCGAGGTATAAGAAAATGGTAACTTTACAAGACGTCCTGTGTAAGATGAACTGAAGAAACTGAATGAGTAGAAAAACGTCCTCGCTCTTCAAACTTTTGTCCAGTTGACAGTGAACAACATCTTCATAAGTGAAACGCAGATTGAACTGTCCAGTCACTCCCAAAAGTCTTGTTAGCTCACTCCATATTTTCTTATTTTTTCTGTGATCCTATCTTCGGTTCCATTTGACCCCATCTAGATTTTTTGTTTTATTTTTTATGTCATTGCTGGTGGTTGACTACTAAAAGGACTACAACAAGTTAAATGCATAAAAATGTTGGCTAACATTGGCTCAAAATATTTTGTTGGGTCCTGGAACATAAACATTTGAAAGATAATATTGTAAACCTATAAACTACTGCAAGAATTGAGATTCCTCTCACAGCCCTAATTTTTTAAATGTCCAACATTTCAGAGTTGTTTATTGGTTTTAATGTTACAACTTATATGCAGCAAATGCTTTTACCTTGTAACGCCCTTGGTTCCCTGTTTAATTATGGCCACTTATTGTTAGCAAATATTGTGGAAATGTGTGCATTTATATATAGGCCTGTCACGATAGTACATTTTGAAGTGTGATATATTGTTAGAGAAAATATCCAGATAAATGATAATATTGAAACTACTTTATGCCACTGACACAGCACAGTAACCCTAAAGATGGATAATCCCAATTATAGTCATTGTAAATATTAAATATTTCTAAAAACATGAGCTACAATAAATAATTAGCAGGATTAAACACTTTTTCAGTCCGTTGGTGCCAATTATGACTTATTTTACTCTAAATCTTATTAAAAGCAAAGAAAAAGTACTCCAAAGTGCATTCAAAAGATACACTTAATAAATATTGAGCCCCAAAAATATTGCTCTTTCTTTCACATATTGAATGATAAGTTGATATAGTATTTATTGTGACAGGCCAACATATATGAGCAAACAGATGGTTTATTACTAGTACTGTACAAGTACAGTTGCAAACATATAAGAACCAGCATTCTTCAGGCATAAGATTATTAGCCCTTTCTAACAAATCCCTATGCACAAAACAAAACCTTTTAGAACAGAATATTTACTTGGACTCTTATACATAAGGACAGTGTTTACTTTTATGTTTTAAAATCATATTAACAGATAAATACTTCTTACCATGAACTGCATTTGAAATTGCTTTTTCTCTATCCCAGCTACGGCCTGGACCTTTGGAAGAGACGTACATTGCGACCATTCTGAGGGAGATTTTAAAGGGCCTGGAGTACCTGCACTCAGAGCGGAAGATCCACAGAGATATCAAAGGTAATCCCAGTGGAATTATTCACAGATGTAGCTGTTTCCTAAAATAATAACGGGCTCTTGTTGTCAAACGGCTTTAATAGATCAGGCTGTTAACAGGGAAATGAGAAGGGCTGCATGATAACAAAACAAAAATCAAATTGTGATCTGATCTCTGTGACAATCTGTTGTTTTATTCATTTACTTAATTGTTTTACTGTAATTGTGTTAATTTTAGCTCGTTGTTCAATCTCAAACATGTTATTCCAACCATTTCTCCTATTGGTCAGCCTCAGTCATGTATTTGAGTGAGTGACAGGTGGATTAACCAATTATAGTGAAGTGTGAACAGTCAGAAGTAGGAGATAGCTTTAGTCACCTCCTAAACTAATTATAAATATAGTAACTGTAGGGCTCCACCGATGTAGACCTTTAGGAACGATACCACTATAAAGGAGGTTGGAGGTGACAAGAACTAAATTTATTATATCAGACATGTGATAATGAATGATTAATAGGCAGCTGATAATGAAACATTTTTAGATTGCGGTCATTCAGGTGACATTTACTGTTATTCTGCATCCACACAATACATTTTAAAGACTGAAAGTATGTTAACATAATACTCTTTAAATAGCCAGTCTACCATTGAAGTGAATGGCCCAGTGGGAGTGGCTAATTATTGTGCATGTGTGGTTATTAATATGCATAAATACAGACCTGGATACAGCCACAATCACTTTACAGTAAAACGAGAACAGACAGGCAATGTTCACGCCTGAAAGAAAGAAAAGTAGCGTCAAAATGGACATATTAACAGCACTCACCACTCATCCCAATTCTTCACAACTGAGATTTCTTTTAATCTTAAAGTCTATATGACAAGTTAGACTACACATTTCACTAATGCGTTCTGAATATGATTATGAAAAAAGTTTTTACTAAATATTTTGCCCATTTGAGTTTATGATTGTACTTCCTGGTTTAACATGAGCAGCCAACATGACATAGGTAGAGGTAATTATACAACTGTTACCTAGCAACCATTTTAGAAAACATGGGCCAAAATCCATATAAATTACACAATAGTTATGATTAGAGAAATAATAATACCTGATAACAACTTTGTATTTTCAATGGTACGTCACTTTTTGGTGACATAGGTAGAGGGATTTTGTTTTAGAGCTCAGCACTACTTCCTGTAATTTTAAACTATTACTTTTCAAATGTTCTTCACAAACTGCAACTTCACAGATGTAAACTATGATAAATATTTACCACGGGTGCCCTCCCGCCAAACTAGGTCATAATTTGAATATAATGAGAACCTGACTTTAACTCCAAATGATTGTCTATTGTGAGAATATAATCCAGTGTTGACAGCAGCGGAGTGTTGTGCTCTGTTTTGTTGCTGGTGTAATCTGTGTTGAAGTTCAGAGGTTTTAAATCCAGCGCTGGGTCAGTCAGAGCCATGAATGGTGAGAGCTGATGCAAACAGGAGCGTCACTCTGGTGCTGCATTCAGGCACTCTACTCCTCTACGACGTCACAGAGACTAGGTCAACTTTATTTTATCGAGGGCCAGATTTTTGGAATGGTTTTGTCCTTGGGGCCAAAAATGTGCCCAAAGCGGCAAAGCTTTTGAAATAAGAAAAAAATGTAATACGAAAGGCTTTTACAACACCTGCAGAGTTGAATCCCAGGACTAAACCAGGGTTAAACCAGCTCTAAACCAGGACTAAACCAGGACTAAACCAGGTCTAAACCAGGTCTAAATCAGGACTAAACCAGGTTTAAATCAGGTCTAAACCAGGACTAAACCAAGACTAAACCAGGACTGAACCAGGTCTAAACCAGGACTAAACCAGAACTAAATCAGGTCTAAACCAGGACTAAACCAGGACTAAACCAGGACTAAACCATGACTAAACCAGGACTGAACCAGGTCTAAACCAGGACTAAACCAGAACTAAATCAGGTCTAAACCAGGACTAAACCAGGACTAAACCAGCTCTAAACCAGGTCTAAATCAGGACTAAACCAGGTCTAAATCAGGTCTAAATCAGGACTAAACCAAGAGTAAACCATAACTAAACCAGGTCTAAATCAGAATTAAATCAGGTCTAAGGCAGGGCTAAACCAGGTTAAACCAGGTCTAAGATCGGTTTAAATAATGTCTAAACCAGGTTTTTACCAGGTCTGAACCAGGTCTAAACCACATCTAAACCAGGTCTAAATCAGGACTAAACCAGGACTAAACCAGGTCTAAATCAGGTCTAAATCAGGACAAAACTAAGACTAAACCAGAACTGAACCACAAGAGATGAAACATCTTTGGAAGATGGGTTGAAGGCCGGATCGTGTCCCTTGGAGGGCCTGATTCAGCCCCCGGGCCTTAAGTTGAATAGCCCTGAACTAGGCTGAGTCCAGTGCTTGATGTTTGTGTATTGATCTTGTCGACAGCTGCCAACGTGCTGTTGTCGGAGCAGGGCGATGTAAAGTTAGCAGACTTCGGCGTGGCGGGGCAGCTCACAGACACACAGATCAAGAGGAACACGTTTGTGGGGACACCGTTTTGGATGGCCCCCGAGGTCATCAAACAGTCGGCCTATGACTTTAAGGTGAGAATAAATCCTGCAAACTCATTAACGGTGGCGTAGGTGTTGGAAATTCCAGGTTTGATATGTAGCGCACCGTCTGAAGTGTTTCTCTGTCTATCCCAGGCTGATATCTGGTCGCTGGGCATCACGGCTATCGAGCTGGCCAAAGGGGAACCGCCCAACTCTGACCTACATCCAATGAGAGTGCTGTTCCTGATCCCCAAGAACACGCCCCCGACGCTGGAGGGCCCCTACAGCAAACCGTTTAAGGAGTTTGTGGAGGCGTGTTTAAATAAAGACCCGCGATTTGTGAGTGGATCCCAACTTTATGTGCTATATTCATACATGGGGATGTCACAATGTCAAATTTTAGTTTTACAATTATTGTGCAAAATAGTAACACAGTTTAACGATTATTCACGATTACTGAGGATTATTCCCATTGTCGAACATGCTACTATTCCTCAAGTTAGTGTCCAGCTTTGTGAAAATGAACTTTCTGAATGGAGAGCAATAAAGTCAATGTGACAAAAACAGCCAGATAAATATGTTGTTTACATTTAGGTGTGTTTTTTGACTGTAGATTTAGGTAAAAATACATAATTATGCTTATTAAATTGTCACAATTATTCTGTTTTAGTTCTTACAATTATATTGTGACCTGAACCATCATAATTATCGATTAACTGAATAATCTTGACATCCCTACATCAAGTTACTCTAATCAAAGCATTTCTTTACAATTTGCAAAAAAAGAGGTTTCAAAAAATTACACTTGAACTAGGGATTAAATTAGGATTTGTTGACTATTTTTTAAATAGTAAATAGTATTTTGATAATCATAATCATTCTCTGTACTATACAAACTATAAAACACATGCAAAAAGAGTTAAAAAAAAATAAAGACAGCAGCATTATTAAATCAAAATGTCAAAAAAGAATAAATAATTTCAGATTTTGTTATGAATACTACACATTTTAACATTTATTTGGCTAATACGGTATTTAAAAAGTCCCACTGTGCAATGTAAATAATTGTTTGACTAGTCGACTAACAAAATAATAGTTACAACCTTAACTTGAACTACAATCAGTGCAATGCAGTTTTTTTAGCCTAAATGTTGCTTGCTTATTATATTTACGTGGCCACTACATATTGAAAGGTATCCCAGAACCTTTGACATTCCCTTTTTTAAAATGTTTGTTTGTTCCTCTTGAACATCTCCAGAGACCTACAGCCAAAGAGCTCCTGAAGCACAAGTTCATCACACGCTACACGAAGAAGACGGCGTATCTGGCAGAGCTGATCGACCGCTACAGACGCTGGAAGTCTGAGGGCCACGGAGAAGAGTCCAGCTCGGACGACTCAGACATGTGCGTGCAGTCACTTATTTATACTTTTGAATGGATACATGGGGCGCTTTGAAAAAATATAGAGATTTGAGATTGGCCTGTGTTACCGCAATGAAACACTGAGAACAGGAGCTAAAGATTAAAAAGACGTTTTTAAGAAAATTTTCAACTGGAAAAATGTTCATGATCTCAAAAAGGTAAAAATTGTCACAAAATCCAACCTTTGTGAAAGCTATAGGTGTCCTGCCAGCCGAACATGAGCAGTTTGTGTTTAGATTGCGCTCTATGGGAAAAGTACTTTCTGGGCTACACAGGATTTTTTTGCTGCAGCACCAATGGACAGGGGCACTCATGACAGGTTTAAGATAGTAATACCCTGTCCAGAGAATTTAATAGATCCATGGTTTAAGCGCCCATTCACCTCCTCGTCCTGATCTGTAAAAGTACTGTAATTCAGTCAATTTTCTAGGAATCTGTACTTTACTTAAGCACAGTTCACAGTAGATAGTTTTTACTTTAACTTCAGTATATTTCAGAGCATGTATCTGTACTTTTTACACATTTTTTTACAGGACTGGAAAGTAAAAGTATATTTTCTTAAGGTTTTAGCCCTGTAGAAAAGGCTGACGGGTTTATTTTTAGCACATTTATATCGACATCTTGCCTGCTTTTTTTTCCCTGGTTCCCTTTGAGCAAACAAAAAGCCTCCAAAGAGAAAAATAACCAGGAAAATTGCCTATATTGACCAAAACTCAACAGAATAAATAAATCAAGATTACAATTTGATGCTTTAATAGTTCTCCAAATAAAAAAGAATTACTTTTACTTTTTACTCTTAAAGTACATTTTTAAAAGACTACTGTAATACCTTTACTTGAGTAGTTTTTGCTGTTGTATCTGTATTTTTACTTCATCCACCACTGACTACTAGTTGCCAGAGGACACATTTCCCTTGTGGGCTAATGAAAGATTCCTGTAGCTTCACATTGTTCATTCTTCATGCTATCTTTAGCTCTTTCAACATGCTTCGCTCTGATATAGTGTAGTAGTGTTCAGGGAGGTGTTGGAGGAAGCTTGATAGATGCTGGTGCCAGGTTATACTGTAGCTAATGCTAATTTACAGCTCCCTGGGCAGGTTAATGGGTAGAGCTAAGAGTATACTTATAGACCAATAGACCAACTTATAGATCAAAATGACACATCTGGTTACTGAGGCTCATCACTCAACAAAATTCCAAAAGTTTGACATTTTCAAGTCACTACAGTCAAATTTTTTTGTTATCTAATCTCACACTTCAGACACACTTTACTTTTATCTCTCATATTCTCCTCTTCTCATCCTTTCAATCAGGGCTCCACAGTACTGCATCCAGACACATATCCTTATCATTCAAGCTCAAGCTCATATTCATTTCATTTATTAAGACCAATGCATTCTTATAGTAGTTTATTTCAATGAAGAAGGGTCTGATACTTGAACATAAAGCATAAAGCCCTGGAAGAATAGCTATTTCTACAGTAACTAATGTGGGTCAGACAATTGTCCTTATTTGTGTCATCTCAAATATCCTTGTCTCTTCAGAACAAAATATACAACTTCTTTTAGCTCAAATTTACAGTTTTTAGTACTTCGCTCAATGATTTGGCAGAAATCTGTGCTCATTCCTCTGTGTATCATCATTTCAAGTTACGAAACAAGAAATACTATTGCTTAAATCAAGTCATGGATAAAGCAATAGTTATTTTACCTCATAAATGCAGTCTAGTGTTAAGACACAGTTGTAACCTAATGTCAAAATGTAAACATGTTTTCCATTTAGGTCTGTAAAGATTAATTGAACAATTGAGACAAGTTAACTATAAAAATAATCATATTTTGATCATTTGGACCATACAGTCTCAAACACATGAAAAGACCTTTTAATAAATGTTATAAAATGTCAAAAAACACTTAGTAATACACTTTTTTGTAAATATTCTGTATCTAGAGGCCTTCAGTGTCCATTTTTTAACCTTTCTTTGCTTGATAATGTGTTTAAAAAGTGTGACTATTCAACTAATTGAACAAAATTATTGCTGAATAGTCAATTACTAAATAATCGTTTGATGCAGGCAGCCCTATTTTCCATCCCTTTTCCATTTATAATCTCAGAGATGTTGCTAAAATCCAAAATTTGAACTTTTGCTGGAATGTGACACTGTGTTGTGTTCAGGGATGCCGATGACGTGGAGCCAGGTCCCATATGGTCTTTCCCCACAGTGCGGCCGTCGACGCTCAGCACACTGCAGCAGGGCTACCCCCACACAGACCGCGAGGTGCACACACAAACTCACACCTTCATCCATTAAGTCATTTGCTTTGAAAGTAACATGTTCTTTTCCCCCTTAGCCTTTGCCTGGAGAATCTGTGCTACGGCAACCAAAATCCCAGTGCCTGTCTGCTTTGGTAACACCCATCTTCAGAGAGGTGAGCTCAAACAATCATTCACTAGAGTTTGTAGATCCAGTCTGCACAAACCGCATCGGGTAAACGTGTAGGAGGCGCAATGAAGGGAGAAAACAGTTGGTTATTTAAGACAGATGAGTATATTTCAGGCCTAAACACTGGTTGTTGATGAAGAAAAGGAAATGGAGCGGTTGAGATAGTTCTACTGATAGTTCTACTGTTGCGGTGGAGATGGGGTAAAGAAGAGTTATGGCCCATAGTTGTTGTTGTAGATTGTGCGTTTATGATTGGCTGAGCTCGACAAAAAGGTGATACATTTCTAGTTAAGTCTATGGTGCAGATTGATAACAGATTTAAGGCACCAGAGTCAAAAAAACTGTTATCCAATCTACACCTAAACGCGTTCTGTTGTTTCATTGAATCCACTTGCATCTACAGATTTATATGGGGCATTTAAAAGGCCGTTTTCTCCAAAGGCATTTTACTTCCACAGAGACATAAAGAGCAGCCCTTAACATCTGCATTTGTGTTCAGCTGAAGGAGAAGCGGCGGGCGAGCGGAGGCGGCGTGGGAGCCATCGAGGAGCTGGAGAACGCCTTTAACCTGGCAGAGGAGTCGTGTCCAGGCATCTCAGACAGACTGGTCACGCACATGATGGAGAGAGTGTGCAGGTCAGCGCTCCCACAACAACACTATACGATTGTTTTATGGGGGGTTTTTGACAGTTATTTGCAGTGCTGAATGGTTTTGGAGAAATATTTGAGTGAAATTTTTCTGACAGGCATTGAGACTGTTATTAGATCTGCGATTTATATACTGTCCAAAGTCCACTTTTTATACACGCCCAGGAGCATTAAAATATGACAGAAGACTGAGTGTGACTGCTAAACTAATCCAAGATCCCATGAATGTGTTTGTAGAGGTCTTAGCGAGTTTTAGACATGATTAAACACAATATTTGGTTGTTTGTAGAAGAAATATTGTTACTTAAATACAGTAACTGCAGTCTGCAATTTGCGATTTGCAATTTCGATTCAATAACGATATATCTTGCATTCCTTCTCAATTGGTGCTTTTACTAGCTACAGTTTCACATAGGATCTAACAAAGTATTTGTACTTCTACATGTACAAAAAAATCAAAAGTTGCTTATCTCTAACAAATACCTGTTTACAACTAATTAAAGTCAAATTAATTGTAATTCATTCTTTATAAATCTAATGATTAGTTAAAATTTGAACACAGTCTTATCAAATGACAGTACAGTAAAGTACATTTATGATAGTGTACTTTTATTTAAGTAATTCATTAATCGTTTCAGCTGTACTTTTACCAGTCATCTCTTAGATAAGCAATTGTACTTTTACTTAAGTAGTGAATTTCATTACTTTTTCCACCTCTATTGTTTCATTCGTTTTGGGTAAATTGGTAGTGACAATTGATTTTAAGACAGACACTTATCAAAAACAGTATTTAGAGGTTAGATCCTGTAGGATAAGCTGCATCTTTGAGCTTTTGATGTCACACCAAGATTGATGAAAATTTAAAATGCTGCAATAACCAATTTGAAAAAACTTTTTTTTCACCAAGTCTGCGGTTCAGGCAGGGTGGGCTTCAAGGAAAGAAGGTTGGGAACCACTGATGTAGACCTCAAACATGTCCTGAAATGCAGGGGATTCTTCTCTCAAATGTTAATGTTCTAGACTTGTTTGAAATGTGCATTCTGGACTTCTGGATTAGTATATGCCAAAATACATTTTCTATGACCCCCAACACTAACCTACAACTAATACAATATAAAACGCTTCACAGAACGCACCTAACACAAAACCGATTACATAAAATGAAACTTTCAGACACTGATATCTGTTCACAATGCACTTTAGGTTACACAGACAGTTACTTGCATGCCACGTGGGATTGCACACCGGTCCACTCCTTTTGGTCTACAGTAACTGACAAACTCTCCACTATCTTTGGCTGCAGAATCCCATTAAACCCATCACTGTGTCTTCTAGGGGATACTTCAGAAATTAAACTGCCCCATAAATACCATAACACACTCCGGACTTCATTAACTATCGCAAAGAAAATAATCTTCCAAAACTGGAAAAGCAAAAACAACTGTAATATTACTCATTGGACCAATGCACTTACAAATCATATAACAGTAGAACAACTGGCTGCCGAAAAACAAAAGCATATGTCAGTCTTCAAAGAAACCTGGACACATTTCTTGGATTTTCTACAATTATAACAACTTAAAATATCATGAGAAAAATAAATGACAAAATCTAAACAACATTTAAATTTAAAAGCCACGTGTACAATCCTCCATATAGGTTTCATCTTTTCTCAATTATACACAACTGCTTATAGCATATATATCTTCTACAGTCACTCATATATAAGTGTAATATATCTATCTATATATATATCTTTTTTTTTCCCTCTTTCTCTCCTCTCTAGCCCCCCCTTTTTTTTTTTTTTTTTTTTTTTATTTATTTATTTATTTATTTATTTTTCTTTGCATTTATTATATTCCTCAAAACTTTAGTTGTAAATTGTATTCATGGATTTACAACTTGAATTATAGGTATCAAAGTGGCCTTGTGGTGGGTGTGGGGGCCCGGGCCTCGTCTGTCACTCTCCATCTGCCTTGAATCATACCTCCCCCCAGTACTGTCCCACACTTGCCCCGAACAATTTTAATGCAACACATAAATCTAGTTAAGTAATGAAGAATACAAACAAACAATTAGTATAGGGTAAGCAAAATGCTTATTTTAATGCATCTCACACAAAGGCAGGGAAAAAAAAAAAAAACAAACAAACTGAAGATATACATTTGCAGAAGAAAAAGAATTAGACA
The DNA here is from genome assembly GCA_019453435.1 of Rhinogobius similis. Lineage (NCBI taxonomy): Eukaryota > Metazoa > Chordata > Actinopteri > Gobiiformes > Gobiidae > Rhinogobius > Rhinogobius similis. The sequence goes on from CM033632.1 coordinate 30,991,007, forward strand.
GGGTTGATCGGGGCACGAGCGTGATGACAATCTGAGGAGGGAGGGGTTTGGTTTATTTATTTATTCATTTTTTCTCTCTAACGTTTGGCTAGTGGGTGGTGGTAGGGGGGGTCCCTGACCTACATACCCAAGGAGCCACAGATCAAGTATATAAAGTTATTAACACATCTTCATTAATCAAAAACTACTAATATTATTTTATTTTGTTCGTAGCTATCTCTCTCCCCTTTATTTATTTATCTATTTTTATATATATACATATATATATAATTATATATATATATATATATATATATTTTTTATTTATTTATTTTTTTTTATATATATTTCCGCCCCCCAACCCCTCTCTCTTTCTCCCATTGTTACCAGCATCTCTACCCCCCCATCCCCTTCTTGTTGCTATGTCTGTGTAACCTGTGTCTCCAGGTTTATGTGTATGTCTCGTTTGTGTATAGTATGTTATATTGTCACTTGTCTCACTGTCTAGTTTTGTTATATGTACAGATTTGTATATTATATATCACCATAATTGTAAATATGCACGGTGTCAGCAAATAAAAAAAAAAAAAAAAATAATGGAAAAACTGCTTCTAGATGTATTTGACATCATTAAAATGTAATATTCCTGCTTTCCTCTCATCGTCGATTGGCATGTGGACTACAGCCAGTTCGTTGAAAAAGACTGACTGTTGATCATCAGTGTATGGGAGTGAACAGGGAGTGTGAATGAATGAATCAGGAATACAAACTAACTCCTGACCCACCTGCTGAATAGGGAATTGGAAAAAATATTGAATTGCATTTTGAATTACGATTTGCTTCACAATTTATATTTTGATAGTAGTAGGATTCTGTTCAGATTTCCCATTTTAAACACATCCAGAACTTTGACATTTGAGAGAAGACTGGAATCTAAGGCTTAAACAAGAATCTCATGCATTTCAGAACAAAATATAGGTCTAAAATACAGGGTTATTAAACAAAATAAGACAGAATATTTTGTTGTTTGCAAAATAAATAAAAGCAGTCCTTGTGATTTGCTAATTGTGACTTTTCAAAAAAAAAAAAAAATAAAAATAAATAAAAAGACGTGCATTCTAACGTTTCCTATTATGAAATCAGAAATCATCAATTTAATGGCAATCACAGTGCTTGTCAGAGAAACTGCTACTAATCATGAATGAATAAAACTAAATCTAGCTTTCTGCTTTCACGATGTGGCCAGAAAAGTGAATAACAACGTAATCTGAGTGGAAACACAACTAAACCAAGCATTTCACTGTTTTATTGTACTTTCTATTCCTTTAATCAATGTGTTAACCATGTTTTTTTTTGTTTTTTTTCTGTCAGGTTTTCTCTGAACGGTAACACTGCCCCTTCTTCCCGATGAGAGCAGCACTTCACCCCATCCAGCCGTGTTCATCCTTCAGACGTCAGACCAGAACCTCCGCCGAGTCCCTACATTCCCGCCTCCCCCCGTTTACTGTCCGAACAAACCAGATGGTGGAATTAGCTATAATTAAATATTTTTACAGTTTTTTGTGTTTTAAAGAGGAGAGTATTTAAAGCAGAGCCATGACATGTAGGGCGTTGTGTATAACTGTTAGACCAAGAGTAAAGATATAATAAAAGTCTATGGAAAATAACAACTGTGTCGTTCGTTTGAAGGTCGTTGGCACTTGAAGCTGGGCTAGATGATTTTCAAACTACAAAAAGTATATATTTAGATCTGTCTTTAACTTACTCCTAGCTCTCACAAACCCTTTGGCACATTCTTAATAAACACATGCGTATTTTTTTGGGCGAGTGCAGAGTTATTTTCAGACGACAAAGTGAAACTGGGGGAAATGCCAAAGATCAGTGGATACAATACAAGAGATGCAATACAGTACTTCATTATTAGATGCTGCAGGATATAAGGGGAAAAGCAAAATGTACTTACTTACAAGACAAAAACGCAAGTATTTATTATTTCTATTCTTTTTTACTACTACTTTTGCATACAGAAACAACACAAACACTTGTATATATTCAGAGAGACAGCCCATACTCAGTAAATAGTTGTGTCTAGAGAGATCAAGTAAAAAAACTATAGGATCAATTCTTTTAGATTTGAGGTTGAGTCCTTTTCTGTTTAATATGTTCCATAAATGTCTTAATTAACTTCTTCTGCTAATCAGACAGATTATAACAAACCTCCTCAAAGTACAAACAGGACATCATGTCATTCAACCATTTATGGAAGCTGGGAGGTGTGATAGTCTCCCCGAGAATAACATTCTTGGCAATGATCGTGCCAAACATGGTAACTTGCTGGATAGACTGGGAGAATGTTAAGATTTGATTCGAACAACCAAATAACACAAAAAATATCAGACTAAAAGTTTGTGAGGACAGGACATGACCTACTGTACTGATACTGGTTTTACACTTGTCACACGCTGGTGAAACAGAAGAAAACATTTTGTATAGCCTAGGTTAAGAAGAATGCAAATGGTGGATCACTTTAAACTGTATAAATTGAAGCCTAGTATTTATTGAACAAGATTTGATAACACCCAAGGCTCTCACCCCCAACTCAACTGGTGTGTGTACCCCTGTATCATGAAGCCAAGGTTCAAGGTTTCTTTATTGTCCCCTAAGGGGGGAAATTCGTTTTGCAGCACAGCTCAACATAAAAGGACAATGTAAAAACAATACAACATACAGATACAGATAATAAAACAAACCCAAAATCACACTTCCCTCAAAGTGCAAAAAAGCAGATTAATCACATGTGCAAATGTTCTATGTGCGGATTTACAAAGTGCTAAGTGCCATTAAGGTGCTTCACGGCTGTTGGGATAAATGTAGTTCCCAGCCTTTTAGTTTTACAACTAGGAACTCTGTAACGCCGCCCAGAAGGCAAAAGTTCAAACTGTGCCTTAAGAGGATGGTCCTGGGAACTAGTAATGGCTCTAGCCTTTCTCTGCACCTGCCTCATGTACAGGTCTCCTGGCTGAGCCTGTCGTGTCCCTGAGACTTTGCTGGCTACTTTGACCAACCGAGCAAGTCTATTTTTTTTATTAGTGAGGGAGAGGCTTCCATACCATGCAGCCATGCAAAAAGTTAAAATTGATTCAATAAAGAACGATAAAACAAGGTCATCATTTCAGATGAAACATTAAAAGTGTTCATCGCCTAAGAAAATACATCCTCTGCTGGACTTTTTCTGGACAGCATCAGTCCAGGGTTCAAAACACAATTTCCGATCGCGATAACTCCAAGGTATTTGTATTGCTCCACCAGCTCAATGTTTGTGCCTTTGATTACAGAAGTGGAGGGCGGTGGTGCCCTACGGAAGTCCAGAACCATGTCCTTTGTTTCGACACATTAAGATGTAAAAAGGAGGCATCACACCACTCCACAAAGTCATTGAGTACTGTCCCATGGTCCTGCTCATCCCGACAGAAGACTGACAATGACAGAGTCATCCGCGAACTTCAGGATGTGTCTGTCCTCATACAAGCTGCGACACTGATCGGTGTAAAGAATATATAGAAGTGGAGAGAGGCAACAACCCTGAGGGAACCAACAGATGTAAAGGCAACTTCAGACATAGTGCTATTTGCCCTGACACACTGGGATCTATCTGTTAAAAATCAAATAACCAGCCGACCAGATTTAAATCAAGATTAAAAATCAGAGATCAGTCTCTCAACTAGCAGATAAGGCTGAATGGTATTGAAAGCAGAAGTAAATCAACAAATAAAAGTCTAACATGAGCCTTTGCCTTTTCCAGATGGCAAAAAAATAAAGTGCAATAGTGTGATCGCTGCATCCTCTACCCCCCTGCCCGACCTATAGGCAAACTGCAGTGGGTCTAACCTGTCCTCCACCTGCAGCAAGACAGCCTCTTTAATTATCTTTTCAAAGGTTTTCATAACCAATGAAGTTAGTGCAACAGGTCGGAAATCATTTAGTGATTTAGGGTGTTGCATTTAGCCAAAGGCACAATAATAGAATGCTTCCAAATTTTGGGGATTTTCTGTTGTGACAAGGACAAATTGAAAATACATTGAAAGATGTCACATAATTGGTCAGAACATGTCTTCAGTAATCGCCCACTAATATTATCAGGCCCGGGGCTCTTTGACTTAGTGTGCTTGAACATTTTAGCCACAGCAGCACTATCAACGAAGATGGATGGCGGTGACTGAGTGGCAATCCTAATTTCTTCTACTCTATCACCAAAACAACAATTATTAAATCTAGAGTAGAACGTATTAAGTTCATCCGCCAGGTGTTTGTCAGAGTCATAACCATTTAGAGCCACTCTGTTTACTCTGTCAGGGGCCCCAATCATTGTTTTCATTCCTCTCCAAGTTCTTTTCAAGTTGTTGCTCTTAAGCTCAGCCTCAATTTTATCTTTATATCTTAATTTGTTCTTATTTATTTCAGATCTGATTTCCTTCCTCACAGACCTCATTGCATTTTCATCACCTTCATTAAAAACAGTTATTCTTTTAAGCAACAACTCTTTTATGTTCCTCGTGAACCACTGATTGTTGTTTGGGTACACTATTATTTCTTTTTTGGGAATAACAGAGTCTTCGCAAAAGGAAATGTAACAACTGACAACGTCTGTAAGTTCATCAATGTCCGAACACGACTTCTGAAACATTGTCCAGTCTGTGCACTCAAAGCAGCCTTGTAGTGCTAAGGTACTGTCCTCATCCCACACTTGCACCTGTTTTTTGACAGGCTTTTCCCTCCTCAACAGTGAGGTGTATGAGGGTAAGAGATGGACTGTGTTATGGTCAGACGCGCCCAGCGGAGGTCCTGCCTTGGACCCGTACGCGCCTTTAATTGAACCATAACATAGGTCCAAAGTTTTATCGCGACGTGTTGGACATGTTACGTACTGATAGAAACTATTCAGTGTTTTCTTTACATTGCAATGGTTAAAATCTCCAAGAATTATATTAGGAGCACTGGGCGAAATGGACTGGAGCTTGTTCGCCGTTTTAAAAACAACGTCAGCAGCTGACTTTGCGTCAGCTTTTGGATGGATGTAAACCACAGTTACAAATAACTGGGGAAACTCCCTGGGTATGAGGTTCCATTTGTGCCAAAAATAAGTCGATGGTCGTTGCGTCTATGTTGATGGTCGTTACTGCCATATGTCATATGGTTATGCCCACATGTCGTCCTGTTGTGTCGTCCTCCCACATGTCGTCCTCCTACATGTCGTCCTGTTGTGTCGTCCTCCCACATGTCATCGTCCCACATGTCATCGTCCCACATGTCGTCCTCCCACATGTCGTCCTCCCACATGTCGTCCTCCCACATGTCGTCCTCCCACATGTCGTCCTCCCACATGTCGTCCTCCCACATGTCATCGTCCCACATGTCATCGTCCCACATGTCATCGTCCCACATGTCGTCCTCCCACATGTCGTCCTGTTGTGTCGTCCTCCCACATGTCGTTGTATTACATCGTCCTCCCACATGTCGTCCTCCCACATGTCGTCCTCCCACATGTCGTCCTGTTGTGTCGTCCTCCCACATGTCGTTGTATTACATCGTCCTCCCACATGTCGTCCTCCCACATGTCGTCCTCCCACATGTCGTCCTCCCACATGTCGTCCTCCCACATGTCGTCCTCCCACATGTCGTCCTCCCACATGTCGTCCTCCCACATGTCGTCCTGTTGTGTCGTCCTCCCACATGTCGTTGTATTACATCGTTCTCCCACATGTCGTCCTGTTGTGTCGTCCTCCCACATGTCGTCCTCCCACATGTCGTCTCGTCTAACCCGTTAAATTTACTTCAGGCATTTAAGTGGAGTCTTGGAAATAACCCCAATAGGCTATATGCACGCATTCGATGTCAGATGGCACCGGAACTTCCGGCTAGCGGAGCGCACTGTTATAGGCTATATGCACAGAGCGGTGTGACGTATTTCCGGTAGAATGTCAGATTGCATCGTAACTTTCGGTAATGGCGGACACTAGCATATGACCCTGTTCAATCTCCGAAAACCATGAGCAATTATTTTACTTTTAAGTTTCATTTTCATCGCAATAACAGTGCGCTCCGCTAGCGTCTCTCCGTGCCGGAAGTTCCGGTGCCACCTGACATCGGATGCAGTGTGTAAAACAGAGATATGGAGGTTGTCAGGCTAATGTTAAACCAATGGGAATTTTAATGTCAAATACTAAATGTTGATCATTACATATTCTGACTCTATAAAGTCATATATTTTCCCAGTAGTGGTTTTCATCTTATTCCATGACTTTTTTGCTTTTACAATGCATCTCTATGAACTTTTTGCATATTATCAGAAAGCATGTCTGATTTTCATGGCAAATTGAGGAATTACTTTTTGCCAGCTGTTGTTTTCAGGATATTTATTTTCACATAAAGCGGTACAGCAGAATTCATATGGTATTTACAATGCATTCTTTCAAAGACAAACACCCTACCTTGAGCTTGTCGGTAGAAAATAATATCAAATGTAACTTCAATCACAGATTAATTTGGATGCATGGATTAAAGAAAGATATGCCATAGGAATGTGTGCAGCTGTGAGAAAGAAGACCCAAGGAACAGTGGCCAATAATGTGAAGTAGAGCTGCCAAAATTATACTCAAAATATAAGTAAAAAGTACACATGAAACATTTTGTATTTTAGATCCACAAATCCTCTGAGCACTGTCCAATCAGAGCAGGCGATGCAGTGCTGTCATTACCATAAGTGCGGATAAAATCAGATACAGGAGTGAAGGTAACCAATTACATGATAAACTTTACTCAATTACAAGTACAAGTTTAAAAATCTCACAAGTAAATATGTCAGCATGTGGATCTGAGAAAGATGAAATCAGAATGGAGCAGTAACATCGAATTACTTTTAATCATCTGAAAAATAAAAAGGTATGTTAAAAATCCATCTCTTGTGTTACCCTAAGAATTCAGAATTACCTGTACCAAAAATAGCTAAAACAAATAATACTTTATGTACTTGATGTAGTATAGCCATAAATATTGCCATTTAACCTGTAAGCAATATTTTTTGTATCATTAGACTATATGATTGCCGTGGATGGTGCTGCTGAGGTCTCAATAAGGGAGCACACTGGACTCGACGACAGGATGCTCCTCAGGACATCTCCCAAGCAGAATGGCATGCGCAACTGCAACCGCCACAAATTCAACCTGAAAAGAATCACACACAAAGAGCAATCATTAAATTAAACATCTTTGGTGCGCAGACAGAACAAATGAGATAACAATGCCTTGGATGGATGGATGGAGGTTGAAGATGATGCAAAGGACAATCGGACCACTATAGTGGAGACGAAGTGGTAGTGGCTGATGAGGTGTCTAAACTGTTTTTATTTTGTAAATTATTTATTTAGCGCTAAATAAAATAAAACGTGAGACGTCAAACAATTTTTAAAAAATCAGTCAGTATACAACAGTATACAATGTGCATGGGAGCGGTAGAAGTCAAAAAGGCTTTTACACACACCTCTCCCAAAAACTGGACTACTAAATGATGATAAGCTGAAGCTGTAATAGAGAATGATCAATTGTGATCTAGTTACCTTATGCTTAATTAGTTGAATCCTAGAGAACAGTAAACATTTTGGCTCAAGTTCAGTTTTATTAATTGGGAGTGGAAAAGGCACTGCCTTGCAATTTCAGCAGTAGCTAGCAGACTATGAACAAGATTAGAACAATTTAGTTTATTAAGATCCCCATTGGCTCCTGGCATACCGGTTGCTGCTCTTCCTGGTGTCTCCTCAAATTCATTCAAATACATTTATTTCAATGTAATAACACTCCTATGAAGGGAGAGAATTATAGTCCATCTACAACACAACTTAAGGCTATACTGTTAGCATGAAAAAGCATATATTTCCCATCTTATTACTTTAGTGTAATCATCCTCAGCTTTTTCGAAATGATTATAAAACCATATGACCACAGTATCAAGCCTTCGTATCAAAAATATAGTTTGACATTTTAGTGACGCAATAAGTTGTTACCACGTTGTTGTTATTGACATTAATGAGGTTCTGCAATCAAAGTCTGGGCATTGGTCACAGGCTTCCGGCTGGACAAAATGCAGCATCGTAGCCTACAAAACAACAATGTCATTATTTATTAACAATAACATTTATCACGAAGATTTTTTTTTGTAGAAAATTAGCCAGTTAAACTATTAACCATTTCAATGCTTTAGAAAATGTAATAATTCAGTACAGCTAATTAACTGCATAGCCATGTGAATAGGTAGGATTGTAATAATAATGTTTATTTCTACTTTATAAAACATGTGGCAACACAAAAACTGTATATAACACTCAGCTGCAAAACCAAGAATTTTAATGTCTAAACTGACAATTATTAGGTGGATACAGTAGTAAAACACGAGTGAAAAAGTATCGTTGACTTCAAAAATAAGAATCGGTCCTCGGGGATGAATAAAAGCAATACAGTGAAGAAAACTAAAATAAAATAAAACCAATAATGTCATCTGCATAACCTCTATAAATGTCTATAATGCAAGAATTGCATTTATGTAAATGGTGTACTGGCGTTACTGAGCGCTTTACAGTTGCATGTGGACATAAGTACATGCTTACTGCCATTTATAGCACACATGCATTTTGAACGTGACCATAAGCGTAAATTAACAGTCCTCACAAGGACATGTGATTTATACTGTTTACTTACCACTGTGCAGTGTTAAATTGTAGCAGGTATCAGGCGGTTCAATCACCTCCAACAGTTTAAGATATTTTCTGTGGAGAATCGAAACCCAACTGAAACAAAGCAAAGTGAGACATAAATTTAGTGTTGTTTTTGTCTTTCTGCTGCTGCCGAATAACTTTCATTTGTACAAGGACAGTGAATTTTACTTTACAATTCACATTTCTCTCTGTAATTACAATACTTTTATGTTTATTTTATTTAACATGGGACAGTACACATTAATGAACATGCGCCAGAGTTAGCCATGCAGGCAAATTTTCATCTGTAGTCCTATTGGCAGGTTGATGGAAACATCAGGACATAAAACAGGCACAATCATAGTAACACAACTGTTTTTAATGTTGTCAATAAACCAATGTCTATACAATAGTATATGTGTATTCTTAGTTTTAGTGTTAAAAGACCTAGATATGTCATAAATGATACTAATCTGGCAACGCAGTATTTATGCATGACTTCACTTTCTGTAATTTTACCTTTCGAATAAAATCCTTTTTAACATAATATTCTTTAAAAAATCATACAGTGCAACAAAACACCTAAACGTGTGGCTGAGGATGACCACAATACAATTTAAAATAAAGAGCCGGACGAGAAATAGCAAGGTCTAGGCCATGTACCGTATGTTCTAGGCTAAGCGCTAGCGCTGGAGTTAGCTTTGCTGAGCTAATTAGTCTTCATCAAAATACACCAAAGTTCTCGCGTTCAGCTCAAACTAGCAAATCGTATAACAACCGTTTTATTGTTAGGACTTCATATGAGTCAGTTTTATGCTTGATGGGACTGTACCAACCTGAAATAAAACAAAAGTAAGACGGAGACATACCTTTCGTGTCGTCATCCCTTCCGCATCCGATGTCAGGTGGCACCGGAACTTCCGGCACGGAGAGACGCTAGCGGAGCGCACTGTTATTGCGATGAAAATGAAACTTAAAAGTAAAATAATTGCTGAGGGTTTTCGGAGATTGAACAGGGTCATATGCTAGTGTCCGCCATTACCGAAAGTTACGATGCAATCTGACATTCTACCGGAAATACGTCACACCGCTAGCCGGAAGTTCCGGTGCCATCTGACATCGAATGCGTGCATATAGCCTATTGGGGTTATTTCCAAGACTCCACTTAAATGCCTGAAGTAAATTTAACGGGTTAGACGAGACGACATGTGGGAGGACGACACAACAGGACGACATGTGGGAGGACGACACAACAGGACGACATGTGGGAGGACGACACAACAGGACGACATGTAGGAGGACGACATGTGGGAGGACGACACAACAGGACGACATGTGGGAGGACGACACAACAGGACGACATGTGGGAGGACGACACAACAGGACGACATGAGGGAGGACGATGTAATACAACGACATGTGGGAGGACGACACAACAGGACGACATGAGGGAGGACGACACAACAGGACGACATGAGGGAGGACGATGTAATACAACGACATGTGGGAGGACGACACAACAGGACGACATGAGGGAGGACGACACAACAGGACGACATGAGGGAGGACGACACAACAGGACGACATGAGGGAGGACGACATGTAGGAGGACGACATGTGGGAGGACGACATGTGGGAGGACGACACAACAGGACGACATGTGGGCATAACCATATGACATATGGCAGTAACGACCATCAACATAGACGCAACGACCATCGACTTATTTTTGACACAAATGGAACCTCATAATGACATGGCAGTAACGACCATCAACATAGACGCAACGACCATCGACTTATTTTTGACACAAATGGAACCTCATAATATGGCAGTAACGACCATCAACATAGACGCAACGACCATCAACATAGACGCAACGACCATCAACTTATTTTTGGCACAAATGGAACCTCATATTTTATGACTTGCAAAATGTCCAAGCAACATGACAAAAAAAAAACATTAATTTTGTCACTACTCTTTTTTTGTGTGTGTGAACGTGCTGGATTTTTTCTTGAGTGACTAAAAACATTTTTCACCCAAAAATTGCTTCCAACACACTGTTTGGACATGATTTGAGAATGTGTGCTTTAAATGATCTTACATTAGCTTTTGAGATTTAATGAGTGGCTGACAGACCCGTCTCCCCTAACATCAGATTTTTGGTGTGCAGGGAAACAGCCACTGCCTTTGGTGAAGGCCATTAAAATTCCAGAACACTCAGCACTTTTTAAACAACTTCGAGAAAAATTCACTGTTTGCAACTCTAACAGGAAGAGACAAGTCTAAGTAAAAGTCTAGCTGAAAAAAGAAGAAACAAAAGATATTGCAAATAGATATCTGGCCAACTATAAAGTAGAATATGTATTTTACTGTATTTAAATAAAGCAAAGTCCACATGAATTGATAAGGCACACAAAAATTAAACATTTCTTTGGTTCTATAAACTACTCACTGTGTTTTTAGTACAAATCTTAGCAATACTGATGGAGGTAAGTCTGTTCTCTGAAGTTCGGGAGCAGGACCACACCTCATCCACGCCCCTTCTGGTGGCTCCTCTATTGAAGCTTCCTGGTCACACACACCAGCATTCGTGCCCCTCCCTTAGTAGCTCTTCTAATTATTCTGTCGAGGGTTAGTCGGGGCTATCGAGGCCCGGGAGCCTGCAGCCCTCATCGCTAGACGCCATCTACTCTCATGCATTTTATCGTTGTTCTCGTTTGCCAATAAACTTTTTGCATCCCAGCTCGAGGTTGTGGTCCTTGCTAGTGAAAGAGCGGTTAGCACAGTTTACCCCACATTTCCACAAACAGACAACTCATGAATTAAGTTGAATAAAACCTTTATTACAATAAAAGCATTTGGAATTTCTCTGTAACTACCAGACTGTTGGAATGTCTTTTGGCTGGTGACTGGGAAACACTGGCTACATCAACCTTTTTAGGTCATACCTGCAGGATTTGGCAGTAAATAGTAACTTTTCATGACGGTTTGGATGACTGAATATTCATAAGTTGATAATACTGTTTCTTACAAAGGTAAAATTGCACCCCACATACAACAGGGTTCACAAAATGCATGCAAAACATATACTTCGGATATTTTGCTGTAAGTTCGTTGTTGGCAAATTGTATAAATATGCTACTCCCAATAACAGCCCTTTAGAGAGCAAAGGCGCTTTAAGGCCCAACGAGCCAAAGCACAAGCAGCACGACTTTGGTTTATCGAAGTAAGGACACTAAAAGTAACAGCGTTTCAAAAAAGAAAAAAAAAAAAAACGTCAGGTTGCTATACTGTACTTCATTTGACTGGTTCATAAAATACGAATTAAAAAAAGGTTGTTAAAGCAAGTAACATGAATATAGAAACACTGTGAATAGACTATATGTTGTACAAAGGGGATCCCACTCGGAGCTGACGCAGGACAGTGGCAGTAACAGTCCAGGGACCTTCTGGACCAACTCCGGCGGTGGCTCAAAGGTCTGAAAAGAGGAGAAAAAGTCATTGAGAGGCGGCGAATATGGCTATAAATAATGCATACTTTTACATAATGTTAAATGAAAAGAAAATGTACAAAATAAGAAGGTGCCTTGTGAGATAGAGGGACATGAAGATTCAGTTTATCATTTTTATAAAAGCGAGATAGTGTTTCACAGAACCACTCAAAATCTATATCAAATCTCAATAAATAGTCATGTAAAAGTAGCACAATATAATAAAAATAATACTATAATTTAATTGCAGCCTCGAGCCAAACTCAGACAGAGCTGTGCAATCAGATTATTTAATTTTATTGTATTGTGATACTGATACTTAATTTAGATTCTTATTTAGTCTTTTTTTAAATATAAATATATATATTTTTAGAACTTCTATTTTCTTCTACTGGTCGGTTACATGTCTTTAAATAAAAAGAATATCTGTTTGGGGTGAATAAAAGTTATTCTGATTTTGTTCTAAATGATGATGACCAAACTTCAGATTAAAGGGGCTGTACCGACTTTTTAAAATGTAATAAAGTCAAATCTTTTCTCAAGTATTTTGTCAAAGCAGCTATTCGGGGCAAAATGAGACCGCTGTGTGCTGTTTGCATCTAATTATTGCTGCGTTCATGTGTTCCTTGAGAGCATGTTTTTTTCCGTGTTGAAAATACAGAATGCTCGCAACAAGTCAGAAAAACAACTCTGTAGAAGCTGCTTCCCGACTTCCACACTATATGTCACCTGCTTTGCTGATACAGACGGAAATCCGCAAATTTCTCAGTTTATCATTAACATTAACAGCTTGACTATATTAAGAGGTTTACCGTCTGTTGTCCACATCATAAGAGCAACAATTTGTGTAATAAAGACACTACTGTTTAATTGACAGATGTGACGTTAGCTCGCTAAAGTAAAACTATTTAACCAACTACCGGTTAGCTTTTGAGAAGACAAACAAACAACAAATCTTACAGTTCGTTCTAATGGACTAAATCCCAACTTTACGAGATAAAAGCACATGAATCGTGACTTCTGATCTTGGAAACAGCATCCGATGACCAGATGAACGCAGCATAAAAAGGGTTTCATTCACGGTGAAGCAGGAAGTGCGCTGTTAACATGCACAACGTGTGTGAAGCTAAATTGTTGTGACTATAAAGACAGCATTACCGTCTCCCTGCTTCTGCATCTGAGCTTGCATCTTGGCAATCATCTCCTGCATCCGTCTCAACTGTGGAAAATAATTTAAGTCAGTGAAAGAACTCCACTTTTATAATTTAATTTCAAAATATCACTGAACATTCTGTCTCACCTCAGCCTCCTTCTCCTGCAGAATCATGTCTTTGTCCATTTCCTCCGGCTCCGGGCCCTTCCTGGATCAACAATCAGTTTGAGTTACAATGCAAAGGAAAGGGATTGTATATACTTCATTAATCATTTTATATGTGCCGTTATTAATCATTCGTTATAAGCCGTTTGTACATGTTTTGAAGCCAAAGCAAAGCCACATTGAGAAAGTGAAAAGGGTGGTGAGTGCGTTAGTTTTGGGCGGCTAAGGTTAGAAAGAAGTGGGCTCTAACACAGACGTCTACACAGATCTGAAAAGGCAAAAGGCCAGGTTTGAAAGAGAGAGAGAAGCGGCGGAGTCAGGGGAACAGCGGTACCTCCCCCGAGTGATTACAATACCTCAGCTGGTGCACAAACCGCTCCTGTTTCCTGGTTTGGCTTTAGAAGAAGGCTACACACAATTTAATTGAATGTGATGCGGAGTTAAATGACAATAAAGACTCACTATGTTAAATATTCAGATCTACAGATTAAAAACCCAAACTATACACTGTAAAGTAAAAAAAAAAAAAAAAAAGAGTCCTGTTCCCACCAAGTGTCACACTGATGTATTTAACTGTACCTCAAGGTAAGATTAATTTTAGTTTTATTGAGGAGAATAAAATAAAAGTTAAAGGTTTGACAATATTCACATTAGAGCTGTGTAAATGAATCCACTAATTGTGACTAGTTGACTAAAGAAATAATTGTAGTTGTATTTTGATCATTGTAATCTTTATCAGGACTATAACTACCAAAAGAGCTTTTATAGCAATGTCAAAAAGGAATGAACTGTTTCTGATTTTAATCACCAATTTATCTGTGAATATTCTCTATTTAGAAGCCTTCAGTCAACATACTATATTTCAGCCTTTATTTGGTTGATAATGGATTTAAAAAGTCTTAATGTAAAGTACAGTTGAAACAAATTAGCCAGTCGACTACAAAAATATAGTAAGTTACAGCCTTGATTCACATTATGTTATTAATGTTACAATGCATTTACATAGTAATAAACATCACAAGATAGATTAGTCAAAATGTCTCCATGTTATTAGTGAAGTCAAGTCCTGAAAGAAGGATTAATGGAGATCATAAATGATAAAATGTTAATAATTGATAACATTATCTTTTTTGGCAGTAAAATCAGGGCAGTTGCAGGTTTGGTCAAGTGAAAAAAATGTTATGCTATTTAGGTCAAATCTAAAGCTAGTCAGAAGAGCACAAATGTTATGTTTTTTTTTTGCAATAGAAAAATAATTCACATTTAAAAAGAAACAACTAATAAATAACTAGGTATTGGATACAAAATGGATGCCTTGATAAAGATATTAACTATAATCGTATTAGTCATTAAAATAGTTATGGGACATCATTAGGACACATTTATGTGAGTTGTACAATATTGTCTAATATATTCATGCATTTTCATTCATCTGTAACTCCGAATCCAAGACAGACGTCTAATTTATGCTAGTGGATGCATTTACTAAGAAAAGAAAAATATTAAAACATAATCTGACAAAAATATAAGAAAATTATACATCACTATACTTTATTGTAGAGTTTAACGTTTAATAAATTTTACTTAAAGTTTGACTTTATTAAGCCCTTGCAGTGGTCTCCTTTTGTGCACATGTTTTCAGTTGGTGGAAACAAGATTCTAATAAACTACAGTCCTGTTAAATCTACTAATGAAGTTAACATGCAAAATGATGAATTAAAAGATATAATATTCTATCTAAATAAAACCTGAATAGGATCAAACATTGCATAACCACTCAGCTATCATGTTCTAGTGCCAGTGTAGTAGTGATGTGTATAGATATATATAAGTTTTGTCTATGAACTAATGCATGGTGGCTCACACATTCTACTCCTTCCGGTTGCCATGACAAACGTGGTGTCTGGCGGCTGTGGTGTGAGGTGTGCGTGCGTGGGTGGGGGAGGTGCGGAGGAGCAGCAGCAGACAGTACATACGCAGGAGACAGAGGCAGAATGTAACCGTGCGATGACAACCTGCCCCCGCGCTTCAGCCGATCCGAGCGGAAGTTCTCGTAGTGCAGGTCCTGGGTCACTTCCTGGAGGTCCTGCATGTGTGTGCTGTGGGAGCCAGAACAGGAAGTCAAACACTGTACAGTCAGAAGAGGTTACAGGAGTCGACAGGGAGCCATGACGGGGAGTAGCACTTAAGTGAATGTTTGATCAGTTTGGGGAAGTGAACGTTTTTCAGCTGGTAATAAAACATGACAAAACCAAAACCTAAACAAGGAAACTAAACCAAGATTGAGAATCTATTTAGTTGTTTAATAAACTTGACAAAAAGCATCCACTTTCAATCTAAATCATATAAAGATCAAAAGTTCAAAATAGAACTGAAACAAATGAAACATATTCAAAATAGAATAAAGATGTCATAATGGAAAGGACATAAAGTTAAATTCACTGTCATAAAACTATACTCATTGTTATTCTTCTAAATCAACAAACATTTTCAGAATATAATTTGACATTTTTGTTTTGTGATGTCAAATTCTAAAGTTAAAAAGGGACTGTACCTGATTTCTTTCATGTAATGAAATAAAACCTGCTTTGCCCCAACGGCAGATTTATTGTAAAAGCAGCTCTTAGGATGAAAATGAGACCATTGTGCTCTGTCTGCATTTAATTATAGAGCGGATTATTCTCCATGAAATAGGGATGGACCAATATGGATTTTTTTTTTTTTTTTAAACCAACAATCGCGATTTGTTTTGCTGTTGCCAAAACCAATATTTAGACTTTAAAATCTATAGCTGACCCACAAATCTATTTTAAGTTGTAGAAAGTTTACAAATTAACTTTTTATGTTTAAATAGATAACAATTAAATACAAACAATGACAGAGTGCATTTATGTGGCATGTTTCCCCATTGTGAAATAAAGGTTCTCTTATCCCTCATCTTAATACACACCCTGGCTTAAAAAGGATGTCCGTGTTTAGCCGGCACTCACATGAGCATGGTCCTGAGTTTGAGGAAGTCGTTGTGCTCGGGGTTCTCCACCTCCACCACGCCCCAGGGGTACAGCCGGCCGCGCACCTTCTTCCCTTTGGCCTCGATCTGCTGGTTGGAGCCCACCACGGCGAACGGGATGCTGGCCTACACAAGCGCACACACAAGTCATTACGAAGATCTGTCTGGACATAAAGTTTGAACCGTGCCTTCTGCTCCCAGGTACTGCTCGTTTTAAAGGGGACATCATTAGTTTACTCAAAGTTGAATTTTGATTGATTCCTGCATGTTTGAGCTAATCCTGTGTTGTCCTGTAACTGAGGCTCGAGTGGTTCAGAAAAAAAATTAAGACTAAGTGGCTCTGATACATGTGGGGTTCTAGAATGTTACACTGTCATTTACATGTTTTTATTAATGAAAAGTGACTGATCTGCTGCTTGTTACGGTGAAATGTGGGGCAATGTGGGGTGGGGCTTCTCAGTTTTGGAATTCGCAGTGTTTCTAAACCATTAATAGATTAAGGCTGCAACGATTAATCAACTAATTGTGACTAGTCAGCTATAAAACATAATCGACTAATGGTTTGCTGAACTACATAAACTCTAAAACACATGTCAAAGTCCTTTCATTACAAAGACCCAGACATTAATACATCAGAATGTCAAAAAAAAAAAATTATTGCAGATTTTTATCAATCGTGCAATTTATTCATAAATATTCTCTCGCTAGAAGCCTTTATTTGGCTAATAATGTATTTAAAAAGTTTAAATATACAATAGAAATAATCGTTTGACTAGTCGACTAGCAAAATAATCATTAGTGACAGCCCTATTTTAGATCAATATTGTTTTTCACAATGAACAAAATGTAAAATGAGGATCTATTTCTGTTTTAGTTTAGTACCAAATACATGAAGAAAAGTCCTTTAAAGATAATCATATTTTGCAGCCAGGAGGATTCAAAAAATGTGAAATGAGGGTGAAGAGAGGGAAAAAACATTAAGCAAATTGTCAAAGTAGGGACTCAAAAAGCTGAGCCCGTCACAAAACCAGGCAGCCTAGACCACTAGACAAGCAAAATGTACTATGAAGCACGTTTTATAAAAAGCTTTGTATGTTGAGAATGGAGATGGCGATTTTTAGTAAAAGTCTGAAATCAAACCAGCCGCCTAAAACACATCTAGTCTAACCCTAGTCTACCTTCAGGATCCGGGTCTGCTCTTTGAAGTCTTCATCCTCGTCAGACTCTGCGTCGGGAAGGTGGTAGATCTTGATGCCGTGTTCGTCGATCTCATCCAGAATCTACAGAACACAACGGTAAAGCGATCCCGTCACCCGAGCCTGGATGGGTTTGGTGATAGAAGCACATTTCTCACCCTGCGCTTGAGCCTCTCCCTCTCCTTCAGGGTCAGAGTGTCTGCTTTGGCGATGACCGGCACCACGTTCACCTTGTTGTGGATGGCCTTCATGAACTGGACGTCCAGAGGTTTGAGTCTGTTGTGACAGAAGTGTGAAGAGTTGAATAAAAGTGCGGAAAACTCCAATGGACTACTACAGAGGTAATCCTATTTAATCTCAGAGTGTACATATGGTTTTGGAATTTTAAAGCTGTGGTACTCAACATTTTTTAGTTGTAAACAAGTACATTTTTTGTTTTCCACCAAAGAGTATCTTAGACCACTACATATTGTCTTCAAATAATAATAAAGCATTGTAACCCGGAGGTAAGAGCCGAAAGTTGCGCTCTTATTGGCTGTGCTGGAGTCGACCACCCCAGTTTCAGTTTATCGTGTTAAAAAAGCTGTTGCATGCACCTTAAAATTAATGTGATTAAAACAATGTGCCAAATAACTAGGAACTGGTTCGATAGATTTTAATACCCCAGCTTTAAGGAGTAAACAGCACTGCCTGTCCAAAAAAAAAAAAGTCTCCACCTGGATTCAGCTATTGGATAATTATTGCATGGGTGATTATCCTTCAGCTGCAACACTGTATTTAAATCCAACCCATATGACGCAGTAATTGGCTTCTCACATCTGAAACAACCATGTAGAAAGACAAATCCCGAGGTCGTGGAAAAGATGTCAGTGTGTTTGAGAATCACTGGCATTAAGCTGACAAACATGTAAGGAGACGCACAAACTAATCTTCTACAGATCTTAAACCTACTGAGAATCTTAGTGGTGGTGAAGGTTTTGCACACTGGTCACCCTCTCCCATCATAAATACAAGATACAAGAGTACAACACCGGAATGAAATTCATCTTTAGACACTGCAGAAGCGTATGAAACAATGGCACAGTGAATGCATGCAGTAATCAAAGCTAAAGATGATCCAACAAAATATTAGAGAGTGTGACCTTTATTTTCTGAGGCGACTTCTCTTTGGACAGGAAGTGTATAATATTCAAGTTTCAATAGTATCAGTAAAATTATATGGCTAAATCTATAAATCTAACCTTCCTCCATACACAGCATTTATCAAAAATTTCAATTCAATCAACTGATGGGTCACTATAGAGCCTTTCAACCAGTGTGCCTCGAGGTATTGCAGATGTGCCTTGAAAAACATTCTAATTTGGATTCACACATGAATTTAATTGAATATTTTACCATTTTGGAGTGTCCTGAACATACTTGAGGACAGAAAACGAAAGCAAATGCCAAATTTAAAGAACCAGACAGTGGCACAATCATAGCCACAGATTTTTTATCAAAACGTCTAATTTGGCAGTGTGCCGTGGTATCTTTTCAACCAAAAAAAGTGTGCCGCAACAAACAAACAAAAAAACAAAAACAACAACAACAACAACAACACTGCTATAGAGCCAAGGGTGTGAAGGCAAAGTTAAGTATTTTGCAACTTTCCAATAGTTTACCATTTTGTTGTATTTCCAGACTGACTTTTTCTGAAGTGTATAAACCAATGTGGATTTTTTTTCATTATGTTATGGGTTATGACACTTGTAAGGATTTCAGAGATACAAAATGTTCCCATATTGAACCATATATTAGTCCTTAAAAATGTATTGGTCCAGAATAATATCTGGCATTGCTTTTATACAGAGGTGGAGAGATTTCGAGGCAAATAAATCCCTACAAATCCCTCTGAAACACTGAGTAGAGCGAAGACAAGAAAAATCACCGACTATGTTTATGTATGGCATTGCACATCAATAAAATATGAATTTCAATTGACTTTTTCGGTCAGATAGTGAGTAAGGGAGCACAGAATTATCTACTGTTTGTCCACAAAACTGAAACCGTACCCGTGTCCCAGAGGGGAGATGAAGTAGAAGCAGCAGTGGACCCTGTTATCGACGATGTGTCTCCTGTTCAGTCCGCTCTCATCGTGGAGGTAGCGCTCAAACTGGTCATCGATGTAACTGATGATGGTGCTGAAACTGGAGGAGGAAACAGACAGACATTATTCATTTTAGAACAAGTTTAACGCGGAATCAGTCCCGTTTTGAACCTGCCTTAGACTCGCTTCAGATGCAGTTTAGTCATGATTTACATTAGCTTCAGTCCTCCTGGGAATACTATATTTCAGGAAAATACCGGATCGCATTTTTTCTGCAATTCGAATTAGATTTACAATTTATGTTTTAGTATTCTGTTCCCATTTTAAACATGGGAAGGAAAAAAACAACTATATAGACTCCCAAACCAATAAAAGAATCACATTTCAGAGCATGTTTGTACAAATTTAAACTACAGTGTTTGCAGTTTTTATGCAGAATAAGACTTTTATTATTTATTTTCTATTTAGTTGTTTATGAAGGAAATTACGGTACTGCAGCCTTTTGGATCTGAGTCTATTAAAATTGCAATTCCTATTTAATTGTGGTTCATTTTTCACCCTGGTCCCCGTTTCAGTCCTTCAGTTAATCTTGGTGTGCTTTGTACCAGTCTTGGCTGTTGATGGCATCTCCATATCCCGGAGTGTCTACCACAGTGAGCCGCAGCTTCACTCCTCTCTCCTCGATCTCCACTGTAGACGCCTCGATCTGGACCGTCCTCTCGATCTTTTCTGTTTGATTACAACGCATTTAAATACAAGGTCCAACGCAAAAGAATATATGTCAAACAACGTTACTGTGCAATTGTTACCTGCCGCCCCAGGGATGATTCTCTCGGGGTAAAGATCTGTCAGGAAGAGGCTGTTGATCAGAGTAGACTTTCCCAGGCCAGATTCACCTTCAAACAAAATGAGAAATATTGAGCCATAAAGTACAATTTAAATTTTTTATTTTCTATATTCTGTTTGTATCTGGATATTGGACCAACAGAAAATGCATGACAATAAGTATGGAATTTGATTTGGTAAAAAAAAAAAAATGTGAAGAAAAGAAAATGTGATGCACCGACAAGAACAAAGTATGTAATCAAGATTAGTAATTCTATTGGGGAATAAATTTCATTATATTGGCTGATTAAGGTTACTTATGCGTTTTATTCAATTTATATTTTTGTCTCTTTAATACAAAGTTGGATCAACAAAACGTTAAAGTAAAATCGCTGTCACTTTAGGAAATACCAACAGTAAGTCTGGACCACAAGAAGAACTCTGTCTCAACAATGACCTACAATATTTATGGGAAAAGTAAACAAACCGCAGAATCAGCATCATAAGGAGAACTAACAGTAATGAAAAGGTACACCTGGTCTGTTCAGACTCTCGAAACACTGCTGAAAAAGTGAAGGAGCTTTCAAACTAAACTAAAAATAGTTTAAACAAGCACTGGTCTTTCTATAGCCATTCAGCATGACTCAGCTCCCAAACAAAGAAGTGCATGAGAGCAGAGACAGAGGCAAGGCAATACACACTGTACGAAAAGTGATTATGAGTTATTGATGAAACTGAAAACAAATTTTAAATTGCCATTAAAATAGCAATAACATGATAATAGCAGTGGGCAGACTGTTGTTTGAATATATGAACATTTTCACTATCAAAAGTATGCAAAAGTATGCAAAAATATGCAAAAAGCGCTGACCAAAAAAAAGGGAGAAAGTAACAGAAAACTGTAAATAAGGGTATAAAGTGATATTTCTGCACTTTAGTGGGCAATTTCATTTATCTCATACTTAAACCTCAAGTAACACATTTAAAGTTATAGCACTACTCTGTTGGACAAATATAATATTATAAACATGACTCCAAAAAGATATTTTTGTCAGTATCGCCCAAACATACAATTATAATAGCTGATAAAACATTTAGTAACTTTTTGATCCAATCATTTCAATTATATTAAAACAAAAATGCAATGCCTTAGTATTAGTCAAACTGTGTCAAAATGACAAACAACAGACAAAACCAAGACTAAATTGAGGCTAATTAAGATTTTATTATGAAATAATTAATAAAATCAGCATTTTTTATGTGTTAATTTTAAAAAACGACAATTTCTGTTGGATGGAGAACCTCGATGTTACTGTGACATATTTAGATTGCAATTTCAATACGTTTGTAACACATGGTGCAGCCCTAGTCTATGGCCAGTCCTCAGTAAAAGCATATCATTTTAAGCAAAGTTCAGATTTTTGGGAGGAAAACATTTGAGTATTTTTGTCGTTGTTAAGGGCACTGATTAAAACATCTGTGCTCTTGAAAGCCATTTTATTTGTCTCTAATTCACAATGTAAAGTTGTGATTGATGATAGTATTTGTTTGTCATATCGCCTCGCCCTAAAACGACACAAACCACTCGCGCAGCACATGTGGGAACTCCAGAACTTGGTGGTGGAGCCGCAGAAGTGGAAGAGGAAACATGTAGTTTATAGCGCAGGCCAACAGTAGGTTAAACCAACAGAACGACGAGGCGGGCCTGGTCCAGCAGCCCCCAGCCCCACGGGCCACATTCCTCGCCTTATTTTAGAGCCAAAGGATGAGCTCCCACCCTCCCCCTCTTCCTCCCCCATCTCCCCTTCTCCTCCCACTGCAGCTGGAGCCAAACATGACCATTTTCCACTCAGCGCCAGGGCCCAGTGGAGGAGGCACACCTGGAGGAGAGGGAGCAGAGCCGGTGTGGGGGGAGCAGACTGTGACGGAGCAGGACAAAGTGTGTGCGTCATGCCGTGTGACCCAGTTGTGAAGTGAAGGGCGGAAACACTGTGTCCAGCAGCTCGTCTGTTATGTCAGAGAACAAGACTGCTCGACAGCGTGCACCGTCACATGCACTTACATCACTTTAGTCATGTACTACTACTGCTGCTGCTACTACTACTATCACTACTTAGGGATTGGACAAGATCACGTGCGACTCACGAGATACAACTGCAGAAAGATAGTCAACATAACGCACACTTATGGAAAACTAATTTGTGTTTACAGTTTGGTCGGACGAAAAAAAAAAAAGTATGAGCGCTGGAACATTTCTTAGAAGAGCCGTATAGTTAAGAGTAAGAATTGCTAGCAGGTCAGAAAACATAAAATCAAACAGAGAACCAACTGCAAATCTGAACCGCATCAAATAAATAAAAAAAAATAGTGAGAATTGCATCTTGGTCCGTACCTACTACTTCTCCTATAACAATAAAATATGTGCAAAGAGGTTTGGAGGATTACAATCAGTTCATGCCAGACAAGTGACCCATACATGACCCATAAACATAAGTAACTCCAAAGGAAATCTGCATAAACTCTTCAAAAACAATTTACATTATACAAAAGTATATCTGTATTTTAAAACGCAAGTTTGGCTTTGTTGTAACAAGTTATGTTAAACAGGCTAATGAATGATTAGTATTTCTGATAAGCGTACAGGTCCAACCTGTATGGTAATAGTACTCACTAAATATGTATTGCTTTTTATGTGATATTAGGCTTTTAGTTTCTACTTTGATGAAGGTCTTTGGCAGTTAAAAGTGCATGTAAAGTAACAGAAAGGTCGTTCAAATGTACAGATTTCTGTGTTGACTGCTCTGTGCGACATTTGTTGGCAATATCAACACCTTTCACCCCATGTGTAGAAACAATATGTCTCTGACCAGCTGCAGTTGAATTCTGTTATTGATATGTGACATGAGTTGGTACAAACTGATTAATGTGCACAGTTGGGTTGGACTAGGGCCATCACTAATGATTAATTTAGTAGTTGACTAGTCAGCAATTACTTTTAGTCGACTAATCAAACGATCAAAACAAGTTCTGAGGATTGTTTGATTTGATTTGATTGATTTCTATATCGTAGAAAGGGGTTCAGAGGTTGTCATCCGGACGCCGTTTAAAGATCGAGACGTTTCGACTTTTATCCAAAAGTCATTGTCAATCAGAGAGCTGGTATGGGAACTCAGGCTTATATGCTACTCTGAGTACTGGGAGTCCTGCCCCCAGGGAGGAGTCACTGAGTCCTGTCTTTGTTAGAAAATTGTTTGTTTGTCACCTGGGACTTTATTAATTGGTCTATCTTGTTGATTAATGGTTGGCCTCACCTAGTTTCACCTGTGTCTAAAGGTCTATTGTTATCTTGATAGCTGGCTGTTGCTCCCTCCTCACTGCTGATTACCTCATTAGCATTTGACTGGTCTATTGATCTGGACCAAGGTGTTAGGATGCTGTCATAAATTTTGGCTAAATTAAATCTTAAGCCCCCATTCCTGTTTAGAGAAGGATTCTCTCTTTTTACAAAAATGGCCTCCTTTACTCCTCTTTCAAACCAGTTCTTCTCTCTGCTTAATATCTTCACCTCACTGTCCTCAAACGAGTGATTTGTAGCTTTTAAGTGCAGATGGACTGCACTCTGCGGTCCTGTGGAGGCCGCTCTTCTGTGTTGGTACAGCCTTTTGTGCAATGGCTGTTTTGTTTCTCCTATGTAACGTTCTTTACAACTGTCCTCACTGCACTCTATCGAGTAAACTACATTGCTCTGTTTCTCTGTCGGCCTCTTGTCTTTCGGGTGGACCAGTTTCTGTTTAAGTGTATTGCCAGGTTTGAAATGAACAGGGATGTCGTGTTGTCTAAAAATCCTTTGAAACTTCTCAGACAGGCCCGAGACATAAGGGATAGAGACCCCCCTCCTGCTAGGGTCTTTATCCTTTCTGTCCTGTTTCTTGGCTCTTCTGACTTTGTTAAAGGCCCAGTTGGGGTATCCACAAGCTGAGAGGGCACGTTGGACATGTTCTTCCTCCTTCTTTCTCCCCTCAGAGCTGGTGGGTACTTCATGGGCTCTATGTTGCAATGTCCTAATCACTCCCAACTTGTGCTGCAGTGGGTGGTTAGAACCGAATAATAAGTACTGATCTGTGTGGGTGGGTTTCCTGTATACTTCTGTCTGAAGGCTGCCTTCCTCCTCTCTGATTGTGGAGCAATCAAGAAACGCCAACCGGTTGTCCTTAGCATCTTCTCGGGTGAACTTAATGTATACATCCAACCCATTGATATGCTCAGAGAACGTTTCCAGCTCTTGTTTCTTGATTACCACAAAGGTATCATCCACGTAACGTAGCCAGAGGCTCGGAGGTGTGCCCAGGAAGGAGGTCAGAGCCTTCTTCTCGAAGTGTTCCATGTATAGGTTGGCTACGATCGGCGAGACCGGAGAGCCTATAGCACAGCCGTGGATCTGTCTGTAAAAATGTCCCCTGAATTGGAAGTAAGTTGTGTTAAGGCAGATGTCCAATAAATGGCAGATGTGTTCAGGTGTGAGTTTGGTCCTTTCCGGTAGGGTTGAGTCCTCCTGCAGTCGCATCCTCACTGCTGCCACTGCCTCAGAGGTAGGAATACAAGTGAAAAGGGACACCACATCATACGAGACCATAACGTCATCTGGGTCCATGCGGAGGTGTCTCACTTTGCTCACAAAGTGCTGTGTGTTGTCCACATGATGTTCTGAGTTTCCCACTAACGGAGCCAAGATGGTGGTCAAGTGTTTAGCTACATTGTATGTGATGGAGTCCGTGCTACACACAATGGGTCTCAATGGGACATTCTCTTTGTGTATTTTGGGGAGGCCATAAATACATGGAATGGCTTCACCGGGATACAGTCGGTAGTACAGAGGCCTGTCAATTAAACGGCGTCCGGATGACAACCTCTGAACCCCTTTCTACGATGGACCACACCTGGACGAATGAGGGTTTACATCGACAAATTGATTTCTATAGTATATTTAGACTTTTTAAATACATTATCAGGTTAGGAGAGAGTATTTATGAATAAAGTGTAACGTTGATGAAAATCTGAAATAACCTTTTCTTTTGACATTTTGATATTTTAATGTCCCTGTCTTTGTTACTTGTTGTTGAGGGATTCCATAAGATTTGAATATTGTGATAGTATAGAGGGTCGAACGCCGATCAAAGGTAAAAAAAAATGTTGCATCAGTAGTGTCAAAAATTAAATACTTTTGAATGAACGTTGAGTTTACAATTTAGCATCTTTAACTCTCCATAGGTTTAACATCAGACACAGACAAATGGAACATTCTCTGAGACGGAGAGCACAATCCAGAGCTCTATATGCACTCATTTGCATGTAAACTGCATCTACCGCTCACGCCTAGAGCAGCTTTAACAATGTCAGTGGAGGCTCTACAGATGCAGAAACACAAAAATATATGATTGGTGAAGTAAAATACAGAGCCTAAAAGAAGTTGAAAGCACCACAGTATTTTGTTCAGCGTCAGTTAAATCGCCAATTGAATAATGATCGCAAATTTTCTCTTCGATATTGCAATATAGATTTTAGGTCATCTCTCTCTTCCCTTTCTGTGAGTAGTAACAATTTCGATAGTGGTGTTAATAAAATAGAATAAAAATACAACTAAACAATAAGTAAAACTGAATGATTTATATTCCCCAAGTATCCTGTCTGTAGTAATCATGTCCTGTATTGTCTGTGTTCTTTGGATACCATCATCAAGAACTTATGAAATTTCTACTGAAAAACAAAGTATCATTTTCTAAACTAACCCCGTGGCAATGCAGTGAGATGAAAGAAAAACAATGGAGCAGTGCAACACTCACCGACCACCATCAGAGTGAACTCGAAGCCCTTCTTCACGGACTTGCGGTGAACCTGATTTGGCAAATTGGCAAAGCCCACATAGCCGGGGGTCTCTGGGTTTGTGAACTGTCCCTGCTGCAGAGCAAAAACAGGAAGAAGACAAGGGTTAGAATGGCAAAGCGGCATTGATGTGTCCCTGAAGGGCTTCCTTAGTTGTAATGAATGGACTATTAACGATTACTTTAGTTTGAAAAAAATCTGTGCATTCATTCTCTAAGACAGACATTTTCAATCTTGCCGGGCCAAAAACAACAACAGAGAAAATCTTTGTCTTTTTGAGTATGATGATCCAAGATTTTAACTAAACAACGACTAGACGAGAATTAAAGCCAGAACAGTATAAGGACTAAACAAGGACAATAATATTAGATCTAAAGTCTAAACCAGGGCTGTTCAACTTCAACTTCATTTTCTTGAGGGACAGATCTTTCGGAAGTGCAAGACACGCAACTATTTTTAACTGAATTTGGGGTCACACAAACGCACACTGTATCAATAATGATGAAATAACTACTGCTATTTTAGATTTTTGCGAAAAACAAAATGCCTTTTACAAAAATGACAATTGAGAACTGGATCACAATAAAACTAGGACTAGAGGGGTCTGAACCAGGACTAACCCAGACTCAAACCAGAACTAATCCTAAATCAGAACGGGTCTAAAGTATAAACTAGTACTAACCCAGAATGAAACCAGCAAACAAGAGCAATTATATATTTGAATATTTAGAGGCTAGGTATGGGACCAGATCAAATTGTTTACAGGGCCTGATCCAGCTCCCAGGCCGCAAGTTGAATAGCCCTGGTCTAAACCCTGACTAAACCAGGAAAATAAGGCTGCATTTACACTAGCAAACACAGAGTTTGTCAAAGTTGAGACAAAACTGTGATTTAACTAGGAACTAACCCTTGACAAGACCATGACTAGTAATTTAGAACAGAACCTGATATTTGTCAAGACTGCACTGGGACCAAACCTGATATTTGTGAACAAACACATCCAAATATCTAACCACAACTAAACCAGGATGTTCACAAGACTGCAACCATTAGTTGGAACAATCGTACTTAATAATTGCACTAGTTAACTCGAATTTACAGACTCTGAGCATACGTTAACACTCGCACATATACCACATTAAAATTTAGACTAAACTAGGAGTAAAACTAAACTAAACATAGACAAGGAAAGGGCTAAAGTAGGACTAGAACAGGACCAAATAAAGTTTACATTGAACGTTTTTCTGGGCTCAAACTAGAAACAAACAAGTACAAGTGTGAAGGCACTAAACATATTCTTCAACACATTCCAGAAGAACTTTTATAACAAAGACAGTGACATTAAGAAATCAAAATGTCCAAAACACACATTTTTATCAATAATTCACTTAATTTGCAAATACTGTAATATTCTAATCGAACGAATAATTGCAGTCTTGTCAAATACTAAAATAATCGTTAGTTGCAGCTCTATACAGTAATAACCCAGAGGTAAACCAGGATTAAAAAGAACTGATCAGGACTAAACCAAAAGAAACATAACCTAAAGTAAACTGAACTGGAACCACTTTGCTCACATGTTTTCCCACCGAGACAGAGTGCTTTCCCATCCTCATGACTATCCAAGAGGCGTGCTGTAAAGACTGAACAGTGCGCTTATCAGGCGTCTTTACTCAAAGTGCTTTATTATCCAGCCAGGACTTCAGCAAAAGAGCCCGCAAACTACACACTCCTTTGTATCGCGGTTAACATTGAGCCACTTCACTAAAGGATGACTTCAATGCAACGCTCAAGGAAAAATGGCTCCTTAAAAGCTCTGTAGAGTGTAGCCATAAACGCTGAACAAAAGTCCCTTGGGCAAACAGACTGAGCAAACGGCTGAGGCTGAGCTGTAATAACTGCCTGTCATGTCTTAGTCGTAATTACAGACTGCGGTATGACACCATCTTCAAGTGTAGGACAATTGACATACTTCATCTCTAATATACAACTTATAATAATAGTAGTGTTATGCTAAAATTGTTTCATTTAAAAACAGGGATCCCAAAGTCAATTTCAAGACCTTTATAAGACTTTTATAGAAATCTTTAAGACCTTATCGCACACATCTAGCAATTTTTGGAACTACAAACACACCTCATGTTTAGGAAAAGCTTACATGTTTTAGAAATGATTCTAGTTTATTGAAATATTAAATAAATGGAACACAATATCAATATCATATTCAACTGTGTGGTCTTACAATTTCAGCTAAAAGTGAACATACAAATGTACAAATGAACAAAAACAGAGGACCACGACTGTTCAAACTAAGGCTGTAGTCGACTAAAGACTCCATGTATCCAACTCAAACTGCACTCAAAAGACTACAACTGTACAAGGTTCATGAAAAAGATCAAAGTTAGAGATACATAAATTAGATTAAACTCAAAATTCTCTCCAGTATGGTTGGATAACTCACTCTATATCCTCTCCTTTTTGCTGTTGTCCTATGAAAATCCTTTTAATATAAATAAAATAATCCTTTTTTATCTATTAAAATAATTAGTCGAAGAGACGAGCTGATGTTAGTGACTGCAGTGGAGAGTCACGTCTTTGCGTTTGTGCATAACCTCACCTGGTACTCAGCCAAAGCCATTACCTTCCCTTCTCAACATAATCCCGTCACATTTTATGTGTGATGATACAGTAATATACAGCGGAGGGGGTAATTATGGTCTTGTTTAGGTTATTTTACAATTTAAAACTTTATTTGCAAATTATGGACTTTAAGATCCCGGATATACCCTGAAAAAGTGCAATAATTATAAATATGGATAACTAAATAACATGATTATATAAAGAGTGGACTGCAGGCTACATTGATCAAAACATAGCAGCAATTTCTGTTTGGAATATTGTAATATATCCATTGTCCGGGTTTGGTCCAGTACTAGTCCTGGTTTAGGACTGTTCTAGTCCATTGATCGAGTCTAGTAATATTTGTAGTCCAGTTTAGTTCTGGGCTGAGTCACAGTTAAGTGCCAATTTTATAGAAGTATATGTGTGGAGTGGATGCAGCTTGGAATGAAATAAAATAGATAATAGAAATCGAGGTAAACATTTGTGAAATTTAGCATTGGATAAATAATTCTGCAGTAAATATTACGGATGGGACAGAACAATTCCCAAAAGATGAGATGAGAAAGATTCAGATTTGTACATAATTTATGATAAATAAATCGTGTAGTTCTGTTAACAATTTTGGCCTCACATTTCGATTTCTTTATTCGATTTTTTTGCTGTCATTGTAGCACTGCTTTTTGGAACTACTACATAAATGTCCAATCCAAATGTGAACACAAACCAAAAAGACCTCACGTGATCCTTTTCTGCATGGGTGCACAATCTTGTGACAATTTTACCTCACAGGATCTTGCAGCACGAGATCTTGTCCCATCCCTAGTAAATATGCCGTTTAATTCATAAAAAGCCTTGAAGAAAAAGGCTCAAAAGTCTCCAATAGATGGTAGAATTATCACTGATCATAATTAGGATCAATTTGGAAAATGCAAATCAACTTACTCTAATCATTTGTCAAAAGGTAGCTCTATTGTTGAGAGTACACAAGTATAATCTGCACACTGCTATAGGTGTAGGTCTATGAGGATTTTATAATATTCAACATGAATTAAAAGACACAATCAGTTGTCCTGTTTTTGAAGAAACTGAAAAGACAGTAACCATCACTAAAATTGCTAAACGTTGTTCAGTTTGGAGAATAAACCATCAAACTGTACCATGACAAACAAAATGTGCAACTCCAAAATACACATTTTATCAATTTCGCGATACAAAACCCTGCCACATTAGCTGCAGCACACTTCATGCAGGCCTACACTACTTTGATACAATCTCAGCAGCACAAACAAGAATCTGGAACAACTGGATAATAAACACTTTACCAACGACATAGTAATTATTGCTTTTACACTCACCTTTAGTTTCTCCTGAGACATTTCTGTTCCCTTTGGATCTAAAAACACAGAAAACTATTGGAAATCAGCAACAACAAAGGCAGGGGAGTAAGTGAGACAAATTTTAGTGAGTGACTGTGAGACAGGAAGTCGACCCTGTGAGAAAACTGCAAACACAAAAACTACCTCAGACTCACGCAGCAAATAAACACTTTTACGCACGGTTTTACGCATGTTTTACGAATTTTCACCTCAGCCGTTTTAAACTACCTTATTAAAGTTTCATGATGCGCTACAAGTGAATCAAAGTTGATGTGAAGTTTGCATAATGTGTTTGATTTGTTGTAAGATGCAAAAAAAATCGAACCATTTAGTAATTTCAGTCGAAAAAGTTACAATGAAGCTCATCATGAGGGCATTTTTATAACGGGATCAGCCAAAATGGGTGTGGACTGAGTGATGCTAGGATCATTCATCGGTTATGTTTTCGTTAAGTTGTTCAGTGGCTAACTATTATGATTAAAATACAAAATTGCCAATGTTTAATCAAACTAACAAGCGGCTCTGGCCACTCTCTGAGCCGTGACAAGCCTTTAGCATCGCGTTAACAAGGACGAGTAACTTAACGAGCTAATGTTAGCTTCTGAGCTGCACAACGAGGCGGCTAAACAAAAGACGGAGAGGATATAGAGTTTGTAATGCGATCCGAGGGTAAAATGTGAAGATTATTTTACCTCACAGTTGTCTGGTGGGAAAGAACAACGGAGGACGCGATCCAGACGAGGCTGAGTTGGCGGCGGACGCCTCAAATTCTTTAGATTCCGCTACAACAGCTTCCTTTCGCTCAGGAGACTACCAAGACCAGAATGCAATGCGGCAAGGACATGCTTACGGGAGAGGGGAGGTCCAATTAATCACCATAATCTTACAAAATATTTTTTTTAAATATGTAAAAGTGGGTGATAAAAGTAGTTTAAGATAATGCAATGCTGGTGGTACAAGTGACAACAATCTTGTGGCTAAAACACACTGACTATACAAAAAGGAAAACCCATAACAGGTACAGAACCACAAAAAGTTGGTTGGCCCTGTAAATGGACAAAATTAACGGCAAATCCAGGAATTTGCCACGATGATGTGATGTAACACAAAACAACAAAAAAACAACAATTATACAACGTAAAGTATTATAGTATAAAGGCATGAGTAAAAAGAAAATATTCAAAATAAAAATAAACTTTGACTGAATATAAACTCAAAATGTACAGAATAATAGAGAGGCCTGTGGAAAACTGAGAAAGGGACTATTTTTGAGCAATTAGAGCAAGAAAGTTTATTGTATTTGTTTGTCTGTTCATGTGGTTTATGTATGAAAGTATGAAACTTTTGGAGAACTAGCACATGACATGTCCTGTTTTAATTCCATAGAGGGCGCCATTTCACAATCTTTGAAATATGTTGATTTAGCGTGCACAGTTTGGCCCTTTTTGAGTCCGTAGGCCTAAATAACTGCAGAACAAACTTGTATTAATTATATATTATACATATGCTAATGATACGTGTATTTTAATGGACCAGTTATATGCTGTCACTCTTGCAGTAAATCGAACAGAATGACGCTGGTAATTCCATGAAGAATTGTAAGAAGAATATCAGGTCGGTCCATATTGTTTATAAATTGTAAAAAAAACAATTAAACTTTTTTACTTAATCGCTTTAGACACTTTGCACTAGTGTATCGACATAAACCCTACAGTTTCAAATCATTGCAAGCGGCTCGTTGGTCTAGGGGTATGATTCTCGCTTTGGGTGCGAGAGGTCCCGGGTTCAAATCCCGGACGAGCCCACTGTTTTGTTGTTGGAGTATCTGTGTCTTTATTCTTCTCTTCGATGTGTGCTGTGACATGAATAGTAAATACGTACAAACAAAATTAGAAAATAAATTGCAAACTTTCATATTTATTTTTTTGTTTAGTGCTTGGTTGACCTCCAGTGGATTGTCTTGGTATTGCACCCCGAAGGCTCCAATAATAGAAACAGTTGTTTATAATGTGCAGTCCAGCCTGAATACACTCTCACTGATGGTGGGAGTTGTTTTTAGATGCATTTTAGTTCAGATGATGCTATTGCGTGTAATGACATGAGCTGAAAGCCTCATACTGGGCTCACAGAGGGGGCTTGTCTTCAGTTCCAGGCCCCCTCCCTGCCTTTAAGCCCCATATCACTGCACTCATTATTCCCATAAGCCTCTCAGCAGCATCGCTCTGTCACTTATAATGTGGCGTTACCAAAGGGCCCACAAAGATGGTCCGCTATATATTTAAACGATGTCCAGAGGAGGATCCGTTTATATAGCAGCCCTTTCAATTAAGACCAAATACCAGAGATTCTTGTGTGAACTGATTGCTTTTTAATCTGCATGTTTTTAATATTTTATTGCCAAAAAGTATGCTATATACGAAAGGTATACTTTTCAAGGTATATACATTATAGACTTAGATATATTGACATACATGCAATGTATTCTTAATTCCGGATTGGAGGTGAATGGAGGCAAAAGGATCATAATGTGATTTCAATGGAGGAATAGAGGTTTACTACAGAATTTCATGAAAAATCAAATGGTTTTAGTGAATGAAAATCTCTCAGATACATGTGAGTGAACAGAGCCTAGTTTAAAGACATTTACCATTGGATTTTACATTACTGAAGATTATGATAGACAATAACATTTTTGATTAAGGCAAAAAAAAAAAAAAAGAATAGATTTTTAGGTTTGACTGAATATGAACCCCACAAATTGTTTTATTTTATCTACAAATATACTACATCATATTTTACCACAATTAACCATTTTATTAAACCCACATTTTGAGACCAGAAAATAGTGTTTAGTTGTGTTTTAGCAAATTTTCTGACATTTCTAACATATAAATTTAAGATTGTTTTAAATTTTCCAACTCACATACAGTACATGAACTACATATGACAGGTTGCATAGGTACAGGTAATTCCACAACTGTTACCTAGCAACCATACTGTAAACAAGATCCAAAATACATATGAATTACAAAATAGCTATGACTTAACAAATAATAATACCGGATAGCACCTTTATTGTGTTAAATTGTTGTTTAAACTGTCTGAAAAATGTGTCGGTTGTCTGTAAATTGTCCCTGTATTTTCAATGGTACGTCGCCTTTTGATGACATCACAGAGGGATTTTGGTGACGGACTCAGCTCTACTTCCTGTAATTTTCAACTTTTATTTTTCTAATTTTCTTGACAAACTGTTTCTTGACCGACGTAAAACTATGATAAATATTTACCACAGGTTCTATCCCACCAAACTAAGACATAATTAGGAAAACATAAGGACCTGTCATATGCCCTTTAAACTCGGAAGGTAAACAGTTTGATCTCAGCTACAACCACATCTTGCATAATGTTTAAATGTATTGTGACTGATGGTGACCTGATTCTGACTTCTTTCATAAATATATCAGATAATAACATTGATATTTTTCTGTTTTGTAGGAATCCAACAAACTAAACTAAGCCTGACTTGAGTGCAACCCCATCACGGCCCCCTAACACCTCTTTAACCACGTTTAAGTAAGTATCCGCGTGCTTAGCCGGCACCTTTCACTTTTTCAAGCGGCACTTAATTTTCCGCCGATGACACATTAAATCTTGAGCTGTGGTGGCCCTGTCAAACGCCCGGTGCAAATGTTACCACACTGTACATGCTGCTGACGGGGGTGTTATTAGCGGCCCCTGATAGGCTGCAATGTGGGCCCCCAAGTTTATCCAGCACCCTCCTCCTCCCTGACAGATATCTACCAAAGCATATTCCACTATCAACGTGTCAGGGCAAAGCTATTAAAACGGCTTTACTTTTGGCTAAGTATCGCCAGAATAAGCACAAGATTTAGTGAAATCCCTGGCCGCGGCAGGAGCAGCGGTAGCAGCGGGGATTTGGGCACAAACTGTCTGCTGAAGGGCCACTCCGAGGTGTCAGGAAGCCGGGGTTAGGCCGCCAGGAGTTTTAAAAGAAGTCTTAGCATGTAAATGTGTTTCAACAGAGCTGAGAGGACAAGAACTGGAGTGAGACGGGTGTAGCGTCTAACTTTTGTCAAACGTACTGTACACTGACAGTATGGACAGTGGAACAGGAGGCTCTGTGGGGCAGACTGATGGAAGCCAGGCTGCCAGTCTGCACCGCCCTCCATTCAGCCATCACCAAGCATTCACGGTGCACTTTCACACTAGGCCATGGAGGTGAGGTGTCTTGCCTAAGGACACAGCGATAATTCCTACTCCAGCGCCCCCTGTGGTATCTGGTGTTCTAGCGGCCTCCCATCCAAGCACTGACCAGGCCCTGACCTGTTCATGTTTATTTATTGATTTGGTGAGGGCAGCACATTAGGCCAGTGGTTCTCAAACTAGGGGTCGGGACCCCAATGGGGGTTGCGAAATGATTTCCAGGGGTCCCCAGACACACAATAGTGTTAAACAAGGCTTGACCCCCTTCAAATGCAGTGGTAAATGTAGATTCCTATTTGTCGGCCAATCAAAGCCATTTTTCTAGGTCTATATTCTCAAAATAGAGTCAAACATTAGATAGAAGGCTAATTTATCATGCGTGTCGCCTATGTTTTGTGTTTGGGGGTCACGAATGTGAACTATTTAGCTCCATACACCTTTACATATTAATGTTTCAACTTCATTTGGAAAAACTGCACCACTTTGTAAAGCCATTATGAGGGAATTATTTCACTTTTGTTCAATTATGTTTGGTGCAATTATGTTTGCATCATAATTAATCCCACTCATGCTCAGATGTTATAAAACAAAAATAAACATTATACATTTTTGGTAACACTTTATAATAATTACACTTATTCCTACCTTAATAAAGCATGAACAAAGACTTAATTCACAGTGAACTAATAGTTTATTAAGAGTGATTCAGGCTTAGTAACTACTTAACAAATACTGTAAGCCTAATACCTTCCCCCAGCCCTGACCTTAACTTTAAAGTCTATATGACAGGTTCTCATGTTTCTCTAATACTGACTTAGTTTGGAGGGAGGGCATCTGTGTTAAATATACATCATAGTTGACATCTGTGAAGTAGCAGTTTTTTGAAGAAAATTTGAAAAATAAAAGTTTAAAGTGACAGAAAGTAGTGCTGAGTTCTAAAATGGAATCCCTCTGTGATGTCATCAAAAAGAGACGAACAGTTGAAAATACACAGACAATTCACACTCAACTGATACATTTTTCTGACATTTTAAACAGTCATTCAACAAAATAAAAGTGATATCAGGTATTATTATTTCTCAAATCAAACTTTAGATTAGATTAGATTTTGGCCCTTGTTTCCAAAATAGTTGCTAGGTAACAGTTCATGTCATATTTTCTGCCCATGACCAACCAGGAAGTAACATGATAAACTTTACGAAAATAGTCAAACTGATCACAAACAGGAGAAATGCTTAGTAAAATCTTAAATATAATCATCTAAACTACATTTTAGTGAACTTTGACATCTAACCTGTCATATAGACTTTAATTATGTAGTTACTAAGCCTGAACCATGCTTAACAAACTACATGTTCATTATTAAGTCTTTGTTCATGCTCTGCTCAGGCTAATTAAAGTGCCAATGACAAGTTGGACGACATATGTCACTAAAATGTAGTTTAGATCAATATATGTCAAATTTTGCTAAAATAATTTACAAAATGTATCCCGGTTTAGCAAGTTTTGGTTTTTTTTATTTTACTTCCTGGTTGTAAATGATGACATCAAACTAGGAAATTACCATAGCAACCACACTCTACACTGGGCCAAAACTCACTAATGTCACAGATATATTTTTTTTTACATATAAAAATAAACGCGAACACCTTTTTTGTTGAATTATTTTTTAAAGGGTCAAAAATAAGTTGTTTCTTTTGTTAAATTATGCATAACCTTTGTCTCCCCAGTGTGATGTCATCAGTTTGTTTACTTCCTGTAATTTTCTACAGATTTTTCAACTTTTCGCCACAAACGGCTCCTTGATTGGTGTAAAACTATAATTTATATTTACCACAGGTATCAATGCACCTAATAAAGTCAAAATTAGAAAATCATTAAAACCTGTCATACGCACTTTAAGGTGTAGTTATTATAAAGTGGTACCAGACTTTCTTAACAAACTCTATTTAACTTAAACGACTTAAAGTGACAGAAACATTTTAACTGGTTCCTTTTATTTAAATTGTGAAAATACAGTATAGTCAAGCTAACGACTAGCATGAATGACTCAAACTGACTCAAACTGACTGCTAACATTCGGAATATCGTGATGTCGTCTGCATAACCTCCATTCTACACATCTCCAATATTCCGTTTCCAATACATGTTCCGTGCACATGCCCCGTCAGCTGGTGTGCTCCTCTGGACACATGTTTGTGGAGCACACGGGCCCCCGCTCTGTCACCTGTGTGCTCTGTGGTGTGGTGTGTGCGGGACTCGGTATAATCCCCCTGAGTGCACAGAGGACACTTTTGACAGAAGAATAGACGGCGTCCCGGTGAGGTCTGTATCTGCGAGCCCGCGGATAACCGGATTACAGGTGCCATTTTGGACCACTGGCACTTTCTCTGTCGTCTGGGAGAGTTCAGACGCTGCCCTTTCACTCAAGCACAAAAAGAACCCCAGAGTTTGTGCTTTGTGCAGAACAAGGCCGGAAAAATACCAGTCTTTGGCAAAAAATATTCTTTATAGATTAAACAATAGATTTACTTAACCATGCAGGTGGCCAGGTGTACCACAGCCAGTGGATCGTCCCAAGAATACTAGTGTCTACGAGGGCCGGGTAATACTAGCACTGACACGATGTCTGTCCAGATACACAGCCTACGATATGTATCTCATACTCAGAGCTAGATATGATACGAGTTCTTAAATATCCCTTAAAAGAGGTGTTCAAGTTTACCAAAGTGACGTTGTGATTGTGTAGAAAAACAAAGGGCATTCATGTTCACAATGCTCTTAATATCAGAGTCGTTTTTCAGCTCAGCAGATTCAGCCTTGATGCAGTGGTCAGCAAGTTAATAAGTGTAGAACTCTGCAATAAAAAAAAGAGAGAACTTGTTTAAAAGTATCGCACTGTGCATCTCTGTATCAGTACACATTCTGTCATTGATATTTTGAGTTTAGCTTTAATGTCAGCACTATTCATTCATAATCATGGAGGAAAGGCCAAGTGCCTTTGTGCATGAACACATTTTGGCATGAGCTTGACTGTTCTGCTGTTGTTATTCATTGACTCTGTACTTTGTGATTTCTTGTTGCCACAGTCGCCCTGAGGCAGACGGGCAGAAGCTAACTTGTGTTCTTGGTCCCTCCAAACACCACCATTCACTCACTCACTCCCTCACTCTGTCACTCTGTCACTCTGTCTGTCACTCACTCACTCACTCACTCACTCACTCACTCACTCACTCACTCACTCACTCACTCACTCACTCACTCACTCACTCACTCACTCACCCACTCACTCACTCACTCACTCACTCCCTCACATTATAGACAAGGTGGGTGAAGTGTCTTGCCAAAGCACACAACAACAGCAGGCACATGTTGGAGCTGGGTTCAAACCGCTGACCTTTAGATTTGTGGGTCTGACAATGAAGCAAACCTTTGTGTTTTCTCAGAAGATACATCCAGCAGAATGGTCTGACCACGTTAGTTCTATAAAATAACACAATAAAAAGCCCACGAGTCGATAAAGCTGTAAAACATGTCTCTTTAACCCTCTGGTAACCTTCAAACAAAGTCACGTTCGTGTCCTTCAGAACCCTCGAGGATCCCCACTTTTAAATGGCCATAAACTCCACATAAATTAAATTTTAAATTAAATTTTTTTTCTACTTTCAAAACTCAGATCTCTTCATCTACTGCTACTCTACTCATACACGCATACTTTATATATCTGATACTTATTTTTTCTGTTATAAGACCATTTCGCCAGAAAAGTACACTCAAAGTAAATTATTTTTAAAAATTGAAAAATGGCATATTTCCAAATTTGAAGTGGAAAACTTAAGCTAAATTTATCAGAGCCTAGTATATGACAATAATTCATGTTGAAATTACTTTGGGTTCATTACTATGTTTTGAATGGGAGAGGTTTATTCAAAAAAGTAATGTTCGTCACCTTCGGGACCCTCGAGGGTCCCCAGGGTTAAAGGGGGCGTATTATATCAGATGGACATCATGAGCTTTAAATCATATTAGAACAGTCGTCTTTATCCATCTGGTTAATTGCTGCATGTGTGAGTGAATCCTGCCATAGGGGGCGCTGGAGGAAATGGTGTGTTCTTAAACAGGACATTTGACTCACATTGCTCGGTCTGAAAGTGTCTGTGTGAATTGTGGGTGATAGTTTTAGGGTCATTGGTGCAGATTGGCAGCCTCGCTTCCGTCAGTCTGCCCCAGGGCAGCTGTGACCAGTGTGGAGTGTGGAGTGAATGAATAATGCACTGTGAAGTGTCTTTAAGTGTCCAGAGAGTGTTCCATAAATATAATGCATTATGATCATTATTAATCCTGTACTGTCTGCAGCTGAGGCTCCAGTGCTCAGAACATTCCTGTACTTAGTTTGGATTGTTCAAATAATTCAGGCTCGTTACGGTGAAACATAACAGTGAACAGGTGAGGCTGATCACTTCTACAGTTTTAACAGGAAGTCAATGGACCTGTTTCTGCTGTTAAGCCGTTTGAGATCAATGTGGCAGTCTACAATCAACAAAATGTAAAACAATGATCTGTGCATGTGATACTTTTGATACCAAACAGCACAATAATACGTCTTTACGATGACAGACGCACCTTAAAGTCCTGTGAGGGGCCTTTTCCTCCCGTGCAGAGGTGGACAGAGCAGCGGAGCGGCAGCGACAGCAGCAGCACATATCAGCCTTGTGCCACAGAGGAGGGCTTTATTCCATTTACCTCCCACAATCCCACACACCACGGGGCTCCTCAAAGACCGGATCAACGCGCACAAAGGCTCCAGCGGCGCGCGCGGACACGATAAAGCCGGGTTCAGAGCCGGGGCCGGGCTCGGGCTGGTGCTGGTGGTCCAGGCTGAGATCCCATGGGCGGCTGTTATCTCCAGAGCACACACCGACTGGACGTCCACACCTTCACACGGAGAGGATGATTAAACACAGAGAAGACAGGCCAAGACAATAACAAGAGGCAGATAGCATCCAAAGACTGCTGATTTTTACTGTCACCATAATTATTATATTTACTTATTGATAAAAGCTGGAATGTTATATCTTGGGGCTACATTTCCTTTGCAATAGTAGACGTTTTTGGTTATTTTTGAAGTTGAACAAGTAACTTCTACGACAAATTACAGATGCAAACAGATGACAAAAGTGTTATTTTCGGCTTTATACGCAAGTTTTTGAAAGATATAGTCTGTTTAGAAAAGGGTTGACATTGATTCTGCGGCTTTAGAGTTATTTTTATATAGTTAGAGGCATAAAGTAGTTTCAATATTATCTTTTAGTGTGATATTTTGTTGTAGAAATATATCGTACTTCCAAATTTGTAATCGTGACAAGCCTGAATATCGTTAAAAGTAAGTCAGGTCATCAGTTTTGATTGGTCGGCTTTATTTTGACAGATTTGGTGTGTGATAGTTGCAGATCACACACACCTACAAACACACAGATGCACACACAAGGTCATACACTATTGCTCCTACATTTGGAGCTTTGGTTGGTCTGGTGGTGATGACTGTGACAAGGCAGTCACTATTTTCGACAGGCGTGCAATGATATTTGCAATGGCACAATAAATAGGCAAAATAAGGTTCAGTCTAGTTTTATCATTTATTTGTCAGTGCTGTGTAGACAAACAAACACATTCATCTTATAAAAGAGAAGATTCTTTGCACTAGATTTAGCAAAGGGCCCAGAGTCCCAGCAGGTGCACGAAAGGAAAGGCCAGACACTCCAGGCAAATTATTTTCTTTTTGTTTTTGGGTCAGTTTGCTCTCTCAGCATATGGGCTTACATTTGGAAACAACAAACTTGTCCAATCTGCTCTTAGAGATGTTTTATTACTTCATTTAATCCACATTCATCCATAGATTTTTGTGAGACATTGTAACTTCAAACCCATTTTCTTAAAATGCATTTTTCTCTCCTCGGGACATAAGGATCAGCCTTAAAGTAGCTCCATCACACAACAAATCTTGTTGGACTCAACAAGATTCTGACGAAACATGGACAAAAGGATTTTTTGATATCTAATGTTTTAAGTAAAAAAAACTTTAAAAAAGAGGCTAAATTTGAATTTTGAGGCCAATTTTCAGTCAAATCTAGTTCATCCAAAATCCCCTCTGTAAAGTTTTTTGTAACTAATCTGTGTACAAAATTAATAAAGACATTTAAAGTTGGTTCTGTCCATTTTTCAGGTTTATATGTCCCAAAATTTTACACAGAAAATGCCTTATTTCGAAATGACAACGTTACATGATGAAAAACATAACGTAACATATATTTTCTTCAGCTGCTGGACATATACAATAAAACTGTAACCTTTTTATTTTCAGTCAAATCAAGCATTCTGGGATGAACCAGGATCAGACTGTCCTCCAAACCCACACTTTTCCCTAAACCTAATTTTTAGTTAAAATAGCTTCAGCTTTGAAAGAGGAAGTGTCAAAACCCAACAAATGCACAAACTAGTGTCCAGCTTTAGTCCTTTATATATTTACCAAAGAAAATGTGGAATTTAAAATGTGCTATTCCTCTGAGCAGAGCTTTTTCACACTAATTAGAGTCAATCAGATATTGGAGGCCAAAACTACTACACAGAGAGTGCAGTCAATAGTTTGTGCTCCAAAGGGTTCAAGAACAGCTTCAGTTTGAAATGAGGCTCATTTTAGTCACACGTTTTAGGAAAAAAACAGGACCTCATGGTAAGGTTAGTTCATTCACAACTGTTTAAACTTTAACAATGCACAGAATCACAGGAGAACAATCAGACCCACAGTGAACAGGATGATGTTGGTACTCCAAGAATAGAACTTTTTTAATTTATTTTTTAGAACAATGTGTATAACTGCAGACAGCTCCGAACTGTCAGGAGTTAGTTCCACTGTGTGATGGACTTAAACAAGAACAGTTTGTGCAAAAGTTTGACACCGTTTTATGCTGTGGATGTGAGATATTTGTTCTGAATAAGCAACATGGCTAGAGCTGTGGGGTGTCTGTGGTTTAGAGTATTTTATTTGCAAAAACAAATCGACCTTTTAAATATTTGTATCAAATATTTCTTAAGCTTCATTTGAAACGTGTTTGTTTGAGAATGATCACACAAAATACAAACTGGAGTCCAAAACGCGGCACCACTTTCCAGACTACTTTACTGTAGTAAACTGTAATATCAAATACCCAGTTCACCTCCATTTAAACGCCTTTTGTATTCTTTCATTTAACTAATCTAAGAACAACACACCACAAAATGCCACAAAATCTCTTTATCATAATAACGTGTCCTTCTACTCCTGCCTGTGCCCTCTGAACACCTTCTGTGGCGCGCGTTTGTCGGCGCAGGAGCGTGGTGTCGCTGTCCAAACACAATGCACATGTGGGAAAGGGTCTTATCGTCTTTAAGTGACTTTTATTGAGGGGATTACGGTGTCAGTCTCTTCGCCATTGGCTCTTTGCGCGCCACAGCTCCATCCAAAAGGCACCTCGCGCACTGTGACCATGGCATTCACGCGCGCCACCTTTGACCACTTTAAAATAAGCTTTGATAGTGGCGAACAAAACAGCCAACGACACCTTTTTGCGCGTAAAGTTCCTGGCGCGTAATTTGGCTTTTACGCACGGAGCAGAGATGGAGTTTTGACGATAGTTCGGGGGAAAAGGGGGTGCGATTTACGCGATGGCCAAACCTCTGGAGCACATCAAGAGACCCATGAACGCGTTTATGGTCTGGTCCCGGGGTCAGAGGCGGAAGATGGCGCAGGAGAACCCCAAGATGCACAACTCGGAGATCAGCAAGCGGCTCGGCGCGGAGTGGAAGCGGCTGTGCGACGCGGAGAAGCGGCCGTACATCGACGAGGCGAAGCGACTGCGCGCGCAACACATGAAGGAGCACCCGGACTACAAGTACAGACCGCGGCGCAAGCAAGCCAAGAGCCCGCGGAGGGAGCGCTACAGCCTGTTCCCCATCCCGGCGCTGCTCGGGGACGCGCCCGGGGCTCTGCTCGAGGACGCGCCCGTGGTGGTGGACACGTTTCTGGCGGCGGGGGAAAAGGCGCGGGGTCTGCTGGGACCACGCTCTGCGGCGCTCCTGGAGCAGAACGTGGGTAACGAGCTTTCACTTTACGGTCAAGAAAAAGCGCACGTGACAGGGTTTGGGGATTTTCTAATTATTAGCCAGTTTGGTGGATAGTTCTAGTGGTTAATGTTTATCATCATTTTACATCAGTTTGGGAAGAAAAGTTTAAAAGAAAAGTACAAATATACAGCAAGAAGCACGGAGTTCTAAAATAGAATACCTGTCATAAATACAGAAAGTGCCACACACAGAGCAAGGACAATTTAAACGCAAGGAAGGCATTTTTCTCGTAGTTTCAACATCCATTTAACAAATGGAGGCTATACTATAAAAATGAAGCAGCCTTAAATCTAATGTCGGACACTTGAGGATATAACCCTGTACCGCTTCACTGAAGGGTGTCCAGACCTGTTTAAGACTACTGCACTATCTACTTTGACCCATACCATCTGGGTACCCCCTGAACCCCTTTTGTGAACCCCCCACAAGAGTCTTGACCCCCAGGTTGAGAACCACTGACCATAACTATCTATTCTGCAGTTTTGGTTCTTGTTTAGTTGCTAGCTAACAGTTTTGGAATTCCCTCTATGTAGAACTATGTCACATCTGCTGAAGTCCAACCAGAAAGTATAATCATATTAAAAAAAAACAACTATACTATCTTAAGTATGCAGAGTGTTTGTCAGACATGTTGACATGGTTTACAGGAGCAGAACTAACTCTTTGCCTTTACAGCAGATAAACACGAGTGCAGGACTTTGGTTTTACTGAAGCATCTTCTATAAACCATAGCCTTCTAAACTTCAAAGTTAGTCTCCCGACATGTTTTGAATCTACCATCATTTCCATGAGAAGTAGATAAGAAGCCTCTAAACATAAAGCTGTTTTGTTGCAGCAGTGTGTGTCACACACATTATCTAATCTGTAATAATCTCTCATTATTGTCTTACTCAAAATTGTATGTTGTTTGATTCATGCAAGTTTAAGTGCTCCTGCTTGCACAAAAGGCTTGAGTGCTCAGAAAATTTCACCTACCCCCTATCCCCGCCCACTTCCTTTTATTTACTTGTGGTTATTCCAAAAAATAAGGCTCTGGGTTAAACACAAAGGGTTCAAAAATGTTACGTAGCAATTTTCAACAATAAAACAAGTCCACTGCTGGCTGCGGAGAAATGTCACTGTTATTATTATTACTATTATTATATATTTGTACTGTATGCATGTGAAATAATGATCTAAATAC
Organism: Rhinogobius similis; assembly: GCA_019453435.1. Taxonomy (NCBI): domain Eukaryota; kingdom Metazoa; phylum Chordata; class Actinopteri; order Gobiiformes; family Gobiidae; genus Rhinogobius; species Rhinogobius similis. The sequence goes on from CM033632.1 coordinate 31,035,107, forward strand.
GTCATGGTTTCACTCTTAATACTCCACACAAAGCCCACTCCTGTCCCAGAGTGTCCTGCTGTGTGCTCGTGCTCCACACAGTCAGCTCGGATTATTATCAGCTTGTTTACCATTGTGTCATTCTAATGAATGCGCCTTTCGTTGAATATTTTCTCTCTTCCTGTCCACAGCTGCTGATGGGTCACTTCAGCCCCAGCCCGGTCCCCTTCAGTGCATTCGGACTCCACTCTCACCCTCCTCCTCCTCAGGCTCACAGTAGCTCTCTGGGGGTCTGTCCCGGGGCCCACAGTGCTGGATACATGGTGCCCTGTGGATGTGCTCCTCCCTGGGCCTCTCTGCAGCCTCAGGTGGCATATATCCTGCTCCCTGGGCCAGGAGGGGGCGCTAAAGGACTGGAGGGGTATGGCCCGTCCACCACAGTGTGAAGCAGACTTTAAAGAGATGAAAACATCTCGTCTTGGACAAAAGAAGAATGGGTTCAAAACCAAGGATGGTCTGATGTGTACTGATTTTTATGAGAAAACTTACAATTAATGCCAGAAAATCAAAGTCAAATCACTTTTATCATACATTCTACATATATTTAGGGACAAGAAATGATGTAGTCCAGTGTAGGTTGTATTATTTTGCAGGTTATTTATTTATTTATAAAGTCAAGCCTTAAGTCATATTAAAATAGTGAAGTCTGACTCCAGCCCAAGTCACGACATACACACCTTTGCCATTTGTAAAACTGTTGAGAACTCCTTCTTAAATAAATCTAATACTACTTTAGTAATAATTATTATTTCATTTCAAAAGTAATTTGATTACTGATTGATTTCTGTAAGTTATTTTGGAAAAATGAAAACACATCTCAGGAAGTAACTAATAAAAAGCATGAATTCTTCCCATCATAAACTTCCTGTTATGTCGCCTATTTTCAAATAAACAGCAGCAGTGTTAACATGTACAGTCCTCCGTTAACCACGTTTTATCTAACTTTTAGTTAATTAATTATTATTATTTTTACAAAACAGTTCTATGGATTACACACATTTTTGACCGGGAAAAAGTAACTTAAAGTTACTTGGGCTAGTAACTGTCTAATCGAATTACTCAATTTTAAATTGTAATGTGTTACTAAAAAGTAACCTGATTACACTAATCCCTTACTTGTTAATAGTTATTTTGATTGTACAGCAATTTGTCAGCATTCCAACAAGTGCTCCAGTCTCTTCCATCCACTTCAAATATACTGTGTTTATCCTGAGCCAGGCTGTCCTGCCCCTCAGTCCTCAGAGGTCAGAACTGGGACCCCAGAGAGGCGTTTATACGCAGTACACTACAGTTCAAGTACTGTAACGACTCAATAATAGTAATAAAACACAGGACGACAAAATGCAATGTCAAAACTGAAACGATTAACCCGGACAGTGTTATTACATGTGGAAGTCACAAATCAGTGTTTTCTGCTTCTGTTGACATTAGCTCAGAGGAGATGTTAGCCACATTAGCATAAGCTCTACTCGTCATGACCAACTGTTCCATTGGAACCGTTCCACCTTGACTCTCAAACATGAAAACCTTATGAAAAGACTTTTTCATTTTTTTAAAATAATTGCTTCAAAATGCTGTTTTCTATGTGTTTTGGATTATGTACAGTCTTTAAACTTGTTGAGGTCCATTATGTGTCCATTATGTTAACCATGACTATTTTAAATAAATCAATACATTTTAAGCTTTTAAAATGTCATGAAAAACCACATAAGAGGAACAGAAACTCCTGAACAGATGACGTTTAAGTTGATAAGAGCAGAACCAAACTTCTCCTGGTGCTGTTGACAGAACGATAAGACAGAATAGGAGTCTTATTTGTTTGACTGAGTCACTGCTGAAACTCACACTCCTCTTACATGACATCTGGTCATGGTTTTAATGCTTCTGGGTTGGTTTTGTTGGATACAACATGAATCCTAAATGTAACGAGGGTATAACGGTTAGCTGAACATAATCGCTCTGAATTTCCTTCATTTGTTCTCAGTAAGAGACCTGGTACATTAAAATGTCCCTCATTTACAGTGATATGAATGTAGCTAGACTTAATCTATCAAAGTAATTCTGAAGAAAATAATACTTTAAATTCTTTTGTGTACAAATGTTTTGTATGTATTCATTTGGGGGAAACAAGCCATAGAGATATGCTGTAGGTGTTCTAAAAAGATTTTAATTATAGGGAAAACCCACGCACAAAATTTAAAAGATTTCAAGTTTGAGAAAAATTTTCCACCTCCATTTCACCAAAAATGGAGGGTTATAATTTGATTAGTACATGCTGTGTGTTTACTCCTCGTTTCATTCTGGTTCAGTACTGGATTGGCAAAAACACACTGAAAGTGTGACAAATGGCTACAGAAAATATCACAATGAACAATACTATTGACACTACTGTATGTCATTAACAGCAGGAGAATCCCCCAAAAACTGTGTGATATTGTTAAAACCACGAGGCTCTGTGCACAGCAGCAGCGGCTTAGATAAAGGTGTCTCACAGCTGATGCAAACGTTTAATAAAATGTAAAATATAATACATAAATAATAATGCCTTCATTCGTATTGCACTTTACAGACTTGTCGAAGTCTTTCAAAGCACTACACAGTTGTCATTAATCTTTCATCCCTCGCTCAGTGGTGTTAGGCTGCTTAAGAGGCCACAGCTGCCCTGGGGCAGACTGGCAAAGCGAGACTATCGATCTGCGACATCGGCCCCTACGACCACCACCAATCATTCACACACCATTTTCTCACTAGGCGTGGATGAAGTGTCTTGCCTGAGGACACAACATTCCCTCCAGCGCCCCCTTGTGGCACCTGGTGTTCCAGCGGTCTCCCATCCAAGCACTGACCAGGCTCTGACTTGCTTAGCTTCAAAGATCTGCTATGCCGCTATAAAATAGAAAATAAACAACCAAGTAAAAATGAAAGTAAATTGTGTTTTCATTACTGTTTTCATGCAAAGATTATTTCAGTTTATTATTTTAATTATTTTTTATAGTTGTATGTCTCAGTCAGAATTAATGTTAGCATTGAGACACAAACTAGTCTCTTTTTTAAACACCCACACACAGTATTCATCTGTTTTGTAAAGTCTTTAACATTTCTGTTTCTGAGACATCCACCACAACTCCTGATCTACAGAAACAATAGAAAGGAAGTTAACATTGAACTAACAGTGAGCTAACACTGAGCTGGCCAGGTTCTGTTGTGTACAGAGCCCATAGATAAATAACACAACAGAAACACTCACAGGTTACTCATTTCACATCACTACGGTTCAAATCGTACTGAAAAACAAAGACAAAAGTGCAAAGTAAACATACAAAATACATGTTGATCCCCAAATATGTTGCTCTTTCTACCATATCTTTACATGGAGGTACCAATGCCAGACTGATTTTTAATTTTTTGTGTTTATTTTTTGGCTTTTTTTGACTTGTCTTTCAATGTATACAAAAAAAAAGAAAATTATTAACCCATTTTCATCCGTCACTCAACCTGCCCTGCCCCTTTCAGCCAGTGCCAGTCTCCCCTATCACCTCCGCCACACCTTTCCCTCTCAGAGTGTTAAACCAGGGCACCACCCAGCTCCATCACTCCACTCTTCCACTCCCCGCCGTCTGCACTGCTCCTGCCCCGTCCTCGCACCATCCATGGCCCCCTCAGTGCTGCAGAACGGAGGCTTCCTGCTGGGCCTGCTGGGCTCCTCGGCTCTGATCGCGGCCACAGCCATGAGCAAGTGGAGCGTGAAGGACCGCCAGGGCAACCTGCTGACCTCCGTGTACACCTACAAGGGCCTGTGGCAGGACTGCGAGACCACGTCGGCGGGCTTGACCGAGTGCAGGCCGCTCTACGGGCTGCTGGGCTTCTCAGGTGAGGACGCTGGGCAGTGAGGAGCGCTGGAGGAAAAGTTCTGTATGTGGGGAGAGAAAATTCAAACAATTGAATTCAAATTGTCAGGATGAAGAGAGTTCTGTTAAGTGGTTCAATTTTCTGGGTAAAACAAAGTAGCAGTGTTTCCCATGAATAGAGAAGACTACAGTGTCCCTCATAGTCTAATTTGATCCCCCATAGTCTAAAAACATGCTAAACAGTAAACTATGCTTTTTGTCTGTTGTATTATCGTAAAAAACTGAAAAATTGGACTACACCAAGCCTATTCAACTACAGGCCTGGGGGACAAATCAGGCCCTCCAAACGATCGGACACGGCCCACAACCCATCTCCCAAATATTAAATGATATAGTTTCTCTTCTGGGTTAGTCCTAGTTTATACTTTTTTGGTCCTGGTTTAGTCTTTGTTTAATTTTGCTTAAACACCTAGTTTAGTTCTGGTTCATTCTGGCAATTGGTAGTTTTGTAGAGCAATTTGATAAGCATTTGAATTTTATTTTTCCCAAAAAGTCTAATTTTGTCAGCAATTATTTTTTTCCATTGGTCGACTAGTCAAATTATTATTTCTATTGAGACTTTTTTAATACATTATCATAAAAAAAGTTTAAATATCATGACTAAAGGAGTCTAGATAGAGAATATTAATGTTGTGCTTTATGTATACTACTGATCAAAACCAGAAATAGTTTATTCTTTTTTGACATTTTGAGTTAATAATGCTGCTGTCCTTAATTTGAAAATGGACCTATTTGACAGACTTTGGACAAAGTGGGACTTTTATTGTAGTTTAAATGTGCCGTGATTCTGTTTAGTTGGTTATCCTGTGTGTTTGTTATTTATTTTTATTTTTTTCGTCTGCGCTTTCTGGTGGTGTTCAGTGTTCTATGTGGTAATAAAATCCTAAAAGAATATATAATAATAATAATAATAATAATAATGTTGAAGCTGCTGCCTTTGTAATAAAAAGGTCAAGTTGTCCAGTAAATGATTAAATATATTTAAAAATTCACAACGGTTAGTTTTCATAGCAGTAACGTAAAGTAAACACACCTTTTCATTTTACAAAGACGTTTCTATCAGATAAATATGATTACATATCTACATATTTTGACCGGGTAAACGCCCAGTGTACTACTGAACATTGAAATATTCAGCACAAAAACATCTGCATTTGATCAAGAATGGTGAAGAAAATGTATTTGAAGTTTAGAATGTTTTATCAAAAGACAAGTTTGGTCAAAAGAAATATCTTAAAAAGCGCCTTTCTACCTAAATTGGGCACTCAAGGCATTTTTATGAAATTGTATCATGATTACTGAAAAAAAGACAATTAAAACAAATGTAGGATTAAAAAACTAAATTGAATCCTACAAGAAACCAATAATTTACAGATTGATATGATTATATGATGATCTATTGATTATATTAGGCCTGCTCATTTTGGTGTTATTACAGAACATAAAACAGTTCTTCATGAGGCTTGGTCACCTGTTTCCACCATTATTATCCACAGATTTCTGCCTGATTAATGTGATTGTGGCATGTTTACCTTTATTACCCATAATGCACTTCAGCTCACTTATCAAAACGGAACAAACAGTGATTTCACGTTGCCACTGACCTGTGCTCTAATAATGACAATGTGAACCTGACGCTGCCGAGTATCATGGAAAAGGGATTTACTTTTCTGAATAAACTGTTCTTCTGAGACTATGAAAGTAGTTACAATAGTTTTGGTTTTATAATTACTACACTTTAATAGCCCCGAATGAGCATGAACAAAGACTTAATTCACAATGAACATATAGTTTATTAAGAATGACTCAGGCTTAGTGACTGCTTCATTATTATTGTAACCTGCTCTCCTAACACTAACCCCTTAATAAAGTATTTACAAAGCCTGAGTTATTCTTACTACACTATTTGTTCATTATGAATAAAGTATTTGTTCATGCTTTATTAAGGCTAATTAAAGGTGATACAATGTGGTAAGAAGATTTAATCAAACATTTACTTAATGCATTTACAAATCTTTGAGGAAAACCTTTTGCAAACCGTATTAGCGTCTCTTTTTCATGGCACCTTCCTGATCCCCAATGCTAAAGTAAAGCCAGTAATGAATGTAAACTAAACTAGTGAGGAGCTTTCGGATTGGTTTACAAATTGGTTTAAAAGTTGGTCTAACCAATCAGAGAGCTCCTTAGAGGTTTGGAAGATTTGTAAATGCATTAAATAAATGTTTTACCAAATCTTCTTTAATCATTTTTTACTAATCGTTTTTGTTAAATTCTTTATTAAATGACTAAATGATGTTAATGAAACGGACAGAATAGATTCATCACATGTTTTTAAAGCTGCTAAAATAAAAGCTTTTATCAATATAGTTAGAAGTCTTTAAAAATACCTTTAAGAAAAGCATTTGTTAATATTTAAATAATTATTTGAAGACTTCTTTAAGTAAAGTTTTTTCATTTAATATGATACTCATGGTTTTCCATAATACCAACCTTTTCTTGGTTCGAGTACCTTACCAAAGTCAATTAGATATGTTTTGGTTTAAAAAAGGTTTATGTTGTGAAAAAAGCTCACTGTCTAGAAATTTCCTGTATTTATTTACTATGTTTTTTCCACTTTGTACTCATTATGTATTTGTAATCTTTGAAGGTGTAACTCCATTTACATATTATTAGGCCAGTTTTATCTGGAATAAGTCACTTAAACATAAATGATTACTATATCTCTCTTGGTAATATGGAAGGTTGATACATTTCTACTTAAGTGACTTAAACTATTACAAATAAGATGTTAACTAAACTTTGACCATACCTCTGACCTGCCTGTCTTGCGCCCCCTGCAGGCTCGTTCCAGGCGGTGCGGGCGCTGATGATCGTGGGGGTCGTACTGAGCGTGCTCAGTACCCTGCTGTCCATCTTCTCTCTGCAGTGTCTGACCATGAACAGCATGGAGGACGGCACCAAGGCCAAGATGAGCCTCACCGCCGGGATCATGTTCATCACTGCAGGTCACAAAACAACACTTTTTCTCTCATTTCATTTACATATGTATAGGAAATTATTTTTTGTGATAGACTTGATTTCTAATAGATATATAAAAAAGTTGTAACAAAACACTCTAAATTCAGGAATGGAGGCTATTTGAGGCATAAGTAAAGTGGAACATAATGTGATTTCAGTTGAGAAATTAGAATTAACCACTAAATTTCACAAAATATGAAAAATCAAGATAGTTTAGCAAATGAAAAACACTCAGCTACATGTGAGTGATGTCAGAGCCTGGTTTAGGACATTGACTATTGTATTTTAAACACCACTTGTTAATTAAATAGGAGATTACGATAAATGCATATATTTTTGATGAAGGCAAAATCATGAATTTTAAGTTTTACTGAGCAAGTACTTACAGAAAAGTTGCCCGCACAATAGGTTTTTATTTCATCTACAGATATATTATATACTTTAGGACAAACTACACTCTTTGTGAGACTCAGATTCAATTTTGAGGCAAAAAAAATGTAAAGACTTAAAAGTATTAGAATTAGACCTGATGTCAGTTAAAGTGCGTATGTTTTTATCATTTTCTAATTTTGACTTTATTTGGTGTATTAATACCTCTTGTAAATATAAATTATAGTTTTCACCAATCAGGTGACAGTTTATGCAGAAAAATGGAAGAATCTGTTGAAAGTTACAGGAAGTAAACAAACTGACATCACACAAAGGAGCCAAAGGTTATGCATAATGCATGCATAAACTACTTTTTTGACCCTTTAAAAATTAATTTAACAAAATAAAGGTGTTCACCTGTATTTTTCTTTGTCAAATAAAAACATCTGTGACATTAGAGGAGTTTTTTCCCAATGTACAGGATGGTCGCTTGGTAATTTCCTAGTGTGATGTCATCATTTACAACCAGGAAGTGAAATTAAAAACCTAAAAAATAGCTAAACTGGGATCAAATTTGTAAAGTACTAGCAAAACTTTGAAATATATTTATCCAAACTGTATTTTAGTCAAATGACTAATCCAACCTGTCATAGTCACTTTAATTGCTGAAACAGTATTATGGTCTGCTTCTCTTTGTCCCCAGCCGCCTCCATTCTGGAATTTTTTCTATACACGATAATAAGTAGTATATTCATCTCATTCTCCTTCCCCAGGTGTATGTGGCATCGCTGGAGCATCTGTTTATGCAAACCAGATCGTGTCCACTTTCCAAATGTCAGCCAACAACAACTACAACAATAACTACGGAGGAGGATATGGAAGCCAGTACGGAGGAGGCATGGGCATGGGCGCCGGGATACCAACGTACGATATTCATTCAGAATCTTACAGTCTATATGACAGGTTTTCATTGTATACTAAATATGACTTAGTTTGGTGGTAGGGCACCTGTGGTAAATGTATATCATAGTTTTACATTTGTGAAGTTGCAGTTTGTGAAAATTTTTTGAAAAATGTTAGTTTAAAATGACAGGAAGTAGTGTCGGAATCCCTCAGTGATTCTGCCATTGTAAATACAGAAACAATTTACAGACACACAGTTTAAACAGTCATGCAACAAAATAAAGGCGAGATCAGGTATTATTATTTGTAAAATCATGACTATTGTGCAATTTATTACATATTCCATTCCATATTTTAATTGTGTTTTCCTTGTTTTCAAAATGGTTGCTAGGTAACAGTTGTGGAATTACCTGTATGTGATATTTGTGCTCATGTCCAACCAGGAAGTTACATTTTAAACATTACAAAAACTGTCGAACTGGGGACAAACAGGCAAAATGTAAAAAAAAAAAAATTAAATAAAATCAGGTTCAATACATTTTAGTGAAATGGGTAGTCTAACCTGTCGTGCAGACTTTAAAGCTGTGGTACCAAACATTTTTGTGGTTGTAAATGAGACATTTTTGTTTTAAACTAAAGAGTATCTTGTAAAAGCAATACTTTGTGACAAAATTATACCACTACACGTCGCCTACAAGTAATAATAAAGCATTGAAACCCACAAGTAAGAGCTGAAAGCTGCGCTCTTATAGGCTGTGTTTGGGCGGACCTCCTCCGTTTCACTTTTCCTGTATGAAAAAAGTTGTTCTAAAGCCGTGCATTTGTCCTAAAATAAAAATATGTGAATATTAACGATGTGCCAAAGAGCTAGGAACTAGTTAGATAGATTTTAATACCTGCTTTCGATTTCGCTGTGTGAAAACCAGATACCCCAGCTTTAACAAGGCTTATCTGAACTTTAAAATGTGGTGTAACTTGTGCACCTGCCTTTGTTACAGCTACACGTTTGGCCCCGCGCTCTTCGTGGCGTGGATCGGAGGTGGCGTCCTGATGATTGGAGGAGTTCTCAAGTGTTTGGCCTTCAGGGGGATGGTGAAAGATGAGAAACCAAGGTGAGGCAACGGCACTTCAACTACATTTAGCCGTAACCTTTGCTTTATACAAAACAATGTCAAACAGAATGAAAATAGATAGCACTTACATGTAGAAAGTGGATTGTTGATTGCTGCGTGGTCTCGGCTGCAGGTATCCAGGAGTGGTGTACAAGCCTCAGTCTCACACCAAAGGAGAGGACCACCATTCAGAGGGCGGCAAAAACTATGTGTGATTTTACAGCAGGGGTGTTTCCAGGGAATGGTCAGGAAGGGCACAGGCCACCCCAGCTGCCACCCCACTCAGACGGGGGTAAATCACCTTTTTTGTGTTTACTTTACTTATAATATTGCACCAAATTATGACAACAAAGAGGACATAGGCATGTATAATTCTTATCATTTACTTTTTTCATTTACAAACAATGATATGTAAAAGTTCTCAAAGTGATCTTCTTAAAGCCACAGTGCCACCCTTGGACCACCCCAGTGAAAAAAAGTCTAGCATGGCTGTTTGAAAAATGCATTTGCCTTCATGAATGTGTTTGTATGTGTATGCTCATTTTTATACTGTGTTTTGGATTTCCTATTTCTAAATATATTCATAAACGTTGATGACACAATCCCTTTTTATTGAGAATGTATTTGTTAAACATGTGTAAATGTCAAATTCATATATTTTATCTTTATTACACACTGTTGTCAGTCATATGTATTATCACTTTCAATTCCTATACTCATGGGTTTTGACTTCCATTGGCACCATTAGAGGATGGTTGACCATTTCTAGATTTAATACTTTATTTTGAATTGTTGACTGCTATGGCAACAGTCCTAACTTCATCATTCTGAAATCCATTTGATTGATCTGTGATTTCCCCTTTCTGACACAAAGAACAGGTTTCTTAACTTACTTACATTAATAGGACAGTGTCTGCTGTTAATGCATGCTCAGAATATCAATTATTATCAGATTTTCTAAGTTATACAAGATCATTAAGATGATATGTAAACAGTAAAAACATAAGATTTCTTTCTGATCAAGGTCCCTCTGATTACTCACATCAGATTTTGTCATTTAAATAATATTTAATGTCCGGAAATCAGATATTAATCAGATTTTAATGTGCATGTAAACAGTAACAATTTCATTATTATGATCATGTTGTCAACTCTGCTTTTACTAAATTGTTATAACAATTGTTTAATTAAATAATTTTTCAATAAAATTATTTTTTACATCAAGCTGAAACTCACTGCACTTCTTCTAAAAGTCTGATTTACTTACTAATTTGAAGTTTTATTCTTCTATAATTAGGGTTCCAGGTTCTATCAAGTGACCATTTTAAGACTTTTTAATGCCATTCAAGAAAACCCATCATGCCAGGCACACACAAACTATAAACTTTACACACATTAAAATATAGTTATGGGACAAATCCTACAATACTTTCTAATGTCTAAATGCATATTATCAGACCTCAGTTATAGGTTAGAATTGCAAATCCAACATTTAAGATGATTGAAATTTAAAATTTTATTGAAGAATTTAATACTTTTAAGGCTTTAAATTTGGCAGTATCAAATAAAATACTAAATACTAAATAAAATGGCGTCTAAGACTCAGCGGCTGCCCTGTTAATTCACATTTGATATGGACATTTGACTGCTTGGCTCTGTAGCCAAGTACCTCCATTGAACTCCTTTAAACTTCCGCTGCAATTTTGCTACCTCTCCACTAGATGTCACTGCAACCACGGCTATACAACCTGTCCCTCTTCTCACTTCTTTCATTTTCTAGATAAAAAAACAACAAAGCATTACATTTGGATCGTTTTTATTGTTGCATATTTCATCCCTTTTCAAACCAAACAGATCTAATTCCTCCACAAAAAGCAGTCTCTACACAAAGCCCCCAACATCAGACGTCACATGCCAGAAAACTGGTTTACTGCGACCTCTTCACTACGGCAGGCTCCCCGTACGACTGGTTTTACGGAGAAACAACATCCTTTCAGTCCGACTACAAATCCCACAATACCGAGTTATATAAAAAATAATTATACAAGAATATCCAGACGTACAGACAAAAACAAATCCTTAAATCAAATGCTTACCGGTGATACAAAACAGTCTGAATCTTACAAGACCTAATAGAATTTGTTAAATCCTAAACAGTAACAGTAATTATCAAAATTTCGGTCTAAAAATTCAATTGGAATGGAGTCAAAGTTGGCGAGTCCTTGTAAATTTGCGATTAAGTCTAAATTTATGTCCAAGGTAAGATGGCGGGTCTATATTCGGTCTAGTTTCTCACTAAGGAACTCCTCCACGCTGTCCGTGTTCCACTTGAGGATGCTGAGCTCTTCTGCAATGTTCCCGTTGTCGTCCAGGAGTTTGAGGACGGGATCGGAGCCGCGGACGTACTGTGGACACAACCGGGCAAGATGGTTAGGAAGGCGGGAGGAGTAGAAGACTATACAATGCAGGAAAAGTAAAAGGCATTTGTTTCTATGATTGGCAAAATGTGTAAAAAGCAAAAAAGTGGTCAAGAATACATTAAATTGGTGCGGTGGTGGAAGAAGTACTCCATTTTGGTTACTGAGTCAAAGTACAGATACAGGAGTAGTAAAAGTCAGGGTTCGTACACCTTTTCAAAGATAAAATTCAAGTACTTTTCAAGCACTTTCAAGGTAAACTCTCCAGCGCGTTGCTGTTTTTTTGCATTTAGGACAGAAATCATTTAGCAAACAAACTGTACTTTCTGATAATAACAAAGTAATGGATTTTGTTAAAAAAAAAAAAAAAATTAGTAATAATAATAATTGGCTTGGTAAAATGTGTTTTGTCGGAGGGGTTTGGGAGGAAATCTTCGACAAATCAGATCTAATTTCCTGTATTTTAGGGCTAAATTTAAGACCTGAAGAAATAAAGTGGCTATTAATTTGAGGTAAAATGTAAGTCTAAATCTCACACATTCATTTTGGTTATTCCGTTTAGGGAAAATGTAAGATTTACTGATAATTCTTACATGTTCATTATTAGTATGTATTTTTTATCTTGCTTACAGAAAAAAAATGAAGACTACGTTTTTTTTCTGTCAAAAGGCACAGGATACAGTTTAAATTTCAAGCACTTGTAAACGTAAATGTTGTAAAATTCAAGCATTTTCAAGGATTTCAAGAGCTCATACGAACCCTGAAAAGTAAAAGCAGTGCACACACACACAAAAATCTACTTGAGTAAAAATTTTCAAGTACCAGATTAAAAAGTAAAAGCAAATTTTGGTGTTGATCTTATGTCAGCAGTCCCAATTCAAATATATTTCTGAATTTTATTATGTATACATTTTTCTTTGCTTTAAATGGGGCTTAAAGTCAAAACTATGTGATAATTTATTTTTACTTTTACTTCTTTACATCTGAGAGCACAGGTGTCTGAAAAGTAGAAAGTATCCACTGTAAAAGAAAATTACTAAAGTGAAGTGAAGTCAAGTGAAGGTCAATTGCTAATGCTTCACTGAGTTTTCCACAGGTAGAACTAGCATGTCCAATGTTTATGTAATCCAATAATAAATCAGAATTAATAACGTTATCAGCGAAGGCTATATTTGATTTGAACATGTTGACCAATCTGTGTCGCCAGATACAAGATAAAGTTAATGAAATTTGAAATCAAATCTTGCATACGGTTCCTTTAAGTCAGGGGTGTCCAAACTTTTTCCATCGAGGGCCACATATTGTAATATAGACCAAGCGGAGGGCCACAAATCAATCGCGAAACGTTAAAAAAAGCTGCATTTATCTGATGTTTTAAGCGCCACCACATCTACATTCAGTCTCATTGTCTTAATATCAGGTCTGTATTGCACCAAAATGTTAGTTATTTAGGTTGGAATTGTAGAAAATCTGAAATGTGCTGTAAATAGTACTTCTCAGGACAGTGTGAGCCAATTCACCAGGAAGCCTAAGGGCCAAGAAAAATTGGTCTGAGGGCCGCATTTGGCCCCCGGGCCTGAGTTTGGACATGGCTGCTTTAAGTGCATAGCGTAAATGTCACAGCACAAACCTGTTGCAATAGTGTGAGCAAAAAAAACATTCAAACTTCTAATATTGTGATGTAACAGTATTGGGAAAAGAAGTAATTTAATAACGGCCAAAGTTTAAGTAACAGTTATGGAGAAGAACAAATAATTACTCAGGCTCAGGATTATTTAAGGCTGTGGAGTTCTTTTTCAGGTTATGCAACAGTTGCTTGATTTGCACTTTTTCCAGTTTTAAGAAAGCTTGAGGGAAACTTGAGAATACATACAAATTCCTCACATTGTAGGCTTTGGCAGATTTGACTCGTAATGAATTCTTAAAAAGGTGCACTATGTAACTTTTCTGTTTGTTTCCATGGAGATGCTATTGCTTGCTTTCCCTGGAAATGGTACACTGCAATTAGTTTCATTTAGTATCAAACACACATGAATGTATGGGCTAAATGAATGATTTTGTGCTAAAAAGCAAACAGTCTAACCAATAATATCTGCCTTTGTTGTGCGTTTAACATTTACAGATGGTACTAAATGCTAAATGCTTTAAACTTCTATTGCAGCTCAGAGGTTTGCCGGCTGGATTATGTAATATAGAACAGGTTAAAGCACATCAGCTGAACCAGTCGCCTGCACATTTCTGTACTGCTGTGAGAGTTTTATGTTCTATAAACCAAATGACTAGGAATGTCAAGATTATTGCTTTACTAGATAATCGTGATTATATATACTTGTACAAACTAAAACATTCATAATTGTGACCATTTGAGAAGCAAAAATAGGTTCTTTCAGTTCAGTTTACAGCTGGTTATCTGGTTATCTTATTGTTCAGAAAGTTTAATTTCCTAAAGCCAATAATTGCACTTTTGGCTCCACCAATGGCTGCAAATGTAATTACATAGGTGAGATAAAGATTTGCAGTCGTGCTAATACAGCCACACAGTTGTAAAAATTGAGGTTTGATGACAGAAAAGCTCACGACGAGACTGGGGATAATTTATGGCAGGGCAATTCAATTTAACTTCACCTTATGCCCAGATCTTTCAGAATCTGAATTACAGTGATCCCTCGTTTATTGCGGGAGTTGCGTTCCAAAAATAACACGCGAAAAGTGAAATCCGTGAAGTAGTCACAGCTTTATTTTTTATTATTTTACAATGCAATACTGAACTATGGAATGAAACCAAAAATCAAAACCTGTTTTAAAGCCCAAAATTTGTTTAAAACAATAATTTTAATATAGTAATACCAGGTTGGAAACATTGTCACTCGCGTATTTCACAGTCCCAGTTCTCCCCGACTCCGCTCCGCTGTAGCGTCTGTTTCTACTGAAGGCGCAGTCTCGGGAGTCTTTCTCCGAGAGAAGAACATTGTTATGGGGAGTTGTTGGCGCTCTTTCTTTTTCTGAGCAAGAAGATTTTTATAAACGGATATGCCACATTTGATTATATTTGAGAACTGCAACGAACGACTCATCAAAGGGTCCCGTTCTTGTGCGTGCGCTGAAGTTCAGTGGATGCACTGTAAAAATATCCGCACTGTAAAAAAAATCCGTGAAGCAGCGAAGCCGTGAAAGATGAAACGCGATAGAGCGAGGGATCACTGTAAACCAGTAAATAAAACAAAAAAAAAGAGAGATATATTTTAATATTTGGAGAATGGGTCATGGGCCGGATCAGATTATTTGGAGGGGCCTGATCTTGCCTTATGTTGATTAGGACTGATTTATGGACTTAAAACAGTGCAGAGGAGCCATGTCACAGCTGAACGATGCCATCACAGATCAGTGAAATTATTTTTGACACTCAGAGGGGAGAAGATTTTCACACCAGGATTCATCAAACTAGCATGAATATGTATAGCATGGTTAAAAGCTCATAAGACTTTGCATAATGTGTGTCAATATTTTGAACAATTCACATGCATTTCCAGAGCATTCTCACCTTGATCTGAAGACCTTTGAACATCTTGGGCTTGTCGCTCCTCACAAATGCTAAGGGAACACAAAAACACAGTTAAAAACGCCGTTCACGTGACATCACCATTTCAGTGGCGAGTCGGCGCGTAGGAACAGCTGCAGCGGCCTTTGAGGACATGAAGAGCAGGAGGACGGGCCACAGCTGAGGGGGACACGCAGACAAATGGTAGAGTGGTAAAACTGAGGGACGTCTCCATTACAGAGACATGACATGAATGCTAAGTGAGGGTTTGACGGACAGCGCACGGGACAGGACCGCTTCAAAGGGCTGGTGTAAGATGGACACGCTTAAACGGACGTCGTAAATGCACTGGGACAACACAGACGCAGACCTAAACAAATCACTTTTAACTGCTGATATCACCTGGGTACAAAAAGTATAGCGAGTTAGAAAAGTAGGCAAAGTATTCAAAGTCGTTATCCATTTTGATTCAATAGAATGGAACACAACACAAATCTACAAGACCCCATTTTATGCAGTGTTCAATCAGGCTTTTAAAAATAACATTCTGGGTATTCCATTACAGTCACTTCATGTTTATCCTAAAAAAGCTGGAACTAAGCTAACGTTGATTAGCAGTGTAGTGAATCTAACTTTAAAAACATGGAGGCTCTTTATGGATTGCCGTGGGTTAAAGGCCCAAAATGTCCGTTTAGTAGTATAATATCCCAGTTAGCATTGCACTAATTTATTAGCATTAGCTAACCACTCTCATAGGACAGGACAGAAAATGTACAATAAACAAAGCAGATTACTATGACATTTAGAATGTTATGATACTCTGAGCGCAAATTTACTAAACATTTTCTTATGGCACGTACAGACCGCGGCGTCCAAACCGTCCAAAACGTCCGGGTTACAGGGAAAATCTTTTGTGGTAAAAAATGTTTGTGGCATGTCCAGGGCGTCTCTGGATGCACGTCCAAAGTTGAACAGAGCTGAACTTTTGGGGGCTGAAGCGGCACGGCAACCAATCAGAGCTTACACAGTTACATACGTATACACTGAAAGCAGTGGTCATCCAGACACAGCTCTTGTAGCAAATGATGATATTCACCAAACTCAGATCACTTCTTAAGTATCTGGACCCAGACAAGCCGCTGAGCAGTTTGCCTCCGTTGTTGGGCTTTGTAAAACAAATACACCAAACACACTCTCTCCTGGTCTGCAATCACACCAAGACAACAACCACAACCACAACTCCTCCATTTGACTGCGCACATGCACTGGACGCCTTGGACGCGCCTGTGTTTATTTTTTAGTCCAAAGACTTTGCCCTCAAATGAACAGGCGTCCAACGAGGGGTGTCCAGCGAGAATTTGACGGCGCGGTCTGAATGCACAGTCAAAGAATTTGACTAGTTTAGATGCAAGTCCAAGCTGTAATTATCATTTCTGAAATGTGGTGCAGAGAAATGCAGAGAAAGTTTGTGAAAGAGTACACAAGAAGTAGCCTTCTATTTACTCTGCAGCCGTAGATAATTGAATAATAATTCAATGTCTCTGAAAGCAGCTACTGAAGTTGAGCTAGATACTTTAGGAAGTGGTTTACTTCATAGAATGTTTATGGTTTACATGGCTATAACGATGTCAAGATTATTAGTTTAATAATGTAAAAAATGATAATTGTGACTATTTTAGACGCAATATTAATTCAATGTGTAGTTCAAGAAAATCAAAATGTAAAGTTTAGTACTTTATTTCCTCATTTACAAAGTTCAATTTCATAAAGCTAATCAAAAACGTAAGGAATAGTTTCACTATTCACATTTACAGTAAATTTGAATTGTGATGTTTTTGTTCCTTACAATATCATGAAGCTAAATTGTTTTTTTCGTTCTTTCACCAGGTTATGGCCAGTACAAGCACAGGTTACACAAACTGACATTTTTAACTAGAATCCTACATAATGCCCTTTAACACACACAAAAGCTCATTCTCTTTAATGTGAAATGAAATAATCACCACCAATTTATGAATAATTCTGACCGCCGCCTAAAATAGAACAAACAAAAACGACGATAAAGTCTCACCTTGGACTTGCGGGAACCTCCCCAATTTTCATCCACAGACCTCGAGGATGGCTCCTGGATAGAGCTGTGGTGAACAAACGCAAAAAGACACAACATTAGACACCAGAAGAGCTCCAGATCAACGTGGAATACCAGGCGACGTGAAGTCAAGTTTGATAAATAGTCAGTTTCACAGCGCTCTTGTAATAAAACCTCGAGCGCCAAAGTACATTAGGTTAGTGGCAATTGAAGTCACAGCGGTAAAAGGGCCCACTCGGCTGCCTCGCATCAAAATGGCATATGCAAAAGCGCCATCCAGCAGGCGGCTCGCTGTGTCGCGGTAAACAATTGAGCTCGAAGGGTGTTTTATTTGAATAACTGAAGTACGCAGCACGTCTTCAGCAAATAGGACCCCAGCAATTATGTGCACTTTTAAAGAAAAATACCATTACAGCTTCGTTTCGTGGCTTTTTTTTGTTCGTGGCAGCGCTCAGCTGATTTAATACAGACATTTTCACCATTTTTGACAGCCAGACAAAGAGTGGAATATCTTTTGTTTAGTTAGTTCCATTCCGTCAGCAGATTTCGGCAGATACAGTGGGTGGAGAGAGATTTTACACAGCAAGCGAAAACCAACCTAGAGCTACGTTTAAAGACTTTTGTATTGATTTTATTGCATTCATATTCTGCAGAGCAAGTGGATTTTTTCGAAACATGTACGGTTTATGAAAAAGAAAGAAACAAACTTAGTGTTTCCCGTTAAAAGTTTGGAGGAGACCGCCATCAAACCACCACAAACTCGAACATTTCAGATTGGCAGTTAAAGGACACTTGCATTATTTGTATCGTTAGTGGCCTTTAAACATGCTCTTGGGTACCTTTACTAGGTTTGAAATAATGCATCTACTGAAAGAATACATTACTTTTTATATGTGTGAGGTGTAGGGCTGCACAGTCAGTCGAAATCAAAATGAACTTACAATTTGAATGGATTGAATTAGCAAATTGCAAAGGCTGCAGTTTTCAAAGTGCAATAATAACAAACTATCCTGTTTTATTCTACATAAAAACTGCTAACCCAGTAGTTTAGATATGTTAAAACATGTTCAGAAACAAGCAGCGAAAACACGACTGAAATGCAACTCATAGTGACAAAAGGTGTCAATAAATTATAAAAATGCAACAAAAATGTTTTTAAACACATGATTCTTTTATTAGTAGTTTGTCAGTTCATATTTCAGCCTAGTCCTGGTTGTGTTTAAAATGTGAACTTTGAACAGAACCCTATTATTGAAACAATCACAATACAGAAAAATCACAATTAGATATTTTTCCCAACTCGCACAGCTCTAGTGATACAGGATTTGTGTTAGAACACAGTCTACTGGCAGTAGATTGTAGATTGATGAAGGAGCAATGCTTTAACATACTATTCTGTGATTCACCTATCAGCAAATACATAGTCTGATACATATGATATGTATTTATTTTCCAATCAGATTGGAAAATAAATGAATGGAAATGACTCCAGCCAAGCATGGTAGCAGAGAGTAAAAAGGTTAAGGTCACAACAGTATTTCCACTGAGATTGAATTGTAAAATGTAAAATCGCCAATACAAACAAACCCAACCATTATTTGAAAGAACACTCCAGTATACTTTTAAACTAAAAATAAATCACTTTTCAGAACATGTTTGTGGGAATCTAAACTACAGGGTTAGGTGGTTGGAAATACGGCTGAACAAAAACATCTCATTGCAATTTTTCCAACAAGCACAGCAATTGCACTCAGATTTGCTGAATTTGGATTCAGTTTAAGTTCAAGTTCACATTTTAAAAACACCAGGACACAGGCAGAAGACTGAAATATAAACTGCTAAACATTACAAGAATAACATACATTTCAGAACATGTTTGTAGAGGCGTAAACTCCAGGGTCTGCAGCTTTTACACATCAAAGACAGGATATTTTGTGGTTTGCAAATGAAATTATGTCATTCAATTCCAATCTATCTTTCAGGACTAGTTCTTTTGTCGACTAAAAGGGGATGTGACCATAGCTCTCAAAACTATTAAGTAGAGGGGGAGAAGTTGTCGCTAACATAAACTGCACTCAAGAGCCCACAGCTGCACTGGAGTTTGTGCAAAAACAACTATTTATACAGAAAAGTACTCGGAAACAGGGTATTTGTATGCTAGAAGTTGGATTAAACTCCTGATTCACTCGAAAATCTTCAAACTCAGCGAACTATGTTATGCTAAATAAAATAATAAGAGAACCAAGACACCATCAACCGACTAATCCGCTAAATGACTAATAACGACCTTTGCGTTTTGCTAATTGCACCATTTAAAACTGCCATTTTGAATAGATTGCATTTAAACTTCCAGCCCCATGTTGGACTTCTTTAATATGACTCACACTCGCAACAAGAGCAACACCACACTCACGTCGCCTTTCCACTGACATTTTACCTGGAAACCTGCTCTGCTGTCCCCAGAGCTTCTCCCCGTCTAGAATTACCATCACCGGCTGTAATGAGGCGCGACTGTACTACGCGGTGCCCAGGTGCTGTTGCTAAGATACCAACACGCTCCGGGCTTAACAAAGGACAAATTACATTGTTTTTGTCATCCTTTCATGAGTCATTCTAATCCACCAAAAGCGCAGTGGGCGTTTTGAATGTGCAGTAATCAGCGGCGCACGGCAGAGGGAGAAGCGTTCTGGTCAGGTCTGGGGGGTTTTATGGACAACTGCGAGCATCAGAGAAGACGACGGAGTGAGAGGGAGTGGGTGGCACGTCGACAAATGGCTGGAGACAAGAGTGCAGTAAAAAAAAAAGAGAGACAGGCGAGGTGTTTTCAGTGTGTAGCTGTTGACCTGGAGGCTCGTGTTGGGCGGAGGAGTGAACTACTTAACTAAGCCATGAGATAACTTCATCGTGGACTACATTCTTGACACATAAGTCGCAAAGTGTGTACCAGGATTCTAAGTGAATCATAGACAAAAAGCAGAATATGACGGAAGTGAATGGCTATGCAAGTAGAGCACAATTCGTACACAGATGTAATTCAGTGTGCTTTACAGAACGAGAAATGCCAAAAGTTAGCTATGGGGTTTATTACATTTTGTGATTCATGTTTGAGGTGAGACGCTGCAGGTGAAAAGGAAAAAAACGTCTTTAAAGATATCAATTTAAAACTTTGCCAGTAGTTTACCCAAAAAAATGTAAGAAAAAAAAAGTGTTTCTT
Organism: Rhinogobius similis; assembly: GCA_019453435.1. Lineage (NCBI taxonomy): Eukaryota > Metazoa > Chordata > Actinopteri > Gobiiformes > Gobiidae > Rhinogobius > Rhinogobius similis. Next base: position 31,055,714 of record CM033632.1, read on the forward strand.
CTCATGTAATCTTTTCATATATACAAATAAAGAAATGTCACATATTTGGAATGTTTAAATCTGAAAAATGCACAGAACCAGGTTAAAATGTATTGGTTCATTTTGTACACAAGTTAGTTACAGTTATAGTTGGTGTAAGATGGCCGCGGTGTGAGACGCTGGTGATTTCCTCTCCCACTAAAGACGACAAAACTACGATTATGGTGCTGTATCAAACGGAAGAATAAGATGTTCTCTCACGTGATGATTCCTGTAAAATGAATTTGCGTTCTGGAGTAATTTTGGAAAAGACCGTAACGCAAAAAAAGAAAAAAGGCACCTCAAAACTCCAACCTGCACAGGTGTTCAAAATGACTGACGCTGAGGAACTCAAACTTCTGATACTCTCTACCAAACACTCTATCTCTTCAGAACTTAAAGAATTTAGAACGGAGCTCAAAGAGTTTCGGACAGAGACCGAAAGAGATATAAAGCAGATAATGCAACAAAATAAGCAGATGAGCGAGGACCTGGAGAAAGCGACAGGGCGCCTGGCGGAGGTGGAATGCAGGATAAGTGAATCTTTGGATGTAGAAACTTCTCATCAACAAGTGATGACCCGCATCTTTTTTGAACACGATTTCACTGCAAAAGTGTATCAACAACGAACAGCTTACAAATATGTGAGGAAGCAACTAAAGGATAAAAACATCAAATCCCACGTTTTGATTCCTGCAAAGTTAAAAGTCGTTTTTGAGGATGGCACCGCGCAAATCTTTGAAACCCCTCAAGCGGCGATAAAGGACTTGGGAAAGCGCGGATTGATCAACGCAGCGACTATGGAACATCTTCATATTGAGAAACAAAATAAAGCTCTGGCGCAACAGGATTTAGAAAGTGGACACGGCGAAGGACAGTGGGAAAAGCCCAAAGCAAGGCGTATGGGAGAAGAAATAAACGAACAAATGCAACGCGCAGAGAAGAGCCTGGGATTACGTGAGTGATAAATGAACGGTATATTATTCATAAGGTGAGTAACCTATGAATAATGAGAAAAATTTAGATCGTTTTTGGTATAGGCCCACAAACATATAAACTAGATAAAAGTAACGGTGTCAGGATATAACTTGGGCCTATATCCAATAGAAGAATCACAAAAATTTTGGATATGAGAAAAGCACATGGATTATGGAATATGGACTGGGAGGGGGAAATCACAATAAACTAGACATGACATGGATTAACTTTATGTTTTATGTTATATGTGTTATATGTTTGTGTATGCATGTTTGTTACATGTTGTACTGGGCCCTGAAGTTCATTTCTATTAAGTTAATAATGATTAACATTTCCACCAGATATAAAAAAAAAATACTGAAATTACTTATGGAAAATATTATAGAAATATCTACATATAACTGTAATGGCTTGGCAAACACCATAAAAAGAAATGAAATATTTACATGGCTGAAGGACAAATATAATGTTAAAATAATTTGTGTACAGGAAACACATTCAGTTGCTGAAAATGAATTAAAGTGGAAATCAGAATGGGAGGGAGATATATATTTTAGCCATGGGGTAAGTAATAGTAGGGGCGTTATGATTTTATTCAAAAAGGATCTAGCGTACACAGTCCACAACATACAATCTGACACTGAAGGGAGATGGTTAATGATGGATATAACAATAGACAATTTAAATATACAATTAATTAATATATACGCTCCTAACGAAGACAATCCAATGTATTTTGAAAATGTTGTTAATCACATAAATCCAAAAGACGATTTTCATATAATCATAGCTGGAGACTATAATACGGTTTTAAACACAAAACTCGACAGAGCAGGAGCACAAACCTCAAATAATCACCCACAGGCAGTTAATGAGATAGAAGAAATAAAAGCTGCATTGGATCTTGTAGATATATGGAGAATGAAAAACCCAGACTGTAGACGTTATACCTGGCGCAGAAGGCAACAAGCAAGTCGAATAGACTATTTTCTTATCTCCTTTTCCTTGATTGCTAAAACACAAAAATGCTACATTGGTGACAAATTAAAATCTGATCATTTTATGGTAATGCTTCAAATTAGAACAGCAGAATATCCCCGGGGTAAAGGTTATTGGAAATTTAAAGTGGACATATCATGCTTTTATTTTCACCTTTTGAACATTTAAAACATTTACCTGGGGTCTAAATGAACTATACCTGCAATCTACAGTCTGAATTCCTCCTAATTTTCTTTCTACATGCCTCTCTTTTACCCCTTTTGTAAGGAGCGCTTTTGAGCGCCTTGTTTTGGCACTGTCTCTTTAAATGCAAATGAGTTAGTTCGCACCCCACCCCCTCCCATGCGCATTGCATGCAGACTCCGCCCCGTTCAGCCATTGTTGTAGTCCCAAACACAGTCCGTCTGTCGGATCCAAAACTTCTCCAGAGTTAGAAAAAAACGTAATGACAATCGAAAAATGGAAACAAGCGAAGACATCAACATCCAGCCACGAGCCAGAGTCTGACACAGACCAAGAGGAAATCGAAGAAGACAATCCTCCGCAGCAAAGACTTCAAATGGCTGCATCTCAATGGTTTGTTTACTACTATGTAATTAAGCTACGGCGCTCCGTTAGCTTAACTGTGTGTGAAAGATATTAGCAGGTTGTCTAATGGACCCTCACTTTACCATCTTACTACAACAACAGTCCGGGGGAAAAGGCTACTGTCAAGTCAGTCAGCGAAGTTACGGTGCTGCGGGCTACGCTTGCTGCTTGGCGCTAATGCTAGCGACATGCTAACGTCAGCTACGAGCAGTCTGATGTGAGTTCTGCCTTATGAAAACCTCAAAAATAAATGTATTATATGTGTATATAAAGACATGTGCCCTAAGCAGCTGGAAAACAGCCGAGTAAAAGATGGGCAGCTACAGGTGTAATGCTAATCCCTCACAAATGGCCAGAACACAGGTAAAGAATGACGGGATAAAAAATAGGTCTAATAAACAGTGTTTCAGCGTTTCTTGACTTAACGCTCCAGTATATCGTCATCTCCATAGACCGAAGGAACTGACCCTTCGATCAAATGCAATCTTTGAGCAAATCCCTCGTTGTACTGGCGGAGGTTACTGAAGCACTCCTCTTTGAAGTGCTTAGCACACAAACTAAACTTTCCCCACTGTCGGTGGTACATTACCACGAAAAATAAAACGTAACCATGCCTCTCTCAGTTGTTCGGATGCAGGCGGTCGGTGTAATGAGTTGTGCTGGTAACACAACCAAGAACAGAGCATTTTAACTTGTCTACTCGCACCTTTGACATCTTTGCGCTTGGACTACAAAATCGCTACGAAGAAAATAAAGATGGCGGTCTCTACCGGAAGCTCTTGACCTTGTTTAGTAGTTCCGCTGTGACGTGATAGACAAAAATACGTAACAGATAATGCGGAAATTCGAACGAACTGAGAAATATGTTGCAAAATGTATATAAATATATCTCTGCAGCTACTTAAGTGATTAATTTCAACTTTTAGCCACTACCAGACACCCACAGTACACAATAAAAGGTATCTAAGGGCCAAAAAAGTAGATTTTGCATGATATGTCCCCTTTAACCAATCTTTACTGAAAGATGAAATTTTTATAAATAAAACAAAAGAATTTATAAACACATTTTTTGAGATTAATGAAAATACTGCTAACCCTGATATAGTATGGGAAACATTCAAATGTGCATTTAGGGGACATTGTATTAAAATCACATCTTGGAAAAGAAGACAATTACTGATTAAAGAAAACAGTCTAATTAGCGACCTGAAAGATTTAAATGAAAAATTAGATAATCAACAACAACCATCACCTGAGCTAGATACTCAGATTAAGAAAAAACAGGATGAATTAGAGTGCTTATATTATGAACGAGTAGCTGGATTAATCACCAGATCACGGGCCTCGTGGATGGAACATGGAGAGAAGTGTACGGCTCACTTCTTAAGATTAAATCAAAGAAACTAAAAAATATTGTTAGTCTATGTACGCCAAATGGAATAATAACAGATCCCCAAGAAATTTTAAAAGAGGAAGTGAAATATTTTAAGTTACTATTTTGCCAGGAAGAAGATCAGAAAGAATTGGGTGATATCAGTCAATTCTTTCCACACTCCCAATTTTATAAATTAACACCACAACAAAAACAAAGTTGTGAGGGTGAACTAACAGAAGAGGAAATAAAGGAGGCTATTAAGTCGTTCTCTCCAGGAAAGGCTAGTGGACTTGATGGAATTCCAGTTGAAGTATATTTGACTTTTTTTGATGAAATTAAAAAATACCTCCTAGCCTCTTTTAATTATTCCTTTTCAAATGGTCATTTATCCGAGACACAAAGACAAGGGATCATTTCACTCCTGCTGAAGCAAAATTCTGATGGCCAATATAAAGACCCTACACTTATGGAAAATTGGAGACCCCTGACCTTACTTTGTTGTGATACACGCATACTTACTAAATGTATAGCACAACGTATCAAAAACATAATTGGAACTATTATCGATCATGATCAGGTGGGCTTTATTAAAGGAAGGTTTATTGGAGAAAACATAAGACATATTATTGACATAATTGAAGAATACAAAGAGCAGGAAAAACCAGGACTGTTGTTTATATCAGATCTTGAAAAAGCCTTTGACAAAATAAACTGGAGATTCATTAATAGTACATTAAAGTTTTTTAATTTTGGAGAAAATATTTTAAGATGGGTGCATATTTTTTATAATAAACCCACCAGTAAAATTTTGAACAATGGTTACTTATCAGAAAACTTTATATTATCTAGAGGGGTCAGGCAGGGATGCCCATTGTCTCCGTACTTGTTTATTTTGTGTATGGAAATATTGGCCATCAGAATAAGAAATAATACAAAAATAAAAGGTCTAAAACATAACAGTAAGGAAATAAAAATGACAATGTACGCAGATGATGCCACTTTTTTTCTACAACCAGAAGAACAGACATTACAAGAATTAATAAAAGAACTAAACCTATTTTCAGAGATATCAGGGCTGAAACCAAATTATGACAAATGTAACATTATGAGATTAGGAAACATTGCAAGGACAAATTTTACTATAAAATGCTCAGCACCAGTGAAATGGACCCACGGGGAAGTTAAAATTTTAGGAATCTATATCACTGAAAATGTGGAAAACACAATTCGGGTTAATTATGAAAGAAAAATGAAAAAGGCTGAAAGTTTACTGCAGCCATGGAGAGGTAATCATTTAACATTGTATGGTAAAACAACTTTAATCAACTCTCTTGTAATACCTCAATTTGTTTATTTACTGATGACTCTTCCTTCACCGGAAAAAAACTTTTTAAAATGTTTTGAGCAAAAAGTGTTTAAGTTTATTTGGAATAACAAACCAGACAAGATTAAAAGGCAATATATGTATAATACATTTGGAAATGGGGGTTTGAATTTAACTTGAAATGATGAATGAATCTCTGAAAGCCTCCTGGATTGGCAAAATGTATCATAATCCTGAGTGGATATCATGTCAAATGTTACATAAAACGCATACAATTTTTAAGAATAATCTGTTTCCGTTTTTCCAATTGAACTCTAAACATATTGATCATTTATTTAATGAAGAATTGAAAAATTTGTCTTTTTTTTTAAAGACTCTCTAAAAGCATGGTTGAATTTTCAATATCACCCTCCAGATGGTGTTCAGGAGATTCAAAATCAACTTCTCTGGATGAACTCTAATATATTGATTGATGGGAAACCTTTTCTGTGGAATTCATGTTTAAAGAATGGTCTTGTATTTATTAATGATCTTATGGACAAAAAGGGGGATCAACAATTTTGTGAACGATATGGACATTGTATTGATTATTTGCAGTACAACCAATTATTATCAGCTATTCCCAATAACTGGAAACGAATGATGAAAAACAAAACATGTAACCTATTAGTTTGTAGGCCACATTCTAAATGCATTCGATGGTTAGCATCTAGCAAAATAAACAAAAGCATGTATAACTTCAATTTATACATGTCCGGTACAGCATTTTTCCCTCACAGAATCTGTACACATTGGGAAGATGAAATTAATACTCCAATTATATGGAAAAACTTTTTTAAGAATATTTATAATACAACAATTGATTCTTTTACAAGAATTTTTCAATTAAAAATATTTTATAGAATCACTGCAACAAGAAAATATCTTAAAATATGTAATATTAAGAAGGACTCAATGTGTCGTTTCTGTGGGGAGGAAGATGAAGATATAATGCATGTATTTTATTATTGTCCTTATGTGTCAATGTTCTGGAATTCGATTCAAAAATGGCTGATGGAATTCAGAGTCAAGCTAGACATTAGTCCCATGAATATAATCCTAGGAAATCTAAAAGATCATAATTTCAATTTAGCTAACACTATTACTTTAATAGGTAAAATGTTAATATTCAAGGCAAACACAAAAGTCGATTTGTGCTTGACACATTTTAAAAACAGACTCAATCTACAACACAGAATTGAGGAAATTATAGCTATGAATAAAAATAAGTTATTTTTACATTTAAAAAAATGGGAATCAATAAAATGGGATTGAAAAAGTATGATTCTGAATTCTAAACAGTCTGCATAATTTTCCTTTGTATAAATGTTTGCTAAATGATTATGAGGATCATGTATGATTGTATATCATGGGTCGATGGGAGAACTTCAGGGTCCAGTACTATTCGTGTGTCTTGTGTTGTTTGTCAATTCGTCTGTTTTTTGTTGAATTGGTTCGTATTGTCCAATTTTGTCTTGTCTTATTTTATGTTGTCTTGTCGAGTGTTTTGTCCAATTTTGATTTTATTTATTATTTTTTCATACTTGTATGTTTGTTTGTTTTTTGTGCTATTATAATTGAGTTATTTATTTTATGGTTATTTTAATTTAAATTGATTTCAAAAAATGTTTCAAGTATTAAGCTGTAATCTGTATTATTTTTTGTTTGTTTGTTTGTATTCTGTCATTTGTCTGTCTAGTATCAAAATGTCACAGATGTAAGATTTGATACAAAGAGCTGAATAAAAATAGTTAATTGCAAAAAAAAAAAAAAAGTTAGTTACAAAATAGTTAATGAGTAAACTAGATCTGACTGAAAATTGGCCTAAAAATTCTAATTGTCTCATTTTTTAGACTTAAAACTTAAGATAAATCAGGCTTAGAATTAGATATTCAACAAATCCTTCTGTATGTTCAGCCAAAATCTTGTTAAGTACAAGATAGTAAAATGTGTGTAGGAGCTGCTTTAAAGGGCCTGTGCCTAATTTTGAACTGTGAGACAGAATTTTTGTTTGTTTGAACTGTTAGCCCCGCCCACATAGTCCTTTCTTTCACTCAATATTGCACCATGACTTAGAAACGACTGAAACGACCATGAAGTTGCTTCTATCAAACAACATTTTAATGAATTTATCTTAACTAGAGTAAATAAAAACCAGGTACAGGCCCTTTAAGTGGCCATTATGTCACTACGGGAGAAAAATGTGTTTCAAGAAAAGGGAAATTACACAGAAATTGATGGATGAAGAGGATTAAATGAAATAATAGGAACAGATTGAACAAGTTTGTGGTTTCTACAGCCTATGTATAATATATATATACACACACACACACACTCATATATATACATATACACACACACATACACGAACGAGCATCAATATGTCACTACGAAAGAACTAAATAATGGATGTTGAGATACTGGTCAAAAAATGTGCCTAGAACTATAGTGTAGTAATAGTAGTAATAACTTTGCTTTTGTAAGTGTAATTACGGAAACATTAACCATAAAAAAAACAAAAAAAAACAAAAAAACATTCTTTCACAGATATCTGACCTTGCCAAAACAAATCTGTATCTTTGTGCCTATTTGGCACAGCAAGTTTTTATTACAATGTATTTTTTGCCTTTGGTTATTGTATCGTAATGTGTGAGCTACTGTGTCCGAGTAATTTCCCTTGTGGATCACTAAAGTTTGTCTAAAGCCGTTTTCGTGTTGTGGTGGATGAATTGTAAATGCGACTTTTCGAGCAGAAGTTGTACATGAACACAGCATTGACGTCGGTTCAAGTCAGAGAAATGTGAAGTCTAGAAGCAGCATGAATAATCAGAGCTGTGACGTCAGCCGTTTGATTGGCGGAAGTCAAAAAAGAGACTGATTGCAAGATATTCTGTGAACATAAAGCGTGGGTGAATGACAGTGAGCAGTGAGTGAGTTAGATTCTGCTGAAAATATTAAGTCAGAAACAAATGGTGTGTCCTCGGCAAACGACCAAAAGCACATGAACGCACATGTGAATGAGCAACACCCTCGGAGAAATCAAAAAATGTGTGTATGTGAAGAATGTTGTGGTGTCGCAATATAATATTGTTTATTGTGATAAAAATGGTAAACAATAATAATTTGTGGCACATTTTCTATATACACAGATAATTGTCAATATACCTACTTATTGATGTTCTCCTTGAGATCATTGTTGTTTTCACTTATAACAATGTACAAATCTATAATAGTTGATTAAACATGGAACTCATTGGACAAAAAAACATATCCATAGAAGCGAGACCATTAATATCCATAAAATGTTTCAATTGTCAGTTATCTTAAAAACTACTGAGATATTATAATTTATTGCAATTCTTTTGGCATGATAATAGTGATCGAATAGTATCGTTCATGACAGATCGACATTTGCTTTCAGGGCAAGATGAAATTTGGAATATCGCAGTATGATCCTGGGTGTTCTGCATTTCCTCATAGTTGTGAAGGGAAGCAGACAACTTGACATGTATTCACATTGCCTTTTCTATTGTCAATTATATCGTTATTGCAAATATTCTCTTTTTCAAGTCATAATAAAACCATATCGCCCTGCCCTAGTGTCACATGTCATCTTTTGTGATAGCAGTTATGCACAGACATTCTTTTATTCCAAAAAAGCTCCTCAACATTTTGACAGTGGCAGAATTATGGGCAACATAACCTGAAAATGTGTTTCTTTGCTTTTTCTTTGCCTTATTTTGACCATGGATCTGATGTTTTGCTCAAATTAACTTTCTACGACAAAATGGGAACTGAAAGTAGTTTCTTTGTTATCGCTCTGAATGTGCAGAGCTCAGCTAGCTTGTTTGTTAACGGCAGTTTGAGATAAAGAATACTTCAGCTCCCTTCACAACAATTATTTTCACCAACAAACTCACTCAAACATGTTATTTAAAGAAAGAAAGGTAATCCATTCACCTGTCCATCACAAAGTCTGTATCAGTAATAAATGTGAGCGTAGCTGCAGTTTTCCTCTTTATTTGGTTTTCTACAACTGTTTATTTGGTTGTTGTTTTTTTCAAATGTCAGGTACAAACTAAATATTTAGTAATAGTTTGTGGACTTTAATATTTGTTAATAGACTGCAGCAGCTCTTTCACATTTTAGTTGTGTTTTTAGCTCTTACAGGAGAAAATGTCACTACTCGACATTGACTCTCATGCATTTTTTGTCACTCACTGCTAAAATTCATCTACATAACCTCCATTGATGGAAGAAAAAACTCTAAACGCATGTTGTCGTGGGTAATAAACCGGGCGAAACTTTCAAAATGTTGCCTGAACAGACTTGTATAGCATTAGAAATGGTTGAAAATAGTCCCAGTTCCCCTCAGTGCCAAGGCCCTGGTTGCCCCGGATGCGGCTGCCCTGACCCTCACCTTGCGCCCCTCCAGCTGGGCCTCCTGTTGGCAGCACCTCCGACAATCGGGCTGCAGAGCGTTCAGGCTGAACTCCCCCAGCAGATCACAGCCGCTGCACAGCAGGTTACTGGAGAAGCCTATCTCCCTGCAGGCTTCAGAGGACAGCTCGGCTCCATACGCTGACAGCTGACAGGGCACAAACACACACAAACAGAGCATGTTAGAGCCAAGGTTGAGCGGGGTAATAATAACACAATGGTGGATGACAAAGCTCACAAAAAAGAAGGCAGAGTTTTGATAATTTGATATTATTGCTAACTACAATGTAATGAATGTAATAAAACTCTGCAGCTACTTTAATTAACTACCTCTGGTTTACACATTTTAAGACTGGGAAAATCAAGTACAGCACCTTTAACCTAACCTTGTCACAATTTACTTTGTGCCAGATAACGATTTTACAATGATTCTTGCACACTTTTATTTTTATATTGCTTTTCAGAGGTAAATAAAGTAATCTGCCTCTTTTAAAAGTTCACACTGTTATTGGTTAACTGACTGTCATTGACTCAGAGTATTTAAGAAGTGGACTAAATGGAAGAGTGGGTAGGGAAAAAAGTGACAGTTTGAGCGTAAAGCTTCATTAAAAAGAGAATCAATAAATCAAGATATTCAATCCAGTCCCATACACTTTACTTATATAGCACCTTTTGCAAACAAACTGTTCCAAAGCGCTGTACAGAAACAGAAACAGAGTGACAACCGTAATATAAAAAAAGGTTTCACTTTGGATAAAAGCCGCAGCTGATAAAATCTTTCTATGGTGACGCCAAGGTGACTCATCACCGAGGGTACTGCTGGATCCAAACAGTATCCAGTGTTCTCTTCATTCAATATAAAAGATATGACCAAAAAAACATTTGTCACAAGGATGAGACCACATCTGGATTTTTATCAACATATCACCCAGCCCTACCTCAGTGTAGTTTTGTCCAATCCTTATTTACATAAGTTATTTATAACTATAAAATAGAGCATTTTGGCTTCAAAGTAATGTTCTATGTAGCTGAGCTCGTGTACACCAGCAATCTCAGCACTCAAATACAGGTCAAGTCTATACTGTCCTCCAGTCCATGTTGTTAAACCATGGACATTCCTTTATTTATTTATCTCTTCCATGGGCACTGCTACTGCCGCTCCAGGTAACTTCGGACATAAGGCTGGGTAAATCCAAGCCAGCCCCTGCTATTAAAGGGACCATATTATGCAAAACCAACTGTAATGCACTTTTAACCTTGTTACAACAGTGTTTCCTCATCATTAATTTACTCAAAGTTGTATTTGTATTCATTCATGAATGTCTGAGTAATCCTATATTGTCCTTCAACTGAGGTTCGAGTGCTCAATGCGATTATTTGTAAAGTTAGGACCCCCAGTGATACATGTAAGATATTAAACTATCATGTTTGGCCGCTATTCATACATTAAAATGGGCAAATGACAATCCACTGACTGCTTGCTATGGGAAAATGTCACTATGAAGAGGCAGGGCTTATCAGTTCTGCAGTTTTGAACAGGAAGTCAATGGACCCAATTCTATTACTATTAGATCAATATTGTGGTTTACGATGAATAAAATACAAACTGATTATCTAGTTATGGTTACAGTCAATGCTGAGTACCTAAAGATACATAATAGGTCTCCTTTAAATTGGTCTACAGATCAAACAACTAGGTCAGTATTGTGCTGATGCAAACATATAGGCCTACAATTAAATTATGATTTCATTTCATGTTTATTTCATGGATTAGCACGTCAAGCAAACACGTCAATACCCCAAATAAGCACGAGTAGCCTGTAACAAAGCAGAAGGTTTAATCATCTGACACTTTGAAACAATCAGTGCTGCTTGAGGCAGAAGATGAGCCACGTCAGTGTTGTGCCGCAGACACGGATGTGGTTATGACAGAGCGCGGCTAACTGCTAACACTTTCGTTATAATCTCACAGCTTTAATCAGAGTGTCCGCTAATGCATCTGTTTATTTACGTGTTAAGTAAAACTCACCGTTTGTAAAAGGGACAGGAGCCACAGGAGAAACACCTCTCCCGACATTTTGAAAGCGCTGCTAGCAAAAAAGCTTCGAGGACCTCTTTATTGGAGCGAAAGGTTACCCAGCGATTGCCTGACCTAAATTACTTACTAAATTAGTTAGTTCAATTTTGTTTGTAATTCTCCCGAATTAAAAAAAAAAAAAAACAGTATAATTTAGTATCAAATTAGATTCAAACAAGACAAAAATAAAAAATATTACATTTTAAACAGATTTTTGTTTTCTTCATATTTTACTGAAATATTTTGTCAATATATTCTAATTGTTTGACTTACAATTTCTGTTGTTGTATGGCGTGTTAAAGAATTTTGCATGCTAGAAGAAAATGTTTCAATATTGTTTTAGGGAAAAATAGTATAGATAATTTTATTCAACAAAAATAACGAGGGCAGAAATCAAATACATAAGTAGGTAAGGGAGTCCCACGTGATTTACAAATCATGATTTAGATTGTCATCAAATCAGCGTTAACCAAGTCCGTACTTAGCCTTTTATTGTCCTGAGTTTTTTTCTTTTTTCTTTTTTTTTTTTTGTAATGTTTTGTATCTTCTCTGTAACCTGCCTTGGGGCAACACATTTTGCTCAAATCTGGCATATTTACACTGTAATGTGTTCATTAATTTATCATCCACTATCCCTAACAAAATAAATAAATAAAAATAATACCCCCACTAAATATATATAGATATTATTCAGAATGTAAGGACGTCCATAATTCACGAGATGCACTGCTTCGTAACAGGGCCCGTCTCTCGTAAGAGTGAAGAAAGTGAGCCACATTTTATATTTGCTTGTTACTTGTTAACTAGTAATTACACTAGTACTACACTTTGACGCTCTCACTTTCATGCAAGCGCGCCCTCTGCTGTCCAAGCACGGCTCCACTCTCGGAAAAAAGGTCCAATCCCGTTTGCTGAGGCTGTGATTGGGGGCGAATGGCGAGGCTTTGCGCTGTGGTGGACTCCCGCTACATCCAATGACCTGAGCGCTTGTATTTGGACAGCAGCAGTCAGTGCGTAGTGCAGTGGCGAGCACACGGATGGGACAGGACCGCGGCTGTGCATGAAAGCACGGGCCAATACCGCTACGAGACACCGGGCCGTCCAACAGGCTCACTTTGCTGGGAATAAAGAAAATAAACCGGTGCAAGCATGAGAATTTCAAGGTAGCGAGTGGATTTTACGCACCTGAAGGAGACGAGCGGAGCGGAGTGCGTGCGCTTGGAGAGGGCCATGCATTGACACTTCTTTGTAAGCAGCGTCGTGTGCGTGCTTAGAGGAGCAGCATGGAGTGAGTGACCAAACCCCTTTCGAGCGTGGATGATTTGATGGGGTTGCTCCGAGTCATGATGCCGCCGAAGTTGCAGCTGCTGGCGCTACTGGCGTTCGCAGTGGCCATGTTCTTCTTGGAGAACCAGATCCAAAAGCTGGAGGAGTCCAGGGGAAAGCTGGGTAAGTTCCCTCTGTGTAGTACCAAAGGAGGCAGTGGGCAGACAGCATGAGGGTCGTACTGCTGGTCACGATGTGGCTGGAGGGTCAATAATATAGAGGCTGGATATGAGTTCTTCCACCGCACACTGCTCCAAGGTTTAAAATGTTACTGTTTAGAATGTTGTTCCATCATTAAACTTTTAATGAACCTTTTCTGTTCTTTGGTATCGCTGGCTATGTTTACATCATTATCTGATTTCTGGAAGAATCAGACTATTGAAATGGCATGTAAACCGGCTACATCTGATCTAAATAATCTGATTTCTCTCAGGTTATTCTCAGGCATGCAGGTTTTGACAAGGATAATGATGCGAAAGGGCACACTAATGTGATGTTAATGAGTTATTTGAATATTCATTGTACTTTGTCTTCTAAACGGAACAGTTATTTAAAATCCACTGAGTTTGTTTTTACACATATCATCAGGTGTTGTTGATGATCAAATTTCTTGCTGATTGTCAGATTCTTTATGTGCATGTACACACCTAAATTAGATCAAAATATTGGGTTATCCGATTTTACTGGTCATAAATGTGCTCATAGTCAACAAAAGGATAGTTCGCGTCCGTTCAACAGGCTGGTCAGGTAATTATAATCACTGAGTGCATAATCAGTAAAATGCTATTTTAAATTGTGGTCTATTTGAGAAGGAAGTGGGCTACCACAGACCTGCTGCACGTCTGGTGCTGCTCACAGTCGCATCATCATGTGTCATAAAGACTATGTGAAAAAGTGATACAACCACTGTATGCTTGGTTAGGAGGATAGTTGTGGTGAGGTGTCCCTTTCTATATCCACATTCTGAATTTTACAGTAGGCCACTGATATTATAAAGAGATTTTAGTTTAGAAGATGCTTTACAAATCTTTACTTAGGTGTTGTAAAGATGATATATTAATAAGTGGCTTCTTAATGTATCTTTCATTGTGGAACATTTGTAATCCCATGTTTTGCCACCACTTCATGATTCATATCGTCATCAGTTTCCATCACCTAAAGATGTTGTATGACTTAACACTTATGTTATGCAGGTAAATCCAAAGACCTGTGGCACATAAATGGATAGTGCAAATTTCCTTGTAAAGAACAGATATTTAAAAAGACCAAAATGTAAAAAAAATATATAAATATATATATAAATATATCAAATAATACAAATGAAAATTCATTCATTGTTGTTATTACTATAGTCTGTTACACGTTAACTGCTGTAGTTTTATGCAGCGTCTGTAAGTGTTGTTGTGTCCATTTGCCAGACATTACATTGCCCAAAAAATGGTCAAACCTGTGTAGTTTATTCCTAATAGAAGTTGGCATTATCTAAACCTTTTATCAATAGAAAAGATATGTTAAAAAAAAAAAGTTGAACACCTACTGAGCATATATTTAAATGTTTCAGAAAATTGACTTTTTAGAATCATTCAGAACAAAACTATGCAAATATTAGTCTAGCCTAGATGTTATATTACAATAATAATATTATAGCTCTATATCTGCTGTGTTGGCAAAATATTTTAAAATGTATTTAGTTACAGAATATTGAATAGTAAAATGTATTTTGTAATGTATTCCGTTATATAGTACTGTAATTTGAATACTTAAAGTGCCTATACCAGGTAGGTCATATTTTTCTAATTTATACTTAGTTTGGTGGTTATCTTTTATATCAGTATCAACTTGCAGTTTGTGAAGAAAATATGAAAAATAAAAGTTGAAAATTGAGTTCTAAAACAGAATTCATCTGTGATGTCATCAATAAGCGACATTCCATCAAAATGCAGAGACAATTTACACACAGTTTAAACAGTTTAGAAAATAAAAGTATTATCAGGTATTATTATTTGTCAATCATAACTATTGTGTAGTGGATTTTGAAAGGACACATATTATGCTACAGTGACTTTTTGAGCTTTTACTCATGTTCCGTCATCAAAACCATACCTGGAGTTGCATTTCACTTCATTCATGCTGTTTTGAGGAATGTTGGTCTCCGACCGTCAAAAGCACTTCCTGTTGAACTCCCTTGATAAATGACATTTTTCATATGTCAGTCATTCTGCTGTTTTAAGCCCTTAAATAATCATAACACTCTTTCTGAGCGTTTCTGCTGTCTAAACACTGCTACTGCTAGCTTGATCATCGCATGTCAAGTAGTCTCTTAGAGTGATAATGTGACAAAATTGTGTATAGAGCTAGGCGCCATCTACTGGTTGAATACACTCAGTACGTGTCATTGCAAACAGCAGAGAGACATTTTCCAAGTTACTCAAGAGCATGTTTAAAGGATAATAATACAAAAAATGCATTATATTTTTCCTTTTAAGTAAAAAACTTTACCTCTATATTGTCAAACTGGGGGGAAAAGCAAACATTTTAGTAAAATCTTCAATATACTATCTTTACATATACGACGTTTTAATGGAAAAACAAGACATAGTATTAAAACAACTTAATGTTTATTGCACTGTTCGCAATGTATATCTATTACAAAGGAAAATTGCTCAAGCTCTCACTATTTCTTACTAATGCTACAAAGTCTGGAAAGTTACCGGAAAACAGTTACTCAAAATGAGGAAATTCCTAAGATGTATTTTTGGTACATGTATTTAGTTACAGTACTTCCCAAAACTATATCTGCCACCAACCTCGACACATATGTCCCTATACTTACACCATAACTCCATATAGAACCTATACGCTCCCATATGTGAAGCCCATAAGCAGGTGTTAAGTTCACTGACAGCTATTGTTAGGTCGAACCGGGGCCTTGGTGGAACACTCCCCAGCATGTTGTAACTTAAGTGCCCCGAAAGCGCCTTAATTGAAAGCTTACCCGGGTCGCGCTCTGACACACTGCAACAGTCATGACTCCTGGGAGGCCCCTGAATGGGATGGCTATATCGGCCCCCTCCTGACATGCTTTACTGCTGCGGAAAAAGGAGTGCGTAAACCAAAATATACACAAGGAGGTCTTTCCCAAATGCAGGCTTTGTCCACTCGGCAAATCGCGCAGGGTGATGGATGAGCGCCCGGGTACCCAGTTCAGAGGAGCAAAGTATCATGGGAATTATGTGCTGCGTGGTCAAAACGTTGGGACCCAGAACAGTGCTGAGAAAAGAGGGTGTCTGTTGTAGTCCTTTGGTTTGCTAAGTTTGTCTGTTGGCATTTTGTTAAAGTACATTTGGAAGAGAATTTAAAGTTCTTATGACAGGTTGGACTACACATTGACCTAAAATGGAGTTAAGATACATATATTTCAAATTCTGCTAAAAATCTTTACAAATTTTACCCCAGTTTAGCATTTTTTTTAGGTTAGGAAATTACCAAGAAACCATCCTGTACTGTGAACCAAAACTCCTCTGATGTCACAGATTTTTTTATTTGACAAAGAAATACATGTGGACACCTTTATTTTATTGAATCAATGTTTAAAGGGCCAAAAAAAAAGTTTATTTTGCGCAAATTATGCATAAACTTTGTCTCCCTAGTGTGATGTCATCAATGTGTTTACGTCCTGTAAACAGCGACCTGATTGGTGTAAAAGTATAATTTATGTTTATGCTTGATATTAATACACCAAATAAAGTCAAAATTAGAAAATACTAAAAACCTGTCATATGCACTTTAACCAAAGATCTGTGATGAGCAAATGGAAAAATGTATTGGATAATTGGATCACTGCAAGTTGAGAAAATGTATAACTTAGTGTTTGTAGCTACTCAGAAGTGTCGCTGCCATTCTGTGGCTATGGCCTTTCCGTCCCAAACAATTACACATAACTATATTAACTTGTTTCTTCAAGGCAAGGGCAAGTGTCTTGCTCAAGGACACAGTAGATACAGCTGGCAACGTGTCATAGTGAGGTGCATGATCTGCCATTGGGGAAACTCTCTGTTGATTCAATGGGAAACATACTTTTTCTAACTTTTAAAACTGTACCTAGTGAATTATATGTATTTTTAGCACAACCAATTCAAGTTGACTCTTAATGGAGGTTGTGGACTTGGCGTTACATCAGAAAAGTCAACAAATTGTTCTGCAGATGTTAAAATGCTGTACAGCAGGCGGTGCTAGCATCGTGGTTGCATTCAGCCTGTAGCTACCGTTGCATTCTTACATATTTGTACACATTTGGGCAGTTGGACCACTTTATTCTTCTCTGATTCTGTGTCAAGTTAAGTACCAGGATTTGCACGCAGTCTGGTACTTGTCTTTACATTCTATTACTTCATTTTAACAGAGCAGCAAATGAAAAACAATTGACTTCAACCTCTAGTTACTAAAGTTCACTTATTATAGTACTGTATGTTGAAACAAAACACATCTGTCAAAGTGCTCGCTGCGCTTTTGGTTAAGGCTGTGCAATTGTGATTTTAATTATTACTCTATCTAAAATGTTATAATCGAGAATACAATGTAGTTTCTCTACAGAATAATTTTGATAATATAGTAATTGTTCTGTGTAATCGTGATTTCAATTATGAGCCAAATAATCGTGATTATAATTTTTTTTTTGCAATAATCGGGCAGCCCTATTTTTGGTCCAAGAAATGTTGAGGTTGTTAGCATGTAGGCTACTTTCAGCGGTAATTGCTAACGGCAACAATCTACCCAAAACACTTCTACATGTGGTATTGTTTTCTGTCAGTGCTCTGATGTTACTCACGTGTGCTCGAGTGGTTTTCAGTCGCCAAAACAGGTTGGTTTTTCATAGTTTGCGATGTTTGGAGACTAACACTAACTCTCCCACTGAAAATGCGTTAGCGCGAACTCCTGGCTAAACCGGGCTAATGGAATGCAGCGTTTTGTTTACGAACACTGGAAGGGTCTGTATAGCTCCCAAAGTTTGTGTTTGCTCTTGTAGTTGTTGAATAGTAGTAAAAGCAGCTCTTCTACTTTGAAATGAATGGATTGCTTCCCCCATTGAAGTCCTTTAAATGGCGTTCCCTCAGAAGCTGACTGTATCTATCGCAGTGTGTAGTAAATAATTGCAGAAATAGAACCACTAACCTTGCAGTAAATGTGCAAAAGTCTCTTACTCTTACCAACAACACACAATAGTCTTTTTTATTCGGTTTCAACTGGTAAATTGTCTGACTTTCTTCTCCATTTTCATGCTTTCTCTTGGCTTCTTTTACAGCTGCGCACTTTCACTTCTTCGGCGTTTCCTTTGGCTAAGCTCTGTCAGAAAAATGGATTGCATTATAGAGCGACACGGCTGTTTAGCTCCAAGACAAAAAGGCAGGAGCGTTGAGAGAGAAGCCCACAGACTGTTTGGTTGTGAGGCAGCCCACAGCTTGCGTACCCGGCGGTAAACAGGAGCCGGAGAGCGTAGCTGTGTCTCCCACGCTAATGCCGCCTGTAGATAACATGTGAAAAAGATGCCAGGGCCAACAACCGAGCAGTGGAAAAATCACAGGAGTCAGCCAGGTGTCAATCTAATCAACAACTGCAGCGCTGCACACGGATCAGATGCACAGCCCCAGCGGAAACAAGATGGTCCGAGCAATTGAGGCATTGCATTTGGGTTCTGTCAGTCAAGGGCTACTAGAACTCATTCTATAGCCTACTGTTGATGGTTGAATATAGATATGTTAGGGCTGTGCAATAAATCAAATTTGTAATTGTGATTTCAAGTATTGATCTAGTCCGTTAATTGAAAATACGATCGATAACTTTCTTAATATGATTTGATTTTGCCACTCAAAGCAGGAGCAAAGTCCCTTTTCTAATCTACAGTGGTGTTTAAATTAAATTTGTATATCAAGCTTAATTTGTTGTAATTGTAATTTCATTTATGAGCCAAATAATTGTAATGATATTTTTTGCCATAATTCAGTGGCCCTAAGATATATGTAGACCAGGACTATTCAACTTTAACCATTTTTCAGATGGTTTTGTCGTCGAGGCGGGAGACATGTCCAATGCGCCAACACTTCTGAAATACTAAACCAGGTCTAAACCAGGCCTAAACCATAGCTAAACCAAGGTCTACACCAGAGCTAAACCAAGGCTAAACCAGGGCTAAACCAAGGTCTACACCAGAGCTAAACCAAGGCTAAACAAGGGCTAAACCAGAGCTAAACCAAGGCTAAACCTGGGCTAAACAAGGGCTAAACCAGAGCTAAACCAAGGCTAAACCTGGGCTAAACCAAGGTCTACACCAGAGCTAAACCAAGGCTAAACAAGGGCTAAACCAGAGCTAAACCAAGGCTAAACCTGGGCTAAACAAGGGCTAAACCAGAGCTAAACCAAGGCTAAACCTGGGCTAAACCAGGACTAAACCAGGTCTGAACAATGACTAAACCTGACTAAACCTGGTCTAAACCAGGACTAATCCATGACTAATCCAGGACTAAATCAGCTCTAAACCAGGATTAAACCAGGTCTAAACCAAATTTTAACTAGGTTTAAAATGTTTTCTATATTTTTGGAAGATGCGTTGTGGGCCGGATCATATCCCTTGGAGGGCTTGATTTGGCCCTTGGACCTTAAGTTGAATAGCCCCGGTGTACACCAATCCAACTATCTAACTAAGATCCATATTAGTCATTAGCAAAACTGATGGCAAAACACTATATGAAGCTTTCCAGTAATGTAAAATAGCAATCAGAGTTGGCTTGTAGGCTAGGCTTATTGCTTATTGTTTTATATCAGTAAAAATTTGATGGCATCAAAAATAGGCTGTAAACAACTGTTAACTAGACTTGCTTATTTTCTTACACAAATAGTACTTGACCTTTTAGCCCTAAATGGTTTAACATTTCACTTTCTACTCGGCAAGACTTACTTTTGACTGGCATGTGTCAGCAAGGCTGTTTGAGTTTGACCTTATAGATTTAAATGTTTAGCATTCTACTTTCTGTATTTGGCACTTTAAAAAAGAATTTCCATTTGGCCTGAATATCGAACTTGCTCATGGAGAAAATGTTTTCACATTATAAAAATGTATGTGCATTGTCTTGTTAAAGCTTTGGAATATGTTGTTAAGATACTAACATTTCAAATTTGATACTAAGGAAACGCTCAATGCTAATAGTGGTTTTGATACCACAAAATCAATTTAATTTGACACAAAATAATTCTTTCTTTGTGTTACCATGTGGTCTATACTAGTTCAGATAAAGTTTAAGATCATTTTAAAACTGTTTATGAAAGGTCAAATTTTGCACTGTTAATGTGATTTAAAAAAAATAAATTCTTGTTTAAAGGCGTATCTAGTTTCAATACTAGTTTTAGATCTGATTTTCTACACTTTTGACAACCCTATTACAACAGTCTGAATTAATGAAGCATTTCTTACTTTCTTGCCAGGCTAACTTAATCCGTTTGAACTGTTTATAAAGAGATTGACTTCAGTTTGATAATGTTCGGTAAGACATTCATGCACTGGCGACCTCTTTTATTATATTTAACTTTTCCCTCTCTAACATTCCCTCATTTAAACAGGACAGCAGTGCTTGTTGATGGATTAGTCTCTTCTCACTGCGAGGCTGCCAGTGTTGCCGTGTGGGGCGGACGCTGGATGTTTTTGGGCGGGCGGAGGAGCCCCTGTAGCCATACTAGAGGCACTTCATTACACGGACCACTGCCTCCTCCTGTGGAACATCTGTGCGCTACCTGCTGCTGCTGTCCCCTCACTTTATCTCCTCAGGGACCAACTCTATTCTTCCTCCTCCACTGCTCCTGCCTCTCTTGTACTTCCCTGGGAGAAGAATGTGTTCTTTTTACTATCCCAGTTTTGAAAATGTATGAAATGTACAACGCAAACTATGCACGAAGACTTTTGTCAGCAACAAAAACGTATTTTGCTATTCAATTAAACTAGGAACTCTTCTTTAGATTAATCAGTTGTTTAGCTTGTAAAGGGCTATTAAATTGCAATTTCTTAACCTCACAAGAGGCGATGGCCCTGGGGCGGGCCTTCTGACTTTTTCCTAATTTATTCCTTTTCATTCAACATCTGGTAAAAGTGAACTATCAGCTGCTGGGCATGTTATACATAAAAAAGCTGTAACCCACTTATTTCTAGTAAAATCAACCATTCTGGGAATATACAAGGTCAGTTTGTACTGCAAACCCACACATTTTTTTTTTTAAATGTACCTAAATGTACCTAAAGTTTATTGTAAATCTCATTTTTTGTGAAAATTACCTGCAGAGGAATTGTAAAAACTGCCCAAACTAGTGTTAACCAGACCATACACCAGATAACAGCTTTACTTCACTTTTCACTATATATTTACCAAAGAAAATCTTTGCGGGATTTAAAATCTGATGTTCCTCTGGACAGAACGTGTTTCCACTTAGAATTAGAGTAAATCAGACAGCAGAGTGTCAGCTTGACATCTGGTCTGGGTCAAACAAAGCTAAAGTAACTCAGCTTGATGACATCTTAATCTTGTATATTTGCAGACAAAATAGGGTTATGGTTATTGTTCCAGTTGGAAAATTTGTCCTCTGTATTTGACCCATCCTTCAATACCGCTGGAGCATCTCCTCAGAGGCAGTTGTCATAGCACATGGCATGCGTTTGACAAGTCTCTGCATTAAAACAAACGTCAATTTTAAAAAAGTGATTATTCGATTACTAAATAAGTTGACAATGATCTCCAAAATGTATAAGCTGCTATTAACTTTTAGCCCTTTCAGCGTCCAATATAACAAAAAAGTGTTTTTGTTTTGTGTAATTGCAGTAATTATTATTAACAGAGATAATAACCACAAACCAAACCAGGTCAAAACATTCTGACAAGCATCCTGATTATTAAAAGGCACTACCTTAAATATATTTACACTGACAGTTCAGAATGTTTTGGTGTCACTTGAACCAGTGTCACTTTTGGCTTCATTCTTTCTTTGTTACATTCCCTATTATTACTATCTTTATGGAAAGATTACACGTTTATGAATAATCCAACATATGATATCATACACCATTTTCTTATTCATCTGCTGTTTTATGGGTGTCAAAAAGGCTCGTGTTCCCAATTAGAGACTGTTTTAGCCACAGATGAAGAGGCACTTTTGTGATGTCCGTCTTCATTGTATACAAATCGATGCTGTATCTTCAGTAACTTACAAAGCTCTACTCAAAGCACGTTTACATCGATTCACATAACTCACAGCTGTTTTGCATAAATCCATAGGTTCGATCAACACAAGCAAGTCACATCCTTGAGTAACAGAAAGGGTGGACTTGAGGATTCAATTTTAAACTCCGGCTAGATTAAACACTTGAGCTAAATGTGTCTAAATCACTTCATCTCACGGCTCACAGAGATGGGTGCAAGAAACTACTCCACAAGTCCTTAAAGATTCTTGTATTGCCCATCCCTAGTTCACATTGCTGTATTAAGTTTCAATTAAAGTGCGTATTTATGATTTTCTAGTTTTGACTCTATTTGACAAGATAAAACTACAGTTGTAAATATAAATTATACTTTTACATGGATCAAGTGTCCGTTGGTGAAGAAAAGAAGAAAAAATTGTTGAAAACTATAGGAAGTAGAGCAGAGTTCCAAAACATGATGACATCACACTAGGGAAAGTTTTATCCGAAAGTTTGGGACAATTTGCAACATTCTTCTTAACCTTTAAACCTGAATTCAACAAAATAAAGTTGTTCTCATATAGTTATCCTTGTCAATAATTTCTGTGACATTTGAGAAGTTTTGGCGCAGTGAACGACATGGTTGCTAGGTAACTTACAGAATTTCCTAGTGTGATGTCATGATTCACAATCAGGAAGTACATTTTTAAACCTAAAAACGTGCCAAACTGGAATAAATATTGTAAAAAAAAAGTTTAATATTTATATATTAATAATCTTTAATATTATTATCTTAACTGTGTTTTCAAAATCAATGGAGATTTTATAACGCAATATATGAAACTTAGCGTTCATTCATAAGATGCAGTGAAACATGTATTTTCTAGTGACCCAGTAATTTATTGTGTTGTTACGCTGCGCTTTTGTTAACTTTTGAACTTTATTTTTGCTAATGTATGTATCTATGGTGCTGTGAAACACATGGCGTATTCTGTACATTTTTTTGGCGTTCGATCCTGAGCTTTACATGTTGCTTTTGTCACTTATGTGATTTGGCTATTACAAATGCTATTCCCAATTTCAGTATCAAGAGCGGACTAAAATATTGGTTATTGTTTTTGTATACTGTAAATCTACAAATTAAAATGACACTTATCTAGCTTTATTATATCAATTAGCTGTAGGACGCAGATTATTGTCACGCTATAAGTGAATTGACTAAGAACAACGGCTAGCTTAATATTTGAGATGTACCGTATCTTAGTGTATTCATTTGAAACGGTTCGAATGAGTCGACTGAAATTTGGACTTTAATGCTGTATTTCAGTTGTCCTCAGAGGTTATATTTTCCGAGTTCTGACTTGTAATTCACACTGGAATATTCTCACGTCTCAGAATTCCTACTTGGAAACTCATGCAACATTTCAGAACACCGAGTTTATCCGAGTTTGTCAAACCAACATGGCTGCACCCTGCATTTGGATATAGTTTTTCATCCAATAGTTAAAATATTGCTAGTTCTCGCGTTATTTCTCTGTAGTTTCTCGCTCCTGTCCACCCGCTGTCTGTGCAGCAGCCTGTGCTACCGTTGAGCTTCTGCAGTTATAAATACATTGTTATGCTAATGTTGCTAATGGGGCGAATGACAACAAAAGCAGAAATTCACATTCAAATGTTGATTTATCACTTACAAATATAATAACACTGTTCAGGTTAATAAATTAACGTAACTAAATTCATATTTGGGTTTATTTGAGCACTTTTGTTTCAGTCCATACAATGTAATGTATTGCTCATATTGTTGAAACTTAGAGAAAACGTCTCTCAGAGGTCCGAGTTCCGACATCTGAGAACAACAGGACCGCAGCACAAGACACTTAAGAAATACTTATTGTTATTTGGTATTTTAGTCCCATTCTGGTTATGGTTTAGTCCCGATTTTGACATTGGGGCGGCAGTAGCGCAGTAGGTAGAGTGGGCGCCTTCTGATCCGAAGGTCGGCGGTTCGAATCCCACTCCAGACATGGAGTAGTTGAGTGGTCTGATCCTCTGACCCGCAGGTTGGTGGTGCGATTTCAGCTCCTTCTGATGAATAATGCCGTTGTGTCCTTGGGCAGGACACTTAACCCACCTTGCCCCCAGTGTCTGCGTACACTGGTGTGTGAATGTGTGAGTGGATGGGTGACTGGTTCCTTGATGTAAAGCGCTTTGAGTGCCTTAAAAAAGGTAGAAAAGCGCTATATAAATGTGACCATTTACCATTTACATTGTGGAATGTGCAAGTGTGAACGCAGCCCAAAAAAAACCCATAGAGTTACGCTTATGACATCAAGCATTTTGAACTCTGGAGTGGGAGGAATTAGTCAAACTTGTGAGAATCAAGCTAAATTTCAGGTATTTTTGATAAAGAAGCAGCAAGGTCAAAATGTTAATGTAGTGATACAAGATTTTGAACTGTTATTGTGTATTGTGTATTGTGCACGTCTTTCAGCCAGTGCATTTTTTTCAAATTAGCTGTTAGCATGTTTTTTCCATCCAAACTGCATCAAAAGCAAATGAGATTCAGAAATAGTCTTGAATCAGCCGACCTGTGACCTCTGTGGGGCTGTGGTCTGGGCAACTCTGAGACAGTTCTCTCCTCATTCAGCGGCATTAAAAGAATTGGATTAGCATGTGTTAGCACGCACACTGCCCTCTCTGTGAAGGCAGGGCTGCTGTAGACCCACAGGATGGATGCCCTTATTGTCCCCAGTGTTGAACAAGCTGACGCAACACGCCGGGCATTCGAGTGAACAGACCGCGGACGCACTTTCAGATCATGCCAAGAGACGCCTCACAGTTTGACAAAGAGATAAACACAGATTTATCAAGGCCTTTATTGTCAGCACTGGTGACTGGAGACATGGGAGTTAATTGAGTTAATTCAATGGTTGCTGTTTGGTCATACTCGGTGGCATTTATAGCAATTCCGAAGCTTGCATGCTATTGTCTTCTTAATGGTGCGCATTTATCAGTTTTTTCCGACCTAAAAAGAAGACAAGTGGGTGTTTTGATGTACATTCACATGTTTTGTGTAAGACTGCGTTTTGGTTATTATAGTAAGTATTGCAATTGAAAGATATGTTCTAAAAGCATAGGATTTGTTCAGAATGCACATCGTAAACAACTCTTGGAATGTTAGCATTTGATAGAAGACAAGAATTATACAAGACAAGAATGTTACACAGTACATATACAACAAGATAGTTAAAAGAGAGGTATTTTGTTATTCGTTGGGGACGTTCTAATCTGTTGTAATTGCAGCTTTTGTGCTTTGATAAATGTGCTAGCTTATATTGCAATTTCGATTGGATCGCTACATATCGTGGAGATATTCTTGTGTCCTGTCCTTTTTGCTTTCACATTAATATCTTTACTTTTGATATATAAGGTTAGCTTGTAGCTTGTAGCTTGTAGTAGTAGTTGTTTTGACCAACATCAAGACGCAGCTTTCTGTCTAAAGCTGGGATTTCAATAGACACTGATTCGGGCAGCATTTCTTCATCTGTTCTTTGTTGGGTGTAATGTAGAATGGTAAATGTATATCAATGGTGAGGAGCGAATAGCTTTTCATCGCAAATGTGCTCAAAATTGCATTAAAGCTGAGGCGGCTTATGTTTGAACCCAGAAAGAAGGAGATATGTGCCTAGCTCTCGTGAACCCTTTGCCACATCGCTAGTATTCACATGCACATGAGTTTTTCAGGCACAAAGCAGGCGGACCACCGTAGCTCAGTCAACACGCTCTTGACGCAACGTGGTGATGCACAAAGCTCTTTGTTCTGTGCGTTCAATACACTTGGGCTCGGTGGACAGCTAATGCTAACTTTTAGTTAAAAATTAAAAAATTGTATTGAAAGTAAATATTACCTGATTGTTTTTATTTAGAGATTTCTTTAGTTTGTTATTTTAGTTTGTTTTATTTATTTATTTTTACTTTTTTTGTACCTTTGTCAACTTGTTAAGTATTCACCTAAATCCTAAAATCTTTAACACGGTTAGTGATATCCTCTTGCAGCTTGCCTGATCTTGAAGCATTTAATTAATTTTAGCATGGGCAAAAATCCCATAGAGATGGAATTGGACAGGAAGTGGTGACGCTAACACTGCGCTAGCCCATTGAAGTTTTACATTTATACACTGAAACACTTACTGAAATGTGCTAAGAAATAACTGAGAAACACATCATTTCTTTTCCATAATGACACTAGCGCCATCACCCTGTTGAGTCTAGCATGCTTAAATTAAATATCCTTTTTTAACCGTCTTTAAACAGTGATCCATATCTTTCTCTCTCAGCGCCGGAGTACCTTAGCTCCCCTCGCTGCAGGAGGAGATGCCTTTAAAAGGACTTTGGTCGGACTTGTCTCGGACTGATCGCTCTCTGGGCTCGTTCAGTGCTCATCACTCACTCCGACAGGGCCTAGTTTATTCTGACTGCAACACTCAAGCGTCTAACAGGCCACCTCATGTACTTGTTTAAAAGGAGTTTTCTTTGGAACGATGGTGGCTTTAACAAAAGCTTTTCACAGATTATAATCAAATGTAAATGTTTCAGAACTGCTGGGAAGTCCTCATTTTACGATGCATTATCAGTTTACAATGTTTTTCATAAATGTCTTCTTTAATGTGGTTTTAGTGGAAAAAGTCCCAAATGGGTAATGGCATTATTTATGTTTGCTTAACTAATAAAAATGTAAATTACTGTGAGCGGGACTAAGCAGCTTATCTTGTCATGGAAACCTTTTCCAGCTGCTTGCAATGACTTGTAAATGTTTAAGCAAAAACTGTCATATTTCATTATTTGTAATTTTATTGTGAAATAGCCTTTCATAGCTTTCATATTTTTCCTCAATATATTTCGACTCTTGAAGCACATCATGTTATTATAATTTTATCCTAAAATGTAATGTACAATTTAAATAATATTTTTGCCAATATTAATATTTGATAATTAAAAGTATAGATTAAGTTTTAATAATATTAAAGGGGGCATAATACACAAAAGCACTTCAATGAGCCTTTAATGTTTCGGTGTCTCCTCAAAGCTGTTTTATGATTGATTCCTGTATGTTTTATCTGTTTTCACCTGCCCTCAATCCCCACCCACATTCCTGCACTTAGTTGCAATTATTAGAAAAATGAAGACTCTGCCCATATAGGGTATATGTGTCATGGCCACTTTTCAAAAAAAATAAGTAAATGGACCTGTTTCTATTACTAAGCCTTTTTAGATCAATATTGGGCTTTTATAGTTTAATACTAAGTACCTGAAAAAACATACTATGTCTCCTTTAACGTAAAATAACCTCAAAACACTTGGGATCAACATAACAAATTGAACAGGAAAGAGATGACATACACTTATTTAAAGGCAACGTTATTTTGCGGTGGTCTAAAAAAATCACTTCACTTGAATAATTCAAATCTATGAATATTTCATTCACGTAAATCGTTTCAAGTGTAATTACAGCCTCCTTTTAAACCGTTACACAATGTCGCTTTCTGAACATCCTCACATTGATTTTCCAAAGCGCTCCCCGGACGCTCTTCTCGCCTGGTGCTCGGGTTGCCCTGACCTCCGGCTGAATGCGCGCTCGTGGACCTGTTTTTAGCCTGCCCTGTGGTATAACAGGCACATGAGTCACTTTAGCTGCTGGCGGCCCAGCATTTCTCTCCCTGACGAGTGCTAGTGGTGGATAGATGGATGTAGAGCTGTCACCAATAAACAAAAATGATTTGAGTAGTCGACTAGTCAGCAATTTTTTTTTTTGGGTCGTACATTTGTGTTGTACATTTAAACTCTTTAAATACATTTTTAACATCAACATTTCAATCAAATCAAGGATGAAATATGCTGACTGAAGACTTCTAGATAGAGAATATATATGACCAAAGTTTATTATTGATGAAAATCAGAATTGTTTATTATTTTTTACCATGTTGATTGAATAATGCCACAGTCTTTGCTATAAAGAGTCTGTAGTTCAGATGATGAACTCAGAGCCAACCTGCCCTGAGGAAGGAGTCTGACCTGAAACAAACCCTGCATTTGTTTACCTGTTAGACCTATTATTACAGTCCTGTTTTAATCTGACTGAAACTCCCTCAACACTATTGAGCACCTGATTAGCATTTGCTTGTTTTCTCTCTTGGCCAAGGTGAAAGGACACAGTTGTAAACAGCCAGCAAATTAAACCTTTCAGCTGGAAATCATAACAACTTGACTTTTTGTTTTATGAAAATAGAACCTTCCCAAAGACTGATTTTGGCTTCTAGATTGTCCGTAATCTTAATATCCCTGTAGTCGATTAGTCACGATTAGTGGATTATTCGTTGCATGTGTAGAAGGATGATTGCTGGTTTCTTCTCTGCGCTGCATGCTAACACTGGTGCAGCTCTTTGGTTAGCCCTGTGCAGTTTGTGATGTCAGTGCAGAGACTGTGGAGCAGATGGTCATGACGGGCTAATCAGAGAGAGCCGGAGAAGATGGACACATTGACATATAACGGCCTGCTATCATGTTACTGCTATAACTCAAGCGTGCATGTGGGCAGGTTTGCATGAGGTGACAGCTAGTAGCGCAGTCAGTGGAGATTGGGGCTGGGATATAGACCCTTTAAAAAATTGTAAAGAAAAACGTTCTAAATTGCGGGATGGAGGCAAAAGTGAAGTGGAACGTATTGTGATTTCAGTGGAGGAAAATCAAGGTGGCTCTGGTGTCTGGTTTAAAGACATTTACTTTTGCATTTCACATTCTTTGTTTATATAGGCAATTATGAAAGTCACAGATGAAGGCAAAATCCTGATGTGGCCCTATCTACAAATATATTACATATCTTACCACAAATTATACTTTTTGTGACGTTCAAACACAAATTTAAAGGACACATATTCTGCTACAGTGACTTTTTTCAGGTTTTAATCATGTTCTAACAATGTTCTTCATCAAAAACATACCTGAAGTAGCATTCAGTTGCATTCACGCTGTTCTGAGGAATGTTTATTAGAAAATCCTCCCCCCTCCGAGCGTCAAACACACGCCCTTCTGAGCTTCCTGGTTCTGGGACATATTTTCAGACTTCATGTCACTTATCGGAGAATCTTCTGCTGTTTTAAATCCTTAAATCATTGCTAGACTCGCTCTGAGCATTTCTGCCTCTAAACACGATAACTGCTGCAGCAAATCCATATCATAATGTCTTTTCAGCGCTAACTTCACAAGCTTGTATATTGCGCTGGCGCCATCTGCTGGCTGGTTACACTCATTTAGTGTAATTTCATACTGGCTCATAACACCTGTCATAGAATGAATTAGAAACTTTTTTTTTTGAAACATGAGATGGCAAACAAGGTAATCAAGAACCTGTTTAAAAGCTGAAAAAATTAGGCTAGAAAATAGTCTTTTTCCATCTCCAAAACAGACTTACCTTGAACTAATTCTCTGGAATTCTGGAAATTGTTGCTTGTATTATTATTATAAAGACTTAAAATCATGATCTACTTCACTTTGCCTCCAGTCGTCTTGATTCCATAACCTTGAACATTCTGATAATCTGCTAATGGTAATCTGATCTGATCCCATGTGCTATGTTGGTGATATTGGCAATTTGTGATTCAGCGGACCCTTAATAGAGATGTATATCCACACACTTGTGTGGGTACTGGTTCTATTCTCACAGTCAGCGCAACGTTTTGGCTAACTATACTACGGGCTTCTTGACGCTACTCCTTGACCCACAACAATAGCTCAAAACACCAGGAACCATTACGAGGCTAAAGATGACCAGTTGAGCCATGCGACAGATCCATATTCAATTCTTCTGAAGTCATTTGTTTGATATGCTCAGACCTAGAGACTTGTTGGATGTTGTAAGCCCATCTACATCGCAAGGATCCAAGTTGTTAAATATAGCAACTAATTTGACACCGTTAAAGCAGAACTAAGTAACTTCAGCGACAACTTGCAAGCTTCATTTTTTACTTCTTCTTTATTGAAATAAGAAAGTACAATCACATACAAAAAAAATCACTTTGAGTTGTCTTCAAGTCGGTGTCTGAAAATGTTACAAGGTTGGTTTTCTGCCCAGAAACAGCAGGGGAAGATGGCACTTTAAACGCCCCGAAAATACAACCACCACGCGGACTTACAAAGATGTTTAATAAGGTAAAAACATCACTTAGTTCTGCTTTAAGTTTAGCATACAAATATTGCAAAACTAAACAATTCCGAAGAGGAGACTATTATTGTCAGTGTTTTAAACTTCTACTGCTATGACAAATAAACCTTACCTACAGCATTTCAAGTTATGTATGAGTCGCTGCAGGAATGCACAGAGGTAGTGCGTCCGAGGTAGTGCGTCTGATAAAGAGCCTCTTCTTTGTGACTCTGTTGTCAGGCGTTGGCAGTGAGCATTACTGTGGTCAAGGTGCCTTTATCGGGGTTTCCGCAGGGCATTAAAAGGCATTAAAAGTCATTAAATGGATTTTTGCAAAAATAAGGTCTTATATATAATCCCCACTGGCATTAAATCTAAAAACCATTCTGACAAAAAGATTTAGCCATCAGAAGAATGAATATATCAGTCAATTCAAATTGGGATTCAACATTTAAATATATTTTGTACTGGATTTATTGAGTCTAGACATTAAAATCCTAAATCATCAAAAGTAAAAGATAGGGTTCAAAACATACACCTCTGTGGTTTAACTGACATAAATGAGCTTATTGAATATTAAAAAGTAGTTTATTATATTCTGGTCATTGTGTTGCCAAATGGAATGCTTACAGATCAGTAGTTTTGACATGATAAAAGCGTAAATGTCTTCTTTTGACGTTGATAATGGCATTAAAAATCTTTTACTGTGGCATTAAATTTTCTGAAACCTGCATAAACCCTGCTTTATATACACACTTCACCACGCAGAATTTGTTTAACATTTCCAAAATTTCACCTCAAAGCCTCGACTCCCTCGTGCCATGCTGGTGGTGTGTAATGTTTTCCCCTTCGATGTGGTTGCCCTGCCGAACAAAGAGCCATGTGAGGTCTGAACGCCTAAATGACCGAATGTAGGGGTGGGCAATATGGCAAAAAATCCTTCATTGTGACTGGTCAAATCCACCTGTCACTTAGAACCTAATAGAGGCTGACCAATGGGGGAGGGAAAATGTAAAATTAAGAATTGCAATATGACAAAATCAGTGTCAATGGGATGAGATCAGGTTTAGATTTGTATCAGTTTATGGCCCAGCTCTAACCGTGAGAATCTTACATATGGGTGGTGTGTTCTTGGGCAAGGCACTTCACACCTTGTCAGTGTGAATGTGTGAGGCTGGCTGCACACGCGATTTTAAGACGTGTGCGACCTCATACATGAGGACATTTTTCAACCATTATTTGTCTCACACACACATGGATGGCGACACCACACACTTACCATTTTCAGTAAAGATTTGATACAAACAAAAGACTATGAAAGTGTCACGTGATCGAACAGTTTGTCGTACGGAAAACAAATACACAAGGATGTAAGGTAAGCGGAGTGAGCAGCATATGCTCTTATTTACTGTCAAAATGAAACAAAAGCACGAAATGTGTGTGGATTAAATGCTGCACAGGAGGTGTATTCAATCTGCAGTGTGTGGTAAAGAGACCAAGGAATGAAGGAAATTTAAATTCACTTCTATAATTGAATACTGTAAACTTAGGGGATCTTGAGATAACTTAACAAAAAGACAACATAAAAAAAGTCTCGAAGAGGACTAGTTAATTACTGCTGCACATACGCAGGGCAATTGTATATCCTTACTTAGGTCTTGTTTTGAGTTCAAATTGGGACTAAACTCAATTCCGGGTCATAATCGACAGGTCTACTTAAACAATTGTTTAGATTCCAGACCAGAGAAAGTATGGATGAACTAAACTCTTCACCAAATTATATAATTTAAATTTACTACAAACTAATCCACAGACCTGTTTTAGTACAAACTGGATGAGGTAGCAGTAGTCATGGACTGTGTGTGGTGTGATCTGTGCACTAAATAAATACACAAAACAAAAATATAACGCCTGTGTGAGGCCTGTTGGAAGAACTGTAAAATTCTGTGAAATGCCTTTGGAGACGGATTATGGTAGAGAAATAAATATTTGATGCACGGGTAACAGCTCTGTGTGATAAAAACTGAACATTGTCCTTTTATTGTAGCCAGTCTAAGGCACATCTGTCTAATATGCATGCTGTCTAATCAGCATCTTGATATGCCCAACCTGTGAGGTGGGATGATTATCTTGGCAAAGCGAAGTGCTCACTAACTCTAGCTCTCTAACAGATTTAGACAGATTTGTGCACAATATTGGAGAGACGTTTTTATTTTTGCGTTAGTGCATAATAAAAATGTTTTATCTTTGAGTTCAGCTTATGAAAAATGGGAGCAAAAACAAGGGTTGTGTTTATATTTTTGTTTGGTGTAGGTGTATTCTATAGCAAGCTGGTTGGCCCAAACTAAATATTGGCTTTATGTTAGTGGAGATTTAAGGCCAATATGTCAATATGTTGAAAAGTGCAAATAACAACCACAGCTGATCCTATTCCAGTAAAGCATGTGGGTTGGAGCAGAGTTCAGACTTTGCCACGAACAATTTGGATTTTGAATGGCACTGGCATTTGTTTTTATCATCATTTTTTTCTGCCCTCAATGCCGAGCCCTATTTCAGAATAAGTCCTCGCACTGTCCCCCATTCCTTCTGTCAATACCAAACACCATAAAATATGAAATTCATCCGTCACTTTTGAATTATAAAAACACCTTAATCCAACATCAGTCCAAGCTCAGCTCTATCTGTCACATCAAGTATTCAAAACAATCACAATCATAACTTAGTAACTCTCATAATCTGATAGACACGTGAAAGAGAAACCCGTCTTCCTGCGCACAACTATGTAATGGAGACACATCTTGGTACTTAGCATTAACATTAAGGCACATTTGATAGACTTCGTGGAGACACTTTAATTTGTTCTTGTCATCCCATCTCCCCTCAGACAGTATCACGTTCCCCACTGCCAAACTAATGGGCACAGATCAGGTTCACCCTCCTCCGCCCCTCGGACCTGCTTGTATCGACCGGGATTCAGACCAGAACGCGCCCTCACGGTGATAAATGTGACACGAGCGGACTGCGCTGTCTGAGGAGGAGCGGCGGCTAATAAGACCAGCCCCGCACGAGCCTCCGAGGAGACGCGTAAGGACGGCGTATGAAGTGTTCGGTTACGGCGGTGAGAGGGCTGAGGTTTCTCAAGTGGCGAGGCAAAACCAGAACGGTTGCGTTGACGATCTAGAATTCGATGATGTCATAGTCTCGGCGGGTGGGCAGGGGTCTGTGTAATGCTATGGGAGTAGTGCTGGGTGATAAAAATCGAATAGTGAGCTGGTCCTTGCGACAATCCGCTATTTTTGTGAAATCGTCGTATCGTGATTGACTGTTTGTCTCTTTAATGCAGCTGTCTGTTCAAACTCACTATTTCTCCTGTTGTTTAGCCTCTGAAGCCTCTGCAGATGACTTTATTTACCTCTTAAAGGCCAGGGCTGCACAATTAAACCAAATCAACAAAATATCTTCCTGTAGTTTAGATATGTACAACCATGTGCGACAAAAGCTCTACACAAAGAGAAAAAATGTGTTCAAAAGCGGCAAAAACGTGCCTACAAACAACAAAGATGTGACTAAAAGTGACAAATGCTGGACTATAATGATAAATGCCTGAGTAAAAGATGCATTTAAATATGACAGACACAACTGAACGTGACAAAAATGCAGCTAAAAGTGACAAAATTGCGTTTAAATGTGAATTTGAACAGAATCCTTTTATTAAAACATAAATCGCGAATCTAATCACAATTGCACTGGTCAGAACAATCACAATTCGATATTTTTCCTAAATCGTGCAGCCCGCTTAAAGGTAATAGAAAAATACAAAGTAAACATGATTCATGATAAAATCGAAATTATGATCTGGCTCCAAGAAAATCGTGATAATAATTTTTTGACATATTTCCCAGCCCCATATGGGAGACTTACTGCTCTTGAAAGAAATGTCCAAAATAGAAATCCACAAATGTTGACGCGTATGATAATGTGTTGGGCTGCAGATATTTTACTGTGTTTATATTCTTCAACTGTCTTAGCGATGGAACCTGTGTCTGCACTTGCTTTGGTCTCGTAGTGTGGACCTGATACAACTGGACACACGTTCCAATCGTAAAGTGTGCCCCGCAGAAAGACATGAATTTGTTACATCAATGACTGGGCTCTCCACCACACGCCTGGATTCGAATACGGCCCTCGGGGAGAAAATAATTGCACCTCCGGAACTAGCTCATTTTAAAGTGAGACTCTACAGGTGAATTGGAAAAAATATTACATTTAAAGATATCAATTGTAAACTTCTCCTGTAGTTTAGTCACATAAATGTAAGAAAAAAGTATATTACTAGTTTTTCAAATCATGTTTTCATGTAGAAATAACGCATTTTATGTGAAAAATCTGCCAAAAATACAGATATTTGGGACATATAACTCTGAAAAATGGACAAAACCAAGTTTAAATTTCTTGGTTCATTTTTTACACATATTAGTTTTTACAGAGGGGATTTTGGATTTCTTATTTAGTTTTTAAGTAAACTAGATTTGACTGAAAATTGTCCTAAAAATTTGACTCATGTTTAAAATTTTTAATAAATCAGGGTTAGAATTAGATATCAAAAAATCCTCCAGTACGTTTCGTCAAAATCTTGTTGAGTCCCACATTGTAAAGTTTGGTGTGTGTTGGAGCTACTTTAAGGCTGATCTTTATGTCCCGAGGGAGAAAAATGCATTTTAAGAAAACAGCCTTTGAAGTTACAATGTCCCATAGATTTCTATGGATGAAGTGGATTAAATGGAACAATAAAATATTTTTAGGAGCAGGCTGGACAAGTTTGTTGTTTCCACATGAAAGCCGATGTGTTGAGAGAGCAAACTGACCAAAAAACAAAAAACTGAAAAAAATGAGTTTTGCCTGTAGTGTCTCGCCTTAAAGTGTTTACAGCAGTTTTCCTCAGTTTTCAGCAGAGAGCAGATATTTCCCATCACGCTTAAGCTAGCATGCTAACAGCTTTTCAGAGAGTAAAACGCACTCAAGCCGGGTGTCCACTGCACGATTTTGGCCGACTGCGACAAAAGGTTTCTGATCGTGGGAAGAATCCTGAGTCGAAGTGTAAAATCTGTCCACGTGGCTCATAGATCTTAGAGCGGGACACACTTCTAAAGATACTTAGACACTTCTTAGAACCATCGTACGACCAAAGATGAGCTGCGATTTATATCAAACCTTTTTGATATTTCGGAATCTTGGTTGCAGAGTGAGCCCTCCTGTCTCTGCATCTACGATCAATCTTTCTCAAAAATGTAAACACAAGTAACTTTTACAAACGTGAAAATACCACTAGCACACACAATTTGCGATGATTTTATGATATTCGCTAAGATGAACTTTTGTCGTAGATCGTGTGAGCCATCGCTCACTGCGTTCAACTTTTAACTCATCACGTCTTGTAGTGAGACATCCATCAATTTTATAAGCCGAAAAAAAAATCGTGAAATGGACACCCGGCTTTAAGAGCTGCTTTTACGACTTATCTGTTCTGGGGGAAAAGTCTGATACAGCCCCTTCTAATCTTATGCCTTCAAAGTCCTTTAACTGATAACGATTATGTCTTTGGAGTTGAATAATGGCACCACTTCTTGAGACAGTTGTTATATTATAATTTCACATTTGTTGAAATTATACTGACAAAGAAGATGTTGAACTTTGTGTCAGTTTTGTTTCATGTGGATAGGCGCAGTAATTAGAGATATGAACCATAAACCAGGTCAACAAATCTGCAATCTGACAGTTCAACGTTGAATTCCAACATAAAATTGTGACCTGTTTTCTCCTCAGTTCATAACTATAGTCCAGGCATTGATTGTTGAACGTTATTATCGGCTGTTGCATTTGGATTTACTTTGAAATGAAAAAACATTTTAATTTCAAAAGCGGTGTCATTTCAGGTTTGTTGAGCTACAATATACAAATACAGGACAATTTTTACACTCTGAGATTGATAGCGTGAGATACTAATCGATACTAAAACTAAATATAAATAGATATTAAAACGAACATAAAACCGTCCCTACAAAATGTGACCTTTCCTGAATAGTTTAATTGAAGAATTAAAATTGAAAATGGATGAGAAATAATTTCTTTCCTTTATGGATGATGTTATTGCGCTAAAATCTACAAGAAACTGTGTCCTTACTGTTAGTGAGGTTGCACCTCCACAAACCTGACTCGTACTTGGCCTGGTGGTGCTTTCTCCTGCTTGTTTCCATGGAAATGTAGTTCTTTTAGCTATAACTTTCCACAGTATGGCAGAAACCATGGAGAAATATGGTATTAACGTTGAATTTCCATGGAATCAAGGGGGTGACTTTCCAGCTTCAGAAAGTTACATAATGTGCCTTTAAGTGAAAAAAAAAAACGTCGAACTTTACCACAACTTAACGCCAATTGTGGGCTTTTGCCAGATAGATTTTGTAATATTGATACCAACATCAGCAAATGCCGGTTAATGGCCACATCAGCAAGACAAATATTGATATCGGCCGGAAAAAAAATCCATACCGCACATCATTATTCCTGCGACGTCCGGACTTCCCTCTCCCCAGACGCTTCCTCCTGCTCTCAGCGTGACTCCGGGACGTTCCCAGGCAACCCGAACACACTGACATTCACATCGCCCTTATGTATGTAACACTTCCTCGTAATAACCCAGCGCTAATAGCTGCTCCGGTCCCCTGTGCGGAGCTAACCTGGTTGGGTGGAAGTCGGATGTTTGCCGCCGGGCCTGGAAGCACGAGGCTTCAAAGAGATGATTTCATTTTCTCCGTGGCACAAGAATAATCAAAGTGCGGACTCGGGGAAATACTGGCTCCGACGTTATGAAAGATGAATAAGACCCGGAGCGAGTTTTTCAAGAAGTTTTATTAGAGAGGAGCGAACAAGAGAGAGTTTTATTTTCTCAGACACAAGTTCACACTGATTCAACATTATTCAAATGCTGTTCAATTTTCGTTTCTTTTCTTTTTTTTTTTACCAGTGGAGGTTGCCGTGGCGAAGCATTTGCAAGGCAGGTTTTTTATGGTTTTAAATCCATTTATAGTGTATTCATCCAAGATTGACATTTGAGAGGAGACTAAATTATGAGCTGCTAATCTAATACAAGATATCACATGCAAGCAGAGGTTTTATACATTATTAGAACAGTTTTCAAAAAGACACTCTCCATTCTAAAACTAATCGAAACTAGATAGCTAGAGTAGACATTAGCTGAGTTTTATGTTGCTGTCAATCTCAATTTATTTTGGTATATCTTGATACGATATATATCTCGATATCTTACCAACAAAAAAAAAAACAACCCTCAAAAACTACTGCAAATGTATTATACCAAATGTCATGAGCAACTTTTATTTAAGTGCAAATAACAAGCAGATACCTATAGTATATCTTAGGTTTATTACTGTATTATAACACATTTGCATTAAATAAACTGTAAGAAGATAGTTATTTTCATTCAAAAGAAATTGCTTCTTAAACCTTGTAAACTGAGAAAATGAGTATTATCAATATATACAACATGTAAAAATGTATATGTAGTTTAAAATTGTATCGATATATGTTAAATATGGATATATTGCCCAGTCCTAATGTGAACGTTTATAAGACCACATGGTACTATTAAAAAATGTGTAGTATTTTCTGTTACATTCTTTTGCTGTTTAAAAATGTGTTTTTTTCTAGAGAGGCATCGAAGTAGCATTAGTAAATGCAGTTAAAGTAGATGTCCCTGATTTTTACCGTCTAAAAAATGTGAAAAACAAAACTTATTAATCTTTTTGCAGGTGTCCAAACGTCTCCCTCTCTTTCTCTTGTACTCGTGGCATTCGAATTATTCGCCGAGAGGAATTTATAAGCAATTTTCAAGACTTTCAGAGGCCAGAGCAGAGTTTTGCCATCACTCTAAAAATAACAACAGCGCACTTCCCAGTTTTTGGAGTATGAAACGTTCTAAATGCTGTCAGAATGTTCAAAATTCCAGAATGGAGGAGACTGGAGACAAAATGAAGTAGGTCTTAAGATCTTTTTTTTTTAAACTGACCTCACATCAAAATGCTAATGATTTTAAGGATTTTTAACAAGAAATAAGCTACACATTTGAAATTGTATGTTAGTATTTGTCCAGTAAAACCTAAAAATAAATGTTTTTCCTTCATAAAAATGTAAATTGTCAATCAAAATCTTCTATAAATTAAACATGTAAAATTATAATATTAAATATGTTTAAAGCAGGCTATGATGTCTCATACCTACCGGAGTGGTTTTCATTGGCCAAAATCACCTTGATTTTTCATATTTTGTGATATTCTGAGGTTAATCCCAGTTCTCCAACCATTTTTGCATCCATTCTGGAATTTAGAATGTCTTAATTAAATTAAAGTCTATATGACAGGTTCTCATTATATTCTAATTATGACTTAGTTTGGTGGGAGGGCACCTGTGGTAAGTATTTATCATAGTTTTATATTTCATAAGTTGCAGTTTGTGGAGAAAATTTGAAAAATAAAACCTTAAAATTACTGGAAGTAGTGCTGAGTTCTAAAACGGTTTCCCTCTGTGATGTCATCAAAAAGCGACGCACCATTGTAAATACAAAGACAATTTACTTACCCAATTGAGACATTTTTCTGACAGTTTAAATGTCATTCAACAAAGTAAATGTGTTATTGTGTTTCATTATTTATCAAATCATAACTATTGTGTAATTTATATAGATTTTGGCCCTTGTTTACAGTATGGTTGCTAGCTAACAGTTGTGGAATTACCTCTACCTATGTCACATTTACTACCAACCATGTCCAACCAGGAAGTAAATTTATAAACTTTACAAAAACTGTAAAACTGAGGACAAATAAGCAAAATGCTGAGTAAAATCTTAAATATAATCACATTTTAGTGAAATGTGTGGTCATATAGACTTTAAACAGTTTATAATTAGATGCAGACAACACTCAGTGGTTTCATTTTGACCCCTAAGAGCCGCTTATACAACATACATATCTGTACTGGGGCAGAACAGATTTTTCCCAACTTCATGGAAAGAAATCGGGTACAGCCCCTTTAAGTTGACTCTTTTAATAACAGCCAGTGCTATCATACTTTACTATAGGTTCATTTGCTGTCACAGAGAAGACCCAAATCTGTCTAAACATCTCAAACCAATCTGATAAACCCAGGTCCTGCCTCCTCTCAGACTTTCTCCACATCCACAACATGCACTCGATGATGAGGCGATAAAAGCCTTCAAAGACACCGGCTGACAGTGAAAAGCCGGCTGCTCGGAGATGGCCAAACGCGCTTAGTTCCACCTGTCGTCTGCTCGCTCGCTTATCACACTGTTAAAGATAAAGAGCGGATCTATTTGTGCCTAATAGACTGTGGAGTTTTCCCTCGACACAAACTATCTTTGCATTATTAATGACAGGCTGATGTCCAAGAGCAGATACAGCACAGATGTAGGTTAGAGTTTACAGTGAGGAAGAAACAAATGTGTCACAGGCGGCCATTTGTGAATGTTGAATTGTTTATTAGTGCGTGTATTGTAAATTTGTGGTTTTGTTTTAGATCAAGGCATTTCAACTTAAGGCCCAGGGGCCAAATTAGGCCCTGCAAGGGATATGATCTGGCCCTCAACCCATCTTCTCTTGTTATTGGTTTAGCCCTGGGTTAGACCTGGTTTAGTCCTGGTTTAGATCTTGTATAGACCTGGCTTAGTCCTAGTTTAGTCCTGGTTTAGACCCAGTTTAGACCTGGTTTATACCTGGTTTAGACCTGGTTTAGATGCGGTTTAGTCCTGGTTTAGACCGGTATAGACCTGGTTTAGTCCTAGTTTAGTCCTGGTTTAGACCAGGTTTAGTCCTGGTTTAGACCTGATTTAGTCCTGGTTTAGTTCTAATTTAGTCCTGATTTAGTTCTGCAGATGTTGTTAGAGCCTTTCATATTACTTATTACTTTTTTTTTTTTTTTTCAAAAGAGTTTCTGGCCCCGAGGACAAAACCATCCAAAAAATCTGGCCCTCGGTAAAATGAAGTTATCTGTTTTAGATATTTGTCAAATTGCATGGTTCAGTATTGATTGGAGGTTTTTACTTGTGGCACAAATTGCTTGTACGTTGAAGGCACTTTCATTGATTTTATTTATTTATTTATTTGTAGGTCAGGGGCTCTTTGGATTTGCTGTTTTTCTTTGGACAAGCTTTGGAGTAGAAACTGCTTGTATTTTATTATATATTGTGGATAAGGGTGTCCAGATTATCCGGTTAATGAGCTCTGTGCACAGCAGAGGTTGGCTGGCTAATCGTTTCTCACAGCTAATGCTGCTAATAAAGT
This sequence comes from Rhinogobius similis, assembly GCA_019453435.1. Lineage (NCBI taxonomy): Eukaryota > Metazoa > Chordata > Actinopteri > Gobiiformes > Gobiidae > Rhinogobius > Rhinogobius similis. The sequence continues at coordinate 31,096,659 of CM033632.1, forward strand.
TGTAAAAAAAAAACAAAAACAAAAAAAACACCAATTATAAAATGTCAAGTAAAAGCTACTAGGTTGTTTTTTTAATAGATTTCTTCTTCTTCGTCTATTTTTTGTGTGTGTTATATTTATATTGTGCTTCAAAATTAGCATAAGTGTTAGCATTGACCCACAAACACCTACCTTTCTAAACACAGACGTCTTAAACATGTTGTCAGTGACATCCATCTGCAGCTCAGTGTTCACTGTGTAATCTTTAAGGATTTATTCATTTCAGTCTGACTCGGAAAAAAACCCATATTGACCTTGTTCCGGAAGTTGCTGCCATCTTTTTTCCGTCGTATTAGTTTACATGGGGCAGACGAGCTCAAAAGCAAACAAGTTCTACATGGACTAAAAAGCCGTTTTCAGGCCACCATTTACATGAGCGGGGTCCTTGTCAAACTGGAAGTGATTTTACTACAGAAGAGGTAAAAAGAGGCAAAACAGCATGGAACAAGGTGAGTAGAACGGGACAGGAAGCAGTGATGCTAACACTAAGCTAGCCAGGCGCTGTTGTGCACAGAGCTCATTGATAATTGTTATTATTCAAGACGCAGTACAAGCACAAAAAATACTGAAGACACATTGCTCAAGAACAAAAAAATAATAATCACGACCCATTGAAAAGGCAATAGTAAGTCATTCTAAATTCAATTTGTACTGCAATAAAAGTTCACAGTATTACAATAACTTTACTTGGGCAAAAGCTGGTCACATAGAGGAAATGAAATGAAAGAAAAGTAAGGGTTTCGCTTTTGTTTTATGTGTCAATAATTATGAATACTTGTTATATCACAATGTTTCACTAAACTTTGATATCATGATGTGCACAATCTATTTAAGACTCTTTGTGCTCTCTGTTGACTTTTGTTTTCCATATGTATACCCATCAATATAAGTTATAGAAAGTGAAATGCCAGGACCAACGTTGCAAAGGACCTGTTTGCGCCACACACTCAATAACAGTAACACATTTTGGTGACTCAATCCTCTCGTAAATCTCTCAAACGCCTTTATGACTATTTATTATTTTGCCATTTCCTCTTGGCTTTACCTGCTGGCTGTCAAACCCTGATCAACAACCTCAAACTTGTACAGACCTATATCAGTTCTATCATCAAAACATGCACAAATAACCTGTTTTGGGACACGTAATGTTTTTCGGCTTGCTCTTACATGCAGAGGTGGGCACAGTGCTCGATAGCATTTACTCCCTTGCATGTAGCTTACTTGGGTGCGAAATGTTTTGAGCCCTAAAGCCTTTTTTTGACAAATCTGCAGGTAAAAAATGACTTCAATGCAGTTTTATTCAGCTTGTGAATGGTCTGCATGAGAAATCTTAACTGAAGCTAAGGCACTGAGGCTAAGGAAGCTCTTTCAGGTGTCATTATGCAGAGCCACTAGGAAATATTCTTCTTGGAGTAGTTTACTGGCATACTTCCCTCCAACTTGAGTAATATACTTTATAGTGACGCTAGTTTTATGTTGTCGATACTACATTTCTTACAGTTAGACCTTACCTTTTTACCTTGTGATCTGTCCATTGAAAATTCCAGATTTTGTGAATGATTTATCACAGTTTTGTCCTTCCAGTTACGTTCATTTGAAATAAAGGCTAATAACAATATGAAAAATGCATAATATTTTTCCTTTAAAATTGTGACTTCGATTCGATTGCAATTCGTCTTGCAGCCTGTCTTTATGGTACAATCTTTGTCTTCGCTTACATTCCTCTGCATCCATGTCCAGTCCAGACTAAAAGCACAAAAAGATGGGCAGATAATTGGAACGTTTCCATAGGGGCCATACGGGCGGAGCGGTGCGGCCTGTGGTGTTTCCAATGTGAACGCTTTGGCGCAAAATGATTGAGCGAACAAAAGAGAACGCAGATTCGTGCAAGAATGAAACAGCAAAAAGCAAATATTAATACAATCATTCCTCACCAAACGCTGACTTGATCTTGTGAAAAAACACTGAATTTCGAGTAACGATAACTTTATTTGTGGAGCCGACAAAGTTAACAAAACAAAGCTAGCACACTTTAGCATCAGCTGTTTCCTGTTTATCGATGTACGGCTCTTGCGTCAAGGCTGAAAATTTTCCAGATCATAATGCATCATCCAAACCCAACGCATTTCATAGAGACATGTTAAAACGTGGCGTAGAGGCGCGGAGAAGGGAAATAAATTCAGAAAAAGCTGACGATAAACCAGATATTGTGTTTTATTTACTCTAGCTTTATCCACGTCTTACTGTGCCACAAACGTGTGATTACTAAACGTATTTTTGTGAATCGAGGAGATCGGCCACATGAAGAAAAAGTATACTTCAGGTACAATTTAGATGTTATTTCTGAAGAAAACATTAGCAATATTTGGGTAACACACCTACGAGCAGGACCTCTGCACTAAAACACAGTCCATCATCTATAGAAGTGGCTCGAGACGCTCTGAAACGAGTTGGTTGCGTAGGACAAGGGCTAATCGAAAAAAGGCTAAAGTGAATGATTGTGAATGATATTTCGAATACACGCAAAGTTTAAAAATTGAGCCTATCGTGATGTTTATGACGTTATTAGGATACTCCAAAAGATATCGACATGCTCATTTTTGTCACCATCGCCCTGTTCGTTGGGCATTCACCAGCCATAACTTGTTTACCTTGCGACGGCCAAATGGCTGTTATCTGCGACTCCGCGCTTTGTCATCGGTGCTCCGTGCCAGATCGCCGTCCCTCCTCCTCTCCTCCTCTCCTCCTGCTGTAACCAGACACCGAACCATTCTCCATCTGTGAAAATGCCTCTATAATCTCCATAATAATGTCTTGTGTTCACCTGTCAAGTTGTCTCTGTACCCATCTCCCCAGCCCGGCTCTCACAGAGTGCCAGTTTAAGCCAGGATGATTGCTACCGTCTGTTATGCATTTAGACTTGTGGGAAAATTGGTCAAGAAGATGGTGCAGAAAATATTGAACGGAAAGTTTCAAAGTCGATTGTTTTTTGGAGTTGAGATTGTATTGTTGTCGGTGAATTAATCACAGAGCAGTTGCATGTGCTATGATGAGTATTGACATGCTGAAATGTCTTGTTTTGGATGATTGTTGTGTGGATGCGATTTGGTAATTGAGGTGCACTTGGTTTTATGGTGGAATATTACACCAGCGGTAGTTTTTTCATTTGACAGAAAATGTCAAGGTAACCCCAGTGCTATGGAACAACCTGACCTGCATGATTTTGGAGGTCTGGATAATTGGAAGAAGCCTACAGAGACAGGGAGAATACACAAGCAATCGTCTTCATGTAAAAATACTGATTTAGAGTTAAATAGTGGCTGGTCGGACACATATTGTTTCTACAGGAAGCGACAAGTGTTTATTTTTTGTATTTTGCCTTATTATAAACGCAAAATTAGGTCACAAATGTTGCCTGAAATGTGTTGGTTTTTTCCTCTCACGTCTTACAGAGCAGTCAGCGCAGATATTTGAATGGCTCCTACACGACTTTTAACCGACAAAGACCTTCATCAAACAACGCTAACAGCTCAAAATCACATACAAATGTCATTAATATTTAGTGTAGCACTATTACCAAACACAGGGAAAGTTTCAGACACTTACACGCCATATTTCTGTGTTTAGAAAGTTTTCTCTGAGTCATTTATGTTTGATCTGAAGTTAATGCTGTGTTCATGTAGTCCTTGGGAACTCGGGTTTGTGAGATGAGATGACGGGGTTATGACTTGTGGCATTCGTGTGCCTTTTATCTCAGAAAATCAGGATCTTGATGTCACCAATAATAAAATCACAGATTCCGCCCTTCAAGAGAGTTAACTGAGATTTGTTGGTGAACCTTGTTGGTTTTGAAATACATCATATCTACTTGTAGCATCTAGCAGCTACATCTAGCTAACTAACATTACACAGACAATTAAATAAACAGTGGGTCTTCTTCTGTCGCGCAAATTTGTTGCTCTTATGATGTAAAGGACTGACATTAAACCCCTAATTGTTGTACCGTTAGTCAGTGACCTCAAATGAAAAGGATAATTTGATAAATCAGCTCATTTTCGTCCATCTCCAAACGGCATGTGACGTCAGGGGTTGAAAGCGGACAGTAGAAGCCCACATGGACATAGCATAATCACCAGAGGCACCAGATTTTGGGCCCCAGGTACAAACCTTCTCTATAATTTTATTTATTTATCCCAGCATATTTGGTAATTATAGTGATTTTTTTCCCATTTACTTTTGCTAGAGTATACACCCTATAGCTTCTACTTACACCTAACAATAACTCGCTAATTTATGGACATCCTGTGTAGCTACCTGATACAGTACTGTTTTGTATTTGCAGTAACTACGGGACCAATTTCACAAACATCTCGAAACATATTTACATTGAGAAAATACACTAACTGCAAATTAAAATTACTAGTTTTATTTGTTACCAATTTGGCTAATATGTGGGCAATAATTTCCTCTTTTTAAAGGGTGAAGGGGCCCTCAAATGTCATGCATAATTGTATTTAGTCTCTCGAGGACTTTACTCAACCACATTGCATTATATTACAACAAAAATAGATCAAAGCGTAGAAAAATGCAATGGAGAAAATAAACATCACATGCTTTTGGGGGCCCTCCCCTGCCCTGGGCCCCGGAAAAAAACGTACCCTTTACCCCCCCAGACCGACGTCCCTGTAACAAAGCCACATTTGCGTTTTAAAATGCAGCTGTTCTTTTGTACGATGCAATTTGTTTGTTTAATTATCAGAACCACAGCTGACAGTAAAAGATTAGGATTGTTCAGAGATTTGAGCCGTTAATGCAGATTTTCTTTGGAGTTTACATTAACGACCAGAACCAAGATGGCTGCCAATGGTATACAGATCACGTGTCTGAACCAATAGATGCTTTTACAATATATCTGTAGTTCAGGGGAAACAAAGATTTGACTTTATTACATGTAAAAAACCAGGTACATGAACTAGTTCTGTTTCACATTTCAAAACAGTAAAAATCAGATACAGCCCCTTTAATGCAGATCCGAAACTTTTAAGTGTTTTGCTCTTTAACACTACATTATTTTCTCTTCTTTCCTATCTCCGTCCCATCGTACGGCGCCTCTCTGTGCACACTAACATTCATCTGTCCCTGTGTCTCCGTGACCTTTCTGTCCTGACTCGTGCTCCTCAGTCAAGGCGGCAGAGTGGTTAGCCTGTGGCGTTTTAGCTGGAAATCCACGCCGTGACCTTTAATAGCCACGGTTTAATTTACATTTGGCCTGTCAGAGTCAAGACACACCTCTGGGCAAAGGGACTGTGAGAAGATGAAGTTAGTGAAAGTGAGTTTTATTTATTTGAGTTGAACAGAAAATGGAATGTCAATGTTTGAATTAAATGTGACACTGATGAATTAATGTTGGCCTAGACATTTTATTTGTATTATCGACTGTGATTTAGTCGGACCACTTGGCTGATGCATAAGAATGGGTTCTGTCAATATTCTAACTTTGCATTTATCAATACTAGTGCCCTGAGTGCAGACCCATTTAAATCAATTGGATTAATACGGGATTTAATGCATTTCAGAATCAGTGGAATAGAGACTCGACAGACAGACAGGTAGACAGGCGGACAGCAGCAGGGTAAAGATGGTTGAAAAGTGTTGATAGATTTGTTTTGTCATGAAATAGCCCATCTATTTTAACTAAAAGTCAAATCTGACCTGTTTAAATATATATAGTTTTACTCCAAGAAACATATGTAGGGTGAGTTCAGGCAAATTGGGACACTTATTGTAATAGAGCCAGGAAGCATCTTTCATTTTTTCATTTGTTTCAGGTCTTGTTTTCTATTTTAATTATTGGTTTAAGTAATAAACCAAATGTTTCAAACTGTCACCCAAAACTTCCTCTCCTCTGAGCTGATATGTTCAGGTGAAGTGGCACACTCAGTTTGGTAAAGCAGGTAACTAAATCAATGACATTTACCATTCACATACATGAAGTGCATTTAAACAGACGCATTTAGCGTTTTGTTTTGCTGCTTTAAAGTGCATGACACTGTGATCCTTAAGATTTGATGTGACCAAACTCATGCCTTCTAAATAAATCTAGTAAGGAGAAATCCCATATTGTCATTTTAAAATGTTTGTTTCATTTGGATGACCAAGAACATGTATCAACACAATGTGCAATTAATCAAATATTAACTGAATCATGATCAAATCATTTAAATCTTTTTTGATCAGCTTTGGCCTTTTTAATTGAGACGTCTTCAGACAGTCTTGTTGTGCATTTATTTGTAGTTCCAGAATGATTGTTAATCAATTTAAGGAAAATACACTTCCCACTGTGTTTTATGTTACACACAGTAAAATAAAAGAAAGAAAGAAAGAAAGTATGACTTTGTAAAGCTGTCACTAAGTCAGTATGAAAGCGAATGAATGATTTCACTTTGATTGTTTTTGTGGTCATAACAAATCATCTTCATAGTGTGTCTACATTCCAAAGAGCATTGTTTGGTCTGTTCTATATGTTTTCAGAAAGTGCCGTGTGAACAGCTGTAGATGGAGACATAAAGGTTCCCAGAGCCACAGTCAGATTGAATTTCTGTGCCGTTTCTGCAGCTTATCACTCAACATACAGTTACAGAGTTACATTAGAGCTCCTGGTCACACTCACATCAGACCAGGCTTTTGTAACTCTATTAAACCCTCACTGCGGGCATCATGGTATGGTCATGTGGTCCGTCCGGGTTTCATCAGTGGACTTTTACCAGTTACACATCCACAACTAAAAACGGGTTGCATTTAGTTAAGTCTGAATGTAAATGTAAATGGGAGAGTTGTATCAGTTTCACGTTTCAAAAGATAGACAAATAGAGTTCAAATTCTGCTGCCGGAACATTTTCCCTTCGCTTCAGTGTTGGTAATGTAAAATGTACAGTTAAAATACTTACTGCAGTAATACATTAAAATGCACAACTGACAAAGGTTTTATGTTTTATGTTATGACAATATTCAATTCTTTTAACCTTTGTTTATTTCAACCTGGCCAACCAAATTAATTCTCATGATATTTGTTCACAAACTCTGGAGAATCCATCTGGACAGTGTCCCACCTTTGGGTTTGAGCGGCTGTGTGGCGGTCCAATCACAACGCAGCATTGTGGTTTGGGCGGAAGTCAAAGGACAAACCTAAACAAACATGGCAACACCAATGGATGTACTTTGTCTTATTTTAGCAGCTTTATGTCCCAGACGTCCCTGACCCAGATAAATAATGTCATAAAATCAATTGTAGTTTTGGATGTATGTTTCTAGATTGTGTAAAATGCCAGTGTTTCTACAGTATATATTTTAATACTGTTGAACATAGTCTTATTACATTGTTTGCCATTGCGTTGCCTGGATCCCTGCACATCACTCTGGAGCTTCTCTCCATTAGTTAATTATCTGTTAAGTCCCTCCCTCATTCACAGGCCCCTGTGCACTGGAGGACAGGGATTGGGATTCACTTCTGTCATATTTCTGACCTGTTCTGATCCAGCTCCAGCTCTGACCCGCCTTTAGTCACACACTCTGCTTTGGTGCGTGTTGTACTGCTGATGTTTTATTTTTTGTATGTTTTTTTTTTGTAGTGAGTGAGTATTTGGATGTAGTTTTAGAATTTGATGAATCTGAGTTTTGATCCTTTTGACAACTCTACCAAGGGTAACATGTGGACATTTATCTTTATTTATTGACCAGACGCTTGAGTCACAGGCCCACAGTAAATACTTGGCTCGTGGGATTCTCTGGAGGATAAAAGGTGTTCCACAGAAGCCGGTACACAAAGTTAAATATAGCAGCAGCAGCAGGTCATTACTTTGACCCATTTTACCTGGTCATTTGTTCAAATATTTCCAGACTGGGCCCAGCTGGTTTATCACACGGCCTATTTGGATTAAGGTCATATTCGTCAGTTTGAAATGTGACGGTGCCCCTCTCTCAGGAGAAAGTATTTATTTTATCAGAGGTGAGAGGCCAAAAAAATATGTTACTTCAAAATAATTCTATCAAGTAGAGAGTAGAGACAAAGTTGTAGTCCAAGGTTTATGGCACAAAATCTGATAATTTTAAAGGAAATCAGGTGCAGTGCAGGAAACAGAAATGCTCAAATCATTTAAAATCGTCAACTTTTGTCACTGGTAGTCTTTGTTACCAAAACTTCAACCCAAGAGTACAGCTACACTCAAAAATATATTACTCAAAAAGGAGTAAGTACTGTGTCTGAAAAATACTCCAAGAAGTATAGTGTGATTTAAAAAAAAGTATCTGTACTTAAAGTGTGAATGACGATTAGACGACACATTTCAGTTAAGCCTAACGTAATTGTTTTTAAGATTTTACTAAACATTTTGCCCATTTATCCCCAATAGTTTGGCAGAATTGACAATAAATAATACCTGATACCACCTTTATTTCGCTGAATGATGATTTAAACTGTCAGAAAAATGTGTCAGTTGTTGTATTATTCATGCTACGTCGCCTCTTGATGACATCACAGAGGGTTTAAGAACTCACCACTCAAAATTTCTTCACAAACTGCAACTTCACGGATGTAAAATTATGATAAGCCATCTACCAAACTAAGACATAATTAAGAGAATGTAGACTTTAAGCAGTAAATGAAACTACTGATAGATAAGTTACCAAATGTTGAACTTTTTTGCTATATAGAGTTAGAAAAGTTCAAAAATTAAAAGAGAAAAGGCAGGACGGAGACTGAGCGGCTACGTGCTAACTAATCTCTATAAATCGGTTGTTATCAGTCCAAAAAAACACATGTAAAACTTAAATTTCAGCGTAACGTTTCAGAAACAGCTGCAGATATTCGGTTCTAATTCCACTAACGCTGTTGTAGAATAAATGGAAGAAGCCCGAGAGCGGAAAGAAGAGGCTGGAGTTCTAACGCTGGAGAATGAGACCTAGGAAGCAGAGACATGAACCCTAAGACATTGCGATTGTGTGCCTTCCAGTCTGGCTTTCGTTGTAGGGATTCACGCACCTCTGATGATGTAAACCGAGTTAAGTAGTGCTGCGCTGGCAGGTTTTGACTGGCATGGGGGGAGAAATGCTACTTTGTCTGTCAAATGCTAGAACCTGATGTTGTATTTTGCATCAGATTGGCGAAATTTTGCATCGGAAGTTTACTAGGTTTAAAAATACGACAGTTATGTTGTTGATTTGTCCCAAAGTGCTGGACAGGATCTTGCCCAAATGTTCAGTTGTAGCTCTCTGTAGACCGTTAGGAGGAGCATCCGGGCCTGATGTCCCATTTGTGGAGAATGAAATGTAAATGTGAAACAGACAGTCCGTGTTTGCACCTGTTTGCCAAAATGGATAAAATTATTTGTCAACTATTCCAAACTATCAAGAGCATATCCATCTGGAGCAGAGTCTGGTTTTAGAAACGTTTATTTTAGTCGACTAGTCAAAGCATTGTTTCGATTACATTGACACTTTTTAAATACATTATCCATCAAATAAAGGTTAAAATATGGTGGCTGAAGGCTTCTAACATTGGATTGGCGTTGACACCGCAGGAGGCCACTGACACAAATGTCATTGGATCAGCTGCATTGCAGTCTCTCCTGTCGAAGACAAAATATAAACATGAAAAGTGAAAGAAAAAACAAACTGCAAAGAAAAAGTATCCATGCTGAAAAAAGAACCCATAGAACCCAAAAGAACCCAAAGAACCCATACTCATGAACACAAAAGAACAGGTCAAAAGTAGAAAACCATTCCTAAAGACAAAAGAAAAGGGCCCGCCGAAGCATTTCCCCCAGTTTTTTTAGATCCAATACCGATTTTGATACTTGTGCTTTAAGTATCTGCCGATACTCGATATCAGCCGATACCTCTGCAGAGACTAAACATCTTTATTTATTATATTTATTTAAGTATGGGTTGTGTAACTGTTCTTTATCCTTGAATTAACAGTTCTGTTTTGTATAAATAAAACATGTGATGTTCTGGACCAGCAAGGGCCAGTCAATAGTCTTATTACATCAGTTTACAGGGCCAACCAGGATATCGGCTGAACCGATATTTTGAGCCAATACCCTATTCAGCACATTTTTACATATCGCAACCGATATTTGATACCAGTATTGGTATCGATGCATCCCTAGAAACAACAACTCCAATCTGCACTAAAGATGCTGTTTGCAAAGGCCGTTTTCTCCAAATGCATTTTTCTCCATAACTTAAAGACCCCCCTTAAAGGAGCACCTACACACACCAAACAATTTCAGACTTTGACGGATCGTACACAAGATTTGTTGATATTTAATTCAAAGCCTAATGTATTTAAAGCTGTACTCAACAGTTTTTGGTTGTAAATTAGTTCATTTTTTGTTTTCCACCTAAGAGTATCCTGTAAAAGCAACACTGTGTGACAAAATTAGACCACTACATTGTTTGCAAATAATATTAAAGCATTTTAACCCATAAGCAGGAGCCAAAAGCTTATTGGCTGTGCTTGGGCGGACCACTCCAGTTTCACTTTGCCTTCTGGAAAAACCTGTTCTAAAGCCATTTATTGGTCTTAAAATGAATATATGTGAAATAAAATTAGATAGATTTTAATACCTGCTTTCAGTTAAAAAAAAAAACCCAAAAAAAAAAAAACAGTTACCCCAGCTTTTAAGTTCTAACTCGAAAAAATGTAAATATGCAATGCAATATTTGAATTTCTGTCCCAATTTTCAGTCAAATATAGTTTACTCAACTACTTCTTTTCTTTTTTGTACCTAACATGGTCAACAAACTGAAACTTTAGAAAAAATAAATTTAAACCTGGCTATTTAATTTTCCAGGTTTTGATGTCCCAATAGGTGCAATTTAGTTGATTTTTACTCATAAAACGCCTCATTTCTAAAAGAAAACTTGCAATAAAGTATTTTCTTACTTGTATGTTGGTAAACTACACAAGAAGTTTCAAATTGATATCCCTGAGTTTAAGATTTTTTTCCCCATTCATCTGTACCTGGCTTAATCTATTCAAATACTCAGATAAAATGCATATTAATTGCGGAGGAAAACATTAACGGCATCTGTCTGGCTCCTTGTTCTAACACATGTCCTCCTCTAAGTGCTTTTGTCCATCTGTCTTGTTTTGGAGAGTCTCTGGTATTACCTCGGGACAGGAAAAGTTATGTTCCTCTCGTCTTTGTCCAAACACTGAATTAGTCTGATTGGAAGTCGTGCCCACTGGTGATGAAGAGCGCACTGCAGCGGGGACATAACAGCGGCTGAGTACAGGCCTGTGAAATCACTCTGTCTGGGACCTGTCGCTCACCTGGGTGTGAGGCCAGGCTGTTTCGCGGGTTCTTTTTGTTCGACTAAATTCACAAAGTTGTTCACAGATTATGCAGATTGTCTTATCAAACACTGTTCATTCAAACTAGCAGATAATTACAGACACAATCCCATTTTCTCCAGCTGCAGTTTTAAACTTTCTGATCATTTTCGCCTCGATTTAACAGACAGCAGTAAGACTTTTTAGTTGTTTGGAAAGTTATCTAAATCACTAGGTCTACTACACATGCATATTTGATTCCATTTTGTTTTATTGTTTTGTTTAGAGCATGTTCTAAAGAGCTAGTTCATCTTTTGCATTAGTGGCACTTTGTCACTTACAGAGGCCACAGCAGTCGTGCCCATCAGCAGCTACACTGGCACTGCAGTGTGAAATATTACAGCTCATATTTGCAGCTGGTCAACAATAGCACGTCTGTGTCGACTTTAAGGAAAACATTACAACTTCTGTGATTTCAGCATATTTTGATACTCAATCTGAAATAGATGTATTTATTTATACCCTCATTTGAACAGGAAGTCCCATTGAGATTCAACATCTGTTTTGCAAGAGAATCTGTTACATTTATGTAAAAGGTAATATAAAATAAAAGCATCTATTTGGTTTGAAAAATAAATAGCAAATTCTAGTGGTTCTGCGGATGACATTACAGCATTCTGAATTTTAACAAAGTCATTGGTGAGTGATGACGTGCTAAATATGTAGTTAGTAATTGTAGTAAGTAATCTAAAAGAAGACAATCAAGTAAACAGTTGTAGAAAACCAGATAAACAGCGTCACATGCAGCTCCGCTCACATTTATCACTGATACATGTATCACTCACACACTGTTGAACTCACGTCTGATGACATCGCTGGTGTGGCGTGTAAAGCAAGGGTAATGGTCTGTTCTTGAATACATGATCGATGACTTTAGCAGGAAACCTCCCCATTAGCCGGTCATAGTAGGCGGAGAGAGCACTGAGGTGGTCCAGTCCTACAAGTATCTGGGAGCCCACCTCCATCACAAACTGGACTGGTCGGCTCATGCAAGGGCTTTGTACAAGAACAAGACAGAGGCTCTTCCTGCTGAGAAAGCTCAGATCATCTGATAAGAGTGCTGAGATGGTGTGTGTTTTTTATCTATCTGTTGTGGCTAGTGCTGTTTTCTTTGGGGTGGTATGTTGGGGTAGTGCTGTGACCTCGAGGGACACGAGACAAGATCAATATGTATCTGCGATGGGAGAGGGGTGGACTCTGTGGTGGAGAGGAGGGCGAGGACTCTGATGAAGTTAATCCAAACACCCTCTGCATGACACTAAAGCAGCTCATAACAGTAACCACTGCAAGAGGCTCCTCTTACGCCGGTGCACAACGGAACGTTTAAAGAGCTTGTTTGTCCCGTCCGCTATAAGACTGTTAACTGTGTCTGAACGGAAATGAACCTGAGCACTTTATTACTGTTGATAGTAACTTTTATTTATTTATGTGTGTGTTATGTGTGTTTTTGTGTAAAGAGTTTAAAATGAACTAGTTCTGTTTTCAATATATTAAAGGCAGTGGAAATCAAGTCCAGGGTCTGCTGCAAAAGAAAAGCTGCAAAACTGCCATTGAGTTGTGTAATCCTACAAACAAAGCAATAATGTGATATTTCTTCACCTTTTTTATGGTCAATTCACTTTTGTGCAATACTCAAATTTCATTTACAACCATGCTTTAAACATTTCTGATGAATAAGAAAAGTCTGATTTGAGATAATAATAATACAAAATCAATATTATCCACCACCAGTAGCCTTCAATATTCACAAGCTATCTGTGGGTTTCAGCTTCATGTTACGCACATCAGTTTGAGGACTTTTTCCCATCTAAAATACCCAATATTTTGTTTTAAAATGGTAATCGCTAAGGCAGCAGTCCTTATTTTTCATCATTCTGAAACCCACGGATCGTCTTTCAATGTATAAACTCAACAATATTTGACAGAAATCGTCTTTTGCCACTGCTGTGTTTTTGTCCCGCTGCAGCACACACTAACAGGCTTGTGCTTGTAACAGTGTCTAAGACCCATGTTGCCTTCACGCTCCATAATGAGACTCCACGCAGCTCGGAGAAGGGCCGAAGGGCTGGAGCTGGCAACGAGCGGCTGTGAGACCAGAGCAGCGGAGCCCTTTGTTCTCGAATTAGACGGACTCGAAGGGAGCCGTGCCAAGCCTGGATGAATGGGGCGGACAGTACAAAGAGCCCGCCGGTGCAGAATGGAGGCCTGACAAGAAGGTTTTCAAGGCGCGGTGTAGACCCCACGACGTTCCAAAAGTGGTTCTGCTCAAAAGGAAAGTAGCGATGTATTCATGAGTCTGTTTGGCTATGGAAATGTGTCCGCAAGAGGGGTTCAAGTTGACATTGGCAGTCCTGGTTGGAGGTTTTTAATCTTTTGTCTTATGAGTTATAGCGCAAAAAATAAGTTTGTCAAAATATCTACAAAGCGGTTTCTTTAGTTTGCGGTTTATCAGTTTATAATGCATCATGGATAAACGTTTGTGCACCTGGCTTGTCAAGAATACACGCTTTTCCAATACTTTATAAAGACTGACAGTTTATCTGCCCAAGTTCAGATGTGAGGGTGTGATTGACAGGTCTATTAACCAATTAGGGACATGCAAACATATCAAAACATATATTAAAACATGTGTATCAATTCAAAACTGAATACTGTAGAATGTATCGAAGTGTTAAATTGAATGTTAAATTGTGGAAATTAATGGAAACTACTGTTTTACTCAATGAATTATTCTTTGTACTTAATGAACATTGCTATTAGGCCTGTCACGTTAACAAATTATAAAGTGTGATATATAGATACAGAAAATCTCCATAACTGATCAAATTGAAACTACTTTATGCCACTGACGCATCTTAACTGTCAAAGGCCAAGTTTGGACCGGCACTGACCCCTCAGACCAGGTCGCCAAGGAGTGTTGCATGTTGTGCATGTTGTCTCAACATAAGAAGTTAACATCAGAGGCAATACGGTAGTTTATCACAAGATGAAGTCAGCATTTGGTGAGAAATTGTTATTTCCTGTCTTGATTTCACCTGAGTCTATGTTCTCTCTTGTCCAATCATCCGGCACAAAAGCTTTCCAGGAGCCAAAGAGAGACTTCATTGAAGCTACAACCTTGCATTGTCCGCTTTGGATCGCTTAATTCAAACATCACTCTAAAGCGAATCAGAGAAAACGTGCCTATAGATATATTTCAAACCAAATTGCTGAATCAAACCCTATTCAGAATCAGAATCAGAATCGGTTTATTGCCATTGTCAGTGATCAAAATTCACAAACATAGGAACTTGCTTCGGCGAAAGGTGCAACATAAAACAATGAATATAATATAATAAAATGTATAAAAGAGGCATGCATAAGATTAAGAATAAGATCAAATAAAATAGACTAAGATAGACTAAGACTATATACAGAAATGTACAGTTGGCAGACAGTGCAAATGCAGCAGTGCAAATAGATAGTTCTCATATAATATATTGTTAAAGTGGCAGGTGTTACAAAGTGTTCATGAGTCCAACGGCAGAGGGAAAGAAACTGTTCTTGTGGCGGGAGGTTCTGGTCCGGATGGACCGTAGCCTCCTGCCCGAGGGGAGGGGCTCCTATATACATGCACACATCCTTCTTGCTAAAATGATGTAGTTTAAAAGAATGCTTGCCGTTAAAAAAAAAAAAAAAAGGCAGAAATAAAGGAGAAAAACTTTAGTACATATAACGTAATAATGCATAGTGTTCTCTTCCCTTTTGTTCTTGTTTAGTCATGGTCTAGTTCAGATGTTTTCCCCTCATAATGTCTAATCTCCACAGTGACCTGCTGCTGTCCTCCCAGTGAAGGTGTCCCATGCACCTGTCGGCTCGGTTCACACACAGTGGCTTGGTACAGTATTTATGACTATTGTCACGTTGCCCGCGTCCCCCCTGAATGTCACGCTGCCTGTGGACGCTGTAAAAATACGGTGGACAGCTGTGAGGCTGGACTGGTGTTGCAGGCCTAGAACCTGACACATGACTGAGCTGGAGGTGTGAACTCTCACACGGAGCAGGCTTCAGGCTTCTGCTGCAACTGCCTGTGAACGACGAGATGGCACACATTTAGGAATGGTTTCATGTATCAGGTTAAATGTTGTGGTTGTTATTGTATATTTTCATAAAGTTTGAGAAAAAAAGAGGGTGTCAAACTTTACATTTTAAGATCAGGACCCATAGTGTTCCATTAGAAGTTTGCTTTTTACTGTGATCACAATCTGAAATTAATTTTCTTTCCTCGCTTTAGTTTCTTTAGTGAACAAACAGTGCGCAACAGTTAGTTTCCCATAGATCTTCCAGGCGTGACGTGCTTAGAATAAATGTGCATGATGTATGAACATTCTATCCCATTCATTTTAATGAGGAGGCAGCAAAAAAAAAAAAAAAAACAAGAAAGAAAGAACATGAATTTTGACACAAGCAAATGTAGCAAACGTAGAAAAAAAAAGTAACTTTCTAAGGGTTCTCTCACATGTTTCATGAATAAATAAAGTTAAAAAGCTAAAATTCCATTGACAAACTGCTCATCTGCAGTGTTTTTGGTGCAATTTGTCCTTCAAAACTTTTTAAGATTTAAGAAATGTTTATAGAGTTCGGGATTCTGTCCTCATACATCATAGAATTTTTAGTTACAGTAGTAGCAGTTTTTAGTTCCCAGGGCCCAGAGCAGGGAAGGGCCCTCAAAAGCATGTTTTTTTTTGTTTGTCTCAGTTGCATTTTTTTTACACTTAATTCTGTTTTTGTAGTAATAAATTCCATTGTGGTTGAGCAAAGTGAAACTTTAATTTGCAGTTAGTGTATTTTTTCAGAATAATAAGTTTTGTGATGTTTGTGAAATTGATCTGATAGTTATTGGTAGATTTGGTGGAACTGAAACATAACAATAATAACCAAATTTACTGGGAGAAATAAATGATACAATGACACAATTATGTATTAGGGGCCCACTGACAAGCTTTGTACCTGGGGCCCAGAATGTAGTGCTACGCCCCTGCTACTACACACGTCATGTTTTCAAAGGTTCTGGTGTTTCTCAGTCACATGTGGTCGAGTGGACGTCAGTGAAGTGCACCAGCCTTTACTGTTTACTTTTCTGTTCACCGACACTTAAACGATCCATACACTTTGGTAGCTTTGGTGACTATTAGGGCTGTATCGACTACAGAAAGTCTTGTCTGACTGAAGACATTCCCTGTGCAACGATTAGTCCCTTAATTTTCAGCCAGTGTGCCAGGGAACACTAGTGTGCCCTGAGGGACTGTCAGGTGTGCCTTGAAAAAATGTCAGATTCATGGATTTAAGTGACTCGTTTACCATTTTGGAACGTCCTGAGCAACTTCACCAACAAAGAAAGTAAAAAAAGATCAACATTGACATGTTTAAAGAAACAGAAACAATGGAACCAGTATGGACAATATTTCCTACATTAAGTAGCACTTTATTCCCTTAAATGGTGTGATTTGATAATATTTTATTAGGACGTGAGGTTGAAAAACACTGGATTAGTCAACTAAAAGGGGCATGTGTATCTACAGTTTGACCATGTATCTGATCTGATCAAACCACACCACGAAACAAAAAGAGATAACGCTATTACGTAATTACTAGTAAACAGTGTATTTATTAATAAAAAGAAATAAATTCATTAATAAACTCACAAGACTCTCTAGACCCAAACCTCAAGATAATTCACTACTAGCCTTCTCTTTTCTATTTTTGTTAATATAAATCCCTGAAAATACACCCATAAGAATGTCAACCAATACAAATTTTGGTCGACCAAGACACCATCGACTAATGAATGAACTAAATGACTAAAGCCCTGTTCACACCGCAGCGACAAATTTGCACCGCTCGTGCCCAGTTTGTCACCTGTGCATTTTGAATTCGACAGTTGCTTTGGTCACACCAGTTGGTCGCCTGGCGCAGATGAAAAAAAGTCACCAGCAGACACGACCAACGCACAGCTGACCTGCTGCTGCCCCCCGCCTCCTCTTTTCTTTCTCCTTTCTCTTCTCCCTCATGTAAGTGTCTGAGATTCTTCCACTGCTTCCTGCACACGTCCTCTGAACAAACACATGAACTCTCAAACCACAAACTAGTGGCAATTATGCCGGTCAAACGGCTAGCAAAAAGACGAGAAATATTTCACTGGTTTTGTCCTGTTTTAGACCTGTTTTAGACCTGGTTTAGACCTGGTTTAGCCCTGGTTTAGATCTGGTTTAGTCCTGGTTTAGACCTGGTTTAGATCTGTTTTAGACCTGGTTTAGATCTGGTTTAGACCTGGTTTAGACCTGGTTTAGATCTGGTTTTGACCTTGTTTAGTCCTGGTTTAGACCTGGTTTAGATCTGGTTTAGACCTGGTTTAGATCTGGTTTAGTCCTGGTTTAGACCTGGTTTAGATCTGGTTTAGATCTGGTTTAGTCCTGGTTTAGACCTGGTTTAGATCTGGTTTAGATCTGGTTTAGACCTGGTTTAGTCCTGGTTTAGACCTGGTTTAGATCTGGTTTAGACCTGGTTTAGATCTGGTTTAGACCTGTTTTAGCCCTGGTTTAGCCCTGGTTTAGCCCTGGTTTAGACCTGGTTTAGATCTGGTTTAGACCTGGTTTAGATCTGGTTTAGACCTGGTTTAGATCTGGTTTAGACCTGGTTTAGTCCTGGTTTAGACCTGGTTTAGATCTGGTTTAGACCTGGTTTAGATCTGGTTTAGACTTGTTTTAGCCCTGGTTTAGCCCTGGTTTAGACCTGGTTTAGACCTGGTTTAGACCTGGTTTAGTCCTGGTTTAGACCTGGTTTAGATCTGGTTTAGATCTGGTTTAGACCTGGTTTAGATCTGGTTTAGACCTGGTTTAGATCTGGTTTAGACTTGTTTTAGCCCTGGTTTAGCCCTGGTTTAGCCCTGGTTTAGACCTGGTTTAGACCTGGTTTAGACCTGGTTTAGTCCTGGTTTAGACCTGGTTTAGATCTGGTTTAGTCCTGGTTTAGATCTGGTTTAGATCTGGTTTAGACCTGGTTTAGATCTGGTTTAGACCTGGTTTAGATCTGGTTTAGACTTGTTTTAGCCCTGGTTTAGCCCTGGTTTAGCCCTGGTTTAGACCTGGTTTAGACCTGGTTTAGACCTGGTTTAGTCCTGGTTTAGACCTGGTTTAGATCTGGTTTAGTCCTGGTTTAGATCTGGTTTAGACCTGGTTTAGATCTGGTTTAGACCTGGTTTAGATCTGGTTTAGACTTGTTTTAGCCCTGGTTTAGCCCTGGTTTAGCCCTGGTTTAGACCTGGTTTAGTTAAATTTTTTTTCGTATTTCAAAAGCATTGGACATGTTTCTGGCCTCAAGGACAAAACCATCTGAAAAATCTGGCCCTCTGTAAAATAAAGTTGAATCGCCCTGGTCTTCAGCCCTAGTGGTTATTGTCAACATTTACGCCTAGTGTACACTGAGTCCAGTCCGGTCGCGATCCGGGACCCGCGCGGGTCTCTTGCAGACGCCTGTCACACCAGCTCCGGTTCACTGCGGTCCGTTTTTGACGAAAGCCACGTAGATTCACGTGGTTTCGCGCGAGAGCACTCGTCAAATGACATGAAAGCCGCTCCTGACCGCTGCGGCGTCCGGCAAAAATAGACTTCTTGCGGATTCTTTCCGGAGACCAGCGGCTGCGGACCCGCGGCCGCAGAGCTCGAGGTCGGTGTGACAGGGCGCATTGATTTTAAGCACTTTCTAAGTCTTGCGGGACCCGCACGGGACCCGCACGGGACCCGCGCGGGTCCCGAACCGGAGCCGGACCGGAGTCGGTGTGCATCAGGCGTTAGGCCTCATAGTGGAGTCAGGAAATGATAAGTTGATCAGTTATGTCTCCTCCTTTATCGTCGGTGCAATCCCCCATTCGTCCAGGAGAGGTTCATGGTAGAAAACGTTTCAAAGATAATGATCCGGACTGTGTTTTTGAAATCAAGACGTTTCTTCCTTTACTTGTTGATATAATAAATGCATGTTAAACAGTGGGAGCCTGAGTGAGTTGGCAGCTGCAGTCAGAGCGGAGACTGGAGCAGGAAGCGCAACAGCTGCTGCTTCAGTCCCAGCGAGAAGCCCATGAGAGACAGTGTCCACAGAGCCAGCGCTGGAGGACAACTGAGATCAGCTGTCCCCGGGAGTCGTGAGCTCGCATCGTCTCACACGGCAGCACAAAACGCTGATGCATTTTCCCCCTGTCGAGTCTTGTAAAATCTCCTCCACTTTTCTCGATAATAGTCAACGCCTTCGCTGAGATCTTTCTTCTCTGCTTCCCTTCCTCATCTTTCTTGTTCTGACTTGTAACAGTGCTCGAGTTTCTCCCGCTCAGAGTCCAGCGAACATCTTTATTTGCTTGACCCATAATGCAACGGTGCTCGTGTGTGTGTGTGTGAGTGCGGGGGCTCCCACGGGTATTAGGTGCTCTGAGGAGGGCTGGGTGGGACAAGGGGCCGGTGCGCAGTCTTTTGTGCTGGTTCTATTCACCGCCGGGCCCCGTCCTGGCTACACGCTGCGTCCAAACTGACGTATCGCGCCCGCCTCCCTGAGCCGTCTTAATTAAACGCATATAAATCAGATGTAAACGCGGGCTTACATGGAAAAGGACCAGCCAAGTGTCACTCACCCTTTATGGCTTTAATTAAGAATATTAATCTTGGAGTTAATCTTTAGCTGTTAATCTTTTCATTTTTCCAGTTTGTAGCTTTAAAGTTACATTGTGACCTTAGAAGAAACGTGTCCTCTGCATTTGAAACATCTTTCTGCAGTCAACAAGTCTTATTGCATTCAACTCATCTTTCTGCATTTGACCCATTTTTTTCTGAATTTAACAAGTCTTTCTGCGTACAACTCATCTTTCTGCATTTGACCTATATCTTTGCATTTGCTCCGTCTTTATCCATATAATCCATTTCGATCCATCTTTCAGCATTCGACCCATCTTTCAGCATTCAACCTATCTTTCAGCATTTTACCCATCTTTCTGCATTTGACCCGTTTTTTTCTGAATTCAACAAGTCTTTCTGCGTACAACCCATCTTTCTGCATTCAACATATCTTTTTGCATCTAACCCATCTTTCTGCTTTTGACCTCTCTGTCTGTATTTGACATGTCTTTCTACCTTCGACCCGTCCGTCTGCATTCAACCCATCGTTTTGCATTTAACCCATCTTCCTACATTTGCCCGTCTTTATCCATACAATCCATTTTGACCCATCTTTCTGCATTCAACCCATTTTTCAGCATTCAATCCTATCTTTCAGCATTCAACCCATCATTCTACATTTGACCCATCTTTCTGCAGTCAACAAGTCTCATTGCATTCAACTCGTCTTTCTGCATTTGACCTATATTTTTGCATTTGCTCCGTCTTTATCCATATAATCCATTTCGACCCATCTTTCAGCATTCGACCCATCATTCTACATTTGACCCATCTTTCTGCAGTTGACCCGTCTTTATGCATTCAACCCGTCTTTCCACATTTTACCTGTCTTTGCGCATTTGACCCATCTTCTTACATTAGATCCATCTTTCAGCATTCGACGCATCTTTCAGCACTCAACCTATCTTTCAGCGTTCGACCCATTTTTCTGCATTTGACCCATTTTTTTCTGAATTCAACAAGTCTTTCTGCGTACAGCCCATCTTTCTGCATTCAACCTATCTTTTTGCATCTAACCCATCTTTCTCCTTTTGACCTCTCTTTCTGCATTTGACATGTCTTTCTACCTTCGACCCGTCCTTCTGCATTCAACCCATCTTCCTGCATTTGCTCCGTCTTTATCCATACAATCCCTTTTGACCCATCTTTCTGCATTCGACCCATTTTTCAGCATTCAATCCTATCTTTCAGCATTTGACTCATCATTCTACATTTGACCCATCTTTCTGCAGTTGACCCGTCTTTATGCATTCAATCCGTCTTTCCACATTTTACCTGTCTTTGCGCATTTACCCATCTTTTTACATTAGACCCATATTTCAGCATTCGACCCATCGTTATACATGTAACCCATATTTCTGCATTTGATCTATCGCTCCACATCTGACACATTTTCTGCATTCAACCATTATTTCCGTATTCAACCCATTGTTCGGCATTTGACCTGTCTTTCCACATTTGCCCTGTCTTTGCGCATTCAAGTCGTCTTACCACATTCTTCCCATCTTTCAGCACTTGACCCATTGTTCTGCATGTAACCCATGTTCCTGCATTTGATCTGTCTATCCACATTTGACCCATCTTTTGCATTCGACTTGTCGCTCTACATTTCCCATGTTTCTGCGTTTGACCCATCTTTCTGCATTTGATCAATCTTTCTGCCTTCAACCATCTGTTTTTCTGCATTTGACCCATCTCTCATTATACTAGTAGGGCAATCCATTGAGACAAGCAGGTAGAACCGTCATTTTGTTGAATCGTTTTCTGACTGGTTTCATTATATTATTTTAGTCCCGGGTAAAAGAAAATCGCACTTGAAACATAATTTTAAAAATCCTACTTTGCTCAGATTAAGAGCCGTGTGAAATAAGCTGCTCAGCGAATGATTAACTCGTCTCCAGCTGTCTGCGGGTCGCCACCAGAATGAACGGGAAATCCACTTTTAATTAAGTCAATCTACAAGGAGTACGACATGTTAAGAGCACTGGGGGCGTTCATTCAGTGGACGACAAGGGCGGAGAAAACGGAACAGAGAGGCCCACCTGTGTTTTTGGAATGATAAAGTGTTTTTTTAAATATATTTGTTAGTGTTATAGCACCTTGATTTTTAACAAGTGTGCAGGGGAACACTACTGCGCCTTGAAAAACAAAAACGAAAGCAGAAATAATCACTATTGCCAACTTAAGAGAACCAGGTAGTGGCACAGACATTATTTGCCACATTATGTACCCCATTACTTATTTAAAGATCTGATTTGGTAATGTTTTTGTAGGTTGTGTGACGCGGTACTTAACAAAAAAAAGGTGTGCCACATCTCAAAACTGGTTGAAAGACACTGTTATAGTTCGGTATGTATTAATTATAGAGCTAGAGGTGGAAGAAAATATGAAATTATGTTGTAATTGTTGTTTTGGAGAAATTGTAAGTAGAATCTTTCACACAAGAGTACAGAAAGTGATCTGTGGTAGATTTTAATTTTAGATAATTTAACCTCAACCACGACACGTATAAGTATGTTTTAGAATGCATGTTGTAATCGGGATAATACTATGTACTAAGATCGATAATACTGATAAAAATATTAATTTTTGCTTTATTTATCAGGCAAATGTCTGTGCAAAAATATGTAATGGTTTGGAAAAGCTATGCATTATAGGCCCACATGATTTTGACCGACAACAGTGACAGAAAAGGAATCCAAGTGACCTACAACACGGCTATTCAACTCAAGGCCCGGGGGCCAAATCAGGCCCCCCAAGTCCTGGTTTAGACCTGGTTTAGACCTGGTTTAGTCCTGGTTTAATCCTGGTTTAGTCCTGGTTTAGTCCTGGTTTAGACCTGGTTTAGTCCTGGTTTAGACCTGATTTAGATCTGGTTTAGTCCTGGTTTAGTCCTGGTTTAGTCCTGGTTTCGACCTGGTTTAGTCCTGGTTTAGACCTGATTGAGATCTGGTTTAATCCTGGTTTAGTCCTGGTTTAGATCTGGTTTAGTCCTGGTTTAGACCTGGTTTAGTCCTGGTTTAGTCCTGGTTTAGTCCTGGTTGAGACCTGGCTTTGTAAATGTTGGTTCAGTTCTGGATTGGCAGTTCTGCAGGTTTTTTTTTTTAAGCCTTTCATATTACACTTTTTTCTTATTTCAAAAACATTTCTGGCCCAAAGGACAAACCATTCTAAAAATCTGGCCCTTGGTAAAATAAAGTCGAATTGCCCTGATCTAGAGCGAGTGTTAGTGCCCTCTGACATGACCCACAAAGATAATTCTGCTTCTACCTGCACACACGTCCGTTGACACAGCTGTAAATGGTTGGATGTGTTGCTATTTTTAATTTCAATATGTGTCCCTATTTTCTTAACATCTTTCTTTTTCCATTTTCTTTCCATCACCTCCCCCACTGTCGTCTTTTGTTTCTCTTCTTTCAAAGCTCTCCCATTTCCACTTTCCATTCTCTTTTGACCTTTCAAATATTTCCTTGTCCTTCATTCCTTGTTTGTTGTCTTCTCCTCACACACTTAAGTCCTTTCTGTTATCTGCAGAGCCTTGTATGCTTCAATGGATGCTTTTAAAGGTCCTTTACCATATTTTGAACCTTGATAGAGAAACAACTGTGTACTAGGGTGGTCACAAGTCGGGATGTCAAGATTAGCACGTCCATCGATAATCAGATCATAATAAGAACTAAAAAATAATAATGCCAATAGTGCCAATTTTAGAAGCAAAATGTGGTCTTTTGAACTCAAAGCATATCTACAGGTAAAGAACATTATTGTCTGGCCATGTTTTTCTCTTTATTTTGTCATTCAGAAAGTTGGGTTAAGTAAAGCTGGTCACAAACTTGAGGAATACTAACATTTTAGACAACGGAATGAAAGAAAATGAAAGATTTCACTGTCGTTTGTTGGTCAAGATCTTAGTAATTGTGAATAATGGTCAAATCGTGGTGGTTTTTCTCACACAATAATCGTAACACTAAGCTTTTAAAATCTGTTGGCAGTTTCATTTGGTCTATTTTCTTCATAAATAGATGCTTTTATAATGTACTGTATGGAGTGAATAAAGGGTCTAAATGTGTATATTTTTTATCATTATCACAATGTTTTAGCATGATTTAGTTCAGGGCTATTCAACTTAAGGCCCGCAACGCATGTTTACTGGTTTAATTCTGGTTTTAGTCCGGGTTTAGTCCTTGCTTGATTCTGCTTTGGACCTGGTTTGGTCCAGGTTTAGACTTGGTTTGATTCTCCCTCTGCTGTTGGACCCATGGACACTTTATAACACGGGCCACTTTAACAGTCGTATAATATAATTGCACCTTACCGCCGAAGCAAGTTCCCAGTTTGTGAATGTCGTTCACTGACAATGCTTATTCTGGTTTAGTTCAGCTCAGTCAGTGTGGGGTAAAAGATCGAGTGTTTGTGATGTTTTTTGTTAAAAGCAGTGGTGTGTTGTGCAACCCAGAGTCAATGACCCTCCTGAAAATCTGGCCCTTTCAAAAATGAATGTGAATAGCCCTGGTTTAGTGTCTAGGTCAGAACTATTCACCTTTATTTCATCGAGGGCCTGCGTTTTCAGATGGTTTGGTCCTCGGGTCCGAAAATGTGCCCAGAAATATGAAAAACATGTAACAGGCTTTAACAACATTTGCAGAACTGAACCAGGACTAAAACAGGACTAAACCAGGTCTGAACCAGCTTTAAACCAGGACTAAACCAGGTATATATATATATATATATATATATATATATATATATATATATATATATATATATATATATATATATATATATATATATATATATATATTTTATCAACCATACTTGTATCTAAAGCCAACTGGCTCTAAAAAGTAATAAAACCTGATAGGGCTGTGCAATTAATAAGATTTTGATTGAGATTGAGACTGAATCCCTTCTATTGGTCAGTGATCTGTTTGTGGTTTTAACTGAGACGTCCAGAGCCATTCTGTGTCTGTAAACATGTGGTTTGAAGCAGAGTTCAAACTTTGGAGGAAGGAATTTGATTTTGGTTTTGTTTTAATTGGCAATTGTTAAATGTCCGTCTTGTGTATGTTCAGGAAATCAATATTGAAAGGCATTGTATTAGGTTTTAATAAGGCTAAATTAAATTGAATATGGCTCAACATTAATGGTTTTTGTTTCGTTTCTTGTCATAATGCCAAGCCCTAATAACCGATGTCTTCCTCTACTGTTTGTCCAGAGCGTGCTATGGCGAGACACGAGGTGCGCGAGCTGGAGCAGAGGCAGAGCCAGGACTGGGGCGTGCGGGAGCAGAGCTGGACCCAGTCGGACTCGGACGAGGACCTGGTCATCGTCTACAACAGGGTCCCGAAGACGGCCAGCACCTCCTTCACCAACATCGCCTACGACCTGTGTGGCAAGAACCACTACCACGTCCTGCACATCAACACGTCCAAGAACAACCCCGTCATGTCCATACAGGACCAGGTAACGCCGCTGCAGGCCGTCCTAAAGGTGCACTGTGGCACTTTTCTGGAGGAGAGTCTGCTATTAGTAGATCTTATTTGTTTGGCTAGAATCATCCACAGTTGGCATTAATTAAAGTGCGTATGACAGGTTTTTATGATTTTCCAATTTTGTCTTTATTTGGTGATACCTGTAAATGAGAATTATAGCTTTACACCAATCAAGTATCAGTTTGTGGAGAAAAGTTGAAAAATCTGTGTAAAGTTACAGAAAGTAAACAAATCACGCCAGGGAGACAAAGGTTATACATAATTTACACAAAAGAAACAACTTTTTTGTACCTTTTATTCATGAATTCAACAAAAAAAGGTACTCACATGTCTTTTTATCTGTAAAATGAAAAAAATCCGTGACATTAGATACGTTTTGGCCCAGTGTGCTGTGAGGTTGCTGGGTAATTTCCTTGTGTGAAGTCATCATTTACAACCAGGAAGTAAAACAAAAAACCTAAAAAGTTGTTCAACCAGGATGAAATTTGTAAAATATTTTAGCAAACCTTGAAATATATTTATCTAAACTGCATTTTTGTGAAATGAGTAGTCCAACCTGTCATAGGCACTTTAAACTAAATATTCCATTAGACTTTAAAACGATGTATCTCGGATGTAGAACTCCAACAATAGAAAACATAGATACCTAGGATACCTGTGGAATGTACTTTAGGCTGCAACAAAAATTGCAAGAGCATGAAAATGGAATGAGTGATGGAGCCGACTGTTAAGGATTGGACTGAAAGAACTTTATAATTGAATTTATGTTAATTTAATTTAATTTTAATTTATAAAAGTTAAGAATTAACAAGAAAAAAAAAATACTTTAACTTTGAACTTGAACATAGCCAATTGTATTAGACACTGGCACATGTGGGACCGCGACATGGACGTTTTATATTGTATTTTTAAATAATAATAATAAATAATAATATAAAATATTTGACAAAACAAAAGACAACGAATCTTCGATATAAAACTCGAACAATGGAAATGATAGATGGATACCTGTGGAATGTACTTTTGGCGGCAGCAAAAAAAATAAAAAATACATGGAGATGGATGGCAGGGACAGAGCCGACTGTCAAGGACTGGACTGAAATCACACTGGACATTTATAAAGTGGAAAAATGAACTTTTGCAGAGGATTTGAAAATGTACAAATTAGCCTAGCACTGGGACAATGGGAGAAATGGGACAAATACAAAAAGGGACGTATGCCATACTAACTTTTATTGAGTACTTTTGTTTTTGTCTTTTCACTCTCTTTCTCTTGTTTCGTTTGTTTTAGTTTTGTAGTATATAAAAAACTATTTAAAAATACATTTTAGACACCACAAGGTTAAGTCACAAGTCAAATCTGTGGAGAGGAGTCCTAGTTTGTGTGTGCCCCACCCACTTTTGCTTTTGTTTGGCCCAGATATTGTATAAAGTAGATTGATTTGTGTAAAATGTTGTGTACACGTGCATCAACAAGACATAATGCAGCGATTTCCTGACCGTCCTGAAAACAGCTATTTTCTGTTGAGCTCGCCTGCTCCATTTAAACGGAACGGAAACAAGATGGCGGCGCTCATAACAACTTCTGGAATAAGGTGAATATTAGCCTATGTTGAGCTCACAGCCTGCACCCATAGCCTATTTATCATATACTGTGTAGGCTTTATATCCCACATATTAATATTTAGCTTAACTTAATAGACATTTTTTAAATTAAACCGTGTGACAAAGAATATAAAATTTATTTTGAAGGATTCCTACCGGTGTGTACGAACTTTTGTCGACAATATCAAGAATGTTTATGAAAGGTTTCATGCTCATATATATTCAGATTTCAGATGACATCACAACATTCTATTGGCCAAAATGTTTTAATACAGATGGGGGCGACAGCTATATTTAATCATTTCGAAAATGCAGATTTTTGGGGTCTGGTTAGAAATGATCTGATTCAGCATTAGTTCATTTTTCGTCTGGTTATTCCATGGCGAAGTACAATTTTATTAAAAGCAAAATCTGGCTCTCGCCCCCATCTAAGAGTACGACGACATCACATTCTAGAATCTGAAAACTTTTTTTTTTCTCTGATTTACCTTGTAACTGACCCACAGTTCATTTCAAGGCTTCATTAGATACACCCTCTTTAGCTTGAACCAGGCTTCGAAGTCTTCATTTTCCATTTTCATTTTCCCATCACCAGTATTGATACGTGCGTTGCCAAGAAGGCCATCACAATATTGCAGTATTGATATTTTGAGTACAGCCCTATCGTCTAATCACCTTTAAACCGCTGCAGACTGCTGCGGCGTCTGGGAAAGATGAACTTGCAGATTCTTTCCTTCCCGCAGTGCTCCAAAACGAGTGTAAAACCACAAGCACGCTCTGATTTCAACCACCTCAGACCTGCATTAGGACTAATTCTGACAAAACAAAACTTGCACTTGAGTCAATGTTTTGCTTCCTCTTCTCTCTGTAAGTCTACAAGTGACCAAAGCCTCATGATGACGATAATATTCAACTTCACATTCAACTTCATTATTTTTGATTGCACACGGGGTTAGGGAGTGTACAATCAAAAAAACGTACAAATGCTTAAGGAATGTGCAATCAAAACACTGCACACATGCTTAGGGAATGTGCAATCAAAACACTGCACACATGCTTAGGGAATGTGCAATCAAAACACTGCACACATGCTTAGGGAATGTGCAATCAAAACACTGCACACATGCTTTGGGACTGTGCAATCAAAAAACTGCACACAGGCTTAGCGAATTTGCAATCAAAAGACTGCACATAGGCTGAGGGACTGTGCAATTAAAAAACTGCACATAGGCTTAGGGAATGTGCAATCAAAAAAGTGCACACACATAGGCTCAGGGAATGTGCAATCAAAAAACTGCACACACATAGGCTCAGGGAATGTGCAATCAAAAAAACTGCACAAACACAGGGGTTAGGGAATGTGCAATTAAAAGCTGCGCACACACACAGGCTTAGGGAATGTGCAATCAAAAAACTGTACACAGGCTTAGGGAATGTGCAATCAAAAAACTGCACACAGGCTTAGGGAATGTGCAATCAAAAACTGCACACAGGCTTAGGGAATGTGCAATCAAAAAACTGCACATAGGCTTAGGGAATGTGCAATCAAAAAACTGCACACAGGCTTAGGGAATGTGCAATCAAAAACTGTACACAGGCTTAGGGAATGTGCAATCAAAAACTGCACATGGGCTTAGGGAATGTGCAATCAAAAACTGCACACAGGCTTAGGGAATGTGCAATCAAAAACTGCACACAGGCTTAGGGAATGTGCAATCAAAAAAGTGCACATGGGTTTAGGGAGTGTGCAATCAAAAACAGTACACAGGCTTAGGGAATGTGCAATCAAAAATTGCACATAGGCTTAGGGAATGTGCAATCAAAAAACTGCACACAGGCTTAGGGAATGTGCAATCAAAAAACTGCACATAGGCGTAGAGACTGTGCAATCAAAACACTGTGCTTAGACTTTGGGGAGGGAATGTGCAATGTGCAATAGGGAATGTGCAATTTTATAGGCCGAGGCTGTGTGCACTGGATTTGAGTGTACTTAAGACTGTGATTGCTTTAAGATGTTGTGACTGACAGGCCCCTGATGTAGCATTACTCGTGTCTTTTTTGGTTTTGTATTTTGTGTTCAGCGGTGATGCTGATCGAATGTGCTTGCACTGTCTTCCTGTCTCTGAGCTGAAGCATGTGACCCCTGTCCCAGGACAAATTTCTCTCATCTGAGACAATAAAGGATTATCTTATCTAATAAATAAACAAAAATACCTCATTCTCTAGACAGTCTCTCTTACTTAAGCAACGGTTTATCCAAATATTTTTTTAAATCATTACTTGGACCTTTACTTTGTGCTTCCACTTGAATAATATAACTCTGAAGTCACAAGTGCGTATGACAGGTTTTTAACATTTTCTAATTTTAACTTTATTTGGTGTATTAATACCTGTTGTAAATATAAATTATAGTTTTACATCAATCAAGTAGCTGTTTGTAGAGAAAATGGAAAAATATGTTGAAAATTACAGGAAGTAAACAAATGAATGACATCACACTAGGGAGACAAGGTTATGCATAATTTTCCTAAAACAGACTACTTTTTTGACCCTTTAAACATGAATTCAACGAAATAAAGGTGTTCATGTGTATTTTTATTTGTTAAATTAAAAAAATCTCTAACATTAGATCAGTTTTTGCCCAATGTACTTTCTAATTTCCTAGTGTGATGTCATCATTCACAACCAGGAAGTGAAATTAAAACCTGAAAAATTGCTTAATTGGGATAAAATTTGAACAGCATTTTAGCAAACATTGAAATACATTTATCTTAACTACATTTTAGTCAAATGTGTAGTCCAACCTGTCATAGGCACTTTAATTCACCTTATTCCGGAAGTTGTCTTGGGCGCCGCCATCTTGTTTCCGTTGTATTAGTTTACATGGGGTAGACGAGCTCAGCAGAAAATAAGTGTGCATTGACCAAAAAGCTGTATTCAGGCCGCCTAAGAAGTTGGTGCATTGCTGACTTGTTGTTGCTCGTGTACATTAAACATTTTACACAAATCAACCTACTTTGTAGCGGCGAGACTTTTCCCTCGTTCGCCATTAGCTTTAACGGAGTTCTCGTCAAACTGGAAGTGCCTTTACAGCAGAAGTGTGTATCTGTGGCAAAAAGAGGCAAAAGTGGGTGGTGGAATATGGTGAATAGTCTATGGAATTTGTGTATTTGTGTGTCTTTGTGGGATTTGTGTCTTGTTAACATCCTATCACAGTACTGTTTTGTGTATTTCAGACAAGGTTTGTGAGGAACGTGACCGAGTGGAGAGAGATGAAGCCAGCCTTCTACCACGGCCATGTGTCCTTCATTGACTTCACCAAGTAAGACACGTTCATTCTGCCAGACTCCCAGCTGGTTCCCAGTGAGGCTTCAGCAGATAGAAATGTTACATGAATACATAAATCTAATATGCATACACCGTGCTGGACAATCAGATTACACACTTCTTCAGTTCTTCAGTAAGAGTGAGTCTGGTCACTTCCTCCGTCACGTCTCAAGCCAAACTCAAACAGAACTGCATAGACAGATTTGTTTATTTCTGTGACGCGTCTCGTGTGAAACGAACAAGTTCAATGTTGTCTTATCATTTAGAGCAAAGTCAAAGAGTTTTGTGCGTCGCTCATTGATTTTGCAGCAATCTGTGGTGTTTTTTATTCCTGCAATATTTCTTTCTTTTCTTTTTTCCTCGTAAGCAGTTTGTTTTGACGGACAGACCAAGTGTGTAGCTGATAGAGTTGTCAAAAGTAAAACTAAAACTAATAAAACTAGTATCAAAACTAGACACTCATTTGAACAAGTATCAAAAATATCACAAACATGAACAGTTTTTGTGATTAGACTCGACTGATTAAAGGGGCACTATGTAGTTTGCTGGTGGAGGGTGTGAAGCATTCTATTCTGCTGGAAATGGAATAAAACCAAGTACTTTTTGGGCAATAAAAAGTCTTTTCTCTGAATAAATGACACAAATAAGTTTATATCATACTGTGGAACAAAACGTACATAGTGCTCCTTTAAAAAGAAATGAATCGTATAGTGCTACTTGATTCCTTTGTACTTTTCCCGGTGACCTTTCTGCTCTGGTTCTTAGCTCAGTTTGATTTATATCTAAACTCCCACGTTCCTTTGTTAATTATTCACTACACTATCTATCTTAGTGCTCTTCGTTTACTCTCCTCCACTGTGTATTCTTCCCTTTTAGAGTTATCACTGTGAAGAAATACATGATCATTTACTGCAAAGGAAATACACATATAAAAAAAGATCATTATTATATTTACTTCTCTCTTAAAGTAAAAGATAAGTCACTTTTAAAGTAATCAAAAATCTATACAAAATCCTTATAAAATACTTTTTTACAATTTTTGCCATTTTAAACATGTACTTCACTACTTGTACTTAAAGTGCCTATGACAGGTTGAATTACTAATTAAACAAAAACATGGCTAAGATCATTTTAATTAAAATTTTGCAAAAAATGTTTGCAACTTAAAATGTTTTGCTCAAAGTTTGACCATTTTTTTAGGTTTAAAGTTATACTTCGTGGTTGTAAATAATGACATCACACTAGGAAATTCTGCTATTACCTAGCAACTGTGGCAAAACTCGCCTAATGTACTAGAAATTATTAACTGACTGAATAAATGTATATTCTGTATACATGAGAACAGATTTATTTTGATGATTTCATGTTTAAAGAATCAGAAAAAAGTGTTTCTTGTGAGTAAATTGTCCCAAACTTTTGAATGGAGTCTCCCCAGTGTGATGTCACTTCCTTGTTTCTCAACATACAGAAGCTTTCAGCATATTTTTCAACCTTTCTTCACCTTTTGCACGTTCTGTCAAAATCTTGTTCAGTCCCAGATTATACAATTTGGTGTGTGTAGGAGCTACTTTAAGCGGTGATCATTTTAAGAAAGCGGCCTTTGAAGTTACAATGTCTATGGATGAAGGGGATTCAGTTGAGTAATAAAACATTTTTGAGAGCAGCCTGGACAAGTTTGCTGTTTCCGCATGAAAGGCTATATGCTGAGAGAACAAACAAACCAAAAAACTAAAAATTGAATGAAGTGTCTCATACTTAAACATACTTATCTTGTTATTTTCAGGTTTGGGGTCAAGAGAAAACCCATTTACATCAACGTGATCCGGGACCCCATAGAGCGGCTGGTGTCCTACTACTACTTCCTGCGCTTCGGCGACGACTACAGACCAGGACTGAGGAGGAGGAAGCAGGGAGACAAGAAGGTGACCCGCTCTGTCGATGCTGTCCTAACTCCAGCTTCACGTGTGGTCGGCGTCATTAATCGTCTCTTCGTTCCTCTTCTCACATTTCAGACGTTTGACGAGTGCGTGTCGGCCGGGGGATCGGACTGTGCTCCGGAGAAACTGTGGCTGCAGATTCCATTTTTCTGTGGACATTATTCTGAATGCTGGTCAGTATCCTTCGGTCTGTTGTTTATTTAAGATTTGGTGGGCAATATATCGAATTCAGACGATATTGTGAGTGTTGTTTTGAAGATGTGCAAAATTGGAATCTTGGGAATGTGATATGTGATAGGGTGATATTTCTGCACTTTTGTGATAAATTCCACAGACATTTCACATTCCTGATAATTAAACCTCAACTAATTAGGGCTGTAGTCGACTAAAGAAATTCTTGATCGACAAATGACCTTCCCTGCTGATCGATTAATCGACTAAAAAGGGGTGTGGCAAAAATATATCAAAACTATCTCTGTATCTGACCCAAACTGCACTCAAAAAACACAACTGCACAGGAATTCATGCAAAAAAAACAACAATTTATACAGAAAAGTATTATGAAAACAGTGTATTTATATGTTAGATCATGATTCACTCATGATTCACTCCGAGATCAGCTAATTCACTCCATATCTTCACTTTTTCGTTGTTTTTCTCGAATAAATCCTTTTAATCGAAATAAAATAATTAGTCAACTACTAAAAATGTTGGTCGATTAAACGACTAAAAGACTACAGCCCTACAACTAATACATTTAAAGACATGTTTTAACATATTTCTATCGAGATATTCATTTTGCTAACCCATACCACTGTTGTTTGGAATTCAGAGAAACCAATGGACGATGAGCTCTGCTCATATTGTGGGCTGATATGAAGGGCCAATTCTGATTTCCCCCAAATGATATCATATGAGTGTTAACATAACATAATAACATAATACACAATACACTCCTCACGATACAATAATATCACCATACTGCCATACATGTGACTCGATATATTGCTCATGATATTTTAGCATATATCGCTATTTTTTAAAGAACCCAATACATTTGAACAATGTTTTTTCTTTGTTAAACCATGACCTGCACAAACTTAAAATGAAATGCACCCATTTTGATCACAAAAATTTCCTAAAATTACTCATGACTATATACTGACACAGCAGCCACAATATCAATACTGTATCGCCAAAATTAGTTTGACGATATATCAATATTTCAATATTTTGGCACACCCTGATGAGTGTAGTACTAACTCATCCACAGCCCTGTTTCACTACAAACTGGATAAGATACTGCCAACAGATACTGGTCAACAGTGTCTGTTAAAATACTGCACAGATGCAGGGATGTCTAAAGAATAGAGACAAAAATAGATCAACTAAATAATATCCGAAGGAAAGATGTAAGAAACTCACTTTAACTTTAAATTAAATATTAATCAAGTACAATTAAAAGTAAATGTCAGAAAACCACCACGTAAAGTACAATTTCTTCAAGAAATCACTTGAGGAAATGTAACTGTGCACTAGCCACATATCTGTGTTTAATTATGGATCCCATTAACTGAAAGCTTTGCAACCATTCCATCAACACTTGTGGTCGCTGTAACGCCTGGCTTGTTATTACTGTGGTAAAGTTGACTCTTTCTTTCTTTCTTTCTTTCTTTCTTTCTTTCTTTCTTTCTTTCTTTCTTTCTTTCAGTCTTCTTTCTTTTTCAGTATTTTTAATTTTAGCAACAAAACATGAAACAATGTGGCACTCACCTACTATGTACAAGGTTACCAGTAAGAAAATAGTGTGTGAATGATTTCACTTTCGTATGACCTTTAATGCCTGGTAAATCTCAAACCATTAAAACAAGGACAAAGACAGAGCCGATTCAGCTACAAATTATAATTTATCCCTTTCGACAACCAAAATTACATGTCCCTGAAAGTTCAATACATCCCCTTTAATGTTCCGTAGGCCATAGTCTGTGCGCCCGTCTCCTCAGCGTCAATAATCGATTGATCCACAGAAAATACAGTGGGTAAGGCTTCGATCTGCCACAATATGTCAGAAAAGAAAAACAGTCTTCAAATCCTATATATACAGAGAAATTATATGGAAAATAATGGCACAAGACATTAAAAAAAAGATCTCTCTGTGTAAACTGTCCCACTTTCCTGTCCCATTTAGTCCTAAGTCTGTTAAAAAGTCCATGTTCAAAGTGAGTCCAAAGTTTATATTTCCTTTTTTTTCTAATGTTTTGTAATAACTTCTTCCAGTCTTTGATCCTTAGCTCAGTTTTCTTTGTGATGGCCAAAAGTACACTCCAAAAGTATCCACTGATTGTGTCCATGGCAGGAGTTTAAGGCCCAACAACACATAAACAACTCTGAAATGAAGTGGGATGACGATGTCTAGTCCAATATGTCTGAGCTTCAGGAGGAAAGTTAACAATTTTTCCATACTTCCAGTAACTATATCTGCTCCGGGGTGTAAAAATAGCTCGGTAAACATTGCGTTCTTTAACAGACAGCCAGAGTGCAGGCGCGGCGGTGTGTTGCGCGTTATTAAAGTCATCCTGTCTCGTTCCCGTTGCATAATTTCAGGCCTCAGTGCGTTTCCATCTGCACCGTTCCCAGCCCTTATCTGTCCGTCTGTATCGCAAAGAGACTCCTTCAGTTCTGCCTCGACTTGTGAATAAAAATAAGCTCAGAGTCTTTTATTGCAGACGCGGGTGAAACAGTTTTCTCTCTCCAAAGCTGTGTTCAGACCGTTCGCCTTAATGCTCAGTTTGGAGGTGTTCCAGGACTCTGTTATAGACTATAAAAATGTGATTTCTGCGGCAGATATACGGCCGGGGTTGAGTCGCGGCATGCTTTTAGAGATGTCGTCGGAAAGGATACGGCCGTTTGAAATATCTGCCGTGCCTTTTAGTTTCTGAAGGTCAAACGACATACAATAAGCAATAATAGCAAGCAGAGAAAAAAAGAAAAAGGGCGAAATGACAAAAGAAGAAATACAGTAAAGTAGTTACTGAGATATAGAAAACAAACCTTGTAGGGCTGCAAAATATAGTGCAATCAACTCAAAATCGGAGTTTGAGTAATCATCAAATCGCAAAGGCTGCAATGATTTAAATAATTAGATCAAAAATTTTAAAATATCCTGTCTTTTCGGTCATCTCTCGTAAACATCAATCGTGCAATCAAACTGCAATCGCAATACTTTTCTTTTTTTCAAACTCTACTGTATAGTTCTAAATTGTTTATTTTTTATTAATAAAATAAGCAACATTATTTATTTATTTGAAAAGGGACATTGCACATTACAGCACACATTATGCTGCACTGACTTTTTTTTTGTTGTTGAGTTTTTAACCTTGTTCTAACGATGTCCCGTCATCAGAAACACACCTGGAGTTGCATTTATCTTCGTTCACGCTCCTCTCCGACCGTCCAAACACTCTCTGCCTCCGTGGCTAAACGTTTAACCGAGTGAAGAGCTCCTGTCCGGTTAAAGTGGCACGTTTCATTTTCTGCCTTTTGTTTACTATGTTGTTATACATAATTGCAACACCAGAGGGCACCCCAGAGAGCAGCTCACACACATCTGAGTGAGAACAAGTTAGCTGACAACTTCAAAATAGTGGATTTATCTCATGAAGACGGAGCAAACCTGAGACTCTGCAGTATTTATGAACTAACGTTAATATTGCATGGTTTATTTAACTTGGATGTTGGTGAGAAAACGGCAGAAAACGACAAGAACGAAGACAGCTTTTTGCCTCAAATAGAAAATCTTTAACCTGCACAAGCAACTTAATAACTCTTAATAAAAAAGTGCTCTATTATTGACCGTGAAGGGCTCCAACGATCAGTTAAAGAACACATTTCAAACGTGCGTCGCCGCTCTCTGCTGAACTCCCTCGACGAATGACGTTTGTCCAATATTTGACGTCACTTTTCCGAGAATCTTCACAAACACTCCGTAATAACATTTTAGCTTCTGTAAGTGCTATGCAGCCAGTAGATGGCGCCTAAACTCAGTATGCGCTCTGGTGAGGCACAGATGTTTATTTTGTTTTATTTCTTTTTTAATTAACATAATTTTTTTTTGTTTTTTTTTATTTATTTTTTTTGGGGGGGGGGTTCTAAAACATGAAATGCTAAACTTAAGGTACATTTAAAGGCTAGTAAAAAAAATTAATAATATATTTTCCATCAATGTAAATGCAGAGTTCATTTACATTGAATTTTGCTAAACGTGAAACAGAAGAATGAAATTTGCTTTTTATATGTTTTAACTTGCCTGATAACGACATAAATCACTGCTGTTTTATGCCAACAGTGTAACCTGTTATTAGAGGGGCAGATTTATATATCGCAACTGTGGTTTTGGAGAAAGCAGAATATCAAGTCTACTGTCTATTAAAAAAACTGCAAAATAAGCAGTTTAAGAACGTAATATTGCTTTGTAATCTTTAAGATAATAATGTAATTTTTGTATTTGTACTTTTTTGGTTAGTTTTACAGTTCTATCATGATTTATGCAAGAATTCAACACTAAAAACGCACGTTTCTGTAGGATTGCAATAACATGGGACTGGGTATAGTCATTGAGATATAGGCTTTTATATATTTTATATTGCATAATGTAAATTAACGTAAAGTTTATGTGAAAACAAGTAAAAGTGCGATCACAGATTTATATTGTATGTGCAAAACATACATACAAGAAGGATATGAACTGAAGTCAAGTTCGAATGAGAAAAAAAAAGACATTAGGGCTGTTATGATTTACTGACTAATGTGACTAGATGACTATAAAAAATACTCATTATGATTTCGCTCATGGTCGAGTGGATAGCACATATGCCTGCCGTGTGGGGCAGGTTGTGAGTTTGAACCCGTCTCTTTGACAGTTTGTTGCGTGTCATTCCCCGGGCTCATCCCAGTCTCACACTGTACTCTGTCGAATAAAGCCTACGGGCCAAAAAATCCTTTAACAATGAAATAAAAATTTTAAAATAAAAAGAATCAATATGTATTTTAATAACTCTCCACACACTCTAAAACACTCTAAAGCACGTTGATCAGGTGACATTTCAGCTTCTACAAGGACATGTTTTGTATAGATCTTCCTCTCTTTAACAACGCTCTTTAAACACATTTAAATAACTGCCGTGACCCTGTTTTGGTTCTCTCTGTGCTCAGGAACGTGGGCAGCCAGTGGGCTCTGGAGCAGGCCAAGGCCACGCTGGTGAACGAGTACCTGCTGGTGGGAGTGACCGAGGAGCTGGAGGACTTCGTCATGATGCTGGAGGCCGCTCTGCCGCGCTTCTTCAGAGGAGCCACAGACCTCTACAGGACAGGTGACTCACATCAAATGTGGCATAAAGGATGGTGTGGTTAAAGGGGAGGTATTATACTGAATCGACTTTAATGACCTTTTAACCTCGTCACAACTGTGACTCCTCATCATTAGTTTACTTACTACTTTCTAGTTTTTTGATTGATTTTGATTTGATTCCTGCATGCTTGAGTAAACCTGTTTTGTCCTGCAACTGAGACTCGAGCGCTCAGAAAATTCACCCACCCCCTATCCCCGCCCACGTCCTTGTATTTAGTTGTGATTATTTGAAAGACAAAGCCTCAGAGTGATACATCTAGAGTTCTAAGGCTGTCAGCGTTATCGAGCATAAATGTCAGTTACTATGTAACTTTAGATCTGTGAGTGTGCTGAGCTTGTTATGTGGTGATGTTGCCTAGATTTACCTGTGGCCACACAGATTCTACATAAATAACAAACAGTACAATGTCTACACTTAAATTGCAGTTAGCTGGGCTTGTGAAATGTAATTAAATTACAAAAATGTGACAAAAATAATTAATTGCATGAAATGCAATGAATAGTGATTAATCACATTTCAAAAATTGTTGGTTAAATTTATTAAATCTTTTAATTGACTGACAACACTGAAAACATGTCCATGACAATCCACTGCTTGTTACAATGAAATGTCACTATGATCAGTTCTGCAGTTTTGAACAGGAAGTCAATGGACCTTTTCCTATTACTAACTCGTTTTAGATAAATATTGCTGTTTACAATAAACAAAAAGTAAAATGAGGATCTGCTTATGATATAGTTCTATATTAAGAACCTGGAAAAAACATGTCACCTTACCTAACACTTTAAGCACCTTTTGAATTAATTGTTCAAATGATGATGAAAGCACGTTCTTTATTTGGCATAGAGAGGTGTTGTGTTGAGAAAACGTTTATGCTAAAATACATGAAAATCAGTAACAAGTCATGATTTAATTTTAGAATTTTTATTCATCCACCCACTACCAAATATAAATCCACATTTGCAGAGATAACCTGGTGAACCTGGTTATTCAGACTAGTATTTTTGTGGCAAATAAGTTGGATTTCTGATTATAGCAGCAGCAATAAACTCATTTCTCTCCGTGACACAGCTAAATGAAAAGGAAAAATAATACAAAATTGAGAAAACATAATATCTTGGTTTGAAGAAGAAACATTTTCAACTCAAAAACTGTTCTGAAAAATGAAGTGAAATAATGAAAACCCATTTAAAAAAAATAATAATTCTCAATTTTTCTGGTGCAATTTTCTATTATTAGGTACACTGGAAGGTTTGTAGGCTTAGGTTTAGGGTTAATTCTAGTACACAACTTAAACTAGGCAAAGTAGAGTCCAGTTGTTTTCTTTCTGAACCTGTCTGGAACTATGAAACTGGATCTTTTATTGCTAATACATTTAGTTTGTGTATTCTTTTCTTGACTCATTCCCACATAACATGGCTCCTGTGTGTTTTTGAGCCAGGTCCTTAGAGAAACATGGTGCCCCGTCGTCCGTCTGATGTGGTTACAGTAAACGGCTCAGATGAGTAACACGCAGCCACCGATAGAGAGTGACAGACTCAGCGCTCATAAAGTCTGCCCTCAAATGAAATCAGCACAGCATTAGGTAATGAGTTTGGAGACCGCGTTAGTCACCAGGGTTCACACAAAGGAGATCAGGGAAAGGAGGAAATAAATATAAATTAGTTTGAAGAATATTGCTTAAATATGTTTTCCTTAGAAACTAAACAGCACAAACAAATGTATTGTTAAAATAAAAGCACTGGCTCTTTGTGAAAAATGGAGAAGACGTACGGCGCAAAAAATACTGTATAAGTACATTACAGCAGTAATCCACACACAAACAGCTTCTGCATAACTGCATGTTTCAAGATACAGTGCACTCTACAACAACTTAAAACTCACACAGGCATCTCAAACTCGTGGCCTGGGGGCCAAATGCAGCCCTCAAGGCGATTTCTGGTAACCTGGCTCATGCCAGATTGATATGTGTATCACTCTGAATTAGTTCTACACATTATTAA
This sequence comes from Rhinogobius similis, assembly GCA_019453435.1. Lineage (NCBI taxonomy): Eukaryota > Metazoa > Chordata > Actinopteri > Gobiiformes > Gobiidae > Rhinogobius > Rhinogobius similis. The sequence continues at coordinate 31,136,561 of CM033632.1, forward strand.
CCTGTTGATGCCGTTTGAGAAAATGTGTAACATCATGACGAACATTTGAACAAGTCGAGAAATCAATAAATCCAGCTAAGAGAAAAGTACAGACTTCTTCCTCGGCCTCAAATACACAAAGCACTTCTATGTGCACGATTTTAAAAGCAAAATAGTCCGTAAATGTGGCCAAAGTACGTCCGTTGGCGCCTTGTTTAGGTTAGTCTATTTGACTTCCGCCCAAACCACAATGCTGCGCTCTTATTGGTGCACCACACAGCGGTCGGTGCAGCCCTAACAGCGGCACACCGCCCCCGATGGATGCTCAAGAGTTTGTGAACTCACAAATATGGCGAGAATTCATATGGCAGGGCCAGGTTAGAGTTCTGGTGGCCCCTAGATGATTTTTATTTGTATAATAAATGGCCCTCTGAGCGCGTAGAACCCGTTAAAACTAATATATATTTATATATATAATATAATGCACTGCGGCATTAGCGCCTACATGGCTCCTCCCCCACTGATCACCCTGATAGATAAACACAGCATGGATACTCTGCACTTCTACAGACTTTTCAACTTTCCTCAACAAATAAATGGACAGAGAACAGGTGGGGTGTGACAGCAGGAGCTTCAGAGAAAGAATGTCAAAGTGGGAGGGGCCTAACTTTGGCAGGCTAGGCTTATCATTTCTATCGACCTTATTCTGCCCCGCCCACTTTTGCCGTTTTCTGCACTTCCGTCTGTAAACGCACTTCCATTTGACGAGAACTCCGTTAAAGCTAATGATGAACGAGGGAAAAGTCTCACCGCTAAAATGTTACATAAAGTAGGTTGATTTGTGTAAAATGTTTAATGAACACGAGCAACAACAAGTCAACAACACAACGATTTCCTGGGCGACCTGAAAACGGCTTTTTAGTCCATGTAGAACTTATTTTCTGTTGAGCTCGTCTGCTCCATGTAAACTAATACAACAGAAACAAGACGGCGGCGCGTAAGGCAACGTCCGAAATAAGGTGAATATTCTAAAATATACCAAATATACCTTGTAAATGTAAAACTTCTGGCAACTAAAATCTCCTATGTAAAGATTTTATGGGTCAGGAAAACATGTTTTAGTGTGTTTTAAATCTGTCTGATGCAACCCCCGACCAGCTCTGATTTTCTAAATTCTGTCCTCTCTCAAAATGAGTTTGAGACCCCTGTTCTAAAGGCAACTGATTCCAAAGATGTGGGGCAGAAACAATCCCTGGTCCCTGTGAAAGTTGCGTTTGGTTCGGGGGACAAAAAGTTCGATTTAGTTTTGAATGGCATGAAAGAGATGGATTGACAAAAGCCACAATTTACAGCCTCTTTTAGACATTTTTGGTGAAAGAAATGAAATATCTTTATGCATATTGTTGCAAGTACCATTTGTATTTGTTAGAGCTGTATTTTTCAACCTTTATTGAGTCACGGCACACTTTTTTGGTTGAAAATGTTCCACGGCAGACTACTAAAATGTTACCAAATCACCCCAGTTAGAATAACGTTTGTTTTTTTTACGTTGCAAATATTGTCCATGCCATTGAGCCTGGTTCTTTAGATTTGAAAATGGTGTCTGTTTATCTTTCATTTTTTGTAAGTAGCTCAGAACACTCCTAAATGGTAAATTCTTTAGTTAAATGAATCTGTCATTTTCTGACGGCACACCTGGCAAAACCTCAAAGCACACTAGTGTTCCCGGCACACTGCTAGAGAATGAAGATGTAAGAGAAATAAGCACACACGGATGGTATTTTAAGTAAACGGAACTCTGTGCTAACTTGTAACAGTATTGTGCCATTAGCTTACAATATCTTTTGAATGTTTTGGAGGAAAAACAAATACATCTGCTTGCATCACCTGCTATTTGTTTTCTGTTACAACCTTTGTTGCATTTTGGGTCTAAAAGGCATTGTTTAGTTGCTGAGGCTTAAAGCTGGGGTACATTTTGTGTTTCCCCCCCTCCGATTATGAAGTATTTAATGTCAACCTGGAAGTAAGAACTGAAAGCAGCGCTCTGATTGGCTGAGCGCGGGTGGTCCACATCAGTTTCACTTTTTCGCCTGTTTCAAAGCTTTTTTAAAGCATTTGTGCGGGTGTGAATATTAACAAAGTGACAAAAAGTTAGTGAGAGTTACACTGATTTTAAAAAACTACTTCTGGTTTTGTGGTGTTAAGTTAATCGATTAATCACAACTAATCGAGTATAGAAATGGTTGTCAACTAATTCAATCATCGGGTAATCATTAACTGGTCTATACACAGACTCCAAAACAGTGTACAGTGCTGAAAGAAGAGGTTTTGTTACAGGAATGACACAAAAAAACATATAGGAAACATAGAAATTGTGTATTTTTGCTTAAAATCCTTGATCATGTAAAAATATTCTCCACCAAGCAGTCGTCAAACAGCTTCACTTCAGCTTTGTCTGGGTAAAATTAAGCCAAATTCGCGTTTAAACAACTAATCGATTAACCAAAGGCAAAAAATCGCTTGACCAATCAATTACCAAAAAAAAAAAAAAAAAGGTTACTTGCAGCTCTAGCTAAAATCAGGTACCACAGCTTTAAAGTACTTTAAAGTATAAAAGGTTAAAGTACTCATTTTACCAAAACACAGTTAAGATTTAAGATTCTGCTAAAGAATTAACCATTTTTATCCCAGTTTGGTAATTTTTTAGGTTTAAAATTTCACTTCCTGGTTGTGAATCATGACATCACACTGTAACCTAGCAACCATATCGTACACTGGACCAAAACTCCTCCTCCTAATGTCACAGAAATTATGATTTCACAAATAAAAACATATGGTAACACCTTTATTTTGTTGAATTAATGCTCAAATGATCAGAGAAATGTTTTTCGTGGTTGTAAATTGTCCCTAGTGTGTCTCCTTAGTGTGATGTCATCATGTTTTGGAACTTTGCTCTGCTTCCTGTAAATTTCAACCATATTTTTCTTCACAAACTGACTCTTGATTGGCGTAAAACTATCATATATATTTACAACAGGTTTTTTTTATCCAACAATTAAAGTTAAAACTAGAATAACCTTTCCGCAAAATGTTTATCCGCACTCATTCTATCCTACAGGAGTTGCAAATCCATTTGAACTGATTTCACCTTTGTTCTTGCAGGTAAAAAGTCCCACCTGAGGAAGACCACCGAAAAGAAACCGCCCACTAAAGAGTCCGTGGCCAAACTGCAGCAATCCCCAATCTGGAAAATGGAAAACGACTTTTACGAATTCGCCCTGGAGCAGTTTCAGTTCGTCCGGGCCCACGCCGTCCGGGAGAAAGACGGCGAACTCTACCTGCTGGCCCAAAACTACTTCTACGAGAAAATCTACCCCAAGAACAGAGACAGGAAGTGAACGCACACATTTTTGGAATCCGTAACACTGACTAAACCAACCATTTTTAACCGGACAAGTGTTGACATTTCTTGCCAAACGCTGTGGGGCGAAAAAACGAAGCTGACTACATTTCCCAGGATGCTTCACTTGGATTGGAGATGCCTCTTGCCGTGTGCCGTTGGTGCAGAGACATGGAGGCGTTTCCCGTTGGCTCCGTACTGTTGTGTTTGGACGGTTTTAAATGTAAAAATAAGATGCCTCATGATGGTGGCAGTTGTGGGGTTTAAAGGGGCTGCTGGGACATTGGTTGGTTGTGGTTTGAGTGACATCTAGTGGCAAATGTGCAAAACGACATATCCAAACCTCTGATATTTTGTTTTAACATCAAAATAAGAGGAAATACTATCTCAAAATGGCAACATGAGCCCATAAATCAAGGTTAATTCAAGTAACAAACGGCAAATCTAAATTATAAACAAACTTAAATCATATCTCAGCATCATAAAATGGAAAAAAGAGGTGACAATACTACTAAATTCATTCTTAATATTCTTAATTCAATGAGGTTCTTTTTTTGGATCAGAGTTTGTGTCTTGTCAGCGTATTTACACAGATTTTGACACTGTTTTCCTCACTGTAGAGGCAGGACGACAGCGCCATCTGCTGTCCGACTTCTTCCAGGGTTTGTGAGAGTAAAAAGGCCCCCTCGTCCTGGTTTATAGGTCCAAACTGTCTAGAAGGGCTGTTACTAACCGTTTATTTTAGTTTTTTCTTATTAAAAATGTATAAAACAAAACAAAAGACAAACAAGACCAGAGAGACCCCATGAAGTAAAAGTTGAATTAAATATAAAAAGGTCGACAAAAGACGTCCAAAGAAAATTAAGCATATTTAATCCAAAGTAGGCATTCTGTTTGATCAAGTCTTTCACAATGTAAATTCCAAATGTGATTTTTTTTACGTATGTCTGGTTAAATTTGCAGTTTGTATCGGCCATTTCTTTCCAGGTATCCATTGATTGTATCCATGACAGGAGTTTTGAGGCCCAAATACATTGTTTTGAAATGCACTGGGACGTCAATGTTAAAAGCAGTCTGGAGTGCTTAGTTAATAGCAATTATTTTTCCAATTAGTCGACCAGCCAAATGATTAATACTATTATTCATTGAGACGTTTAATACATTTTTAACCAAATAAAGTGAATGAAAGCATCTAGATAAAGATTATTTATGATTTATTTATGTCTTAGTGAGGAAAATCTGAAAATTAATTGAACAATGTTGCTGTCTTTATCATACAGTGTACTTTTGGAGGTTTTTTAGAGTCTGTATAGTCCATTATGAATCATTATGAAATTAAACGGATAATATTTAATCTAATCTAAATACAATTCTTTTTTAAAGTTGACCAGTTGATTAATCGCTGCAGGGCTATTGTCTGGTGTGAAAAACAAACAAACTCTGATCTGAAAAAAGAACAGTTCAAATATCTTAAGGTTCTTGTTGAAAAAGAAGCAAATTTGTGACAAATCTTGTGTTTTATAAAACTTTGACCTCTGTTTTCTACTGTGCAAAAGGTTAGGGCAAATTGTTCCATAATTATTGTGACAGGAACACAACCTCTTGGTAAGGGGGAGCATTATACTTTTATATTCATATTTTTGTTCTCATTCAGATATGGAATGTGTAGATTTAAATTTCCAGTTGTGATTCTTTAACAAATTTGAGGAGGAACCTAAGGATGGCCGATACTGACAGAAACGAATACCTCGATACTTTTTGGAGTTTCCCGATGACGATGTTCATTATGTCAATCAACAAGAATGTGTTAAAACATGTCTTTAAATGTTTTAGTTGAGATTTAATCGTCAGACAAATGTGAAATATCTGTAGAATGAATCACAAAAGTGCAGAAGCATCACCTTTTTACCTTTATTTGAAAGTTTACAACATAACTTTTTTCACTTTTAATCAGCTCTTTTTAGCATTTTCTACTATAAACGATACACTCAATATTCAAATTTTGCATATCTCCTAAAAAACAATCTTTTAATACGCTCTTGTAGGGCTGGGCGATATGGCAAAAAGGATTATGACGATTTTCTTGGAGCCAGATCATGATTTTGATTTTATCACGATTCATGATCACATTGTATTTTTCTATTGCCTTTAATAGAGAAAAATATCTAACTGTGATTTTTTTGACCAGTAGGTTTGCGGTTTATGTTTTAATAATAGGATTCAGTTCAAATTCACATTTTAAACACAATTTTGTCACTTTTGGTCACGTTTTTGTTATGTCCAGTTGTGTTTCTCATATTCTCATATTCATTGTCACTTTTAGTCGCATCTTTGTCATTTTTGTCTCGTTTTTGTCGCATTTTTGTCACTTTTAATCACGTTTTGGTGCATCGAGTCGCAGTTGTTTGTAGGCACATTTTTCCCGCTTTTGAACACTGTGTTGGTCGCGCTTTTGCCGCCTGTTTCAGAACACATTTGTACAAATCCAAACTACAGCGTCAGCCGTTTTTATTCAAATCAAAGCAGGACAATTTGTTGTTTGTTGAAGAAATTATTGCACTTCAAAAATGGTAGCCTTTACGATTTGCTAATTGCATCCATTAAAATTGTGATTTTGTGTTGATTTGGTTTAATCGTGCAGCCCTGGCCTTTAAGAGGTAAATAAAGTCATCTGCTCAGAGGCTTCAGAGGCTAAACAACAGGAGAAAAAGTGTGTTTGAACAGACAGCTGCATTAAAGAGACAAACAGTCAATCACAATACAAAGGTTTCACAAAAAATAGCAGATTGTCACAGGGACCAGCTCACGATTGGATTTTTATCACCGTATCGCCCAGCCCTGCGCTCTTTTTTCACCCACGATTCCTTGGGTTAGGGTGTATTTATTTGACCTTTCTGTCCCATGTACAGCCACTCTTTAAACGCCAGCCTGTCTCCGTCCTGAAGAGTATGACCCTGACTACTGCGGCGACATGAATGACCACTTTTTTATAAAACCGAATGTTGTAAGGACTGTACATTTTCTACTGAGCTGGTGGGCGTCTTTGAATCTTGTACATTTTCATTTGAAACGAGAGGAAGCTTTCTGCGTGTTTAGCTGCTGCTGCTGCTGTAAATATTGAACTAGTTTACACAGTTGATTTCGGATTTAGTAGTGTGTAAAGTTAACCTATTTATACCGTCAAATAAGTAGCCTATGTTCGTGGGTTTGCTCATCTACTGTTATCTTTCACTTGTTTTTATTTGTCGGGTTTTGTCACCGCTTCCAGGTCCAAGCGACGCCATCAAACAAATAAGACAAATAAGATGAGTTCAGCCAACAAAATGTGTAAAGGTCATTGGCGGGTGTTTCAGTGTTAACAACCGAGCCAAATAACCCATTTTTATTCACTATAATATCTACAACTCCAACAAAAAAGACATTTAAATACAAAATCTTGCCAGTCCATGTTTTGGTTGTGCTTGTAATTGCGAGATGTACTTTGATAGCTGTAAAAGCAGTTTGGAACTAGTTATGGCGCTTAACTCTAGCGTCCTAAAGCTGTGTTAAAGGGGCTGTCTTACCAAAAGTTAAAGTGCACATGACAGGTTCTCATGTGTTTCTAATTATTACTTTATTTGGTGGGAAAGTAAATATTTATCATAGTTTTACATCAGTCAAGTGGCAGTTTGTGAGGAAAGATTGTAAAATTAAAAGTTGAAAATACCAGGATGTTATAAAACAGAATCCCTTCTATGTCATAAAATCAATCAAATCAATAGGTGACATTCCATTGAAATTGCAGGGACAATTGCTGCTTTCATGTGGTCCTTGGGAACTGTTGGAAAATGTTTTTCAGTCGGGAAAACTACTGGGGAAGCAGCTGCCCAACTGCAACACCTGACGTCACCTGCCGTGTGGAGTCGGATGAAAAGCTGTTGATTTCTTAAATTATGTATGCAGTAATAATTATTGAGGTCATTGAATAACGTTACTACAGTTAGAGGTTTAATGTGAGTCATGTATATCATAAAAGCAACACATTTGTCAAGACATTTATCAATTACCAATGTACCATTAGCTAGCTAAAGAAGATATGTGATAAGATGTTTTACAAAACAAAAACAAAACAAATGTTAGCTTTTGGGCATGCTAACAACAACAACAAAAATCACTGTTAGCTCTATTCAAATCTGTAAGAAAGCGGAGTTGGTGATTTTATTATTGGTGACATCAAGATCCTAATTTTCTGAGATAAAAGCACATGAAAACAATAAAGTCAGAACCCAGACATCTCATCTCAGAATCCAGAGTTCGAGAGGATCACGTGAACAAGGCCAATTTAAATGCAACAAACACTATTTTCTGACATTTTAAACAATCATTTAACAAAATTAAGGGTATTATCAAGTAATCAAGTTTTCTTATTTGTCAAGTCATCACTATTCTGTAATTTATATGGCTTTTGGGCCATATTTACAATATGTTTGCTAGCTAACAGTTGTGGAATTGTCATGTGTGCAGCCCATGTCCAACCAGGAAGTGGAATTATAAACCAAAAGGGGAAAATAGGTAATTTTTAAGTAAAATCTTTCATATAATCATGTTCTCTGCGTTTTAGTGAAACCATAGTCTAACCTGTCATATGCACTTATGTCAGTATCAAGTATGTACCTATAAGATTGCAGATGAAACAAGTAGACTTACTTTTTCAACAAAAACATATTTTTTTGTATTTTCTATCATTTTTGTGGCCCAGTGGTTAGACTAGGGCTATTCAACTTACGGCCCAGGGGCAAAATCAGGCCCTCCAAGGGATATGATCTGGTCCTCAACCCATCTTCAAAAAATACAAAATAATTACCCATGGTTACTCTTGGTTTAGTCCTGGTTTTGACCTGGTTTAGTCCTGGTTTAGTCCTGGTTTAGACCTGGTATAGACATGGTTTAGACCAGGTTTAGTCCTGGTTTAGACCTGGTATAGACATGGTTTAGACCTGGAATAAACATGGTTTAGACCTGGTTTAGTCCTGGTATAGTCCTGGTTTAGACCTGGTTTAGTCCTGGTTTAGACCTGGTTTAGTCCTGGTTTAGACCTGGTTTAGTCCTGGTTTAGACCTGGTTTAGACCTGGTATAGACATGGTTTAGACCAGGTTTAGTCCTGGTTTAGACCTGGTATAGTCCTGGTTTAGACCTGGTTTAGTCCTGGTTTAGACCTGGTTTAGTCCTGGTTTAGACCTGGTTTAGACCTGGTTTAGTCCTGGTTTAGACCTGGTTTAGTCCTGGTTTAGACCTGGTTTAGTCCTGGTTTAGTCCTGGTTTAGTCCTGGTTTAGTCCTGGTTTAGTCCTGGTTTATTCCTGGTTTAGACCTAGTTTAGTCCTGGTTTGGTCCTGGTTTAGTCCTGATTCAGTTCTGCAGATGTTGTTAGAGCCTTTCGTATTACATTTATTTCATATTTCAAAAGCGTTTCTGGCCCCGAGGACAAATCCATCTGATAAATCTGTCCCTCAGTAAAATAAAGTTGAATAGCCCTGGGTTAGACTAAGAGTGCACACAGAGGATGAATTTGAGTTCCATCCAGACCAGTCCCCGACAGTTTGCTGAATGTGTCTTAGAGTTCTCCTCCCAGTTATCTGTTCCCAAGGGCCAAAATATCTCTGGACACACAGTATATTTTCCGTTCTTAGGTCTCCATCCACCCAAAGTCCAATGTTTCTGCCAAAGCAATCTCGTTTACTCACGTTGTGCTTTTTAGAATTTAATGCTGTCTTGACCATTAACAACTGTTTGCCAAATTGCTGAAGTTGGTGCTCATTAAGTGATTCATTCTAGGTGACCTGCAAGCGTGTCTTTTTGGGCCTTAGTAGTTCATTTGCACTTGTACAAAAGCATATTATGTTGTTTTAGGTTTCAACATTTACAGTCTGACTGAGATGCCATTATTATCCAAGAAGGTTTGGAAGAACTGTATTGAACTGTATACTCATGTAGTCCCGTCGTATCAGATTTGCAGCTCAGAGTGGAAGGGGTTAACTGCTCATTGTGCCTTTACAACCTGATGTCCTTGTGTTGCAGACTGTGTTCATCTTCTGATTGCCAAAAATACATCAATAAAAAACATAAAAATAAAGTCATATGTGTGTTTTTATTTACCTTCAAGACCTTCAATGGGGCTAATAACAGATTGTGTTGAAATAATTGACAAAATAGGCCCAGCAGATTGTTTTGATAGTAATAAAATCTTCAATTTTGTTGTACGGATATTGAAATATTAGTAAGCTAAAATAAACGTACTAAAATTCTGATTTTTCATGAAAGCATACCGAGTGTAAATACTGAGAGCTACTGGAAAATACACAAACTAGGACCTCACTGACCTCAAAATGTGTCAGTACAGATCTATTGCCTAGTAACATGACAAAATGGAGTCACAACATTTCCAAGTCTATAACACGCTGAACAAAAATATAAATGCAACACTTTTCATTTTTCATGAGCTGAACTCAAAGATATGAAACTTTTTCTATAAACACAAAAGAAATGTGTCAAAATGTGTCTTACTGAGTGTCTTATTATTAATATATTCACGTTAATTTTAATTTAAACACAATTAATGGCTGTTCTGAAATGGGGCAGGGAGGTTTCCATCAAATGTCTGTCAAGTTGTTGGATATTTGCAGGAACTGGAATACTGTCGTGTACACCGATCCAGAGCATCCCAGACATGCTCAGTGTTGCATCACGGCCCCGTGTTGCAAGGGTCTGAACACAATTCCTGGAAGATGAAAACATTGCACTTCTTGCATAGCCAGTACTCACCAGACATGTCACCCATTCTAGTGTGAAGAGGAAAAGTCTAACATCTTTGAGTTCAGCTGATGAAAAATATGAACAAAAATAAAAGTGTTGAGTTGAGATGGGGGCAGGTAAAATGATTATTAATATGACATTTTTTGTTGCAATATAGAAAGGTCATGTCCCTAGCCACTAATATGAATTATATGCAGTATATTTATATTTATATAATATTTTTACAAAAAAAATAGAAATATTAATGTTTTTAAAAATAGACAACTCTGTCCAAACATTATAGAACATGTATTTTATCCAATTAAACTTTTGTGCATTTTATATCGTGTATTGTTATTGTATGATCTTTTAAGTGTAATTCAAGACGTGGAACCTCAGGAAGACTCGCCAGTGCGTCAAGGCAATAGCTGTGGATCCTTCAAACAATCAGCAATATCTAGTATTTGTATTGTCATGCAAAATAATTATGTTTAAAATGAAATGAGCGCATCCTATTTAATTTCTAAAACGAAAAACTTTCGTCCCTGGGTGGGCTCGAACCACCAACCTTTCGGTTAACAGCCGAACGCGCTAACCGATTGCGCCACAGAGACTCGTGACAGCACCTAGGGGCGGGACTGTTTCTTATAGGTTAACAGAGCCGTCACTCTGACCAACGACGGTAGTGGGAAAATCTATGTAATAAAGCATTCAATCGCTAGATGTCACTAAAAGACCAAATCAACGCTCACAACTATCTTCTCGGGATCTGTCCACTGTTCTGCCGCTGTAATCTCACATTATGGTGCGCAAAATGAATGAACAGAAGACAATACAACATTTCATTTCATATTTGAGACTTTCTTTCAACATAAATAAACAGAGTGTCAAGTCTTTGTTGCATCTATTGATGGTTTTTCAGATGTCACACTCTCAGGAGCCAGTTTTCTCCTGGTTTACAGGGTATTTACGATGTATGCATAATATATAGGCATAAATTAAAAAGGACACATCATTTCATTGTAACTGAAAAAATAAATTAAAATAAAATAAAATACAGAAATAAAAGTGGGGAGACAAAACTAATTACTGAGGCATTGAGACACTGAACAACGTAAAAGTAATTCATGAAATTAAGTCTAAAGTCTACAACTCTGCTAAATATTTAGTTTGTACCTGACATATAAAATTTAAAAAAATCAAGTAAATGGTTAAAGAAAACTCAATAAATAACTAAATAAGATGTTTCCAAGTCTATTTGCGGAGAAAATGTATTGTTGTGCAGCTGAAATGTCCTAAACCTCCAACTTCCATTAGCTAACAAGCTAACTAAACTCTGCACAGTCGGAGCTACAACAGAGAAACTACTTTTTTTCGGTTGGAGCATGGTATTTTCTTCACATATATCTAAAAGGTAAATAGACAAATGTTGAACCCGATCATTTACATCGCTACATGGACAGATATTTGCTTTCTACTGCCCCAATCTGTATTGAATTGGATTGACCTGGCGTTTTAGAATGTTGTGATGTCATTTGAAAGCCAGCAATTCAAATAACCAATGCAAATGTTTTTTTCGAGAGCTGCTGCTGCTGTCTGCATGTTGTGTGTGGGCCTAAGCACGCAGTATGAGTGAAGTCCAGCTGTCTCTCAGGTAAACACTGGAGAAATCTGATTTCTGTTTAACATGGCTGACTCAGTGGTCTCAACAGCTTCTTCCACACTGTAAACATTATGTCATAGGTTTTACAGTAAGTGGGTGGCATAGCTCCAGATCCACATAATACAGACCTACATGGGAAGCTAAAGGAAAATGCCAGCTTGCTTAGGGGCTAATAAATAACTGTGATTTCCTTACATTTGCCTTGCATCACTGTTATAGCAGATGTGCCATTATATCTATCTGAAGTGTAGCGGGCAGACATAAACCACCATTGATGACCGCTCTTCTGAAAATCCATGGGTTTGAAAAGAAAAAGAAGTTAGGACTGTTGCCATAGTAAACAAATATCTTTTGAATGGGAATTGGTGGCTTTCCACTTCTAGAATGTGATGATGTCATGCTCCCAGATGGGGCCCAGAGCTATTTTTTTCCTGTTAATAACATTGAACTTTGGCATTTCAACCTCATGATTTCTGCCAGCGACTAGACCCAAGAACTTGCTGTATTACAACAACAAAAAATTTATTTTTCATTTTAGCTACCCCCCATTTGTATTAAATATTATTGGCCGATAGAATGCTGTGATGGGATAAGAAACCCCGCAATAAGTCCTCAAAATCAATGGCTATAAAATCAAGAAGGCCTTGTCTGAAAAGCAACTTTGAACCCCTTATTTAAAGGTGTACTGTGTTTTTTGGGAAGGTCTGCTCGTCTCCATGGAGCTGTTATTGCTTTTCCTGGAATGTTCTTAGTATGGCATTAAACTTATTTGTCTTGCATTTAATATTGCTTGAAAATACCTTGAAAACATGCATTCTTGTGAGCAGGGTTGCCTCTCCATAAATCTGACTTGTAAATTAACTTGGCCTGTTCCTCTCTTAACGTCATACTGTGAAACAGTCCATGCACAGCAATTACACCAGAATAGATCATTCACTTAAAAAAGTTACATAGTGCACCTTTAATGGGGCCCTACTCCACAACTGAAATGTCTGCGCCTCTTTTGGTTTTCTTTTTCACTACTGCCCCCCTCTTTGCCCCTGGATGATTGCGAGCCGCGGCGGGATGAGGTAAGCCCGTCCTGTGAAGTTTGTGGGTCACATGTGCAGCTGTGTGTCCGGGGCAGAGCGGCTCTGGGCGGGCGTCTCCACTTTAACCACCGCCTCTTTTCTCCAACTGCACTGGGACAGTTTAGATCAGAGCTCCCGGTTCACCCTCCTCTGGCCAGGGACCACTACGGGACTGCGAGCTACAAGTGTGAACGCGGCATGGGACGCCTTTTGTGCCCGAGATGAGCGACTCTCCGCGGCAATCAGACGCTAGTTTGAGTCGAAAGCGAGGGAAACCTAACGCGAGGCTTGTTTTTGGACTTCCAGGCTGCTCCCCGTAGGATCTGATTCAAAGGCGAAAACCAAGATGGCTGCCGATTCCGTGCAGGTAGGAAAAAGTTGACAACTGTTGCGAAAAGTGTGCAAAGTTGCTTCAGACTTATTATTAAATGTTCCATAATACTTAAAACTATTTGAAACGTGATCGGAAACAGGATCGGAGTGTTTTTCAGCACAACACCCAGGCAAGACCCCCGTTATGTTCTTGGGAATTATCCAGGGATTGAGGCCTGGGTAACAGTTTTCCAAAGCTATCGATCTATTCATAGAAACGCTTATTTTATAATTTAATGTATGATGCTATGTTCCAGTTAGTCATCAATTTTGTATTCATGCTTATATTTATTAAAATTGTACTACTACGAGATCCAGTATCCTACTTAATGAAGGAAAGAGTCTCTGAGATTCTTACGGATTACTAATTATTATTCTTTGTATTAAATTAGTGATCGTACTATGTTCAGTATGCATCAAACAGACAGGAGCCATGACAGACTTTGTTTAAGGCTTATCTAGCAAAAACACGTTCAGAAAGTGTTAAGTGAAAGCGTTATAATTTGAATCACATGACTGGCATAATTGTATATTCCTTGTTTGGGTCTTGTAACAGAACGTACACCTTTTAGTCAACAAATCATTCATATTTACAACTGTACTACTACTACTACTAATACTTGGTTGCAGTCTTTATCACTTCCCATGTAAATTAGCCTCTTAAACGTATAATTGAGCCACATTAGCATAATACAACACTTTCCCTTTTTAACACGTGTTTCTAAGATAACATTTCAAGTGTAATTATAGAGCTGAACCCTGCGTTTAAAGCTTGGTATAGTTATTTATAGCTCACTAAGCATAGAGGTAAACTAATACATGTTTTTGCAGGCTTCAGATAAAGTTATTATAAACCCTTCCAGCCCACAGACACATAATGCTACATCATAATTAGCAAACTAAAAAATAGCCATAGTGCTTGCTAATTGCGCTAAAACGCCTAAAACCGATGGAAAAAATGTTAGCATGCTAGCATTTCTGTCTAATTTATGTAAAATGTTGTTAAATAAGACAGAATGTAGCCTAGTTCATGAATAAATGTTACTAAGCCTACACTACTAAGTACTTTTGACTTTTTGCCAATGACCTTTTGATAGGGAAGGTAATGTTAGTTGGGTTATGCTATTTTTAATTTGTAGCAGAAGTGGCGAGTCTGAAGTACAGTATGCATGTAACAGTGTATAACAACAGTAGAAATTACAATAATAATAAAATTCTTCGTAGATATTAAAATGAGCAGTGTATTTAATGTAGTAGTAGTTGTAGTAGTCAATGTAGTATTTGTAGTTGAAGTGAATGTAGTAGTAGTAATAGTAGTTAGGGTTGTCAAAAGTGTCAAAAAGCAGATACTAATTGCTACTAAAACTTCAAACTGGACAATATTTGATTTGTTTAAAATGACAGTATATTATTTTATTATTATAAAAATATCCTTTAATGTTATCATTTTGATATCAATATCACATCAGTATTGAAGTTAACAACACTAGTAGCAGCCTATGATAACAGGAGATAATAATGATACAGTGCGTCGTAGTTATTAATTAGCAGTAAAACTGTCATTGTTGGTGTTTGGTGTAGTAATTCCAAAAGTACTAGTAGTTAGGGTTGCAAAAGTATTGATAATGAGATACTAATTGACACTAAAAATAGTAACTAAAAACTAGATACTAAAAAGCTGTACAAAAAGCCTCTAAAACTGGACAAAATTTGACCTTTCCTGAACAGTGTTAGAATGATCCAGAGATCAACTATCATGGTAACATAAATTAATATTGATCTGTTAGTTTTGAAAATTACATTCTGTTCTCTAAAACGTGCTTTTTAAAAAGGTTATTATCATTGTGGTATTGAAATCAGTATCAAATGTTGACCCTTTTAATTCAAAATGAGTATTGTGACAGCAGTAGCCTTTAATAACTGTAGAATTGATAATAGTAGTAATACTTCTGATAGTAGTAGCTTTATTTATATATTTATATAGTAGCACTTTTTTAAAGTGTGTTACATGCAACTGGTTTGACATTCCAAATGAAGTTGTAGATGGTTTATTCAATTGTCGTTTTTGTAGGATCATTTTATATATTTCTGCCATTCCAATTTGAAGTAAAAAAAATCAACTTACTCTTTTTCTAAGTTTAAGTAAGTTTTGTGATTAGATCTGTAATATTTTGTTCCGAGTGCACATTGTAAACATCTCCAGGATCATTAACATTTGAGAGAGAACTGAAATAATAACTGATAAACTAATACAAGATACTGCATTTCTGCACTATGAGATTATTCGATAAAAAGACGTGATATTTGATTCTTTGCAAAGGACTGTCGATGGTGATATATTGTGCAGCCCGTAGTTGTAGTAGTAGTAGTTGTTTTCATATGGCTTGTATAAATATAAGATTCTAATTTAGGATATATACACTCTGACAAATCTTTACAAAGAACTGTTCCCATTCTGTGATTGTTCTCTAAAGTTCTCCTAGATCGTGTGTGTTTTTAATTAAAACCATGAGTAATGCCTTCATGTCTTGTCTATGAATAACCATGACTCAGCGATTCTTCTTTAAGGAGTTTCACTACCATGACATCACTCCGAGAATAAATCATCCTGACAGAAAAAAAGGAGAGCCGGGAGATGGGACACTTACAGATCACTAACAGACCCCTGAAACGCAGACGGAACTACTTTTTTTTGACCTTTTAGAAGTCTTAGAATGTTAGTATCTTTTATAGTAGGCAATTTGTAAGATGTGTAGACAAAACGTGTTCGTACTGAGAGTGAAAACAGGTGGCATATTGTTAAGTCACTGATGATGAATCTAAGCTGTTACTGGGTGATATCACAAAGCATTCTCATCCAATTTGTTTTTATTTCAAGATTTATATAATTAATTTTGTAAGGCTTGTATAAACTAAATATGAAAAAACCAAACAAAAGATTATGGTTTGTGTATATAGCATGGACTCTCTCTCCAACATTGTATTACAAGGTAATAGATACAAGACATCGAACGATAAGTTTATACTGCGAGTAATCATTCTTCTCAACATTGTTCAAGTTTTATATCAATTATTAGTGGTGCACAATATTCACCTTATTCCGGAAGTTGCCATACGCGCCGCCATCTTTTTCCGTTGTAGTTTACATGGGGCAGACAAGCTCAATAGAAAATAAGTTCTACACGGACTAAAAAGCTGTTTTCAGGACGCCCAGGAAACTGGTGCGTTGCTGACTTTTGCTCGTGTTCATTAAACATTTTAGACAAAGTAATCTACTTTAGATAATGTTTTAGCGAGAGACTTCTCCCTCGTTGGCCATTTGCGCAAACACTGTTAGCGTCAAACCGGAAGTTCCTTTACTACAAGAGTGCGGCTCGTAGACATAAAAAGAGGCAAAAGTGGGAGAGACGGAATAAGGTGAATAGAGCTTAGGATAAAACATCAATAACTGCCGTTACCATGGAAATTACCATGTTTTTTTGCTGGTGTGCTAAACTTACACAGAAAAACATTTGCCAGAACAATGTAAAAAAGTGAATACAAATCTATGGAAGAACCTGATAAACTGCTGGGTCACTAAGTTTAGTATTTAGCGTCTTAAAATTTCCATCGATTTAACATTGGGCTAACGGAAAATTCTGTTACGTGTGATGTCACAACCTGAGCTCAATTGTCAATAATGACAATGACATATTTATTATGTCAATAACAAAAAAGGATCATATTTTTGCAATCCTTCATAAATGTTCAAAATTGTCCTGTAAATTAGGATTGCAACCAACAAAACTTTTTGTCGACTAGTCAGCAATTTTTTTCTTCCTTTGGCTGCACTACATTAGAAATTACTCTGGTATTCGATGCCTGATAGATCATTTCATTTATATTCAAACAAAGTGTTAGTGTTTTTAGTTAAACTCTATCAAAAGAGACAAAACCTAGACTTTGACCTTGAATGAGGAAAATCAGCCTTTTTCAACATTTTTAAAATGTTTTTAAATTTTTAAAACAGTATAAACAAGTATTTTTGTAAGATGGAGGACCTTTGTGTTATTGTGATATATTTAGTTTGTTGCAATATTGACTATTGTGTCGGGATTTTAGTGCTTAATTGGACTTTGCCATCGATTATGCAACCTTAATTTTTTACAATTAATCGGAGTAGTCAAACAATTATTGCTATTGCACATCAGCATATTTCCACCAGTTAAAGGTTGAAATATGCTGTCTGAAAGCGTCTATGGATAGCATTTACAAATAAAGTACTTTACTGAAGAAAATCAGTTTATTATTTTTTGACATTTTTATTTCATAATGTCACTGTGTTTGTTTATAAGAGGTATTTTAAAGTTTGTATAGTTCAGTTCAGTTATGATGATCAAAATACAATTATTATTATCATCACCTACTCACAATTAGTCGGTTAATTGTTGCAGCACTACTGTAAATGTATATAAAGGTTCAAATTTGTGCAAGTAAACACACAAGTACAGAGAGCTACTCCTATACCTGATATTCCAACTTAGCATTCTTTCAAAATGAGGATATTAAGTGTATCATCTACAATTTGAAACAAATGAAAATTACCTCAAAATGGACAGAAATGTCTTGAGTAATCTCCAAAACAAGAGTAAAAGTGATTTTTCTGCACTTTTGTCATTAATTTCCTGGTTATTCACATTGTGTGCGATACCTGAACCTCAACGAACAACATTTACAGACGCATTTTATCAAATTCCTGATGCCTTGTTAAAATATTGTCCAAATACCTTTTATAGATACTGCAAAAAAAAAAAGAAAAAAGAAAGCTGTTCATTTTTGTCAAGACACAATTTTAACTGGACATTTTGATGTTAGTAATGTGCAGTTTGCTGACATCCTGCTCGATATTATCCATCCACACCTCTCGGTCGCAAAGCCTTAACGTGTTGTGCTACTGTGTGTTTGCAGAGGAGCCCTGCTAAGCCTCAGTCAGACAGGTGCTCTGGCAGTCGTCTAATGCTCCACTGTGTCATGTATGTGGCGCTGGAGAGTTTGGATCGGCGCGTGTTTATTGGCCCCTGTTCTATTCCTGGCCTGTCCGCGCTGCAGCTGGTGTCGGGTTGTAGTCCGCTCGCCCGGCCGTATAAGCAACTGGCACCCGGGCCGCTGCAGTGGACGCCTCGTTTTCCATTGTCCTTTGTCTCATTGGTTGGATTTGAGCTCAAGTCTTACTCCGTGAAAGTCGACAGCTGAAGTTTGAGATTGTACGTTCTTCGTCGCTGCTAAGCGCGACTGTTGTGCCGCGATTCAACGTCGAGCTGGAAGTTTATGCGCAACTGTGAAATGTGCCACTTGACGAAGAAAGTTGTAAATTAATACAGGAATAAAGGAGGATGGAATGTCAATTAGGGCAGCAACAAGTGAATCAATTAATCACAACTAATCGATTATTGAAATGATTGTCAACTAATTATAAATAGTAATCGGATAATTGTTAACTGATCTACTGTATATATAGGTTAGGTTCCAAAACATGCCATGAGCTGAGAAAAGAAGTTTAATGATTGAAATTGAACCGCCATTGCATAAAAATGAAACAGGAAATGTGTAAATTTAGTACATTTGATAAACACTCTTCATAAATGTACTCCACCAGATCCTCAAACTACTTCCCTTCAGCTTCCTCGGGGTCAAATTTAGTAAAAATCTCTTCATCACGTGACTTTTGCGTTCCAAACAACTAATCTATTAATCGAAAGAATAACCGCTAGAGTAGTTGTTTAGCAGAATTATTGTTTGTTGCCGCCCTAATGTCAGTGTTTTATTGTAATGGCAAAATTACACAATTTGTAAAAAAGTGCTGATGTAGAGCAAACAATTTTGGGGTGACATAAATAACCACAGGGTGCACGGTGGCAGAGCGGCTAGAGCTTCTGCCTCTCAATAAGGAGATCGTGGGTTCGAATCCCAGACCACCCCAACATCGTGGTTTCGAATTCTGAACCACCCCAACATCACACGATCTCTCTGGGTGGAGTCTGCATGTCCTCCCCGTGTTACCGTGGGTTCTCTCCGGGTTCTCCGGCTTCCTCCCACCATCCAAAGACATGACTGTGTAGGTTAATTGAGAACTCTAAATTGTCCCTAGTGTGTGAATGTGAGAGTGAATGGTTGTCTGTCAATGTCTCTGTCTCTCTGTGTCAGCCCTGCGACGAGTTGGCCACTGTCCAGGGTGTACCCCGCCTAAGGCCCAAAGTCACTGGGACAGGCTCCAGTCACCCGCGACCCCTAACGGGAATAAGCGGTAGAAAATGAATGAAAGAATGAATAAATAACCACAATTATTTATATATATATTAGCCGATATCCTGGGCGGATATTTGTACTGTTTAGCATATCAGCCATCGGTCTTAAAGGGGACAAATTGTGCAAAATCAACTTAAATTAGCTAAAGTGTTTCCTCATCATGAGATATTATTGGATTGATTCCTGCATGTTTGATTTAATCCTGTATTGTCCTGCAACTGAGGCTGAAGTGCTCAGAAAGTCCTATTTTCACCTACCCCCTGTCCCTGCTCACTCACTTGGATGCGATTATTTAAAAAAAAAAAAAAAACACAAAAAATGAGGCCTCTGAATGATACATGGCTGGTTCAAAATGTAATGTCATCTTTCAAAAATAAAAACACGTAAATGACAATCCGCTGCTTGTTATGGTGAAACGTCATGAAGAGGTGGAGCTTATCAGTTCTGCAATTTTGAACAGAAAGTCAATGGACGTATTTCTATTACTAAGCTGGTTTAGATCAATATTGTGGTTTACAATTAGCAAAATGAAAAAGAAGAATCTAAAAAAAATCTCCAGCTAAGGTATACCGATATTTAATTTTGGCCGACGAGCTGCCAAAAGAATATTCAAATAAAGCTTGTTTGAACACTAAAATGCAAAGAGGAAACTGCACAAAACGTGACTACTCTGCTCTCTTACCCAGTTTGTAGTAAAACAGGTTTGTGGATGAGTTTTGTAGTAAATTCAAATGATGTAAATTGGGGAAAATAATCCAAATTGTTCCTACAAATCTGCCCAAAAATATTGGTAGAGCTCATGGGCTTTTGTTTTTTCTAGATTCTCAACAGTCTGTGTAGACATCAGAAGTGTTGGGAAGCAACTTAATAAACAAAAACAAAAAAAGAGTATTCTAGTACAGTTACTCTTTCATTTGATCATATTCAGTATAAAGTTACATTTATAAAATTAAAGCAATACATGGCAGTACTTTATTATGCAATTTAATCTTAAATCAGTGCAGCATTTGTGGCTCTTGTGGTGAGTGCGGGTGACAATAAATCAGTGATTTGAAACATAAAGATGTTTTTAATCCTGTGTTGCGCTTTTACACTTTTATATAATGCAACCTAACGTGAAAGTATTTAAGTATTCACAACTCAGTACACTCACTGACAGGTTGCCCCAGCAGCATTGTAGGATTGTGAAATGCAGAGGACAAATTACCCTATGGAGACAGTAAAGTGTACCCTTAACCTTGTTTGGAGCATGTATCAGAATAATTTATAAAATACATTTTAATGCAGGTATTCAGTATTTTGTAACTAATATATTTTCAAAATTGTCTTCCTAAAACTGGCATTGACCATGAAAGGAAAAAAAAAACGTAACAGTCGATCTCTATCAGCCGATTAACCTTGACCCTAAAACTAAGACCCGTTTATTGTGTTGCAAACAGTGCTAACCACTTCCCCACTATCATCCGACAGTCACTCACTGACTTGTTATTCATCCGCAACTACCAGGCTGTATTTGAAACCCTCTCATTTATGTAACAAACCAGCATGTTACAAACACACGAGGCTGTAAATGACAGGATGTCCAAAATCCTGCTCTCCTGGAAATGTGACATTAGCATGATCCATCTTTCTATTTTAAGTGGTTTTGGAGCGTGTAAGTATTTTTAAAAAGCTCACGTGGTCCTGAAGTTAACTCCCCATTGTTATATTATCAAAGATGGCGCCTGTGTGCTGTGATTTGTGTCTGTGCATTAAAAACGGCCTGTAACTAACGCAGCCTTCTCATTTACAGAGAGCTCCAACATTCAGCAGACCAAACCCCGCTGACATGAACAAGCCCGCTCCATCCATCATAAAGTGTTTGCATTGTGCTACGAGTGGAAACACTTGCTAACAATTCCTCCCTCTTTTCTTTTCGAAACCAATAGGTCGAGTCGAGTTCCCGTAAAGCGCCTTCACACAGATAAGCTTGTAAACAATAGCTCAAGGAAATTTGACATGCATGTAGTATAAGCAGCTAAACCAGTCTCATCTTCTTTAACGTTTTGTGGATTGTATTAAGAGTGTAGCGGCTGATTTATTTCGAGCTTATCTGATTGGCCTTTTGGGAGTTTCCTTGCATTGTTTGCCTGTTAAATAGACCTGCTCTCTGTCCTAGCGCTGTCCTTACGTTGGACAAACAGCTACAGTTAAGTCGTGTTTGCAGTGAGCTGAAGAAGTTGTGTGTTTTGTTTTACTTTGTTCCGTTCTGCAGAAGCGCTGACCTCTGCGTTACCTCTGACTCATGCGGCAGCCTCCAGACGTGAGGGAGAGCGCGGAGGATAGTGTCCCCAGAATGAGCGCCTATAGGCAGGGGAAAGGGCGTGATGCAGGGCCCGGAGTGGAGGATGTGAGCCAGGCAGGGAAATCCCTGCCCTCTGCATAAGCTGCTGCGCTCACAGGGTTGTTATTGGGCAGAGCTGTTTAAGTGGAGAACTAAAGATGGTTTGTCCTAATTTTTTCTTCATATAATCTGAGGAAATTTAGCCAGCGTAAAAGTTTCAAGATTTATTGCTAACCCAAATTGTTTTATTTTGCATAAAAATGGCTAACTCTATAGTTTAGATTTGTTAAAACATGTTCTGAAACAAACGCCAAAAGCTTGACTTAATTCATCAAGCACATCTAAAAGCAACAAAAATGCAACTAAGAGGGACACAAATGTGTCGACAAGTGACAAAATTGTGACTAAGAACAATAAAAGTGTGACCCAGGCGCAACTACAAGTGACCCAAACGCTACTGAAAATGACCTAAGCGTTACTAACAGTGACCCAAGCGCTACTGAAAGTGGCCCAAACACTACTGAAAGTGGCTCAAGCGTTACTGAAAGTGACCCTAACGCTACTGAAAGTGACCCTAACGCTACTGAAAGTGACTCAAGCGTTACTGAAAGTGACCCAAACGCTACTGAAAGTGACCCAAACGCTACTGAAAGTGACCCAAACGCTACTGAAAGTGACCCTAACGCTACTGAAAGTGACCCTAATGCTACTGAAAGTGACCCTAACGCTACTGAAAGTGACCCTAACGCTACTGAAAGTGACCCTAACGCTACTGAAAGTGACCCTAACGCTACTGAAAGTGACTCAAGCGTTACTGAAAGTGACCCAAACGCTACTGAAAGTGACCCAAACGCTACTGAAAGTGACCCAAACGCTACTGAAAGTGACCCAAACGCTACTGAAAGTGACCCAAACGCTACTGAAAGTGACCCAAACGCTACTGAAAGTGACCCAAACGCTACTGAAAGTGACCCTAACGCTACTGAAAGTGACCCTAATGCTACTGAAAGTGACTCAAGTGTTACTGAAAGTGACCCAAACGCTACTGAAAGTGACCCTAACGCTACTGAAAGTGACCCAAACGCTACTGAAAGTGTCTCAAGCGCTACTGATAGTGACTCAAGCGCTACTGAAAGTGACCCAAACGCCACTGAAAGTGACCCTAATGCTACTGAAAGTGACCCTAATGCTACTGAAAATGACCCAAACGCTACTGAAAGTGACCCTAATGCTACTGAAAGTGACCCAAACGCTACTGAAAGTGACCCTAATGCTACTGAAAGTGACCCAAACGCTACTGAAAGTGGCTCAAGCGCTACTGAAAGTGACTCAAGCGCTACTGAAAGTGACCCAAACGCTACTGAAAGTGACCCAAACGCTACTGAAAGTGACCCAAACGCTACTGAAAGTGACCCTAATGCTACTGAAAGTGACCCAAACGCTACTGAAAGTGACCCAAACGCTACTGAAAGTGACCCAAACGCTACTGAAAGTGACCCAAACGCTACTGAAAGTGACCCAAACGCTACTGAAAGTGACCCAAACGCTACTGAAAGTGACCCAAACGCTACTGAAAGTGACCCTAACGCTACTGAAAGTGACCCAAATGCTACTGAAAGTGGCTCAAGCGCTACTGATAGTGACTCAAGCGCTACTGATAGTGACCCAAACGCTACTGAAAGTGACCCTAATGCTACTGAAAGTGACCCAAACGCTACTGAAAGTGACCCAAACGCTACTGAAAGTGACCCAAACGCTACTGAAAGTGACCCAAACGCTACTGAAAGTGACCCAAACGCTACTGAAAGTGACCCAAACGCTACTGAAAGTGGCTCAAGCGCTACTGATAGTGACTCAGCGCTACTGAAAGTGACCCAAACGCTACTGAAAGTGACCCCACGTTACTGAAAGTGACCCAAACGCTACTGAAAGTGACCCAAACGCTACTGAAAGTGACCCAAACGCTACTGAAAGTGACCCAAACGCTACTGAAAGTGACCCAAACGCTACTGAAAGTGACCCTAACGCTACTGAAAGTGACCCAAATGCTACTGAAAGTGGCTCAAGCGCTACTGATAGTGACTCAAGCGCTACTGAAAGTGGCTCAAGCGCTACTGAAAGTGACCCAAACGCTACTGAAAGTGGCTCAAGCGCTACTGAAAGTGACCCAAACGCTACTGAAAGTGGCTCAAGCGCTACTGATAGTGACCCAAACGCTACTGAAAGTGACCCAAACGCTACTGAAAGTGACCCTAACGCTACTGAAAGTGACCCTAACGCTACTGAAAGTGACCCAAGCGCTACTGAAAGTGACCCAAGCGCTACTGAAAGTGACCAAAATGTGACAATAAACGACACAAATGTGACAAAAAGCAAAAAAGACATTGTGAAACTCTTTTATTAGTTGGTCAAGTCATATTTCAGTCTTTTTGTCAAGTCTCCTGCTTGTGTTAAAAATGTAAACTTTGAACAGAATCCCATTATTAAAACATAAATGGCGAATCTAATCGCAATCACACATACTGGCCAGAAAAATCACACTTCGATATTTTTCCCAAGCCGTGCAGCTCTATCTAAAACATACCTGGAGTTGTATTTAGCTTCATTCACGCTTGTTTGATGACTCCTCTCCTCCTGAGCCTCAAAAGACACGCTGTCGTTCTGAATTTTCCAGTTTTGTGATGTCATAGGTAGGGCTCCGAGATCGTTGATGTTTTTAAGTCCATAAATCCTCGCCACATGGAATTCCTTCTGTAGATGGAGCTCTAACTCAAGTCCTGACGTGGGAAACGTGGGGACAGATATGAAGTAATGTGTGCTTTTGTAGACTGAACTTTGAACAGAATTCTACTATTAAAAACACAATTCTTGCTAGAAAAATTGCAATTCGATTTTTTTTTTGTCCCTTGTCTCATCGTTTTCTCGCGATGACGTAACAAAATGGGATGGAAATCAGTGCCACAGTTTCAAACCAGATGTTAGCGGAGAAACGGTTTAAGTTCTTGGATAAACATAGCGATTTAAAATATCCAAAACATAAAAATAATAATGATCTATGCCTGTCCCGTAACTACAGTATATAGCAGACAACACTGTAATATAAATCTTCTTTACAAGACTTAATGTTGCATAGCTTCAATGTTTCAGTCACTTTATTATAGGCAATATATTTCCTACATCTACAGGGCTGTCTGAACCTAATACTACGTAACGTTGCTCTGAATATGACCGAGGGGTTGCCTTGAGCCTCGTGATATCAGTTCCCAGCAAATTCTCCCCAGTCTTCACCCCCATTTTATGTGGACTTCTTTTTACTGCTTTTTTTTTACTGTCCTATCCATCTGATCCTGCTTTATATGGGTAAAAGATGTAGTTAAGATATTAGATTTCAAGTATGCTTTTTGTGGCATGACTCTTACTTTAAGGAGTGGACTTTATGCAAATATCTATTCAGTTGGTTACCTATTTGGAAATGTACCGTTTAAGCAGTATAAATTCGATAAGGTACTATTTAAACTGTCCATTTTTCAGCAGGTAACTGTTAATGAACGTACTTGCACCACTGCGCGCCTTTACTTTCACACCAGGATCTTCTTGCCTGAGGGGACATTCACACCGTTCAGTAGAAATGACAGCTGAGTTGGACTCTGCTCATAGCTCAGTTATGCTGTCTTGACTTTAGTTCACCGAAACTATTCACTCGGCAGCATTCATACGGATCCATGTGGTTTGAGTGAAAGTCGACTAGTATTTCTTGTCTAGTAAAGGTATTCGTTTTATAACATGTACCCTTGATTTTCAACCAGTGTGCCGGGGAACGCTAGTGGGCCTTGAGGTTTTGCCAGGTTTGCCTTGAAAAGCTGGATGTAATTGACTAATTTTCCATTTTGATGTGTCCTGAGAAACTTCTGCATCAAAAAGAACACAAAACTGTCACTACTGCCTAATTTAAAGAACCAGACAGTGGCACAGATATTATTTGGCTCATTATAAACCAGATTCAATTGCCATAACTCAAAAAAGGTTGAAAAACACATACAACAGTAAGCTTTGTGGATGGACATATTTGGAGCCAGAGGTATTGAATTGTGGACTGTTGTCACTTATTCTGAGAATTCACAAATAGTCATTTTGAATGTCGCAGAGGTGGGTTCTATAACAAAAGAAAATGTGATTCTGTCAACTGGGCAAAAACTTTAAGAACGAAGACATTTTGCAACTGCAGTTTATTCAATCCTTTTGTCCTGTTAACAGAGTTTCATTTTCTTTTGCTATGACTCAATCAATTATGTTAAACAAAAACATATATTTATTATTATTACTTTTTAAACAATTGAGGCATGTTTTAAAATGATGTATTAAAAAAAAACTTGTACCAGGTCTCTATTGGTGGCCCCAATCCCTAATCTCATATCCGTCCCTGCAGCAGAGACACTCAGATTCTGTCTATGAACCATCAGTCTGACTGGACTGTCCCATGGATCTAGGACTGTCCCATTGATCTAGGACTGTCTCATGGATCTAGGACAGTCTCATGGATCTAGGACTCTCCAGAGCAGAGAAAACACTGCAGGCTGCACAAACTCTTGTCAGGAGAGTCCCTGAGTCCCTCTGTTTCATGTAAATGCAGAAAAGGTTTCAAATACTAGTTGAAAACAGACAAAAAGTTCTTCTAGTAAAAGTGTGTGTATGCCCCCTTAATTCAAAAAGGTGCACCTCTTTTCCTTGTTTTATGTACAGCAGGCCAACATTCCCCCAGAGGAACCATCTCTTTATCTTCTGTCATGGCCCTTTCAGAGCCACATTTATCATGTTTTTTGGCTTCCCTCGCGGCACTGCCTGTTGCGTCGCCGCTCAGTCTCCACAATGGACAGCTAGCATTTGTTTTTAGCCCACAGTTAATTTTAGCGCTACTCCTCTCTCCCCCGGTCAGATTAGATCCTCTTCTGAGCAGGGCTGACCTCACAGAGCACAGCCTAAGAGGGATTTGTCCGGCGCTGCTTAGTCCCTTTATCTCAGTGTTGATGTCAATGGGCTGACTGGCTGAGGAGAATTGGTTGGTGGACCGGACTCGAGGCATTCGGAGACGCGTTCAGACCGAAGTTTGGGTAAAAAATCTGGCGGTTTGAAGTTGGAGCTGCTTGTAAGGCGGAGAAGGTGAAGAAGCGGCGGGGCACTGAGTATGAGAGGTCGGGGCGGCTCATACGACCTCGAGATGGAGACGGAAGACGTTGACGACGTTGTGGTAAGAATAGTGAGGAAAACAGAAAGTCTAACATAAATATCTCCATGCATACGTACAATTTGAAATGTTTTGCTTGTGATTGCGCTGAGTTTCGACAGTCAACTACAGCTAGTTCTCTCAGTTTTGGCATTTCTGATTGCTTTGATTGAGCTTTGGAATTGATATGCATTTCTACATTACACCAGACTTTTAGTTGAAAGATTGTGACATCGAGAATCAGTGATGTATAATCGTCAATGATTGGGTTTTTGAATCGAGAGGTCCACAGCCAATTCAGGATTATTTTTGTTTCCATATCGCCCAGCCCTAGCTGCTTGTATTGAATTGTTGATTTAGCTAAGCCCACTCAGTACTGTAAACCATACCTGATTCACAAGGGCTTGTTAAAATGCACGGTTAGGGTTGAAACAAGTTAAATCGATTAATTGCAACTAATGGATTTATGGAAATAATTGTCAACTAATTTAGTAATTGAATAACTGTTGTCTGGATAAAGGTACACTTTATTGTATTTTGCAAGGCTTGGTAGCACCGAAACTGGAGGATGTTACGGTACAAACGCGTGGTGCATTTTTGGAAGGGTTGGGTCTGAAACGGACTCCAAATCATGCCATGTGGTGAGAGAGGAGGTTTATGACTCAGGCGCAGCAGGCGTTACATCAAACACAGGAGATGTGTTTTGTCTGTAATCGCACTCTTATCAGAACAATCTCACGCAGCTTCACTTTATCTGTGTCTGAGTCAAATTTACTAAAAATCTCATTCACGGGCCAATCAAAAGAATAGTCAGAATAATAATTTAGGAGTGCAACTAACGGTTATTTTGTGAATTGATTGAGACAATTGACAAAATAATTGTTAGTTAAATTATGGGTCAACACTGTTTTCAACCATATTGTGACTGAAATGGTGAACAATGTAGCCAGATACTAATTAACAATAAAAAGTATTGAAATGATATACTTATTAATGAAACCAAAATGGTCTTGATCATTTAGGTTAAGGGTTGTACCTGTTTTTTGTTTTGTTTTTTGTTTTAATTAATTTAATAAACTAATTTTGTTTTGCCCCACCACAGATATATTGTGAAAGCAGCTCTTGGTGTCAAAATGTCTGCGTCCCATTAGATCCCTGTTGGCATGCTAATGTTTGTCTGTTTTTCGGGTAAACGATAAACTCTGGTCTGGCCTCTGAAAGCGCTTATGAACTCATTGCTGTGAATAATTAGGATGCATTAGAAAAGTGAGGATTATGGTTGGACCGCTCAAACTGTTAGAAATGCTCTGTTGTTTACGTTATTAAGACTATAAGATTATTAAGATTATTAAGTAATTAAGATTATATATTTGGCACAACACCTTTTTAATCAAGCTTTATTGTCCTCTATGAATAGTTGAGAGCTTAGCTAAAGCTTAATCATGAATTGGGTTGGTTTTGGTGTTAGTTTTGGCTTGGACCCAGGACTCTTAGAGCAAGTGCTTCTGGATGACAGCTCACCATGTTTAACTTAATCAATGTACGAGTGTCCTTTCACCGTCACTCAATTATCAGCTCTGGTTTATTTCTGCAGAAGGAGGCGCTCTCCCCAGGCCATGTGGGACCTGCTGTGAATATTGAGAGGAGGAATTAGATTAAATTGCCACAGGATCGTGCACTTGTGTGAAAAATGATCTTGTGAGATTGCCTTTAGCTTGGATAAAGCAGGGTTAAATGAGAGGTACACGTTTAATGGCAGCATAAATGTAAATTAAGTAAATCAAACATGGTGAGGCCAAAATTGTGAGAATTGTGAGAAGAATCACACCATTTATTTCTACAAATTACTTTATAAATTGTCTTGTTTTGGTCTGCGCAATTCTCGACATTCAGTCAGGTCCAGTCGTCAGTGATATACAGTACTTTGTTTTTTTTAATCGAGCCAATCCTCTGACAGTAAAGGCATATGGTTTGGAGCAGACTTCAGAAGAAATGAGGCTAGTTTAGACCATTTTATTTTATTAGCTAATTCTTAATTTTCTGCATGTCTTCTTTTATATATTTTGCTATTTTATTAATAGTTATGTGTTGCACCTTACCGCCAAAGCTAGTTCCTAGTTTGGGAATTTTGTTCACTGCGAATGGCAATAAGCGCCATTTAAATTCTGGTAAATGCCGCCGTTTAAAAGCCGTTTTATTTAGTTTTTGAAAAGAAAAAAAACAAAAACAAACCAAGATTGAGCAATATGAGGAGTAAAAAAAATAACTGGCCGTTTTGCCCAGCCCTAGACTTCACTTATAAATTTAGTCATTTAGTTAATAGATCAGCCCTGAAACAAGTTTGATTCATTATAGGGCTTTAGTCGACTAAAGAATTTCTTGGTCAACTAGCGCAAGGATTAATCGACTAAAAGCTGACGTGGCACTAGCACAAGCTCTCAGAATTATTAGGTCCTTGCACAAAAACAGCTTTGTACACTTAGAAGTACTAATAAACAGCTTCTTCTTAAGTGGAAAGGCAGATTAAACTTTCCAGTCACTCCTAAAACTCACTCACACTCACTCTAAATCCTTACAATCCTGAAAAATAACAAGTCGACTAATACAAAGTTGCTCTGCAGCCCTAATGCACTGCTCATTTTTCACGACTGCGTAATGTTTGAAATATCAGTCTCTACTTCAGTCCATCCTATTTCTGTTTGATTTTTCAGGAACCAAACATTTCCTGTTAATGATTGGCTAAAATGAAATCCAACCCAGTATACCCTCTCGTTAGCAGAAGTGTTCAGTGCACGACAGGACTAGAATCAACAAATGCCAGCGGTTAAATGAACGCGTTATCAGATGGTGCGCATGTGGAGATACGAGTGAGTGCCTCTTGAAGTCGACTCCTGGTTGTTCTTTTTGTCTACTACTGTTGTGTTAAGTCACGACGTCGTAAAAAGTCACATGTCCAAACACCAACGCCGTCCACATTCCCCAGCGATGTCAATCTCTTGCTACATCTTGATGCATCACTGATAAATGACTATGTTCTTTATTCATTTTGGTCACTAATGCTTTGTACAAATTAAGATTCTGTATTTTATCTTTGTATTATTCTCTAATTGGTAGCAGTTTGTTTTTTTCTTCTCTTTTCTAGTGTTATCAGCACACTTTATTTATTTGCAGGGCTAAATGGCAAAAGAAGATCAGGGATGTTTGGATGACGTGGATGTTTTTTTAGCTGATAGCAACGGGCAGATCTGAGATTTGTCTTGTTGTTGTGGCCTTTAACTTTTATTTTTGCTGAGTTGTTTTAAGGTATACTACAAAAATACTACAACTAGTATCAAACTAGATACTAATCTGCAAGTATAAACGATGAACAAGGTAAAATTTGACATTTCCTAAACCGTTTTCGAATGACTTTGAGCTGTAGGTGAGCTGGTACAAGATTATTTGGTTGAAAATGACTATTGTCTGACAAATTGCATGTTTAATTTAATTTTAGTTGTCGACTAGTCAGCTATTCATTATTTTCGATTAGTCAAGTTATTATTTCTATTGTACATGGAGACTTTTTAAACACATTTTAAGCAAATAAAGATGTAAATATGGTGACTGAAGGTTTATAGATATTTATAGTTGGTGTATTATTGATAGAAATATCAATTTTATCAACGATAAAAACATGGTATTCTTTTTTGACATTTTGATTTAATAATTCTGCTGTTTATAAATGCGCTTTTTGTATGCGTTTGTGTGTTTAGGATGATCAAAATACTATTATTACAATAATTTTTAGTCGATGAATCGTTGCAGCCCTACTGTTGTGGCCGGTAACTTTTATTTGTCGTTATTAGGGCTGCAACGTTTAAATGACTGTCATGACTAATCGACTATGAAAAAGAATCGACTGTTATAGATATTGTATAAAAACACTAATAACAAAGACCGCAACATTATTACATCAGAATGTTAAAAAAGAATACATTGTTTTCATCAACATTACACTTCTGCCATAAATATTCTCTATCTAGAAGCCTTCAGTATCATATTTCAGTATTTTATTTGGCTGATAATGTATTTAAAAATGGTTTCACCCATCGGCTAATCGACTAAATAATTTCAAACTAGTTGACTACTAAAATATTGTTAGTGAGATCCCCAGCCGTTATAGGGTCATCGAAAGTATCTTAAATCAGATACTAAACTGGTATCAAAACTAGATACTAATTTGAGCAAGTATCGATACTAAAACATACATAAACAGGACAAAATGTGACCTTTCCTTTAAACGTTTTAAAAATGATCTGCTTAAAGTGCGTATGACAGGTTTTCATGATTTTCTAATTTTGTCTTTATTTGGTGTATTAATACCTGCTGTAAATATAAATAATAGTTTGACACCAATCAAGTATCAGTTTGTGGAGAAAAGTTGAAAAATCTGCAGAAAGTTATAGGAAGTAAACACACTGATGACATCACACAGGGAGACTAGGTTTGTGCATAATTTACACAAAATAAACTACTTTTTTTGACCCTTTATACATTGATTCAACAAAAAATGTGCCCACATGTATTTTATTTGTAAAATAAATAAAAGATCTGTGACGTTAGAATTTGGTCCAGAGTACAGTGAGGTTGCTAGTTAATTTCCTAGTGTGATGTCATCATTTATGACGAGGAAGTAAAACAAAAAAACCTAAAAAATGGCTAAACTGGGATAAATTTGTGAAGTATTTTTGCCAAATTTAAAATATGTTTATCTAGACTGCATTTTAGTGAAATGAGTATAGTTCAACCTGTAGAGGCACTTTAATCAGGAATGGTAAGACGCAGAAAGTACCATTATTAGCTGTGGGCAATATTGACAAAATTGTACAAAATATACATCTGTTTGATATAGTGTCATTTGTATTACTTGATCGTGTCATACAGCCACTTCATTGTTCTTCTTTCCATTTGGTTTAAAAGACACATGCAAAGACAAACTTTTTCCAGTCCTGCCTTTGACTTTCTTGAATGGGGCGCACACCGACAGCGCGGCCTAAGCTCCACAGTATCTATGACGGCCAGCTTAAACCCATTCAGGAAGTGGCCTCTAATCCCTCTTTAGTAAAAGTGACGTCTTAAAGGAGCGAGAGGCAGCACAGGGGTCACAGCCAGGCTTTGGAACGCTCAGACTTTGGAAAAAGATTGAGTTGCAGTTTTGAGAAATATTGCAACGAGTTTTATGGATGTTGGTTAATTTGGATCATTTTTCAAAATCAGTTGCCAGCGCACATTTTGAATATGTTTGGGAGATATGAACGGGTCAAAACTGTCAGATAATTACTTGATCAATTTATCATTCAATAATGATAGAATGAACAAAAATTTGTAGGTGTCAATATTTATCGTACATACTTTTTTGCACTGACAGCAAGTTTTTTCTTCTCTATGTTTGCGGTACATTTATATTAGAGCTAGGGCTGCTCGATTATGGCAAAAATTACAATCACAATTATTTGGCGCATTATTAAAATCATGATTATTTTGAACAACTGTCAAAATTATTCTGTACAGAAAGTATTTACCAAATATATTTTATTAGTAATGTTTTAGAAAATTGCCTTTGCTCCAGGTTTTGAGGCAAAACTAGTGCACTTGTAATTGTGTAATTAATTGTATTTTCCATTGCAGCAGTTTTGTAATTGAATAGAGTAAAAAACGATTAATTGCACAGCCCTAATTTTAGCGGTATCGAGTTGAATAATTATTCCGTGGACGACTCGATTATAAATATCAGTTTGCTTATACATTGTGTTTTGTTGTGCTCTTTAATCATAGTTGCAAATTAAGTAAAATATTTTGCACTTAAAGGTGCTGTACTTGATTTTTACCTTCTTAAAACCTGAAAAACAAAACAAGTTCATTTTTAAACAGTTTGCAGAGGTCCACATTACTTAACAGAACGTAATTCATTGCAAGTTTATAAGTGCTTTTTATAACTTTCAGAGGCCAGAGCAGAGTTTATCATTACAGTAAAGCTAACAAACATTAGCATGCAAACGTAGCACTTTCTATTTCATGGAGAATAAAATGTTATAATATAATATGACTATAATTAATTGCAGACAGCACACATCCATCTCATTTTGACCCTAACGCCTGATGCACACCGACTCCGGTCCGGCTCCGGTTCGGGACCCGCGCAGGTCCCGTGCGGGTCCCGCAAGACTTAGAAAGTGCTTAAAATCAATGCGCCCTGTCACACCGACCTGGAGCTCTGCGCCGCTGGTCCGCAGCCGCTGGTCTGCGGAAAGAATCCGCAAGAAGTCTATTTTTGCCGGACGCCGCAGCGGTCTGGTGCGGCTTTCATGTCATTTGACGAGTGCTCTCGCGCGAAACCACGTGAATCTACGTGGCTTTCGTCAAAAACGGACCGCAGTTAACCGGAGCTGGTGTGACAGGCGTCTGCAAGAGACCCGCGCGGGTCCCGGACCGCGACTGGACTGGACTCAGTGTACACTAGGCGTAAGAGTTTGACTTTATTACATAAAAAAAAAAAAAAAAAAAAAAAAATCAAGTACAGCCCATTTCTTAAGCTGAGACATTTGAATAATAATGAACAATTTTTGTGCTGATACAGTTGTAAATTGACATATAAATATATTTTAGATTTTTCATCTATGAGGGCTTTTATGTATTTATAATCTGGATATTTTATCACCATTTGATATTTAATATTGGCATTTAGAAATGTTTTTTCCTGATTTCGTTTTTTCCCAGTGGAATGTCTTGCTTCAGATATTTTCTACACTTTTGACGTGTTCTCTCTGGCACTTGCAAATACACGTTTGTCTCTGACCTGTTGCTCCCTGTCAGGTGAACCGGGACATAAATGTTTTTGACAGAAGAGCTGTGGGAAATACCAGAGCTTAAATATTCAGACATCTTTTTATTTCTTCAGTCTAAATTCCTCAATAGAAATATTAAAGAAAGTGAAAAGGTGAACAATTTGGTAATGTTTATGAACAGTTGTTTGTTTCTATTTTTCAGGGGGATACCCGGGGGCAGCCGGTGGCCGAGCGTCTTGGTTTGGGCCATAACCTGGACCTGTCCGACACCATGGTCCAACAGAAACTGGACGAGATCAAGGAGCAGATCCGCCGAGAGATCCGCAAAGAGCTCAAGATCAAGGAGGGAGCGGAGAACTTGAGAAAGGTAGACCTAACTTATGCAATTCCAAAGTTAACGTAGCGTAATCCCTCTTTCCATGTTGTAACGCTATTGGCTGAAATCATTACAAAATCATAATCACACCAATAATGAGGCTTAAAGGGAACATCATATGCATAGTTTCAATCATCTTATAACAGTTTCCCCTCGTCATTGAGCCACTTGTTGTATTCAGAGTGATTCATGCATATTTGAGTGACCTTTATTAGACTCTATTGCACAGGTTACACTGCTTCCTAGATTCCCCACCGATACACCCCCGCTGCCCTTTAATTACTCTGTTTTGCTCGCTATTGTGAACTGCTGCTCTCCAAAAGGCTCTCCAAAGACGACGTAATGTAAAACCACGTCACGGTTTTTGAACCCGGAAGTCGTCTTAGATTGATATTGCAATTTAAAATGTCCAAAAATATAACATGCATCACGGGTGTCATAGTCTGCTTTAAAGGGGAAATATTATGCAAACTTTATTTAACCTTGTTACACTGGTGTTTCCTCATCATTTGTTTCCTCAAAGTTGTATTCTGATTGATTACTGCATGTTTGAGTTAATCATGTATTGTCCTGCAAACGAGTAGGCCTGTCACGATAACAGATTTTGAAGAGCGATGTATTGCTACAGAAAATATCACGATAAACGATAATATTGAAACCACTTTATGCCACAACATAATAACTTTAAAGTTTGAAATTCAGAGCAAACTCTTTTTCACATTAGCCATATCATACAAAAATGAGTTGAAAATTAATACGAATATGAATAAAAAAAAGAGCCAAATGAAACCTTTAAATAGTTAGTTATCCAAATCCACTTTATTTGTATAGCACATTTTATAAACAGAACTGTTTCCAAAGTGCTGCACATACACATACATAAAACGGCAAAACAAAGTATATAATAACAACTCAATTTGATCTTATGGCTTGTAGAACCAGTAAAATCAAATCAAGCAAAAATCATAAAACCATAAAATAGAAATAAATTAATAGAATAAATAAATAAAAAATGATAAAAACACAGAGGACCACACAACTCACGCGGTGTTAAAAGCCAGAGAATAAAAGTGGGTCTTAAGACGAGACTTAAAACACTCCACAGTGGGGGCCATTCGGACCTGGGGAGGCAGAGCGTTCCAGAGTTTGGGGCCGACCTAAGTCTAGTCTTAGGCCCCACGAGCTGGAGCTGGCCCTCGGACCTCAGAGCGCGCGGGGGGCGATACATTTGGATGAGGTCCGAGATGTACTGTGGGGCCAGTTAGCATAATTTATGAGCGTAATAACCTAATTATTCAACCCACTACAGCTGAAATTTGAAGATATTATTGAAAAATAACAAAAGGTTTCCTGGTAGAAAGGACTCTCACAAAATAATATTGTTCCAGTTTTGATTTATTTAAAGATAAGTCAATATAGTAATTATCGTGATAGGACTAAAAATGAAAAGTTTTCGCCTACTCCCCTATCCCCGCCCACATCCTATACTTAGTTATGATAATTGAAAAGGTAAGACTGAATGACACATGTAGATTCTAAAATGTCCCATAGCCACTTTTACAAAATAATGACAAATGACAATGTGTTTTTGTTACGGTGAAATGTCACTATGAGGAGGCGGGGCTTATCAGTTCTGCAGTTTTGAACAGGAAGTCAATGAACCGGTTTCTATTACTAAGTTGTTTTAAATCATCAATATTGTGGTTTACAATAAACAAAATGTAAAATTATGAAAAGTCTATGTATTATGTAAGGTTCAGGTAGTAATAATATTGTGGTTCATACAGTACACTTTATGGTATTGTTACGTCAAGGCTGTTAGAGGGTAATTCTGTACTGTTTTACAACTTGTGATTAGATTGATACAGACTCTTCTCACTCCCAGGTCACCACAGACAAGAAGAGCCTGGCGTACGTGGACAACATGTTGAAAAAGTCCAACAAAAAGGTGGAGGAGCTTCACCAGGAGCTGCAGGAGCTGAACGCACACATCGTGGTCAAAGACCCGGAGGAGCTGCTAGGTAACCTCACAGTTCAGCGGCACATTCTGACAAACATTAACCAGGAAACCGTTGACACAAGCTAACACGATGATATGATCTATCCCAGGAAATGTTTTTTGAGCCTTTCGACCTGATTAGTAGTTGCATGAATGTAGTAATTGTATCTATCAAGGTTTTGCGTCAGGTTGGAAGGGTGTTGAAGGCTGGTTGACGCTGGATGGAATGCTTTTGGCTTACGTGAGACATGCTGCCAGGCTGTGAATTTATGCTTGAGTTAAGAACATGTATTTGGTTTGTCGTCCTGTACCAATATTGATATGATTGATATGATTAAGTAAAGGAGTTTCTAGAAATGTTATACCATACACCCTTCCAGGAGTGATGTGCTTAGAATAGCCGTAGCCAGGTAAACATTCTATCCCATACATTTTAAAGAGGCAGCAAATTATGGCTGCAACAAGCTAATCAATTAATTGCAACTAATCAATTGTAAAAATGGTTGTAAACTAATTAAATAATCGAGTAATTGTTATCTGGTCTATACACAGACTCATAAAGATTGTATGTCCTGAAAGAAGAGGTTTTATTACTCAGACAGAGCAGGAATGACACAAAAAACACACAGGAAACATGTCAATTGTGTGTTTTTGATTAAAATCCTTGTTCATCTATAAATATTCTCCTCCAGGATGTCGTCAAAAGCCTTCTCTTCAGCTTTGTCTGAGTAAAATTCATTACAACTCTCATATTCAAGGGTCTGTCACGTTCTAAACAACGAATCGATTAATTGAAGGAATAAACGCTAGACTTATCGATTACCAAAATAATCATTAGTTGCAGCTCTACAGCAAATAACTGTCATTTTGGAGACACCACAGACACGGTTGTTGTTAATATGTTCATTATATTTGCCACCAAGTAATAACTACCAATATCTAACTTCCAGAATGTTGTGGCCCGCTATGTTTTCAGTGCATTGAGGTCCAGCAAAATGTTAATGTTAAGAACTCTTTATTACAAGCTTGTTAGCACTCCTGCAAATTTTGGCACTAATCGCTAACAATAACAACCTACACAAAACACTTCTACATGTGGTAATGTTTTATGACTCTGGTCTGGTGTTACTCACATGTGGTCGAGTGGTTTTCAGTTGCCAAAACAGCAGTGGATTTTCATAGTTTGTGATATTCAGAGACTAATGCTAACTCTACCATTGACAATTGATTCATTCTAACTCGTGGAATGGTACAGGCTAATGGAATGCATGCAGGTTTTTTAACAAACACTGGACGAACTAAACAAACTTGGGACTTGCTCATTTAAACCTGCTATTCACCTTATTCCTGAAGTTGCCATACACGCTGCTATCTTGTGTCCGTTGTATTCGTTTACATGGAGCAGACGAGCTCAACAGAAAATAAGTTCTACATGGACTAAAAAGCCGTTTTCACACTGACCAGGAAATCGGAGCGTTGTTGACTTGTTGTTGCTCGTGTTCATTAAACATTTTACACATCTACTTTATGTAACATTTTAGCGGCGAGACTTTTCCCTCGTTCATCATTAGCTCTAACGGAGTTCTCGTCAAACGGAAGTGCGTTTACGACAAAAGTCCGTATCTGGCAAAAAGTGGGCGGGGCAGAATAAGGTGAATAAAGGTGCAAGTTTACAAACCAATGCTGCGTTATGTTTTATACAAATACATTTTTGTGTGGAGCAACAAATTGTCCAGGTTATGCTCTCGGTCTGTCAGAATTGTCAAACTCTAACTCTAGATTTTTTTTTTTTTTTAACAATCAAACAATCAATATTAGATCTAAAATAATATTGCACTTAAACAATATAACAAACTAATCTGATGCAGTTGGATTGTGAAAGGTGACTATTTTGCGGGCCTAGCAGCAGCAGCAGCAGTATTTCCTGTAAACGCTCTCGTCAGTATGGTGTGAGAGGTGTACCTACAGTCAGTCGACCCGGGAAGAACAGAGCGCGCTCAGTGTTCAGAGGTGACTCATCCCACTGGCTAACATTGTTACATTCCACATTCCTACAACGCTACAACCACCGGAGGATTGTTCTCAA
Organism: Rhinogobius similis; assembly: GCA_019453435.1. Classification (NCBI taxonomy): domain Eukaryota; kingdom Metazoa; phylum Chordata; class Actinopteri; order Gobiiformes; family Gobiidae; genus Rhinogobius; species Rhinogobius similis. The sequence goes on from CM033632.1 coordinate 31,174,930, forward strand.
GCTGTTGAAAGATCGCCCCTGTGCAGTCCTGGGCAGCAAGCAGTTAAAAGTGAAATCACTAAACATAATAAGTTGTGGTGCTAAACTTGTAGGGCTTTGGAAGAAATTGAACTTTTATCAAGATTCAGTAAGTTGATCTATAGAAAGCCAATACAACGCAATTACAACACAATACTTTGGAACGATTCTATTTGATTCAACACCTCTTTCGCTGAAACTCAGGGTTAGCTTTTGTTTGTGCCCCCATGGTGATATTCCTGTCGTATTTCACTTGATATTTCCATACACTACAATCAGCAGCAGTGTTTACGAAATCTTTCACATTTTAAACACAACCAGGAGAATTGCCCAAAAGACTGAAATATGAACTGACAAACTATTCAAGAATCACGTGTTTTGAATGTTTTGTCACATTATTGTCGCTTTTAGTCATGTTTTGCCGCTTATAGTCACATTTTTTGTCGCATTTTGTCGTTTTTAGTCAACTTTGTGTTGCTGTTAGTCACGTTGACACTTTGTCACATTGTTGTTGCTTTTAATCACATTTTTGTCACTTACATTCACGTTTTTGTTTCTTTTAGTCACGCTTTTGTCTCGTGTTGTCACATTTTTGTTGCTTATAGTTGCATTTTGTTGCTTTTAGTCATGTTATTGTTTTCTTATTGTTTTTGATACCTAGATGAATTTTTCACTCTCTTTGTCACCTGTAGTTACAGTTTTAGTGCTTTTGTTTCATTTTTATCACTTATTTCAATCTTTCAGAATGTGTTTTAACAAATCTAATCTACAGGGTCAACTGTTTTTATGCAGAATAATACAAGAATATTTTTTGTTTGTAGAGGAAATTCTTTCTCTTCAAAAATTGTAGCCTTTGCGATTTGCTAATTGCAACCCTTCAAATTTAGATTTTGATTAATTGTGCAGCTCTACTAGTGTGTATAAATGATTTGTACCTTTGGTAGCTCGCCCTAGATTTGTCTTAAATCGGCATCTAATTGCTAGGTTGTCTCTCAGTTTTAGTTGACATTAGGAAGTCATGACAGGGGAGGGTTTTTGGGGGAGGGAAGGCAGTTTGTCTTGTAAATTATTATCTTAAGTGGGAACAAATTTAGCTGAACTTGTCGACCCTGTAGCTGATAAACAAGGCTTTTTCGGTTGACGTGAGGCTGCAGGAATGTGGCACCGCGATGGAGACGGAGACAGAATGAAGGCCGTCGTCAGCTCATGGCTCCACCGTGAGACTCCTCAGAGCCTCAGGAGAACGCAGAGGAGACAGTCACTCCAGCTCTGAAGCGCCTGTGCTTTTGGTGTAGACTTTAAGGCCCTCTGGTTTGTGTCTGAGGCTCAGCTGAAGCCAGGAAAGAGCTGAAACATTCTGTCATCGCTGTTTGGAAGTTTATTCAAACAAAGACCAGCCTGAGAAAAAACTCTGAGTAATTTAAAGCCAGGTTGGCTGGAAGAAGCAACTGTCTATTCCTACTTGTGTGATTGATGTAGTCCATGTTCTCCAAACTCAATTCCTTGAGCAACACACTTCTCACACAATGCATGTTAAAGTTTTAAGTTTGTTGCAAATGCAGATTGTGCACTCAAAAGTTTACTTGGGCCTGATATGAACCCAAAATACATCTTGTTATTGATCTTCTCAATATACAAAACACGGGTGTCTTTAATTCTGGTATTTATAACTTTTTAGTTTACTCAGAACTCCTGCCATGGACACAATAAACAGATACCTTTGGTACATACGCCTGGCCGCAGGGAAAAAGGCCCTGGTAAGGAATTGGATGACTCAAAATGCACCATCAATCCAAGATGGAATATGGAAATCAATTTGAAGATGGAACTTTCTGACAGACTATCGACAAAATGTGCTATGATTTTATTTTGTTTTATTGTATGTTTTTGTGTTACCTGCGGGTCTTTTATTTTCTTTTCTTTTCTCTCTGTATCATGCTGCATGTTTTAAGTTAGTTTACACACTTATAAAGGGTCTGTAGCAGCCAACTAGTCTTGTTCGTCTTCATCTTCTTCCGCTTATCCGGGGCCGGGTCGCGGGGGCAGCAGTCTAAGCAGGGACTCCCAGACTTCCCTCATCCCAGACACTTCCTCCAGCTCCTCCGGAGGGATCCCGAGACGTTCCCAGGCCACCCGAGAGACATAGTCCCTCCAGCGTGTCCTGGGTCTGCCCCGGGGCCACCTCCCGGTGGGACATGCCCAGAACACCTCTCGAGGGAGGCGTCCAGGAGGCATGCGGAACAGATGCCCAAGCCACCTCAGCTGGCTCCCAGTTCCAAGCCAACTAGTCTTGGAAGTTCCTTAATAAGAAATAAGAATGTCATGTTTAAAGACGTATACCCCGACTCTACAAAAGCCAAATCTATACCAGTGGTTCCCAATCTTTTTTGTCTCGAGTACCCCCTAAGCTTTGTCTCACACTCAGAGTACCCCCTTAACTTGAGACTTCATATTGTCAATGATTACTGTTATAATGTTTGTTTATTTATGGTCCAAGATACTCCAAAAAGATGGGAACTGTACTATTAATGACATTTTTTCCAGATAAACGTACATTTAATCTTCTTTTAAAACCTGAAACCATTCCAAATACCCCCTGGTAATTGCTCATGTACACCTTGGGGTCCCCGTACCCCTCCTTGGAAAACACCTTTTGTAGCTTTTTACCCAAAATGGTGTTCCTTATTACAAACTGGCCTTCTTTATTACCCTTTGACAAGAACTCAAAAACAGCACTCAAAAACCACAGGAAGAGTTAGCCCCTTGTGCTACTGGAATAGCGTTTTTGCTTACTTTGAAAAACATATTATATTATATAATATATTATATATATTATAAATCTTATGTTTGGCACTGCAGTATTGATGCTTGCACAGTCCAATCATTGTTGAACAACATGTTCAATGACTATATGTTCTTTCTGTGTGTGCAGTGTCATTGGAGATGCATGTTTTGGATGACTTGAAGTGTTGACAGTCTGCTTGTTTACACGGGTAGATTAATGCCTCAGTGCATTTGTGTGTACATTATTCTCACATGAACGAGCACACAGGGTTTGCCTCTCCAACTTGCCTCATTTGCTCTTTGTGATAGCAATTTGTTTGGTTGACAACATAATAACACAGGTAGATGAATTGAATCAGACAAATGAATTATTACAAAATCCGAGTGTAAAAAATAATCCAGTATTTCTGAGGCATGATTTTACTAGTTTTTCTTGGATTTTGTTGACTTGACCATGGACATTCAAAGGTAACAGTCATAAGTAGTGTCACAAGAACTGGAGTGACTGGAAAGTAACGAAGTACAAAAGTAAAAGTACTGTACTTAAGTAAAAAATGTTGGTATCTGTACTTTACTTCAGTCGTTTTTACAGTGGATACTTTTTACTTTTACTTCAGTATATTTGAGACGAGTATCTGTACTTTTTACTCCACAATTATTATTTTTTTATTGGACTGAAAAGTAAAAAGTATTTTGAGTTATTCTGAGCACGTTGATTGTGACATTCTGTCTGAGCAATTAAGCAAAAATATACACATACAATTCCCTTCAAAAATTAGTTAATAAAAAAAATTTAAGCTAAATTCTTTACCAAAATTACGACATTTAATACATAAAACTGGTCTCAATTGGCATGAAATACTAATTTACTCTTGAAGTACATTTTTCAAACGGGCACTTCAACACGTTTACTTTTACTTAACATACTTTTTTGCACACATCTGTAATTTTACTTTTTACTACATCTGTAACTTTTCTTCCACTGCTGTCAGGTCACGTTAAAACTATGTATGTTGTCACTGAACTCTGATAAACAATGAACCACATTATAAAATCATAGTATTTTTGCTGGGTATCATCTTAAACGCTGGTCCTTTCACATGTTTGGGCATTCGAACCCGTTGTGTGCACTTTTGGTCCGTCCCGAATGACTCAGGGTTACTGTGAGGGCGGGTTCCCCTTGTCTCCGCTCCAGCTCTGAGCTCAGTCTGGAGGCATTCGGTAGCTGTATCTTGTCGTTGGATGCAGCGCAGCGTGGGCAGGGTTTGGGGCAGGGCTCGGGGCAGAGGGGCTGTTAGGTCCTGGCTCTGACACGGCCCACCTCCCACACATAGGAAACCCATCAACAACACACAAACAACACATTATACAGCCCACTTCTGAGGAAATCTTTTGACATTTGTATCTACTCTTTCACTTGCTTTGGTATCCATGGGATTCAGAAGGGTGAAAAATGTCGACTGTTGCCATAGAAATCAACAATTAAGAGCAAAATATCATACGTTTCTAATGGGGAAATGTCCTCAAAATGTTGCGTTTAACAGAAAGCTGAAACCTATCAATATTGCCCAGAATTGATGGGTTCATGACCTGTACTCCATCTTGGTTCTAGTCCTAATGTAAACTCCAAAGGAAATCTGCATAAACTCTTCGAATACCAGAAGAGTCTTGATCTTTATTGCCAGCTGTGGTTCTGACATTTATACAACAACAAATTGCATCATCCAAAAGTACAGCTGCATTTTAAAACGCACATTTGGCTTTGTTGTAGCGAGTTTTTCTGTGTGTTTGGTAATAGTGCTGCGCTAAATATGTATTACTTTTTAAATGTGATTTTGAGCCTTTAGTGCTTGCTTTGATGAAGGTCTTTGCCAGTTAAACCCTGTGTAATGTCATTCAAAAGCCGAGATATCTGCAGAACGTTAGCAGGAAAAAACAGAGTCAACTTGAACCCATCATTTGTTTGCATGTATAAAAATGCAAAGTACAAAGAGTATAAACCAATGTTGACATGTAGAGCTAGCCTGTTTTCCTAATTTGAAAAATTCAAATTTTGAACCTCAAGGAATGTTCAATATTTTTTTTATTTGTGTAAAGTTACATTTTTAATTTATTTTATCCAAAATCTTCTTGAAATTTTCCTTTTTGTAATTTTGTATATTTACTATACCAGGGATGTCCAAACTTTTTTCTCAGAGGGCCGCATTTTAAACCCATACAGCCACACACGACAATGAAGTGAAAAGGGCTGTCGCTAACGATTACTTTAGTAGTCGACTAGTCAGATGATTATTTGTATTTAAACTTTTTAAATACATCATTAGCCAAATAAAAGTTGAAATATGGTGAGTTAAGACTTCTAGATAGATAGTATTTATGAATGACGTGGCAACAATCAATTTTTTTTTTTTTACTTTTTGTTGCATCAATGTCAGTCTTTGTCATAAAAAGTCTTTTTACATGTGTTTTAGTCTGTATAGTATAGTTAACGATTAGCCGATAATCAAGTTTTATATATCATTTTTTATATAATTGACTAGTCATGCGTAGTTCATTAATCGTTGCAGCCCTACAAGTGAATCATTAAAAATTTTGCAGTTGATGCACCACCACACCTTTTTAATAAGGCTTGGAACATTCAATTTAGGCCTGTATCACCTCAAAAGTTTTGTTATTTATGTTATGATGGCTGAATATTTCCAATTTTACAGTAAAAATAACTACTTTTGAGCCAGTTTAGCAGAAAAAAAATTGGTCTGAGGGCAGCATTTGCTCCCCGGGTCATAGTTTGGACACCCCTGCACCACACTATCAGTTTAAGTGTCTGTACTGGATTTTTCATGGGATAAAGTAAAATTAGTTTGGTATATTGTGTTTTATAATTGAATTTTACAGGGACGTAGTGATGGTGTGGTGTTAGCAGGCTAGTTGTTGTTAGCGTTACCGCTCTGCTTTGTCACTTTCCCTTCTGAAAGTTGTTAAACGTGCTTAGGATCTCAGTGTGGAGAAAAACTAGAATGTTTGGACTGCAGTTTAGTTTGATGTCTTGTATATTTTAAGGTGAAAAATGTGTAGAACAGTTCATTGTAGCACCTCTACCACAGTATTTCCACGGGCTTGCGAGCTTTGACTCTTAAATACAGCAAATCCTACTAAGTTCTAGTATTGTGTGGTGTATTTAAATAACAGTCATAGTGAGCTGTCACATGTTTTTTGCACTGTGGAGTATGGACCGGTCTGACTTCTCATTCACAGGCCTGGGGAAACTACTCTTCCAATTACGCAAGCATAAGTTTCAGTCAGGAAAATATAGTCGAGGGAAAACCTAAGAGGTGGAGCGTTCCTGACTGAAAGCGTATTGGCGATTCGCGTAAACTGTTGCTTAAATAGTCACATGTTTCCTCTCTGCTCGTGTCCTGCAGGTGTTCAAATGAGCCACAGTTTTCATGCAGTAATTACTCTGAATGAATCATACACAGGCTGTTTTTGTTACACATTTGTCGTGTCATTGAGGCTAAGAATAGAAGCAAGAGCAGAAGTTCTGTCCTTGCCCTCAGTTTCTGTCACTGAAAACATGACATTGACAAAAACTAAAACGAAAAATGTACTGCGTTCAACAACCACAAGAAATTCACAAGAAACATTTGTAAGCAGGTTTTGGCAGGGGTTTGTGCTTTCCCGTTGGTTTGTGGAGTTCCCCAGAGCAGAGGCTGAACTGGCACGTCAGGTTTGGAGCTAATGTCAGCCTTTAGAGTGTGAGGACGTTCTGCCTAAAGAGGGCTTTCTCCAGAGGCACAGGTCCAGACAAGAAGACAACACAAGTGAGCTCATCCCGCAAGACTCCACTTTGTTTCTATTTCCATGCTCTGTGGCTCTCCTTTGTTTAGGAAAGGTAAAAGCGGGATGTTTCAGTGGTAGTGTGTCATGCTAAAATTGTAAATTGTGAGAACAGTATGCACAATTCTCAAAAATAAAAACTTACAACTCATTAAAGGACAAATATTATGATAAATGTACTTTTTTGAGCTTTTAACCATGTTCTAACAATGTTCCGTCATCAAAAACATACCCGGAGTTGCTTTTAGCTTCATTCATGCTGATTTGATGAACCCTGGTTAGAAAATCCTCTCCCTCCGACCGTCAAAAACACTTCCTGCTGAACTCCGACCACGAGTGACGTTTTTCCAATAACTGACGTCACTTAACCGAGAAGCATCTTCTGTTTTATGTCCTTAAATCATTGCCAAACTCGTTTTGAGCATTTCTGCTGTCTAAACACGATCACTACAAACTGCTAGGCTCAATGCATTTTTAACTTTTGCAAGCGCTATGCAGTCAGTAGATGGCGCCTAATAGTACCTAGGGAAACCGCAACAGATACAGATGTTAATATTGTGTTTTATAAACAATATTTTTTTATTTCTAAAACATGAGATGCCAAATTTAAGGTACTCAAGAACATGTTTTAAAGGCTAACAATGATACAAAAAATGCATGATTATTTTTCCTTTAAATGTATAGAATGACACATTTGTACTTAACATTTCATAAACATGGCTGCTCAAATTTTAATTTAGTTTTTACTGATAACAATGTTAATATTGACCAAGCAGTATAAAATTGTATTTAATAATAAAATGCAATAAAATGTATCTAGTCGTCTAATTGCAGACTAGTCAACTACTAAAATAATTGTTAGTGACAACCCTAGTGGAAAGGCCACCCTGCTCACAAAAAAAAAAAAAAATCAAGGTGCTTCTGAACAATAAAACACACGTACATAGTTGTAAAGACTCAGTTGTAAATGATTCAGTGTGACTAATTTGCATAAATGAGCCTGCGTAAACATGAACAGTTATCTTCCTGTGACTGCTGGATATTTGCATACATTTACAATTGAATGCCTTTAATTGATGCTTTTTGGATTTTGGCTTTGGATTAATACGTTATATCATCATCATTCAGGCAGGAATGGAAATGTCTAAAAACCTAATATTACCATTTTCAAACATCAACGACAAGAAAATCCTAAATAAAACTGATAAATAAATGAACCCACGGTGCATACAAAGGCAAATCGTTCTGCTTTTTTATTTATTGTATAGATATTCAAAGACAACATAGTGTAACTTTTAACAGAATGAGTGTGTAGAACATTGCATTTATTTTCAGATAGAAGTCCACAATAGTTGGTGTATGCAGTAACCTTGGAGGCTGAGTGAGTGTGGGAGCATGTTCACACTTGTGCTGTATGTCAGGTCCATTACTGAGAGCAGGGCCTGCCTCAGGGCTTCCCTCTGTTGTTACTGTTGAACTGACTTTGGCCCAGAACAAAAGACTTGACTAAACTTTCGGAGTTAGTCATCAGTGAATCACTGTCGTTTTATGCACCATTTCTGTTGAGTCGCACTTTTTTGCCTTTGTTTTTTTTTTTAAACGTTTCTTATTTTAATCTGTTTATTTTAAGGGGTGGGTAAAGACTCAGTATTGGGTCCATGACAGTGAGACAAGAGGAGATTTCCACATACTTTATAAAACATAAATGATTAGGACTTTGTGTTATCATCAACGGGGTGGACAGTATATTATTTCTAGATCGGTATCGGTCAATATCGACCTATTTTCTCCAATACTGGATCTTTGGCATCATTATTTTTGTGGTAGTGCCCGGGTCTGTGTGTTCACTCTCACTGCTCAGATTTGTCTTTTGTAATTGACTAGTGAGTAAATGGTGATGCTAATGTTAAAAATAATAATACATTATGGCCATAATAATAATTATATCATAATAATAACACATTATTTTATGTCCTAGATAAAATACATTTTATTATTTGATTAAAATTAACAGTTAATAACTAAATATGGACACGGCAAGGGCTAAACAAGGACTAGGAGAGAATCACGTTAACGACAGAATTTAACTAGTTTAAAACTGGGACTAAACAAACGCGTGTGAATGCACCCTAAACGCTCTATAATGCAGACAGCACACAATGGACTCATTTTAACCCTTACCCCAGGCTCACACCGCACGCAGTCCAGTTGTGGTGCAGTGACCACAGCCTTTCAGTAGCTTAGAAAGTTAAAAATGTGAGAGGAGCTCAGACTGCACACTGTGTAGTGCGGTGGTGCCAGCAGAGGTGCTGCAGCCCACCACATGGCTTTTCAGTGAAGCTGGCACAATGAGATGAGACAAATGGAAAATCGTATTGTGCGAGTGAGATGCGGTTTTTCAAAATCCAACCTCTACGACTTTTACTACCTCCGTGCGTGTAAAGATTACGTCATAACCATTGATGCGGGGGGGTGTTGCACCTTATCAGATCTGTTATTCAAGACCAGGGACGACAAGATCTTGGAGGTTCAAAACGACAGCATTATCTATGATACCTTTTCATAAGGATAACATCAAAAAGGAAAAGGCCTGGGATGAAATAGGAGTTCTTGGGAGTTTGTGTACTTGTAATATAACTGCTTTGTTTACCAATGCTTAGTTATCACGTAACTCCCAAACTGAGCGCGAACCCCGGTAAACTCGCGTTGCCCCCATTACATGGGGAAAAAACAAATGCGGTCCCTTCAAGATAGATCTGAGAGTCTTGCTAGGGATTTTGAAATATAAATACTGGTATGGGCAAATATCAGGTACCAGCCACAACAGCACGCCAGATATCGGCTATTGGTATAGACTAAAAAAAATCCATATTGGACCATTCCAATATAACTAACTATAGCTTCTCATAGAAACAGAGCTCACCAGGGATTGACTCCATTTTTCTCAAATGTACACACATCATAAAGTGTAAACATAGCATAAAGTGCACATTTTTGCCTGTCCTCAGTGCTACTAGAACTACCAGGAAAATACTTTGTTTTGCAGAGAGATTTGACCAAGTGAAGAAAAATATCCAGCTACTAGAGTTATTTCAGATGTCATTGCTCAATTTATAGCATCTGTAATGTGTCACTTTATAGTAAACTATGCAAAGTTACACAATGACTGTAATGAAAAGCACCCACCGCTACTATTCTCACAGTCAATCATGTGATTCTGGTGTGTGTGCGACGTCATAAGAGGACTACGATTCCTAGAAGTATTTTTGCAAGCTAAAAGCAACACGCTCTCCCTCGTTTAACACTACACTGAGATACTTGAAAACATTGGTTTGAAACATAGAAAAACGTGGTAAGTATTTATTATCCTGCTTTTTCATCAGTCAAGTTGCAGTTTGTGGGTGAAAAAAAGTTTAAAATGACAGGAAGTAGTTCTAAAAAGGAATCACTTTATCTAATGTAGGTCATCAATACACCAAAATACAGCGATACATACTTCGGTTTAACGTTACTTTAACAAAATAAAGTTGTCATTGTTTATTTTTAATTGGCAAATCCTAACTATTGTGTAATGTTTTAGTGAAATGTGTAGTCTAACCTGTCATACGCACTTTAAACGGTGTCTAGTATCAACAAACCTGGCTGAGATCTAAACAGTGGATGTTACTGGAACTTGACTCTTGGAGTTGCTGTGTGGAGCGGTGTCGGCCGTGATTGGTTTAAATGCTGAGCGGCACAACAGTTTATCAGGCTTTAGGTGGCTGCCGGCCAAAAACAGCACTTGTAGTCAGTCAGTGTTTCCTAAACCTGCACAAGAAGAAAGTGGAAAATGATCCAACCATGATGTTGTTCCTGTTTGCAATAATAACAGTGAATTCAATGAGAAGGGATGAAACAGTTTCCAAATCTCAGCGTATCCTTGGGTGTCAGAATGATAAGAAATGAAGTCTGTTACTGTAGCGGTTAATAATTTAAAATAAAATAATATATCTTTTGAATGGGGAAAAGTCCTCAAAATGAATTTTTGTATTGTACAACTTTTATTGCAATCTTGTGTGGGGCGGCTAACCTTTAGCTTTCCAAGGATTAAAATTTTGGCTGCATTAAAACGGAGGAACATTACTTTTGTCCATCTACTGCAGGCATGTCCAAACTCAGGCCCGGGGGCCAAATGCGGCCCTCAGACCAATTTTTCTTGGCCGTTAGGCTTCCTGGTGAACTGGCCCACATTGTCCCGATAAGAACTATCGGGACAGATTTTCTACAATTCCAACCTAAATAACTAACATTTTGGTGCAGCACAGACCTGATATTAAGGCAATGAGACTGAATGTAGATGTGGTGGAGCTTAAAACATCAGAAAAATTCAGCTTTTTTTAACGTTTCGCGATTGATTTGTCGCCCTCCGCTTGGTCTATATTTCAATATGTGGCCCTCGATGGAAAAAGTTTGGACACCCCTGGTCTACTGTATGTAGTAGTTCCTCCAGATTTTTAGCATTCTCCTGCAAAAAAGTAAAGGAAATTGCATTTATTTTCATTAGATTGTGAGTTTTTTTTCATAATTTCAATACCACTATATTCATGTCATGTTTATTCTTACAGCACTAGCAAGTTTTGTGGTAAAATGCATTGAGTGTGGCTTCTTTCAACGTTTGAGCCCTGTTTTTCCTGTCTCCTCGCAGACTGCCCTTTGACCCCAGACACCCCGAACAGCGAGGCGCGGATGTGCACGACCAACAGCCGCCTCGCCGCTCTGAAGAAGCAGATCGACATCGAGCTCAAAGTGAAGCAGGGCGCAGAGAACATGATCCACATGTACTCCAACGGCTCCTCCAAGGTCAGCGCAACATGCACGTTTCACTCCCCGAGCAAGGGCTGTCACAGGGTTTCTGTTATCTACTGTTTTGAATGAGTCTGAGAAGAAATATTACAGTTTTACAATTAGTACGGTTTTGTTTTGTTTTTTACAGATTTCAGATTACGATCAGATCAGATATTATTTATTTCTGAATTATACCTTTTTATAAATTATCCAATCAAAATGCAACTTTGACTAAAACTAATGATGAGAAAACACTGTTGTGACCAGGTTGAAGTTGATTTTGTATAATATGTCCCCTTAAACATTGAAGTGTTATAAATAGCAAATCAGAATGTAAGAACAAATGGCTAACCAAAGCCTCTTCAGTTAGCATATGATATTGTTGTTGTGCAAATAAAGACTATTTTACTTCTTCGTTCCACACCATAAAGCCAGAGTGACCCACATAACCTCAGCACACCTCGGGTCATGGAGCTTGTAGATAATTCAGTCACTAACATGCGGCAGAGTGGCTAGTCTTACAGTAAGAAGGTTGCAGGTTCGACTCCTTCGCCGACCGGGGCCTTTCTTTGTGGCTGGGTGAGTCCTGTCTATGAACGTATTCAGGATGAGTCTGGTAGATTGATAGATCCTCTAGTATGGTGATAACTCCACAAAACGTCTATTATCATATATATTAGAGTATATTGTAATACTACTAGATCGTACGGATGTCACAATATCAACTTTTAGTGTTAAAGTTATTGTGAATAGAAGAAAGATCACAATTATTGACACTATCATCAATCAAAAGTGAAATCTAGGAATGGGAATTGTATTTGTTCCAATATTTTAACCAATTGTCATCAGTGCATCAGATTTGTCTTTTTGAACAGACTCGTGCGTAAAAAAGGCAATCGACGAACAATTATGCCAAAAGTTTGTCCATTTGTTTACACAATCATGCCACAAATAATTTTATTTAAGATAATTTAATGTTGTGATTATTTTTACTGAAAAGTTAATGTGTGATCTTTAATTCAACTTATAGATTTGTGGACCTTGTTATAGAATATAGAAGACAATCGAAATATCTGATTGGGAAATATCGGGTATCGGCCACAGCAGCAAGGCAAATATCGGAAATTGGTATCAGATTTTTAAAAATGCAGATTGGACCAGTGAAATCTAAGGAAATCAAACTTTCTGATTGATAGTAAAATTCATACGGAATAAAATGAAGTAAAGTTCATTTGGAATAAAAACTCTTTACATTTAGACTGGATTTTTCAGAGTATAATTGAATTTAATCTAAAAAATTGTCACTATTATATACATTTTTGCTCTTACAGTTTATATTTTGACCTGAACAATCACAATTAGCAACTTTGGCATCCCCACCAGATAAATAACCCTGGTGTAGCCTAGCTTAGCCACCTGATTTGCATCACGAGCCTGCCATATCTGTCTTCAAGTTGAAAGCTAAAGTTTGTGGTGCGCTTTATGGTTTGGAGCGTTCCCAGCAGTTTGAAGGTTTCTCTGCTGTAGTTGTTACACGGCTCTCGTTTGTGCCGTGGAGGACACACACACACACACACACACTAACACACACACACACACACACACACTAACACACACACTCACTTTCTTCACTAAAGCTCTTACAGCAGTCGATCTCCCGGTCTCAAACAAACTGTAATTAAAGTCCAGTCTTGGCGCGGTAATGGCAGCCCTGAGCCTTGTATCACTCAGCCGTAAAAGCAGAGCGTCTGTGGTGACTTTAATGATGGCGTGTTCTACATCCTCACTGTGATGTCATTGGTATTTCATTGTTTCAGGCTACGATCAAAAAAAGCAGTTTGAGGCTTAGGATTTGCAGACACAGGGATTCTGAAGATGTGCTTTTGAGACGAGAAGTTGAAAAGTAACTCGCGCAAAGTTGTATTTTGAACGATCCAGGCATGTTTGAGTAATCTTGTGCTGCTCTGCACTTGAAGCTTAAATGCTAAGAAATGTTTCACCTGCACCTAGGCACGGGACAATATTGACGTTTTGTATCATATTTATCATAGCCAAAATAATAGCGATTAGCGATTTTATTTTAAAGATTTTAAAAATGTAAACAAAACAAAAAAACTTGACACAGACAGGGAACATGCAGATTACATAAAACATCTTAATAGTCCTATATGTTTAGTCCAACAAATGAAATGGTCCAAAGTCTTTTGAATTTGATATGAATATTTCTAATACAATTTTAATATTTTGAAGCATTATTTAATTGTTCTTTGTTATAAGTGAAAGCAACAATGATGTAGAAGAGAGAATCCTGGATAAGATGACTTTTTTCTGCACAAACTGGTCCTATAACGGCGAGATGTTTTGTTGGCAACTATGACAATCGTACAAAATGTACCACAAACGATAACGGTCTGCCCTTTTTATCGCAATAAACAATAGTATTGTTTATTGTCCCAGCTCCGCCCACAGCTCTGTGCTTGTACTTATTTGAAATGGTCAGACTCTGGTTCATGCACAGATGTTCAAATATGTTATTTGAACATAAAAACGTATAGAATATGAATAATAATAATGAATAAAGTATGTTTAAATTATTTTACTCTCAATTGTAAAACACACTTGCGCATTTCTTCTTTGTGCATTTCTTCTTCTGAAATGTGTTTGATGTAATAGGTGTTAGTTGTTAGTTTTTATATTTTTTAAGAAGTCCTCTGCAAAATACTGTGGGTTGCGGCTCACAAGTTTGTCTTAATTTTTATCTACAATGATCTAATGATCTAGTTTATCACTAAATTCCAAATAAAAAGTCACAAACCCTATTTATAGTCCAACAGACACAATAAAAACACTAGGGCTGTAGGTCCTTAGTCGTTAAGTCGATTAATCGGTCAATTGTGTCTTAGCCAAACAACTTTTTTATTAGTCGACTAATTATTTTAAAAGGATTTGTATGGGACAACAGCAAAAAGGAGAAGATATGGAGTGAGTTAGCTGAAGATTTTGAAAGGAATCATAAGTTTAATCTAACTAACTAAACTAACTGCATATATTTCTAACCTATATCAGTTTACAAGTACTTTTCTGTCTAAATAGGTGTTTTTGCACGATCAGTCAGTGCAGTTCTAGTCTTTTGAGTGCAGTTTGGGTCGAAAAATGGAAAAGTATCATAACTTTTGTCACACCCTCTTTCAGTCAACTAATAGGTTGAGAGAACATGTGGACAAATTATTTTATAAGACAAGAAGAATTTATACTGAACAGCAAAAAGGAACAGACGTGCAGTGAATTGGCTGAAGGTTTGGGAGTGACTTGTGAGTTTAATTTGCCATTTTGATATAAATACACAGGTCTCTTGTACTGACTTAATAAATAAAGTAGTTGTTTTGGCATGAACTCCTGTGCCGTTGTGGTCTTGTGAGCACAGTTTGGGTCAGAGATGGACAAGAAGAAAAATATTCTCCTTTCTCATCTACCACTTTTTATCTAAATTACTTGCTGGGAATCCCTGAATAACCCTGCAGAGATGATGCACTTCAACTGACACCTTGAACCCAAATGGAGAAACTGTTGTCTTCACTTTGTAACGGTTTTGAAATCCTGTTGATCTCATTTCCCTCCAGGGCTTCTCTGAAACACAGGGTACTTTCCTGATGCAATAAAGTCAAATCAAAGGCCGAGCTGTGGTGGGCTGTGAGCGGGCTCTGGCTGCACATGATCCTGGAGAGGTTGGTGTGTCCAGTCGACTCTTAGACAGCCAAGGGACTACGTCAGGAGGAAATACCGGCTGGACACAGGGGCTTCCGAACTTCACAGGAATGCGGCCGATAGGGTTTTAAGGGCTCGACCGCCACAACACAATGACATTCCTCCGCTTTCTATGAATACACTTTTCCATGTGCTCACTTGGATTTGACTTCCAAATAAGGGCATGGGTCTGTTGTTTGTAACAGCGTAACAAATAACTGCATCATCATCAGTTGTTTGTGGGGTTTTATGTAAGACGTACAATAAGGTGAACTTTTTTCTAACCCTCAAAATGTAGGTTCTCTTCTGAACCGGAGGTGGACAATACATAAAAGTGTCGATTATATTGTGAGTGTAAATTATTGAAGATACTATTTTAATAGTGTATATTCCATATTATGCAAAAATGACTATTTTGAGCTTTTAACGGTGTTCTAACATTGTGCTCTCATCAAACACATACTTGGAGCTGTATTCAGCCCATTCAGGCTTGTTTTGTAAGTCCTCTCCCTCTGAGCCTCAGAAAATACTCTGAGATCTCGTCTGCTGTTTTTAGTGTTGTCAAGATAACAAGATAAGTTCAATTTCAATACAGAGGAATATACTTGATTCTTTTATACCATGGTTGATGTCACAATGATTATAAAAAATAAGGACAAAGATTTTAGTCAAATAGTCAAATATTCATTGCATTTACATTTTGGTCTTATACTACATCTGATAACTTAAGATTATTCAAAAACTGTTCATGAAAGGCAATATTTGTCTTGTTAAATTGATTTTTGTACCGATATGTGGTCAAATGAGTATCACATTTCGATACTAATTTTAGTGTCGATTGGTATCTGATTTTACATATTTTTCACAACCCTAGCTGTTTTCAAGCCCAAAAGTTATTCATAGACTCTGTTCTGAGCATTTCTTCTTCAACTGCATTAATTACATCTGCATGCTTACATTACCATGTTGGAGAAAGCTAACACAAATCCTGATGAGGAAAAGCCTGACTGATATAAAGTAATGTGTGCTTTCACTAGATACTAATAATATAGGACTAATAATAATTGTTTTGTTCTTAAACTTAATGAACTATTTCAAAATTACGCAAAAGGAGCCACTTAAAATAAACACGGAGACAGCAAAATTTGTGGAATTTTTTGGTGCAATTTTGCCTGATGCTTGAAAGACCTGTTTTAGCACATTTCTGTTGGAATGACCCTCTTGACAGTCACACTGAAGGCCCTCCTCTGTGTGCAGGACCGTAAGCTGTTGGCGACGGCGCAGCAGATGCTCCAGGACAGTAAGATGAAGATCGAGTTCATCCGGATGCAGATCCTCAAAGCCACTCAGACCAACGAGCTCAGCTTCGAGAACAACGACGTCATGGGTGAGCGTCCACTGTGTGCACACTACAATATCACACCCAACTGCAGCATTGTTCCAAAATATAATGGACTACATAGAAAAAAAGTCTAATGGTTTATAAGCTTTAGAGCTAAGCAAACACTTCAAAGCCTTGTTCCTACAAATTAAAAATGGAAGCATGTTTTTTGCATTGATAAGCTATATTTATTTTGTTTTATTTGACTACTCCAAAGTCTGCGTATGACATAAACAAGTTTCTGTTTTCATTTTTATATGAGCAACAAAAGAGGCCTAAATGTACTGTGGATATTTTGAGCCTATTTCAGTATATATTAAAAGTAACACTATAACTTCTGGTAGTGCAAAGTGACCTGCATAATTCCATGGAAAACAGAAAGTTAAAACCATGCATCACAGTAAGAACAGTTTTTTATCCGTCCTTATTGCAATAAAACTATTCAAAATGAAAACAAGGATTGATTTTAGTGCTTTTTTTTTCACTGTGCTTTTAATTAGTTTCTTTTATTGGTGAAATGTTTGGTTGCACACACACGCACACGCACACACACACACACACACACACACACACACACACACAAAGAAAATCAACATGTATTGGTCTTTCAGTAATTGAAAAACAAAAAAAAAGGGGGGGGGGGGGGGGGACTAAATCCTTAGTAAAAAATAAGCCACAAATAGTGTTCTTGTTTCATAAAGAAGTGATAACAAAGGGTTTACATGCTAACAACCCTTTTCTGTGTTTCAGACAAGCCGTTCATCAGCCCACTGGACCTGCGCGTGGAGGAGCTGTGTCACCACGCCAGGATCGAGTCCGCTGTGGCCGAGGGAGCCAAGAACGTCATGAAGCTGCTGGGCACAGGGAAAGTTACAGAGAAGAAGGCGCATTCAGAGGTATCGTCACCTACACAGCTCACGTTACTGCAGCTGGATACAGTGGAACTTCAGGCAACTTCTGATGTGTTGGGGTAGACAGAAGTGCTGATTTTATTGAACAAGTTTTAACCCTGATTTGCTCTAGTTTCAAGTTGAGCTATTCATAATATAGGATGTGGTTTGACTGTTTGTGGAAAAAGTTGAATGAAATATCTGTTGAAAATTACAGGAAGTAATAACAGCATGACATCACACTAGGGAGACTCACTCCATTCAAAGGTTATGCATAATTTACAGAAAAAATGATTCCAAAACAAGTAAACTCCAAACTGCTTTGTTGTGAGTCTGTGCAACATCTGCACAAATCAAGTCTCTGTGTGCATCATGAGGCTTTGAATGGGAGAAAAGAACTCTGTAGTAGTAGTAGAGCATTTTGTACGAAGGTAATGGAGCAGAGGAGTCTCAGGCAGAGACAAGTAAATCTACTTTTGTACAGTTTTTCAGTAAATTAACCTAGTAACTGGCCACCTCTGCCTGAGTCTGACCGCATCACTGCTCTTTTAGTGTTGCTGCTTCTTCTAATTGTAAACTTCAGATGAATAATTACTTAATTTGTCTTGAATTGCTGTTTTAACCTTTAGACTAGGCCTAAACATCTTGCATTTAAATTCACCTGTTGCCACATGTCTTTATAAATATATTTTGTATCCAACACATCTTCATTTACTAATGATAGTGACCCCTTTAAATGGGTAATGAAGAAAAAATAGTACTTTTTTTTTATAGCAAAAAAACCTATTATTATACTTTTTTTTGCCCGTGATGGCATTAAATTTGACTTAAATGACTTATGACTTAAAAAGTCTTATAAAGGTCTTAAATTTCACTTGACCAAACCTGGAGCTACCCTCTGACCAGGAAATGCTTTGTTAGCATGCTAGTTGTTGCTTTACCGTGATGACTAAACTTACTCGGAATTTGTAAGAAGCAGCTGCAAACAGGTTTTCAATGTAAAAAAAAAAAATCACGTACAGTGCCTTTAAGTTTCGGCCTAGTTTAGTCCTTTATATTGACCCAATTTTATCCTTTGTTGTACTGGTTAAAGTTGAACTACTATTACTTTATTCCTGATCTGAGTGTTAAAATGGTGGTATTTGCTGAGCCCTGGATCTGGTTGAACTTGCTCCTTACCACACAGAGCTGCATCACTCATGAACCCTCCTCCCTCCTCCAGGCCCAGGCCCGCTTCAATGAGTCCAGTCAGAAGCTGGACCTGCTGCGTTACTCCCTGGAGCAGCGTCTGAACGAGCTGCCCAAGAACCACCCGAGCAGCGGGGTCATCATGGAGGAGCTGTCCCTGCTCTCCAGTCCGGCCCTTAGCCCCCGCTCCAGCTTCATCTCTGCACAGAACCAGTACAGCACCGTCACCAAGCCCGCCGCGCTCACAGGTACAGCACGCATAAAACACACACACACACACACACACACACACACACACACACACACATACACATACACATACACACACACACCTTATTTGAGTTCCAAAGGTCACATACTATGCATTTCACTTTTTACAACTTGAAATATACGTAACACAACAAAACCGTATTGAACTAGGGATAGGACGATACCATTTGTCACAATTCAGTTTCTTATTATATAATTCTGATTTTGTTGGACAGAAAACGTGTGCTCTTTTTTCTGTTTATTTTGTGGATAAAACGGAACCTTTCAATAAATTATGCAGGCGATTAATATGCAATTAAGTCAGGATGTTGTTGTTGTTTATTTGGTTTAATGATTACTGATTAATGACTCTAGTTCTGAATTTTTAATCATTGAAAAAGAAGTAATTGTGCCTCATAAGGAGCTTGTGTGATTGATATTTGCTGCTTATAGACATACAATTGCCTTCAGACTTTTCTTATTTGTTCATTTTACTTTGCATTTGATTTCTTTTGCTCATTTATTTGACTGTAGGCCTGTGCTCGTCCTGACTCTGCCTCGTCCTCAGCAGCTCCTCCCACTGCCTCTGATATAAACACACAGCTCTACTCTCCTCTGTTTCACTGCTAAACAAATCAAGTGAAGGTGTCTAAACAGGTTGTTTTCTAAGGAAAACTTGGAAGATAGTGTCTACAACAATTGCGCTGTTCCTCAAGTTGTGACATGTATTTATGACGAGTGCCTTTTATTACTGACACGTAAAGTCAACTCAAAAGCGTATTTAAAAGTTCAAATTTCAGGCAACCCTGTGTCAAATTGCATTAAATAAAAAGTGGCAGAAAGATAAAGCCCAACTCTGTTAGAACAGAGCCGCAGTCAGTGTGATGTTTACTTCCTCTGTCTGAGAAATGACGGCAGGCTTAACTCTTTCCTAACGCACCAAAATCCCAACACGGAGCACATGGAGCAAGACACATCCAACCACCAGTATCAAACAATTCAAGACTATTTTGAGAATTGTCCCATCACTAAATACTACATTTACATCACTAAGTAGGCCTGTCACAATAATAACTATTATTCAACACCTGTGAAATTAACAACATTTGGGCTGAATATTTATTGTCTGTAGACTCAATTTTTTGTATACATAAGTACGTTATTAATGTGACTCTCTGCAACCCAAATGTTAACCTGTTTGCGACTCATTTTAAATACTAACTACTAATATGTTTACCTGTCACCATAACAAATACTGAAGTGTGAAATTTCTCCAGAAAATATCACAATAAACGATAATTCTGAAACCACGACAGCCACGGACAGCAAGAGGATCCCCCAAAAACATTGCAATATGGCAAAAAAAAACAGTTGCAATGAACAAATGGCACAATGAAACACTTTTGTACTTAGGTGGTGTGGATAATGAGGCATAAAAGTTGCTTATTTTACTCTACAGCTCAAATCATATTAAAAAAAAAAAAGTTTCCTGTAGTAAAAAGACAACACACTCGCCCCAGATACATTGGTCTTTCTATCATATATTGAATGATAAGCTGATATAGTATTTATAGTGACAGGTCTAATTACAGTTCATGGTTTATTTATTTATTTATGCTTCATTTAAAAAAGGGTTTACCGGCATTATCCTGCTTTATGGTTATTGTGTAAGTAGGTAATCAGTAGCAATATATCACAAATTCATGATAGGATTTCTAAGCAAACGCCACAGTTTCTCAACAGTGATGAAGCGGTGTGAATGAGGCTAAAAACGATAACCGCTAACTTTGAACTGGTGTTGCATCTTATTTTTATACAATTTCAGGGGTTCAAAGATCAGAACGAGTCTGTGAAGGACTTGAATAAGAACGTGTAAAAGAACTTCCTGGATTATCACCTAATGACATCACATTAGCTCAAGGCACAGTTGTTTGATAAGAACATTATTATGTCACTGATTCACGTAATTATTCACTTTATGCATGTTTTTAATCCTCTTCTTGTTTCATGCAACATTTTGAGGACTTATTCCCCATTCAAAACGTAAACTAAAGGATGTCACAAAATAAAAATGTTCGTATTATGATAATGATGAGGGAAAATACTAACAACATTACAATTAGGTTGACTGTTGTGGAGTATAGTTTGATTTGAGGTATTATTTTTTAGGATTATATTGTGATCTGAATAGAAATGTCAAGATTATTCGGATAATCATGATTATTCAAGTCTCAATATAATCTTAAAAGCTAAGACCAAGAAATACACTTGAATGTTAACTACTTTTTTATTATCTGTTTGTTTTTGTGACACTAACTTTATTTTAGTTCAGTTTTATAAAGCTGGTAACAAACTTGAGTAATGTAACATGAAGATTTCACAGTTTTTTGGTCATGATGTCAGTAATTGCGAATAATCATAAAATCATTTTTTTTCCTCACAATAAATCGTAACTCTAAAATTTGATATTGCGACATCCCTAGTAACTATTTATAGCTCTGAAATATGAAATACCAGTGCAAAATGAATCACAATGCCGCTGTGACCTTTATAGTAATAGATGAGGTGAGAAAACTCTTCCAGAACATCCAAGTGGATAAATGATGTTTGTCTCTGGTGCGTGTTCTCCACAGGCACATTAGACGTGAGGCTCATGGGCTGTCAGGACCTGCTGGAGAACGTCCCGGGCCGGTCCAAAGCCGCCTCGGTGCCTCTGCCCGGCTGGAGCCCCAGTGAGACCCGCTCCTCCTTCATCAGCCGAGCCAACCGCAACCGCAGCGTCAGCTCCCGCAACCTGACCAAGAGCGACGAGCTGTCCAGTAAGTACAATGTACACGATAACAGAAGCTGAAGTCAGTATCAAAACATCAGACCCGGCCAATCGAGTTGGAATGCCCCTCAGATTTCTGCTGTATTGGCCCGAATAACCATAAGTACTATATTTTACCTCAAAATTTGAATAAATCTGCTATAATAACTAGAGCTGCACGATATGAGAAATTAGTGCAATATGCGAAATGGGTGTCAAGTATTGTGATAACGATATTATCGCAATATTTTTCCTCAACATTTTTCTTTTCTTTTCCAGGTATGAAAGATAACTCAACACATACTTTAAAATATTGTAACTTAGGCACAAATACACACACATTGGAGACCTTTGGAGTGTTAAACCCTGCAGTTGTTTTGTCCATTACTCTGCAAACAATGAAAATACATTGCTAAATCATTTTAAACATTTTATTCACCTTCATATATGTGTGTATGAAATAGTGGAAGAAGTTATGAGGATTTTGAAGCAAGAGGTTTAACAGAAAACACTTAAACATTCACTTCTGTACTCAGCAAAACAGCCCTTTTGGGGGTGAACATTTGAGTCTGATGGGTAAAAACAGTGAAGAACTGTAAAAAAGTAAAGTAAAAACAAGATCGGGCGCACAAGAAACATGAGATTAATGCATTTAACCATTAGAAATTATCGCCCATCTTTGCTATACGCATATCGCGATAACTATATTTTTTCGATATATTGTGCAGTCCTAATGATAACTTAAAAAAGAAACATTTTGATGTGATACAGACTTAACATAAATAGGTCAAGCCTTATTAAAGGTGAAGTGACTCATCAAGCCTGCGTCAAATGCAATTGTTATATAGACTGTGTCCCTCTTTGTCCGGCTCTGTATATAGTGCAAAATGCGGCCCTCGATGAAAAAGGTTTGGACATCACTGAGGTAGAAAGTCTTGTTTGTTGGAGGCTTTTAAGCTATGAGCTAACCCATGGCCACAAACATATCTTTCTGTAATCCTGAAACTTTATCAATGGCAAAGTTATAAATACAGTATAACGGGTTGTATTTTCAAGTCCGTATGTTATGTGTTATTGTCTCTGTGATTGACAGTTAGGTATCATTTTTTACACTTTATTCTGTTTTCCTTGTGTCAAAATCCCCAATACCATCAACATTTGTAGTTTGCCATTTACGTCACAAGTCCCCTTGCCTTTCCCTATTTCTCTGTCGGTGGTCACAGTGTTATGCTTTATCAGTGTGACATTACAACAGTACCACAAGCTTTAAGGAAAGGAGCATAAAGTTTTATTAACAGTTCTCTGATGAGTAGCTGTGCACCGTGTCTGATTGTAACCTATTGAACTGCTTTCTTTCAGATGAGATCAGTGCGGTGCTGAAGCTGGACAACACAGTGGTGGGTCAGACGAGCTGGAGGCCGGTCAGTAACCAGGCCTGGGACCAGAAGTTCACCCTGGAGCTGGACCGGGTAAAGCTCACGACACACATGAACACACTGGAGTGGTTTAAACAGAGCAGAGTACTTACATGTGTGTGTGTTTAGTCCCGGGAGCTGGAGATCTCGGTGTACTGGAGGGACTGGAGGTCGCTCTGTGCTCTCAAGTTCCTGCGTCTTGAGGATTTCTTGGACAATCAACGTCACGGGATGTGCCTTTACCTGGAGCCACAGGGCATGCTGTTTGCAGAGGTAAATGACAAATACACTGCAACAAAACTGAATAAGAGTGTGACTCTGAAGTGTTTAAAGTGTTTAAAGTGCATGTGACAGGTACTCATGCTTTTCCAAATATGACTTAGTTTGGTGGTACACTCTCTGGGGTAAAGACATAGAGTTGAATTCTAAAACATCATCAATAAGCAACATAAAAAAAAAATCAGAGACAATTCACTCTCAACACACACAATTTTCTTGCAGTTTAAACAGTCATTTAACAAAATAATGGTGTTATTAGGTGTTATTATTTGTCAAATCATAACTATTGCCTAAACTATATTAATTGTGGCGCTTCTTTACAGTGTGGTTGCTAGGTAACAGATGTGGAATTACCTCTACCTATGTCATAGTTGCTGCTTATGTTTAACCAAGAAGGGACATTCAAACTTAACTAAAACTGTCAAACTGGAGAAAAATAGCAGTTTTTTTTTGTCAAATCTTAAATATAATCATGTTCTCTGTGTTTTAGTGAAATCTAACCTGTAATATGCATTTTAAATTCTGAAGGAAAAACTTCAAATGGTAGCATAACGGAGACCAATTTGTAGTGTTATTAAATGTGTTTATTACACAGAGTAGTTTCATTTTTCATAAAAATGTATTCTATGTATTTTTATTTGGGATTTAAACCATGCCACTGAAAGTAATCCACTCCATTACACATTTATTTCATTACTTGGATATACTTACGTATAAAAACGTACGTTTACGTATACATATAAAAACATACGTCCTTAGTTTGTAGCAGTTTATATAGTTTATACAGCCCTTGTTACTAGAATAACAACAGTAGTGTTAGTAGAGTACTAGAGTAGTGTTGTCATAATGTTAACATTTCAAACTTGTTTTTGATTTAAAGAAAAAGGCTCAATACTCAGATTTCTCTTGATACAAGCACAATAAAAACCCTTTTGTAGATTTCAACACTAAAGTCATTTCTTGAATATAGTGTTAGTTCTGTTATAGATTGAGATTATTCCTTTTTTATTGATTATAAATATTCAGGAAATCAAAATGTATCTAAACTTGTTATAGTATTGATAATCTGGGTATCTCTGGGTATCTCTTTTTTTCTTGACAACCCTATGCTAAAGCCACTTCATTTGGAATTTTTCACAGTATAGCATGTAAGCGTTCAAACATACCGCAGAATGCACTTGATTACCAACAACATTCAAATCCAATATTTCTTTGCCCATTTTCTTTTTTTTTTTTTTTACATGAAAGTGTAGTTTAATTTTTCATTTTCACCGTTCTCATTTGATAACTTGTTTTAGGTGACATTTTTCAATCCGGTCATCGAGAGGCGGACAAAGCTGCAAAGACAAAAGAAGATTTTCTCCAAGCAGCAAGGTCTGTCCTGCTTCCTGTTCTTTCAAACGTCATACGTGTTTCCTTTAGCCAAACAGAATTTTCAGAAATGCAAATGTTTGTTTTGTTTTTTTTGTATTTCAGGTAAGACGTTCCTGCGCGCTCCTCAAATGAACATCAACATTGCGACGTGGGGTCGGTTGGTGCGCAGAGCCATCCCCACCGTCAGCACCAACTCCTTCAGTCCTCCGGCAGCAGAGAGCGGGCACAGCAGCCTGCCCGGCTCGCCCACGCCATGCAGGTACTGTCACCGCGAAGCAGCCACGCTTTACTCACCACTTTATATAGAGAGAAGATAGAAGACAAAAGCTATTGAATTAAAAAGAAAAGTAATGATCAAATAATAAACAAATACAAAGTTGAATGAAAGGTGAAGTAAAAAACTGGCCCATACTCAATCAATTTACATTAAGCTAAAATGACTATAAACACATAGGCTTTATAAATGTAAGGAACAAAGAGCCGGAGTCACTGGTGACTGCAATTAAAACTATTAAAATAGTCATTTTCCAAAGAGGACCACTACATGGAGATGTTCTTTCTTGCCCATATCACCCAGCCCTAGATAAGGTTTAAACGTTTGTGGAAGTTAATCAGCCACAGGGCAACTCATGACCATAAATCATCTCTTTCATTAAGCTAATAATGTGAAACACGAGTAATGTATAGCAAATGTGGCTGTAAGATCGCAAACAGAAAAATTGCAATGTGAAGGTCACAATTATTGAGAAAATATAAACCCCTCTGTAAATTACAACAAAAAAACACCTGCTCTAAAACCCGTAACCTTATTTTAGCATAATAATCATAATCATATGCTAAACGCTCTGAAATCTTGTTAGATGTGCACACTCATCATACGTCAGCTCCCACACAGAAATATGAAACTTGATATAAGCAGATATTTGAAAGAGTTTCTCCTCAGCCCAGTGGAACAGAGGTTCAGGTCATGGCACTAGATGTTCTCAAAATGTACACTTAAAAGTGAATATTGATTGTAAATTGTTCATTTAAATGTTTGTCACAATGCTGTTAGTAGAATGGTCCTGTACAACTACATGTAGCTCTGAAAAACAGATCTATCTAAAACTATAGTAAGTCCAAATGCTTTTGGTCCCCCCCTCAGTGACCCGCTGGTGACCAAACTGGACTTCGACAAAGAGCCCAGCCCAGGCCCCAAGCAGCACCCGTGCCAGGAGGACGAGGACGGCCCGGAGGCGCTGCAGAGCCTGGTGCAGAACAAAGTGCCTGACAAAGAGGAGGTGCAGGTACACACTGTTTACATGGACGTGTGACTTAGTGTAAGCACTGGCAGCGGCAGTCTAAATCCAGACCCAGTTCCCGTAAGACGACCAACCGCACACTCGCACCGGCCGTCTGACACACAACCACACACACACACACACACACACACACACACACACACACTGACATCTGACACAAGGGCTTTTACTTCTTTGTACAGCTAGATTGTTGCTGAACAGTTATAAAAGGAGTGTAACGCTTTGTTAACTTGATAAATCTTGATGAATGCTGACTCAGACATTAGTAGTGGCCGATACCAGTGCTCTCTGGTTTGATCTAATAGGAGGTAATACTACTAATACTACTCAAAATACTGGAATACCAATGAGTCTTGTTTTAAAATGCATAGAAATATAATATTGTACAAAGAAATTCACCTTGGCGAGTGTAGAAGTGCCATTATTGTCACTCCACCTTAGCTTTAACTGTCTAAAAATCTAAAATGAAAAGCATGTGCAGATGATCTAAAACAGAAACAATGTATTTCAGTTTTGAACAGCGCTTTAATAATTGATTTTTTTGGGGTTTTTTTTTTTTTTGCACCTGCTCAGTGGCAGTCAAATCAGTATTTTTGGTAACACAAGCACATGGACACTGACTTTATTGTGACATATTTTTCATTATTTTTCCGACACAGACAAACTTTATTTATCCTCAAAATGCAATTCTTAAGTTCAAATTCTGAATAACAATAAATTGTATTAAATTGACCATTTCATTGTTTATTTGAGCTTTTTTTGCATCAGTTTTATTAGTTTTCAGTGATGAGAATGAATTAAAAAATAATGACATTGTTTTCTTATTACCTCTTGATTAACAATTTAAATATTCCACACGGTACAGATGCTAATGTTAGAGCGTGTTAGACACTTTGTTAATTGGAAAAGTAATATAAATCTGTCTTGCAACTAATCAAACTCATCCAAGTCATCAGTTATTAAGCCAATATTTTAGCTGAAAACATACTTAAATTTCTATAACTGTATTATTTGTAATACTTTCTATGTGTGCCTTGTTGTGTGCAGGACGCCCTAGCCTCGTTTGACTTCCTGACCAAGAGGAACAGCATCGCCGTGAAGCCCGACCTGGACCTGAGTGTGGACCAAGATGATCCGCACCAAGACTTCCAGATCAGCACCATCCAGAAGGACCAGGAGATAAGGTACGGAACCATCACAGCTAATGGCCTGTAGTCACGTGGAGCCAAGACAGACCAGATGGAACATAATCATAATCAATCTAGGGCTGCACTGTTAATCGAAAACGCATCGAAATTGCAGTTTGAATGGACACAATCAGCAAATCGCAAAGTGCAATAATTTCCTCCACAAACAACAAAATGTCCTGTTTTATTCCGCATTAAGACGATTAACCTTGTAGATTAGATCTGTTAAAACATGTTCTGAAACAAGCGACAAAAACGTGGCTTAAAGCAATACAAGCGCAACCAAAGATGTCAAAAAGTGACTAAAAGTAACAGAAATGCAACTAAATACATCAAAAAAGTGACTGAAGGCAACAAAAACGCATCTGAAAGCAAAAAAAGTGCAACTAAAAGTGACAAAAACGTGACTACGAGCGACAAAAACGTGATCAAAAGCGACAAAAAAAACACTTGAACACGTGATTCTTTTATTAGTTTGTCAGTTCATATTTCAGTCTTTTTGTCAATTCTCCTTGTGTTTAAAATGTGAACTTTGTACAGAATCCCATTATTGCAACATAAATTGCAAAACGGAATTAGATATTTTTGTATCGATTAATCTTTTCACTCTTGCCTCTCACAAATAGAATCCATGTTTAAAAGTGTACAGTGAGATTTGGATATACTGTAGCTACATTCATAAAATATATAAAATGAAGGAAGGATCAGAAGTGAGAAGACGGCAAACATGAAGCCGCTGTGTCGACGTGTTAATCAGTCTTTGTCCTTGGTATGAGCTGATATTGAAGTCTGTGTGTGCGAAAAAAAACGTCTTCTGGCACCAATCACATTCTGCTGTCTCAGTGTCAAGGTCTGCGATAGGAAAATGCAGTGAAAAAAACTACAAATTTCATTAAATTCTACAATAAAGTAAAGTGTTCAACGATAAAACAAAACATACTACGACTAAAACAAGGACCAAGAAACTGAAAGTTGAAATGAAATCAACTTTCAGTTTCTTGGTCCTTGTTTTAGTCGTTGAAATTATAACAAATATACACTAATAATATAACCTAAACTAATGATACTGCATTCAAATATTAGAAAATATTGTGCGATTTATGTAAAATGTCCCATAACTATAATTTAGTGCGTATTAAGATTATAGTTAATCAATGCATTTATTTGGCACCCAAAGTCTTAATGTATCAGTATTGTGGTACAGTTAATTGACTAATTGTGACAAATCAACTATAAAAAATTATTATAATCGTATCTGGACGTTACAGAATATAAAACACAAACCAAAAGAGCTTTTATAACAAAGACAGTGGTATTATTAAATCAAAGTGTCAAAACAACTATTTCAGATATTAATCAAAATTACACTTTATTATTTGTTAATGTTCTATGTCTAGAAGCCTTCCATCATCATATTTCAACCTTTATTTGTTTGAAAAATTAGTTTAAAAATCACAATGTACAATAGAAATAATCGTTTGACAAGTTGAACAATAGCAAAAAATGATCCCTGTCTTGTCGACTGCTAAAATAATCGTTAGTGACAGCCCTAATCAGTATTAACTTTTATTTGTAAATACTAAATACTAATTATTGCAACAACAAAAAAGCCAAAAAAAAAGAAAAAGTCTTTAAAAGCTTTGAAAAAGTCGTAAATTTAAATTGACCAAAACTTAACTTGGAACTACGCTGAAAAAATGGAAATACTGCCATCTAGCGACAGGGTCAGGAATGTCATGGAATAAAGCAGTAAGATAAATATAATTGTGTAGCAGTAGACTTGAATTAACTGTGCCTTTTGCATTTAAAAGTGTATCTGTTTTGTTTGGTTGTGTTTGTAGGGAAGAAGAGCAGTTCCACTTCAGTTTAAAGGACTTCAAGTGTGTGGCGGTGCTCGGACGTGGACACTTTGGGAAGGTACGCCTCATTTAAATAAATCTAAACGTGAACCTAGGATTGTGGTTTAGTGTGAATGTTCTTTGTTCTGTGCAGGTTTTGTTAGCAGAGTACAAAGCCACAGGAGAAATGTTTGCCATCAAAGCTCTGAAGAAAGGAGACATTGTGGCACGAGATGAAGTGGACAGGTCAGTGTGGCGACTGCTTTGATGATAGAAATGTATGGGGAGTTTAGCTGTTCAGATTAGATTTTTATGTCACCTGTTAATGCTCCTGGACAGGGTTAAAATATGCACTGTCAATTTAATTTTGGTTTGAAAACATAAGTAAAAAATCTATTTTATTATGTATTATTACTCAGAAATGTAATGATGTAAAATGTTAGATTCTCTTTTTTTATTAAATTATTTTCCGTAATCACCACAGTATTTTGAGACTCTGATAATCTGTGCCATTTTAATTTAAACAATTTTAGTAATTAGTTTAGTTTTGTTAAGTTTATTGAATATGAAGATGTTGATCATATTCGGCAAACATACATAAGCAAATTAAAGTAGATTTAAAATGTTTAAAAAGCAAATGCTTAACCCCCTTTTCCGTTTCTTTTTCTATAATTAGGACGAGAATTGTCTTAATTCTTTAGGGAACAACCCTTTTTCTTTTTTGAGAAGTTATTACAACACTATTTGTCTTTCCACTATTGCGGTGGTCAGAAACCAGGGGCTTCTCCTGAGAGTATGTTGTTCTCTGCTGGTTTAATCTTTGTTTAAAGCCCCAGTGCATACATTTTTAGCTGGAATATATAAAGGCTTGTTTTTTTTTTTTTGTTTTTTTTTTTTTAATTGTTTGTTTTTATTGGACTAAAAAATTACGAACGGTTTGTGAATGGACTTCCATCTCCACAAACCTGACTCGTACTTAGCCTGGAGGATCCCCTTTCTGCATATTTCTGTGGAAATTTGATTCCTTTAGCTATAATATTCCACAGTATGGTGGTTTACCGTACTGATCTATCTGCAAGGAAAATTAAATAATGCTTTTAACTTTCTATTTCCATGAAATTATGCAGGTGATTTTCCACTTCCAGAAAGTTACATACTGCTGCTTTAAGAGTCTGTTTTTTTTTGTTTTGTTTTGTTTTTTTCCCCCAACAAAAACCTGGTTTAGATCAGGTAATAATTTCAATGTTTTTTAAACTCCTGCGCCATATTTGACAAATATCTATTCATGGCTTTCAGGTTTGTGTTTGTATGGTTTTGAATTGTTACTCTAAAACCCATGGATGC
The DNA here is from genome assembly GCA_019453435.1 of Rhinogobius similis. NCBI lineage: Eukaryota > Metazoa > Chordata > Actinopteri > Gobiiformes > Gobiidae > Rhinogobius > Rhinogobius similis. The sequence continues at coordinate 31,205,392 of CM033632.1, forward strand.
TGTCCTGATAATTGTTGCACACTATGCACCCTCCGCCCGTCAGCCCGGCTCACTCTGCACTCCTGTCTAACCCTCTGGTCTGCCCCTCCACAGCCTCATGTGTGAGAAGAGGATCTTTGAGACGGTGAACAGCGTGCGGCACCCGTTCCTGGTCAACCTGTTTGCCTGTTTCCAGACTCCGGAGCACGTGTGTTTTGTGATGGAGTACGCAGCAGGGGGCGACCTCATGATGCACATCCACGCAGACGTCTTCTCTGAGCCGCGCGCTGTGTGAGTGAAGCTGTGGCTCTCGTTTACAAAACTATACGCTACGATACGCTGAGGATGGTATGAGAAGAAACATTATTGACCCCCAAACATGGAATGGAGTGGAACACAATGTGATTTCAGTGGAGAAATTGGGATTAACCTCAAAATATATTTAAAAAGAAAAGCAAAATCAAGATGGTTTTGGCAAATGAAAAGCACTCCAACACATCTGCGTGATATCCATACCTGCTTTAAACACATTTACTCATTGTATGTTATTATGATGATAAACACAGGATATTTGATGAAGGACAAATCCAGATTTTTAGGTTTTATCGGACCAATACTCTCAGAAATGTTGAGTCCACAATAGTTAATTTTCCCTAAAGATATATTCCATACTCTACCACAAATTCAAAGACTTAAACACAATTTTGAGACAAGAAAATAGTCATTTTTCCCATCTTTTTTACGGAGAAGGAAACAGACAGACATGTATTCCCTGAAATTGTTGTTTGTTTTGTTCAGCATTTAGATCTGATGCCAGATAATCAATGAAAATGTATTATTGTCTGTCTCATGTTGGTGCTATTTCCCTCCATTTCTGAATTTTTGAACATTCTAATGACAGAGTATTTTAAAGGGGATGTATGTTTGTCCTGATTATTGACACCATGAACCAAGATGACTAAAATTTTACATTTATTCACACTGATAAATCTTTATAAACGATTGTATCTGCGTTTTTTTTTTTTCAAATTATATTTTGTGGCATCTATCCAGTATTTCATTCACCTAATGTAGTTTGTCTTTTTCTCCACAGATTTTATGCCGCCTGTGTAGTGTTGGGATTACAGTTTTTACACGACCACAAGATTGTCTACAGGTAACTGCTGATCAATGATATTTTTATTTATATTTCTGGGGATGATGGTAGTAGTGCTGAATTTACCTCAGAGCTCTCCAGAGACATAGACAACAAATTTTAACATTTGCGAAATGAATGTACAATGCAAATGTAAGACGCATAAAAACGTAAAATGATAAATGTTCTTAGGATGGCTTTAGCAAAATTACATTGTTTGGTGTGCGTGGTTTTGAGACGCCTTAAAGCGTTAAAAAGCTTTAAATGTCATTAAATGAATTTTGGCAAAAATAAGGCCTTAAAATGCATTAAAAAGCATTAAATCCTCAGGTGGAAATTAGCATCTTCTTCTTCAACCTGGTTCTGTGTATCTTTCCTTTTGGTCAGTGTTTATTGTACACTGTCCCTGTATAATTCAATACCACACCAAATAGACACTTAATAAAAATAAGAGCAAACAGTTGTTTCAGCCAATCAGAACTGCATGTCAATAACAGTGGTTTTCACTTTGAAATTTAACATTCAAATGTATTTTGAATCTCAGATGTACTGGATTTATTGAATCTAGATGTTAATAGGTTTGATCAAATTAACTAAAAAGGTATAGAATAGGGTTCAAAACTAAAATACATTTGCATGGTTTGAATTTCATGTAAACTAGCTTTTTGAATATTATTAAAGTTTATAATATTCTGGTCATTCTGCTGCCCAAAGGAATGGTCACGAGCCAGGAGTTTTGACATGATAAAAGTGTAAATGTCTTGTTTTGATGTTGATTATGGCATTAAAAATGTTAAAGTGTGGCATTAAAAAGCATTACATTTTATTCGCTGAAACCTGCATAAACCCTGTCATTTTTACAGAGACCTAAAGCTGGACAACCTGCTGCTGGACACAGAGGGTTATGTGAAGATCGCTGACTTTGGCCTTTGTAAAGAAGGTAACCTCACATTAGCTTTATGTCAATAAACAATGAGAAAATGCATTGCTCTTGTTCTGTTTGACAAAAAAATACAATTGGGGTTGCTTATGTGGGTCACAAAGTCTCCAAACCTGCCACAGACATTCTCATCAGTTCCTACAATAGTGGTGGACATATAGTGCTGTGCCTCTGAATTATGCATCAAGTATAAATGGGCCTCTTGCTTGTATTAGTCATTTACAACCTTTCTTTTGTCAGGAATGGGCTTCAGAGACCGCACGAGCACATTCTGCGGGACCCCGGAGTTTTTGGCCCCTGAGGTCCTGACGGAGACGTCGTACACACGGGCGGTGGACTGGTGGGGGCTCGGCGTGCTCATATTCGAGATGTTGGTGGGAGAGGTCAGTCCTCCACACACTACAGACACTAAAGAAGTTATGCACTGACATTCTTTAATTTGAACAATGCCCCTCAACATTTCGACTGAGTGGAAGAACTACAGGCAACGCAACAGATAAAATGTGTCTCTTTTTATGGTTTTAGTCACATTTTTGTTTGTGGAGCTGTTGTTTCACTCAAATTACCTTTATGTGACAAACAGGAAACTGAAAGTAGTTTCTCTGTTGGTGCGACAGTGCAGACCTTAGCTAGCTTGTTTGCCAACAGTAGGGGAGATAAAGGACTTTTCAACTCGCGCCGACATTTCATTTCCCCAACACTTGGACTCAGAAACATCTTATTTAAGGAGAGAAAGGTCATGAGTTAAACTGTGTGTGATCCACTGTGTGTGATCTGGTCTGGATCAGTGATAAATGTGAGCGGAGCTGCAGTGTTCCTGTTGTGTATGTTTTTTGTTTTTTTTACAACTGTTTACTATTTTCTTGCCAGGTACAAACTGACAACTCAGAGCTCAGATAAATTTTATCTGAGTCCAAGTATAAATATGCCTTTTGCTTATAATAGTCACTTACAACTTTTGTTTTGTCAGGAATAGGCAATGTCAGATAACTCTTATCAGAGTTGTAGACTTCCATTTGTGATTAGGCTGTAGAATCTTAGAGTTTTTTCTGTCATCTATAGTTAGTCACAATTAGCCATGTTTCAACTGGCCCTGGTCACTCAGACCGGTTCACATAACTAATGCTTTCTGTCTAAATAAAATCTAAAAATAAAATCAGAATTATGCTCCTTAATCATACGGACGATCTCAGCGATTCACAATAAAACAAAGTCCAAGTCTGTCACTGTGAGACGTGCCTAAAGCTTGCGTTAAAAAGACACAACTTATGGTTTAACACAGTTTTTTTCTGCATTTTATTTCTCTGCATCTCTACGCCAAGTTTTCACATCTCTTTAAGTAATGCGTTGGGTTTTCGATAATGTTAGATGCATTATGCACTGGAAATATAATATTTTAAGTCTTGACACACGTGCCCTGCGTCGATGAACAGGAAACCGCTGATGCTACCGTGCGATAGCTTTGTTTTGCTTGTTTTCGGCTCAACGAGATCAAGTCGCCGTTTTGTGAGGAAGGATTATTACAGATTATTTTCTGTTCATATCTGCTTTTTGCTGTTTTTTCAGCTGAGTTCTCTCTTGTCCTCTCTTGTCCAATCATTTCGCGCTAAAGCTTTCCGGGGCCTAAATCAAGCCAGCGCCCTCTGGAAGCTAGTTCACATTACGGCTCAAACAGGGACACAAGGAACCAGTCGAAACATGCCAATTGAAACATATTTTCACAACTCACTGCTAAAATTCCCAATGATGTGACTTCACCTGCTCAACCTCCATACTTCCACTAGCTCGATCATAAATCATTTGTCTGTCCTTCAGTCCCCGTTCCCTGGCGACGACGAGGAGGAGGTGTTCGACAGCATAGTGAACGACGAGGTCCGGTATCCACGGTTCCTGTCCACAGAGGCCATCTCCATCATGAGGAGGGTGAGGCGGCATTAAGGAGGTGTTAAAGAGCTAATGACGCGCTGGTACGACGTGTTTGAACGCTTGTGTCCCTGTGCTCCTGCAGCTGCTGAGGAGGAGTCCAGAGCGGCGACTGGGAGCCGGAGAGAGAGACGCAGAGGAGGTCAAGAAGCATTTGTTCTTCAGGGTGAGAAATCCTACTGTGTTTCCAGTCAGTTTATTAAAACGAAGACACCAAACATTTGCCATTGACTCGAGCACTGTTTCCCATTAATAGAGGAAACTATGGTGGTCCCTCCATTGTTTAACGACAATATTTGTGATTAATTGGTATGAAAAATGATAATGTTTGTTGTATTATCATGACCATATAAAGATAAATGGACTGCAATTTGGAACCTGACTATGTTTCCATGCTCACCGAAAATCTGATTGGATTTCTTCAAATTATTGAAATGTCACATGTGATGAGAGTAATCTGATTTCAAAGTAAAATAAAAAAAAAAAATTAAATATATCGAAAGTAGAGTAGAGTTATTTTTAAATTCATTGTACTTTATCTTCCATATTCAATAGTCACTGTAAAAAACTACTAATTATTCTGTCACATGTCACCAGCTTTGATCAGATCTGATTTCTCTTATCGGATTTTTTTCTGGCCCTGTAAATGTACCCAGTGAACTGAGTGAAATATTGTCTCCTCAAAAGTCTCTCAGTAATAGTTTGGGATGTAATAATATATCAAATTACGAGCTCCTTTGCTTAAATGTTTTGCTTAAAGTCTATATGACAAGTACGACTAGTAGTGAACATGATTATATTTAAGACTGTACTAGGCATTTAGCATATTTTTCTCCATTTTGACAGTTTTGTCAGTGCTACTTACTGATTGAACACGAGCACAAACATGACGTAATTCCACAACTGTTACCCAGCAACCAGACCATAAACAAGGACTAAAATCCATATAAATTCCACAATAGTTTATTTTGTTAAATGAGTGTTTAAACTGTCAGACAGATGTGTGTAAATTGCATTTTTTGATGAAATGTTGCTCATTGATGACATCATAGAGGGTTTTTATTTTAGAACTCTACTTTGTAATTTTCAACTTTTATTTTTCAGTTGTCTTTACAAACTTGCACTGGACTGAATGAAAACTATGATACATATTTACCACAGATTCTGTCCCACCAAACTAAGTCATATTTAGGCAAAGACGAGAACCTGTCAAATGCACTTTAAAGGTGCACTATGTAAGTTTTGTAGTTGAGGTTCTGTCACCGGATTTTCTCATAAAATAGTTTTTGCCTTGCCACAGTAAGAGGCATTTATAGCAATAATTTTATTTATCCACTTAAAGGAGTTTTTATTGCCCGAAAAGTTCTCGGTTTTTGGGCAGAGGGAACTACTTTTCAGTTCACAGTTCAGTGTAGACAACATGAACACATGCCTGTTATTTAGCACTTTCATTTCTGAATTATTTAAGATAAGATAAGATAAGATAAGATAAGAGATCCTTTATTTGTCCCACAATGGGGAAATTCCACTGTTGCAACACACAGTTTAGGACAGGAATGAAAGAAATAGGCGCATGCAATAAAAAAAATATATAATATTATAATAAATATTGGAATATATTGGAATTGGAATATTTATAACAAAGGAAAAAGTAGTATAACCACAATTCTGTTAGCCTCTCCACAATATTGCCAAGAATATTTTGCTGTTAGATGCATTTTCTTTTGAACATTGTTTTGACTAATGCAAACATGGCAGATTTATCACAAGTGATTGATGACTTGTTCCCTGTAAACTGGTTGCTGGTCGTTTTCCATAAGGACCATAAATCTTGAGGTAATTTGCGTCACAAGACCTTTTCCCATCCCTTTGCTCTGTATTTGTTTGTACTTCTCATGACGACAGGTGAGGCCGGCCACTGCCTCATTTGCCTCTGGGTCCCAAAGTCACTGCTGATGATAGCACTTCAGTTTATGGAGCAGATTTTTGCATACTTACTTTGCACAGCAGTCGGGGTTGACTGATGATTTGTGCCGATGTCTTTCATTTGTCATTTGTTTGGTCGGTCGGTAAAAGCATGTGGTTTGGAGCAAGAGTTAAGACTGTAGTTTGAGAGTTTGACAGTTTTGTGTTAAATGGCACCGATTCAAAAGTTGTGTAGTTTATATTCAGAGACATTTTAAACCAGGACTAAACCAGGTCTAAACCAAGACTAAACCAGGTCTAATCCAGGTCTGAACCAGGACTAAACCAGGTCTAAACCAAGACTAAACCAGGTCTAATCCAGGTCTGAACCAGGACTAAACCAAGTCTATACTGGGTCTAAACCAATAACGAGATCAAATATTTTCTATATTTTTGGACGATGGATTGAAGGCCGGATCATAACGCTTGGAGGGCCTGATTTGGCCCCCGGGCCTTAAGTTGAATAACCCTGCCGTAAACTAAAGTAAATATATTTTATTAGTATTTGGGAGATGGGTTTGTCCTGGGGCTGCAAGTTGAATAGTCCTGGTATAAAGGGATATTTTTCTTCTTTTTTTTATACTTGAACCTCAACCAAGACATTTACCGGCACATTTCAAAGTCTATCTATGACAGGTTCTCATTTTTCTCTAACACTGACTTAGTTTGGTGGGAGGGCACCTGTGTTAAATATACATCATAGTTTACATCTGTGTAGTAGCAGTTTGTGAAGAAAATATGAAAAATAAAAGTTTAAAATGACAGAGTTCTAAAATGGAATCCCTCTGTGATGTCATCAAAAAGTGACATACAGTTGACAGTTCACACTCAACTGAAACATCTGTCTGACAGTTTAAATGGTCATTCAACAAAATAAAGGTGATATCAGGGATTATAATTTGTCAAATCATAATTTGTGTGTAATTTATATGGATTTTGGCCCTTGTTTTCAAAATGGTTCAAAACAGTTGTGGAATTATCTCTAACTATGTCACATTTGCTGCCCATGTCCAACCAGGAAGTAACATGATAAACTTTACGAAAATAGTGAAACTGGGGACAAACAGGAAAAATGCTTAGTCAAATCTTAAATATAATCATGGTCTGTACATTTTAGTGAATTGTGATGTCTAACCTGTCATATAAACTTTAACATATTCCTGATGCTTTGTAAAAATATCACTCGAATATGTACTCGAAAAAAGGAGATATTCATTTTTGTCCATATTGTGTTGAGACTCTCCTTACATCAAAATGGAGTTTGTACTTTCAACACTGCGAGAACACCACTCTGACCTCGCTGTTTCCCTTTCAGAACATGGACTGGAACGGTCTGCTGGCCAAGAAGGTCAAACCGCCCTTCGTCCCGACCATTCAAGGAGCCAACGACGTCAGCAACTTCGACGACGAGTTCACATCGGAGGCGCCCATCCTGACCCCGCCCCGAGAGCCCCGCCCCCTGTCCGGCACGGAGCAGGACATGTTCGGCGACTTCGACTACATCGCAGACTGGTGTTAGCATTAGCGACCCGACGAACGCACTGTGAACGGACGAACGCCTTTTAAAAACGCAAAGGGACTCAAAACGCAGGCCAAGATGAACTTTTACCGTTTGAAGCCAACAAGAAGAGCCCAATTTTTTTTTTTTTTACCACAATGAAGAACAGTTTTAAGTGTCTGACCACTGCGAATGTTTCAGATGAACTTTTTACGGCAACGCTACAATCATGTCACTGTCTGTACAAAGTATACTGTATTTACGTATCTATGTTTTATGCTTTTGTGTCCCGCCGAAAGACTTTAAAGGAGCCAAAAAAATGCACGGGAGAGGTAGTTTGTGCCAGCCAAACTCAAGAAGAACTGCTACTACTTGTCTGAGCCCATTTTCTATGAATCTGAAAATCTTCTATAACAAATACAGACAATCATTTGTACCTGTAGCCTAACACCTAGCAATCTTGCTGTACAATGACATGACCGCACTGCCTTCAAGCAAAACATGAAATGAGGTGGGAAATTTAAGAAAACTATGGAAGATATGTGCTTGTTGTTTTTAATTCTGAATTTCAGTTGCAGAATGTGCAGTTGGCCATTTGTTTTCTGTGTTTTTCTCACTTTAAAAATTCTAAAGGAAAAATTCACTTTTTGAAATATTGAATACATATATTTTCAAGCCCCTACAAATCAACAGTCATACTTCTGATTGTAAAATTTGCAGAAAAATATTGCTGCAAAGATCCAAGATGTTTGACTGATGAGGATTAAGGTCATTTCCCATTGGCCTTTCTCTCTTCTGTGGGCGGGATTTACAGTTAAAGCTGGAGCACCGGGTTTTTAAAACGGTGAAGGAGGAAGTGTTTAAATCTATCTAACTCATCCATAGCTCTAACAGACCCTTGCATTCATTTTTAAGACGAGTGCACGGTTTTAGAGCTGCTTTTTCAGACGGCCAATTAAAGCGGGGTGGACCGGCCCAAAGGCAGCCAATCAGCTCTGCTTTTGACTATTACTTCCTGGTTATCAAGAAATAAGATACTTTATTTTCAGCTGCAGACAGCGCACAGTGGTCTCATTTTTGTCACAAAGACAGTCTTTGAGGGAAAACTCAAATGGCTGGTGCTCAGCTTTAAGGAATCAACCTGATGGTTTTGATTTGGCTCAAATTAATTTGATTAGTTCCCAACATTTCCATTTTCCTGGTTGTTGAATTCACTCACTCAGGATCGACTGAATTTTTTCACTGCAGAATTTAAATCTGAACTTAACTGTTGAATTTGAGGGCTTGAAAATATATACATTGAATATTCATGTTATGTATATTTTTTCCAGTTTAAAACTTTTGAAAAACTCACTGAAAACAAACTGCAAAATTCACCGACGGAAATTCAAGGAAAAATATGATATGAAACAAATCATCTTCCATAGAAAATCCTGTTGTAACGTCATATGCAATTTTAGAACGGACCAATAAGCTAGTAATTGTACTTACTTCAATATACTTGCAACCAATTATTAGCGCCAGTGCTAGCCAATCAAATAGTTGTATACATTTGGAAGTTATGCACGTGTTTAAGATAAATTTGAGTAGTACATTTTGGACCCCTGATTGCAAATCGCATTTTAAGGTGTAATATATCACTATTTATATTGCCAACACAAATCTGTTAATCTTTCATTTAGTTTTAGACTGCTCTAATTAACTATTCTAATCTAAAACGAGGACTGCCTTGAAAGTGCCAAAGTTATTCAAATTTTTCTCTAATTATTCTTAATGTTTAGCTTTTGCCTTGGATGTGGCACAGGTATGATTAGGGTCAAATGTCAAAAAGCTGCCTCAGTATGTTCTAAAACTAAATGTAAATGATGAGAAATGATTGATTTTTGCTATAACCCATTGATCTAATATTGTTAGTATCAACTATTTTCTGATAAGCCATCAAAACTGCTGGAACAGACTTGTATTTTATACCAAATTTAGCTTTTATTTACAGTGACTTCTTGGCATAAAAACATACATTTAGCATCAAAATTTATCAATTTAAAACATTTATTTTACTATAAATCATTGATCTAATGTTGATAATCTGTTTTTATACCAAAAACTATTGGTACAGACCTCCATTTTATCCCAAATTTAGGATTTATTTACTGTAACTGGCATGAAACAATCAGTTGGACATGAACTTGTGATTTTTAGAGCTAAATATGAAATGATTTATTATTAAGGTGTCAATCCAGTATGTTGATCACCTCTATGGAGTCAAAATGATTAAAACACTTAAAATGTACTTATAAACACTTAAAATGAGTACTGGATTATTATAACCTAGATGCTATTCGTGGGTTTGGTCCATTATAATTGCATTTTAGATCTACTATTTGTTTATTCAACCCTCCCTTGTTTAAAGAAAAGTGTTGATCTTGTCATGTAATTTAATAATATTTATAAAATGTTCAGTCGCGTATCCTTGCCATTCAACAAAATACTGGACTATGAATGAAAAGCATCAGTCTGTTCAGTGGCTCACTCTGTTTGACGACGATGAAATGCTTGATTTTTGTGTTCGTTTTTAGACTTCCATCAAACCGTGGACAAGCTACAATACCTCAAACTTAAAGACTCGTAACTACAGCAATACAACCAAATATCTGTCTTCCTGAAGCTGCAAAAAGTGGTTAAAATCGACTGAGAACTTGTTCCCTTCATCCTGTTTGTGGCCCAATTTCTCCTTTATAAAGACTATGTACACACTTAAGCTGAAAGCACTAATTTTATCCATAGTTTTGAATTATCTACGTTTTCTAATGATGAACATAGATTGTACAAAGTTGTTTTTTTTATCCTTTGCTTGTTGTGCATGTTGTCAGGACAGAAAATGGATGGTACACCATTGTCACTGAGCTGTTCACACCGGTGTAAAAAGTTAAGGCAGTGTTGACAATTGTTGTTGTTGCCTATCGAAATGCACAATTAAACATTTGTAATAGTGGTTTTGGTTTGGCTTTGATTCCCTGGTGGTGAAAGTGTAGAATGCAATGGTTTAAATTGCAATTAATTATCTGGTTCAGGTTGAATCAGATTTTTTTACCCAACTGTGACCTGGATATGACTTTTTAATGAACTGAATCTATTTTTTTTCAAATGCAACCCGGGTCACTTTCATATGTGGTACTAAATCTGATTTGAATCTGATTTTTTTGTAAAGTGACTGCATTCTGAACCCGCAAGTCACATTAATCTGATTTCTGCACAGAAATTAAACAGGAAACACATTTTTTACACTGAAAAAGACATGAATTAAACTGATTAAATCTTCAAACGCCTGCAAGACAATTGCAGCGAAGCTAGAAAGTACAAAATGTCAAATTTCAAACTGAATTGGTTTTGTAAAGCGTGACAGTTTTTAAAAAAATGCTTCGGTGTATTCTATTATATTCTCATGTGACGAGCACAAATCCTGGTTTTGTCCTGTTTTTCTCCACATCAGACACTTCATTGTTGGGTTCACACGTCACTGATTTGATTCTTTGCAATGTGAACGGCCTCTCCAAGAAATCTGATTTGAACGTCAAGAGCTGCAGTCTGAAGTTAGCTTTATTCCATTTAAAATCATTTATAAAGTTTCTCCAGTCGTATAAATATAAAGCACCCTGACAGATCTGTGACCCAGAGGCACCACAAATGATCGTGATCTAATGTCTTCTGCAAGCTACACGGTCACATATTTTTACAAACTGCTACTTTCAGAGTGCTAAAAGTTGGTGTCTAATTCAACATTACAATACAGTGCTGGGATCTTTTTTACAGTTTTCAGAATAGACCCTTCAAGTGATGTGTTAAGAGCCGCTGCACATGCATTTTAATGAGGCAGCAAATAAATAAAATGCTATAATTTTGTAGTTTGTAGACAGGGCAGATGGCCAACAAGCAATTAACAGCAGCCAACTTCAATCTCTAGTTTAAGTTCGCTTGTTACTGCAGGATTTGTGGCGCCTGGTGAAACAAAATAAAATGTCATGTCAAACTATTGGGGCCACTATGTTTTTTGTGCACTATTGTCCAGAATAACATTAGATTTAAGACATTTTTAAAACAAGGTTGTTATTTTCCCATGTGCTCGAGTGGTTGTCAGTCGCCCAAACAGCTCTGGGTGTTCATAGTTTGCCATGTTTGGTGGCTAACGCTAGCTCTGCCATTGAAAATGCATTATTAACTTGTGGAATGGTATCAGCTAATAGAATCCAGCCATTCACAAACACTGGAAGGGTGTAGAATATAACTTCAACATTAATCTCAGAGTGAAATAAACGATCTATCAATTTTAAATGTGCCAATAAAACAAGATGCTCATTATAGGACTTTAAGCAAAATCTTTAATTTTTTAAATAATGAAGAATTCAAACAAAATAGAAGCTGGTCATTTCCTAAAAGTCTGTTTAATAAGAAAACAGCCTAAAACTGAGTGGCGTCAGTCAAGTCGTCCACGGGACATATATACAGAACAGTCTGTGGCTGAGAGGAATGTGTGCACCTTCCATCGAGCCTACACAAGGCAAGTGTTGTGGCTGGAGCTTCAGTGAGCTTCAGCCCCTGAGCAGGATCACAGCTGGGGCAGCTTCTCCACCGGCGTGTCAAACTTAAAGTCTGGAGGGAAAAGCTCTGCCGCGCGAGGGTAAATGAGCCGATATGACTGTCGGATCGTCACATCAGCCACTCCAGCAATATCTCCGATCTCTGAGGAGCAGAGGAGAGATTAGAGAAGCTCATTCAGGCCAAGCTATACATAGATAATTATAACAGATTTAGCAATCTGCAGTGCTGAAAAGGCACAAAGACAGAGTGTAAAATCAACGTTAATGAGCTTTTATATAGTAAACAAAGTTGGTTTGTCAGTGAGCCATGAGGGCATTGTTTTCCAGAGTGCATTCTAACCTTTCTGAGTCTTCTTCTCTGCTGACGCTTGAGAGGCCATGTAGATGGCAGCAGCTGCCACAGAGATAGGGCTGCGCCCGGGGACCAGGTCCATCTCCACGGCTTTTCGGGCGATGAAAGTGGCTGCCATTTGCACATGTTTGGGCAGCCCCAGGTTGGAGCAGAAGCGGGACATGAAGTCTCCAGTAGTTATCAAATCCACACTGGTCTCCAGAGCCTTTAGGATCAGTTTAAAACAACGGCCAATTTCCTTCTTTGAGATCCTAGACACAGCGCAAATCTCTGGAGAAAGAGATCAAAGGAAATTATGATAGTGTCACATTTTGTATTTATTTTGACAAGAAATGTTGTGAAGTATCTTTAATAACACAAGACTAAAACCACTTAATTTCAAAGTATTGTCAAACCTTTGAACGTCCGCGGGACGCCCTCCTGTCGACAGGCGATGTAGAGACAGGCCGACGCAATGGCATCATTGGCTCGTCCTTTAAGACTCTTCTGTTCATACACCTGTTTGAAAAGGTTGTTTGTTCTGTCCTGCAGAGCACACAGCGCACACACATTACTGCTGTGTCACAGTCTGAGTCACCGATCATTTGACGGCACTCACCACGATGTTCCTGGGCAGGTTGATGCGATCGGCCATCGTGCTGATCTCTTTGAAGGCGTTGAGCATGGCGCGGTCTGAGCTGCTCATCGTCCGTCTGTTTTGGTATTTGGAGTTTCCGAACTCGTCAAAACTAGCTGCTCCTGTTCCCTGTGGACACAGAGCAAAGCTTTAGAGTTTATACGTCTGCAGTGCTCTCCTCCAGGCAGCGCTCGGCCACAGACCTTGCTGATCATTGTGGTCAGGTCTCCGCCGTTGAGCAGAGGGTTCTGAGCGTCTCCCACTCGAGATGGGTCTTTGAGGGCTTTTTCATTTGAGAATGTCCTCCACTCTGAGCCTACGTCGATTACTCTGTCACCTGAGGACACATGACACAGAGGTAAGAACACATCTCTACACTAAACATTACTTTGTTTATCCATTAATCTAGTGATTATTCTTTCAGTTAATCCATTAGTTGTTCAGAACACAAAATGTAAATATAGGATTGAATGAAGCTGATCCCGCTTGTGGATATCCTGATGGAGTACATTTATTTACATAAAAACACTCTCAGCACTGACATGTGTCGGAGTCTGCTTAGTTCCGATAACGATTATGCTAATAGCTAAATTATACGAATTACTAAATCAGTATTTAGGACATTATTCTATATATTCAATATTTTATAAACATTTTAGCCGTCATGTATTTTTCATTCATCCACCTATGTATCTGTCTGTTTAACAAGTGTTTATTGAATGTTTAACTTAACAGTAAATGTTTCTTTTCTCAAATGTCTGTGTATCAAGGCTTGTCACGAAAACACACTTTGATGTGTGATGCATAAAACTCAAAAACTGAATCATGATAAACAATAATTGAAACCACTTAATGGTACTGACACAATAAACCCTATTAAAAAACTAAATTGTGAGCAGTAACAAATAAAATGCAGAATTACCACTTAGCACTTAGCATCAGTATAGTATATTACCAAAAAAAAAAAAAAGTGGAAAGAAAGCTACACACGATAAATATTATGCTGCCATTCCAGACAACAGGGAAGTCGGTTATTGCCCACTCAAAAGATACGAGTTCTGACCTCAGAGCGTTCCAGCTGAATGAATGTGGCTCATTTTTGGATATATCCTATAACAAATGTTTACATGGTATATGTGGTGGTTAATCACTCAGGTTCACTTCTTGTGATGATTTATTATCGCTCTAATGCATCACAGTTGATCTCGTGTGTGGCGTGGGAGCCTCTCGACCAGCTCCAGCTCACAAGTAGGATTTACCAGTTCAAGCGGCGTTGCAAGGCATTTTTTCAAGTCGGAGGTGGGAAATATCCCAGTTACCAGTTGCCTGGATCGCACCATTAAACCTCAAAAATGACTATTACAGCTTTGATTTTCTGAACAATAAGTGGATAAAGCAGCTATCCTGACAGGGCTGGAGCCAACCACCATGTGCAGGGTCACTGGAGGCACTTAAAGTCGAATAAAAACCCCCATTCATCTGTGTGTACTTTTTTGCTGTATCGACTCCTCGCCGTCCCTGAGTAATGGCCCTCCACACGGTTCATGTCCTCTCCACAGGTGCCTGGTGTGGTTAGTATTAGATCTGGCCAGTAATAATGCAGTTATGTCTCCGTCATGGTGTCCTTGTGTCCCTGTCTGGAGAGCGCGAGGGAGGGAGGGCTGTGGTTGCATCACAGACTCCTGGGGCTTGTTAGACTCACTTGTGCTGCTCTGGGAATACTGCAACACTTAACCCTCGTGTCATTTGAAACACAACTATCGCCTTCATCAGCCTGTAATGTTACGTTATCATTCAAGAAGCAGCTTTTGTCCATAATGCAACAACTTAACTACACTTCATTCATTCATTAGATGAGCAAAAAGAGTATTCTGTCTTAGCTGGTTTGTACAGCAGAGGTGTGAAAGCTCCCTGTCTTTGTGGTGGTTGACGTTTGAATGATCAATGAATACATTTATTTGTTTTCTTTATAATTATATATTTTTGAACTGTATGGGTTGCAAACAAAAAGGACTGAGCTGAACAAACTTGCTTTTATGAACCCATCCTGTATATCACAAAAATTAACACTCAACAATGCAGACAAAAATAGCCACTGAATTAGAATCAGTATTTAAACCTAGAATTCTTACCATCTCCTATAAACCTTATTGACAACAAGAATGTATATGTATTCATCATTTTACAGTTTTTATTTTGACTTTTGAGTATCGTTTCATCACTGAGATCATTCCAAAGTTCGATTTCTAAAACAGACACACATCTTTGCCTAACATTAGTTCTTACCTGAGGTTATAGCTGCCATAACGAAAGACTGAATGTCTTTGGGAAGGTCCTTACGCATAACATGAAACCAAAAGTACAACATTCTTAACTATGTCCCTACATTTTAATAAATCAAAAAAAATGTTTAAGTTAATTAATCCAGTTTTACGAATTATTGCCCTTTTTTTAAGATTCATTATTAGATTTTTACAGGTATTTGCCCAGATTTCTGAGCAGTAAGACATAAGTGATGAGTATAAACTAATGCTCTAGTGACATCGTGAAAAGAATAATAATCTAGGACTATTTGAATAATTCTTAATTGAGATCTGGACTATAGAGAATACAAAACACGTGGCAAAGACAGCAGGTCATAACCTCAGATGGAGGAAAGGGCCGCTTTTCTCTATGATTGCATTGGACTTTGCCATGAAATATTTCAATGGTAAATTCACAAATGTTGAACCTGATCATTTCTCTTAGTGACTCGACCTAAGGACTCATTGTATTACAACAAAACAGCATTTTAATAATATGAATTTAACTCAATTTTTATTAAATATCACTGACCGATAGAATGTGATGTCACGTGAACACAACCTATTGACTAATTTAAAATAATCATTTCTGACTGCTGCCCTACTGTAAACAGAGATGGAAACATCAACTCCATTATGTTAGGCAGGTGTCAACATCCTGTGGCATTTGGACATTTTCAAACATGTGGCACATTATTATCAGCAGTCAGCAGATCTGTGTCCCGCTGTGATTCCGACTTACCCACGACGAGGCCACACTCTGGACAGATCATGTCCCCCGCTCTGTAGTCCTCCACCAAACAGGCATCAGGATGGTTTGGACACGTCACTTTGGGCAGGGACAACCCGTCTCCACTGGAACACCACAAACCACCAACAATTTACCTTCCAGGCATTTAGTACAAATATGTGTTTCACCATAACAAATCAGCAGATGAGAAATTAGAATGATCTGGACTGAACAACACTGTACCACACCTCATTACAATCTTGCTGAAATAAATAGGGCTGAAACAACTTCATCAGTTAACTGCAACTAATCTATTATTGAAATTATCCTCAAATAATTTACTGATCAAATAATCATTTGCTGAACTATGGAGCTGAACAGTGAATCCGGAAGTACATTTTCCATTCATTTTTCTCATAGGGATTCGTTTATCAAATGTTTGTAAGCTTGCTCAGGGCTAATCAGTCAGCTCTGTGGTAAGTAATTTGGGTCCCATATTTAATTGTTATTTTAAAGTCTATATGAAGGTTCTCATGTTTTTCTAATGGGGTCTGTGCATGGAACATCAGTTGGGCTGTTTATTTTTACATTGGCTAGCACCTTGTACATCTAAGTACTTCCTCTTATAAATCCTGACAGATCAGGCAGTGAACAGTGAGTGGTGGGTGTCTCTGAAACATGTTCAGAGGAACACCAAAGGACACTTGCGTTAATAAAGGGGCTTGTTTGTTCAAACGCTAAAGCATAACAATTTCAAAATAAACAACCCAACTGAAATGCTGTGCTCATAGCTCATTATGACTAACCCCTTGTGTACACTAACTCCAGTCCGGTTGCGGTCAGAGACCCAAGCGTAATTGCTTGTTACACCAGCTCCGATTTACTGTGGTCCGTTTTTGAAGAAAGCCGTGCAGAGTCACGTGGTTTCCTGCGAGAACACTCATTAAATGACATGAAGGCCGCACCAGGCCAGCAAAAATAGACTTCTTGTGGATTCATTCTGCAGACCTGCGCGGCTGCCGGACCCGCGGCTGCGGTGCTCTGAGATTGGTGTAACAGGGCGCATTGATTATAAGCACTTTCCAAGTCTTGTGAGACCCAAAGAGTCCTGAACCGGAGTCAGTGTACACCAGGGGTTAGTTTGGTGGATAGCATCTCTGGTAAATATTTTATCATAGTTTTACATCTGTGAAGTTATGGTTTATGACTACATTTTGAAAAATAAAAGTTGAAAATTATAGAAAGTAGTGCTAAGTTCTAAAACAGAATCCCTCAGTGATGTCATCAAAAAGCAACGAACCAATGAAATTACAGGGACAATTTACAGCAGCTGACACATTCTGACAGTTTAAACAGTCATTCTACAAAATAAAGGTTAGCGTTATCAGGTATTATTTATTGTCAATTCCAAACTCTTTGTGGAATTGTGGAAGTAACATTATTGACTTTACAAAAGCTGTCAAACTGGGGACAAACAAGCAAAAATAAAAAATATAATCATGTTCATGTGTAGTCTAACCTGTCATATGCACTTCAAGGATTATTAACATAACAATTTAGAGCTCAGCAATTAATTGAAGGATCAAGATTGAGTCATTTCTAATCGTCACTGATACGGTTGGGGTTTTTGATTTCAAGGTCCACATGATATCAGAGTTCAGACGTTGCACGCAGATATTTGACAGTATTTTGTGTTAAATAGCTATGATTAAAGGTCTGTATTGTTTATTTTCAAGATCATAATATTGAAAGCATTTTTTATTTGTTGTAAATAATACAATAATACGATAATTGAAATGTTTGATGAATATGATGAAGAAAAATGTATACATTTTTGTCATATTGCTCAGCCTACAACATTTTGCTTTGATTGACATGGTAGAGTGAGGTTTTTGGTGGCAGTGAAATTATGAATTTGTGATGATCACCTCTGGATGTCAAGTTTATTTAATTAATCGATAACAGTGATTAGTTAAGTTACAATATTAATTGTAAGGACTGAAATATAATAACTGCGACAATTTAAGAGGCAAAATAAATTCAATTCTATTCTCTCGTTAGTAACTAAAGTGTTGTTTTGTCTGGCTGTTAATATCAAATAAAGTTTTTTAGAAAGTTTGATTTCATAAAACTGAGTGGAAATTCTGTTGGGACAACAGGAATGAAAGAAAAATCATGGATTTCAGATTTTTGTTGATGGTGTCAATAATCAGCATTAAAGCTCACAGATGCATTACAAATCTTCAACCTGTCCTGTGTAGCACAACAAATTGGCGTAGTAACGGTATTAATATGACTTAAAATTAAAATTAAACATAATTTTTTTTAAATGCCAAACTACAGTGGAACACCCAGCTATGTTTATGAATGACAACTAGTAAACCGATGACATGGCAAGCTGCCAACAACATAACTTTTCTCCCCAAGCTGTAGCTAGTAGTATTACGAAATCTTTGGACGAAATCTCAACAAAGCTAAACATTGTATATTTACTTGAATAACATGATCACAAAATGCACTGTTAAAACACGGCACACTTGTGCTGATTGTGAAAACAGCCAATTCCAGTAACTACTGGCTAGCTAACTGTTAGCAGCTAACTAGCAGCACAATACTACGCAGTCTTTGCGGCGAAATAAAGTCAGTAATCTTCAGATCAGCGTGAACAGTAAGTACACCAAACAGCTCGATATGGAAGGGATAAACACACGCACAGATCTGTGAAGGGCTAAGGTGGAAAGAAAGCGGTATTAGAGTTAGTACGCACCGGCTTGTCGTCGCCATGTCGCTTCTCCGTCCGTAAAGAAACAAATGACTACACCACCTGTATTTATAGATTTTAAAGGTCACGTGGTCTCCGTTTGACGAGAGGACAGGAGGTCCAAAAAGTACGAGACGCAGTCTTTGTTCGCAAATGTCAAAATAGAAAAAGGGAAGCGTATTTTACTCAAGAAATATTATCAGTAAATGTAATCTGTTAGTTTACTTTAGTGGAGAAAATAATAATATTGTAATTTTCTTAATATCTTGTTTTACAATAATATAATTTTGAAACAAAGGATAAATTGTGCATTGACTCGCTTTTTAAAAATGACTTCAGGGGAGAATCCCGCTTTGAAGAGGTCTTCTTTGTGTCAGATTCGTCATTACGCAGCCCTGTATACAGTCTGTACCAGTCTGGGATTTCTCCTGCTCTTTGGCCCCTGGCCCTGTGTGTTCTCTGTGCTTTCTGCAGACGGACTCACAAAGCATTCTTTCTGGTATGTTTGGTTAAGTCTTATTATTCAAGGTGCACTTTTAACTTTTCTGGTGGAGTGAACATATGTCTGTGGAGATGTTATTGTTTTACCTGGAATGTTCCACATTATAGCATTTAACGTATCTCAGGTGGCATCTTGTGGTGCCACAGTTTGCCACCTGCTGAGATATGTAGGGAAAAGTAGATATGTAAGTTTAACGCTAAAAAAGTCATTCTCAAGACAAATCTTGTGTAATTATTGTATTATTTATGTGCATCCACTTGACCAGCAGGTGGCGCTAAAATAACTGAAATTGAGTTTATTTTGTTGCTCTTTCTCTGTTTGCTACCATTGAACATGTCATACTCTGAACAAGACCAATGAAAGATAAGTAAGTTATCATATTCCATATTTTGACACAGTTCCATGCTCTGACTTGACCCAGTGTGAACTCTGATGCACTCGGGGTCATTGAGCTGTGATGCTATTGATATGAAGGCGCCCTGATGTTCAGAACCTGTTTGTACAAGTCTCCTACACCACACAAAACGTAACATAAGCGTGTAGAGAAAGGAAGAGTAACCGCTTGCATTGAAAATATTAGTGTTTGGAGTTAAAACAGATGGCTTTTTCTTTTGGGCGTAAATGACCCAACAGGAACAGCAAGTGAAAAACAAGCCAAGTTGTTAAAATGTCAAGTAGATTCATAATGTAGCTATTTCTTATATTGTTACATATAGTCTCCTATCCTGATTTTGTTCTGGAACCCTTTTTTTGCTTTTCATAAACCTGTATTGTTCAGCCTGAAATGTCAACACACAGCTGATCCTGTCCCCAAAGGATTAGGAAAATTTAAGAGTGGAGAGCTGTCTTTGTTTTTGTAGTATTAGCATTGTGTGGCAGATTAAAGCTTGTCTATGGGAAAGCCTTAAATAAATGCACTAAGCCCATACACTGAGCCCTGAAGAGACAGGTGTGAGCGACACAGAGAGGCAGCCTGTACCGGAAACATAGGGCCACAATAACCAAAAGTTTGTTGGGTTCCTTTTCCTACTCCTTTTTAATTTCATTATTTCCACTTTACTTTTTTATATTTTGACTATAAGGTATAACACAATATCGTCCTGTTTTGCAGATGCAAATTACATCAAATCATTGTCATAATGTCCAACAATACAAAACAGCTGCTTTATTATCATTTATGTATATATTATTATGTATAATAATGTATATGCTATGTATATTGCTCAAAACGGCACTTGTAACTTTTCCAAGGGAGGATCTGTCTTGTCTCTATAAAAATGTTACTGCTTTGCAAACTATGTTCCACAGTATGGCATTAAAGTTATCTAGGTGGGCAATATAGGAAATTTAGATAAGATCATGAATGTTGCTTTGAAGATATGCAACATTTCAATATTGAGTATTATTAATTGTTTATTATTTTACTGTTGACGTAATATTGTGTGAATATTGTTACAGTTTGTTAGCAATAGCTGTTGTGGAGTTTCATCAGAGGAGCCAGGGATGTCAAGATTATTTGGTTAATTGACAAAAGTGATTACCCCATTCCCCCAGTCTAATGTCCAAAACGAAAGAATTATTTACTATCATAGTGATATCGATATCGGCCTTATTATATATGCATTGCACAACAGCACCAGGCTAGCTTAGTGCTAGCTCAGTGCTAGAGTCAGTACTTCCTGTCTAATCTTATCTCTATGAGTCAGTCTAACATATATACAGTATATACAGTGAACAGTCAGTTGTGGTGGATGTCTTTGACAACATGTTAAAGACTGTACAAAATAAGTGAATACATCACTAAAGGCATGTGTATGTGTCTAAATGCTAACGCTAACTCTGTTTAAGCATTAAAACAAATGTAAAAAGAAACAAATTCAAATACCAAACTGAAATCATCTTCACATAAAAAACAATCACACAATCTTTACACTAAACATTTAATTGCTTATAAATATTTTTTAATTTTACATTTTAAATGTTAGCATTAGCTGTGAGAAACGCTTAGCTTACCAACTGCTGCTCTTGTGCACAGAGCCCATTTCAGGAGTATTCGTGACAGCACTAAGCTCCATGGAGACCAGCAGGTGCCACGGCCACAATAAGCAAGCATGATCATGGTAACTGAATAAATGCAAGATCAATGTTAAATGCCTTACTAAGGAACATTCCAAGCAAAGCTAGTGAACATTTAACAGTAATCATTCGAAGAAAAGTGCTACATTGTATGGGTTACAGCTGGACCCTTCCATTAGTTCACATTTGTAAACAAAATTTAGTGTGTGACCTGTGCACCAATGTTTGGAAATGTGATAGCACAGCGTCTTCAGAAGGGAGGTCCTTTAATAATTTACAGCCCAAGCCGCTTCAGCTCTATCCTGTTGCTAGGGCCCCTGGGTTCTTCAGCTGCTGGAGACACTGCCCACAGCGACCAGTGCAACCCCACACACTTATCACTGGTCCTCACGCAAAGTCTACTCTACACGAGACAGAGAAACCTAAGAGTACACTGTCGGGGGTGTGATCCCAGCTCTGACTCACCCACCTGCAAATGTGGTCAGTGAGGGATTAGCGGCAGTCACATTGTGAGTAAGTGGGTATGACTGGCTAAAAATTGTACTTGAGCTAGAAAACTATTAAACGTAATCTTACTCAAGTAGAAATAAAGTTTTTGGAAAACTACTATTCAAGTAAGTGTAACTGTTGGAAGGACAGAACAGAAATGGACAAAATCTGGTATTTTCTTTTATTTTTTCAGTTTTAAATTATTAAAACAAAACATAAAACACAGAACATGGCACACAAGTAACAATCGTAAAAGACATCCAAAAAACAAAAGTAAAACGTAAACGGTCCAATGTTCATGTCCTGTTTAGTCCAAAGTCTGTACTAAATAATAAGTGAATTTAAAACATTTGTTGAAGGTTTTTTTTTTTTCCATTTTATAAAAGTCAACTATGATTTGGGTCCAGTTGATTATTGGTTCAATTTGTCTCATTCATTTTTTTTGTGATGACCTTTCTGCTTCCTGCCAACAGTATCTATTTATTGTGTCCATGGCAGGAGCTTGAGGCCCTATAGTTCTGATGTCAAGTGGGATGGCAATGTTGAAGACGATCTGTAGTGCTTTAATCTCAGTTCAAAACACATGACAATGATGGGCCTCTGCAGCCATTCTTTCTCCAGCAACTAGTGTTTCCCTGTGAATAATGTGCACTTTAATGAACAAATTGTATACATTTTCCAACAGAATTCTTTCCAAACATGTGATTTTGTGGTCTTCTATTGAGAAAAAAATGAGTTTGAGCCATTTAATACTGTTTGTAGACTAGTGGAACAAAATCTTTACTCCAGTAGTACTGTAAAACATATTACTCATGTATCTGAAAACTACTCCAAGAAGTACGTACAAATGTATTGAATGGTTGCTCATAAGTGTAGGCTACTTGAGTTTATCAGTCTTATTCTTTGTCAGTCAGTCCCAGCATAGACCACCGACTGTGGGGAGAGATTGAACACTGGCCTGGTGTGTTGAGAATCTGTGTAAAAAGCATTTATACAAAGCCATTATTTACTGCTTGTCACTGTACACTGAGTAATGACTCTCACTTGTTCTGTGTTGCTCAACACTTTTCTCCCATTACTGCAGTTATGAACACACAGACCACCGTGGTTCATATGACAGGTGCTTATGTTTTTCTCATTTTTACTTAAGGTCAGTTCATACTTCATAGGAAGAAAGAGATATGTTCTTGCACCTAGAGATGTAAGAACAAGAAAAAACATATATAGGCTTGGACATCCCATACTTCATCAGACGTTCTGCTGCATATGCCCCTCCCCCTGTGAACTCAAACTGCTGTTGCTATGTTGTTGCTATGTTGTGGAAACACAGTTCTGATAATCAATGTTATGTTAATCAAAAAATAAATACAACTATCCATGCCCAATTTGGAAATCTAGCCAGTCACAGTGCCGCTGTTTAATAGCCCTACAAGACCATTGTTCTGCTCAGCCGATGTGTCAGGAACAAGTTGCAAGAACTGCAGAACAGAAGCGGCAAGGACAAAATGATGTGATGTTGTTCTTGCAGTTCTGGGTTCAGGAACAAAGTTCTACAACTTGCTCTCTCACAAAAAATGTAGTCCATAGAAAATCAGTCTAGCGTATGTCCCCTTTTGTGTCTATCCCATACTTTAAAATTTCATTTAATTTTAGTAAGCATTAGCATCACTTAGCATTAGCTTTTAGAAACGGTTAGCTTAGCCTCTGTCCAGAGTGCCCATTATAAAGTTCACTAACATAACTAACACAAATTGGGGGGGGGGATTTATTTATTTTTTTTGTAAAATCTTAAGTATAACCATTTTCACAACGTTTTAGTGTCGTCTAACCTGTCATATATGCGCTTTAATCTCAAGGTTGGCCAGTTGACCATTTAAAACAGATTTACAGAGCTTCAACAAAAAGCAACAGGTAGAATGGACAAAAAACAAAACAAAAAATAACCAGCAATATTTTATTCATTTGACAAATTGAGCCAACTGTGGCACATCTCAATAACTCCTGGGTGTTTCTAATACGTTCTCATACGACATTAAATCTTCAGCATGTAAAGTAAGAAGTTTCTATGGTACTGTGACGTAATGTTCCTTGGTGCTTGCGTAGCTGCATCAGGCCAGTGCCCACTTCTGCTGACTGGGTTGGAGTTGGTGAGAGCTGCTCTGGACCGGTTCAGACCTGTCTCTACCTCCGCCTCTCGCTCTGTGCATCACCGACAATATAATATCTGAACACACAGAGCCGCGTGCCAAGGTCCTCCTGGCTGTGCGCACAAAAGAAACACAGGGAGTAAGTTTTAAAGGAGCAGCGCAGTTGAAGAAAATGTAATGCAGTTTCTATAAGCTTTGAGAAATCTATAACAACTTTGTCATATAGCAACGTCAACTTTCACTTTCACTACCAGGCCCTCCAAGAGATATGATTTGGCCCTCACCCATCTTCCAAAATATAGAAAATACTTTATCTCTTTTTATTGGTTTAGTCCTGATTTAATCCTGGTTTAAACCAGGTTAGTCCTGGATGAGTCCTGGATTCTGGATTAGACCTGGTTTAGAATTGTTTAGACCTGGTTTAGACCTGGTCTAGACCTGGTTCAGTCCTGGTATAGGCCTGGTTTAGATCTGGTTTAGTTCTAGTTTAGACCTGATTTAGTCCTGCTTACGTTCTGGTTTAGACCTGGTTTTGTCCTGGTTCAGTTCTGGTGTAGACCCAGTTTAGTCCTGATTTAGACCTGGTTTAGTTCTGGTTTAGACCTGGTTTAGTCCTGGTTCAGTTCTGGTGTAGACCTGATTTAGTCCTGGTTTAGACTTGGTTTAGTCCTGGTTTAGACCTGGTTTAGTCCTGGTCTATACCTGATTTAGTCCTGGTTTAGACCTGGTTTAGTCCTGGTTCAGTCCTGGTTCAGTTCTGGTTCAGTTCTGGTTTAGACCTGGTTTAGTTCTGGTTTAGTCCTGGTTCAGTTCTGGTGTAGACCTAATTTAGTCCTGGTTTAGACTTGGTTTAGTCCTGGTTTAGACCTGGTTTAGTCCTGGTCTATACCTGGTTTTGTCCTGGTTCAGTTCTGGTGTAGACCCAGTTTAGTCCTGATTTAGACCTGGTTTAGTTCTGGTTTAGACCTGGTTCAGTCCTGGTTCAGTTCTGGTTTAGACCTGGTTCAGTTCTGATGTAGACCTGGTTTAATCCTGGTTTAGGCCTGGTTCAGTTCTGGTGTAGACCCAGTTTAGTCCTGATTTAGACCTGGTTTAGTTCTGGTTTAGACCTGGTTTAGTCCAGGTTCAGTTCTGGTATAGACCTGATTTAGTCCTGGTTTAGACTTGGTTTAGTCCTGGTTTAGACCTGGTTTAGTCCTGGTTTAGACCTGGTTTAGTCCTGATTTTGACCTGGTTTTGACCTGGTTTAGACCTGGTTTAGTCCTGGTTCAGTTCTGGTGTAGACCTGGTTTAGTCCTGGTTTAGTCCTGGTTTCGACCTGGTTTTGACCTGGTTTGGTCCTGGTTCAGTCCTGGTTCAGTTCTGGTTTAGTCCTGGTTCAGTTCTGGTGTAGACCTGGTTTAGTCCTGGTTTTGACCTGGTTTAGTCCTGGTTCAGTTCTGGTTTAGTCCTGGTTCAGTTCTGGTGTAGACCTGGTTTAGTCCTGGTTTAGTCCTGGTTTTGACCTGGTTTAGTCCTGGTTTAGTCCTGCTTTTGACCTGGTTTTGGCCTGGTTTAGACCTGGTTTAGTCCTGTTTCAGTCCTGGTTCAGTTCTGGTTTAGTCCTGGTTCAGTTCTGCAGATGTTGTCAAACCCTTGCGTGTTACATGTTTTTCGTGTTTCGTTTCTGGCCCCGAGAACAAAACCATCTGAAAAATCTGTCCGTCTGTAACAGATAAAGTTGAATAGTCCTGATCTATGTGGGGAAAGTATTTGTTGGGTCACATAAATAGGCACTTTTCACAACACCGTCTTGCTAGTTCCTCAAAAGTGCATCTTCAAATGGGCTACACCCAAATGATAAATTAGCCAACATAAATTAACATCCTTGTTTTCCACAGTATGGTATAAAACTGATGTGGCTTGCATTTTTTCCAATTATAGGTGCTTTTATTGCGACAAAAACCTCACAATACATTTCACTAAAACATATGTAACATGATTATATTTTAGATTATATTAAACATTTTTCCTAATTGTGCCCAATTTGATAGTTTTTGTAAAATTTATAATGGCACTTCCTGGTTGAACATGAGCAAAAAGTATGACAGGAAGAGGGAATTCCACAACTGTTACCTAGCAACTACTGTAATAATACTGTAAACAAGGGTCAAAATCCTCACACACATGCATATTTCCATTCTCTTTGGGGACATTACTGGCTTATATTTATTTTCTTGAGACTTATTACTATTTGCTAAACTTTAGTTCTGAACCCTGAATCTGAATTGTGGTGTTGATCAAAAATTGAAGGATTTAGGGACATGATTTTTTTGACCCACATAAAAAATGACCCCATGACGTGACTGTGTCGATTCCAGGGATTATACTGTTAAAAATACATGACCACAAACATTTGCTCAGAAATACAGAAGTGAAACTGTACATCGCAGCTTTTTCCCAAAACAGCAAAAATATAGAAAGAATGGGGTAAATTTGGCCTCATAAACAGAAGTATAAATTTATGTCATTGAAACCTTTGTGACTGTAGATAGGGCTTTCTTGTTTGTGATTTTGAAATTTTGTATTTCTGGCGCATGGAGCAGGTCAAGGTTTGATTCCCTGACGTTGAACCAAAACTATTATTTGCCAATATCAATACTAACCTGTTATCTTTCTGGCTAAAACGTCAGACTAAAATAATCTCAAATTCAAACTGAAGCTGTTTCTGAACCCTTTGGAGTATAAACCATGGATGTATTAAATGAACTGGACATGGCACGCCCCCTCTGTCTGTGGTCCCAGATTGATTAGTGGCCGTGTGAGGTACTGCAGCCTCTTGGAACCAGCCTTTTTCTAAAATTGCTCATTATAATTGCGGACAGTACTGAATTATTATCGGTATTTAAATAAAATAGAAGGAAATGTTCTTTTCTACCATTTCTAAAATCACCGAAATTACCGTTTTTATATGAAGTGGGGGATTGTCGTCACGTGGCGCCCTAAAGCAAAGATGGCAGCCTCCGTATCAGGAAGTAAAGCAAAGATGGCAGCCTCCGTATCAGGAAGTAAAACAAAGATGTCAGCCTCCGTATCAGGAAGTAAAGCAAAGATGGCAGCCTCCGTATCAGGAAGTAAAGCAAAGATGGCAGCCTCCGTATCAGGAAGTAAATGCCGAAATAAGAAACTTTTTTGGGGTCATGCGCCAATGAGCACTCTCCATAGAGATAAACCGGGCGGCCATTTTGGATTCATCTTCCAGGTTTTATTATTGACCTTATTCTGCCCCGCCCACTTTTGCCGTTTTTTACACTTCCGTCTGTAAACGCACTTCCGTTTGACGAGAACTCCATTAAAGCTAATGATGAGCAAGGGAAAAGTTTCGCCCCTAAAATGTTACATAAAGTAGATTGATTTGTGTACAATGTTTAATGAACACGAGCAACAACAAGTCAACAACGCTCCGATTTCCTGGTCAGTCTGAAAACGGCTTTTTAGTCCGTGTAGAACTTATTTTCTGTTGAGCTCGTCTGCTCCGTGTAAACTAATACAACGGAAACAAGACGGCGGCGCGTACGGCAAATTCCGGAATAAGGTCAATAGTTCTATGGTATAAACATATGCCTGAGCTCTTTGTGAAGCTGACATTCTGTAGTTTTGGCCTCTGGTGTCTGATTTACTCTAATTATAAGTAACTAGTTCTGCACAAAGGAAAATTACAGATTACAAATCCTGTCAAAATATACAGTGGTTGGGTAAATAGTACTTGTTAGATTTGCTAAAAAGTAAAAGGTTCAAGTGGAATATCAATAAAAAGTGGTTGACAAACTAGATGAAATGCAAAAAAAATTTGCTCTGTGCACAGCAGTAGTTGGCTAAGCTAACCGTTTCTCACAACTAATGCTAACTTTTATTAAAACGTAAAATATAGGCCTAAAGAAACCAATTAAAATGTAAAGACTACCTGAATGGGTTTTTATTGGTTTTGGTTTTATTGATTTTGGTTTTTATTTATAGATTAATTCCGTGTATTATTTTAATTTTTTATTTAAACGTGTAATCTTTATTATGCTTCAAATTAGCATTAGCATTAGCATTGGCTCACAAACCCTTCTACTTATCAGCACAGAAGTGTCTGGGGAAGTATCCATCTCATGTGTAAAGTCTGTAACATGTCAGACATTCACCTGCAGCTCACTGTTCACTCTTTAAGGATTTATTTATTTTAGCACGACTCTGCAAAACCCCATAGAGATTGGACAGGAAGTATTCTGGCCATGTTAAAAAGAAATATCCAACTGAAATTCTTTGCACAGAGCCTATTCAAACATACCTGTAGATACGTCTGAATTTTAATAATAAAGATCAAATAAAGTTTGAGACAGTAGCATTTGCATTATCCCACTAAAGGCAGCTAGTGTGCTGCTGTGTCTTTATGCTCGTGTTCCTAAAAGGCTCTCTCTAGTCAGAAAGTGATATGCAGCTTTTCAATAATACAACAATCATAAATAATAAAAAGGCATACATTTTTTACTGTGCTTGACGTATCGGACATCCTCATGTTTTAGAAAGTGTCTTATAAATAGTAGCATGTGGAGACCACGTGGAACCATAACCGCAGTCATCTATGACAATTTATTGGACTTCCATGTCAACATGAAAGTCCATGTGAGACTGATCATCATTTTAGAGTCAACACGCCACGGGAAACTTGAACTTGTTTTTAGGTGGAAAATGAGGAACGCAAAGGAAATGTAAACACAGACAGGCGGTAAATATATTTAGCTTGCCGAGTGGAATGCAAAGAATTCCCATATAATGTCATATAGGATATACAATTCAATAGTGACTTATTCTCAAGATTAAAATATAACTATTTAGATATTTTAAAGAGCAATGAGGCATCATCATATTGGCCTAACAGAAATAGAGGTAGAAGTTCCTGGTAGTTGTGGCATTGATTGTGCCTGACATTCTGCTGCTGCCATGCAAGAAAGTGATGACAGGCTGGGGTCAAAGGTTGTATTTTCTTTTTTTATGTGGCATAAACAACAAAACATGCATGACACAGTGCAAGAATATACAAATAAAACTACAACTAAAATAAAAAAATAAAAGCTTAAATTAATTGTATCAATTGTATTGTATTAGCATTTTTTTTTCCAAAATTGTCAATGTCAATTATTATTTATGTCCAGTCCTTGATTATTGGTGCAGTTTGTGTCTTGTGACTCTTTGTTATGGCCTTCTTCGCTGACACCAAAAGTATGTTCCAAACTATCCATTTATTGTGTCCATGGCAGGAGTTTTGAGGCCCAGATACATAGCTCTGAAATTGAAATGTGAGTTGGAAGGCGATGTCAAAAAAAGTCTGCAGTGCTTTGTCAATCTCAGTCCAACATTTCTGAACAATAGGACAGTCCCAAAACACATGGTAATGGTGGGCCACAAAGCAACCACAGTTTCTCCAACAGGTTTGTTTTTTTCCGTGTGAATAATTTGCACTTTGACATGGTGTTATATTTTTCCAACAAAAGCCTTTCCAAACGTGATATATATATATATATATATATATATATATATATATATATATATATATATATATATATATATATATATATATATATATATATATATATATATATATATATATATATATATATATATATATATATATATATCACGGGTTCGAATCCCCCAGGGAACGAACGGTACAATGGGCAATTACCATCATCCAGTGTGGGTCCTTAGGCAAGACCCTTAACGCTACTGCCTACCTCATACAATGATGAGTGACAATGAAACGCATGAGATGCCGGCTCAGACGTCGCCCGGCCAAACAAGGTCTGCGTCAGGTGCAGGGAACCAGTGCACCTTGATGACAAATGGGCTACTGGAACAAGGCACAGATGGGCGAGATGCGAGAACAAGGCTCTGTTGGAATGCTACTACTCAAGTAACCCTAGTCAGAGGGGTTACATGCAAAGGATGTGGGATAAATGGTTACTTCGAAACCCACGATCAAAGCTCACGGCGAAACAACTAGTAGCTCAGTGTTCCAACATCCACAAACGGCAACTGCTATCACAACTTGAAATTGACGAGGTACAACACAAATGCTATGACAAGGGGGAGCCAGGACGCCAGGTCAGAGGGGAGATAACATCAACTCCCTTACCAGATATTGGGTACGAAGCCCCAACAACCGTGATAACGCTGAGCGAGGCAGCGACTGACCTGAAAGATAGGATTGTGGCGAGAATGAAGTCAAGGCAACCCGGCGTCGATTACAACGGCTGAGTGAAGTACCATCAGAAAGTTTTCTAGAGGATGTGAATGCAGCATTGAGAGCGATCCCTACCATGACCATCACTGAAACCAATGAGCTGATATACACTTCAGCATCAGTGATCCTAGAAATGCTTGGCTATAAGAGCAACCATGGGAGCCATGAGAGACAATACCCACCATGGAAAAAGACGGTTAGAGGCTAAAATCAAGATGGCGCGGAGAAGTGAGTCAGCTGACTGAGGCTGAGAGAGGTGCAATGAAAAAGCAAGTACCTAAGAAGTACAGCCAGATGCCCATACCTGAAGCACTCGAAACTGCCAAGCAAAGGCTCCAAGCCTTGGCCAGCCGCCTAAAGAGATACACGAAAGATAATGAAGCCAGACGAATAAACAGGCTGTTCGCAACTCAACCTGCGAAAGTGTACTCTCAATGGCAGGGTAATAACAACAGAGCAGACCCACCAAGGCTGGAAACTGAGGGATACTGGAAGAGTATCTGGGAAAAGGAGGCATCACACAACAGCGATGCAAAGTGGCTCGTGGCTCTGAGAGAGGACCACAGCAACCTCCCAGAACAGAATCTAGTCACCATCACAGTGGCAGATATCCAAGAAAGAGTCTCAGGCATGAAAAACTGGACAGCCCCCGGCCCAGACATGATCCACGCATACTGGCTAAAGAAACTCACTGCTCTCCATGAACGCCTAGCAGCACAAATGAACCAGCTGCTGAGGGACGGGACTCACCCTGAATGGCTAACCGAAGCGCACGATCCTGATCATGAAGGATCCCTCCAAGGGTACAGTCCCATCCAACTATCGGCCAATAACCTGTCTCTCCACAACATGGAAGCTCATGTCAGGCATCCTCGCGGCTAAGATAAGTGGGCACATGGACCAATACATGAGCAAAGCACAGAAGGGCATAGGCAAAGACACCAGAGGAGCCAAACACCAACTCCTGGTTGACAGAACAGTCGCCCAAGACTGCAAAGCCTGACACACCAACCTGTGCACTGCCT
Organism: Rhinogobius similis; assembly: GCA_019453435.1. Taxonomy (NCBI): domain Eukaryota; kingdom Metazoa; phylum Chordata; class Actinopteri; order Gobiiformes; family Gobiidae; genus Rhinogobius; species Rhinogobius similis. The sequence goes on from CM033632.1 coordinate 31,236,693, forward strand.
GGATTGATTACAAGAAAGCCTACGACTCAATGCCACACACATGGATCACTGAGTGCTTGGAGATGTACAATATCAATAGGACGCTAAGGGCCTTTATAGCAAGCTCAATGAAGCTGTGGAAGACCACCCTGGAGGCCAATGGCAAGCCACTTGCACAAGTGACCATCAGATGTGGCATATACCAAGGAGATGCACTGTCCCCACTGCTGTTCTGTATAGGTCTGAACCCCCTCAGCCAGATAATCAACAAGACTGGCTATGGATACCGACTCAGGAATGGGGCCACCGTCAGTCACCTCCTCTACATGGATGACATCAAGCTGTATGCTAAGAGTGAGCGAGACATCGACTCACTGATCCACACGACCAGGATATACAGCACTGATATCGGGATGTCATTCGGGCTGGAAAAGTGCAGTCGGATGGTAACAAAGAGAGGGAAGGTAGTCCACACAGAAGGGGTCTCACTCCCAGAGGGAACAATAGCAGACATTGAGGATGGGTACAAATACCTTGGAATACCACAGGCAAATGGCAACCTCGAAGGGGCAACGAGGAAAGCAGCAACTGCCAAATACCTCCAGCGAGTAAGGCAAGTCCTAAGAAGCCAGCTCAATGGCAAGAACAAGTCCCGGGCGATAAACAGCTACGCCCTGCCAGTGATCAGATACCCTGCAGGCATAATAAGATGGCCAAAGGAAGAGATACAGACCACAGACGTTAAGACACGAAAGCTCCTGACCATGCATGGAGGGTTCCATCCCAAATCCAGCACCCTGAGACTGTACACTAGCCGTAGGGAAGGAGGCCGTGGACTAGTGAGCGTGAGAGCCACTATCCAGGATGAAACATCCAAGATCCACAAGTACATCAAGGATAAGGCCCCAGATGATGATGTGCTCAGTGAATGTCTCAGGCAATGGGGAACAGAAGGTGAGGTGCCGGAGGAGGGACCATCATGGGAGGACAAGCCCCTACATGGGATGTACCACCGGAACATAACTGAAGTGGCTGATATCAAGAAATCCTACCAGTGGCTAGAGCGGGCCGGACTAAAGGACAGCACAGAGGCACTCATCATGGCTGCACAGGAACAGGCCCTGAGCACCAGAGCGATAGAGGCCCAGATCTACCACACCAGACAAGACCCACGGTGTAGGCTGTGCAAAGAAGCTCCTGAGACAGTCCAACACATAACTGCAGGGTGTAAGATGCTGGCCGGAAAGCATACATGGAACGCCACAACCAAGTGGCTGGTATAGTGTACAGAAACATCTGTGCGGAGTACGGACTGGAAACCCCAAGGTCAAAGTGGGAAACGCCTCCAAAGGTGGTAGCGAAGATCCTGTGGGACTTCCAGATACAGACTGACAGAATGGTAATGGCAAACCAACCAGACATCGTGGTGGTGGATAAAGAGCAGAGGAAGGCCGTTGTGGTTGATGTGGCGATACCAAGTGATGGCAACATCAGGAGAAAGGAACATGAGAAACTGGAGAAATACCAAGGGCTCAGAGAAGAGCTGGAGAAGGCCTGGAAGGTGAAGGCAAAGGTGGTGCCCGTGGTGATCGGAGCACTTGGGGCAGTGACCCCCAAACTGGAGGAGTGGTTACAACAGATCCCTGGAGGAACATCAGACATCTCAGTCCAGAAGAGCGCAGTGCTAGGAACAGCTAAGATACTGCGCCGAACCCTCAAGCTCCCTGGCCTCTGGTAGAGGACCCGAGCTCAGAGATGGATGTGACCACCAGCGAGGGTGAGCAGGGAATTATTATATATATATATATATATATATATATATATATATATATTTTTTTTTTTTTCAACTCTTCATCAGTAAAAGCTTATTTTTCCCCATTTATTTTTGATATACTCAATAGAGTTGTTGTCAAGATCAGTAATACATTTGAATAGAATAGTTAGTAGATAATTCCCAAGGAGAGTTCTGACTTATATGCTATAGTCTACATTTTTATGATATTCTAATTATGACTTAGTCTGGTGGGAGGGCATCTGTGGTAAACATTTAGCATAGTTTGTGAAGTTGTAATTTATGAAGAAATTTAGATAAATAAAAGTTTTAAATTACAGGAAGTAGTGCTGAGTTCTAAAACAGAATCCCTCTGTGATGTCATCAAAAAGCGACGTGCCATTGTAAATACAGAGACAATTTACAGACAACTGACAGGTATTTGTGATGCCCATTCAACAAAATAAAGGTATTATCAGGTATTATTATTTGTCAAATCAGAACTATTGTGTAATTTATATGGATTTTGGCCTTTGTTTTCAAAATGGTTGCTAGGTAACAGTTGTGAAATTACCTCTATCTATGTTAAATATAATCATGTTCACCATATTTTAGTAGTCTAACCTGTAATAAAGATTTCAGTAAAGTCAGAAAAATTCCCTACTCCTTACTTACAGTACAGTAAGCACCTGTTTCTCTAAGTAAAATTATTCTTTTGCTTTTTGCTATTGCTTTTCGTTATTTTTCTTTTCAGGCTTCTTGGGTAACTACGGTAATTTAGTGTTGTTTATTTTGCTGGCCACTTATATTGATATTGACTAGGATACTACAAAGACATCATGAACTAGGCTATACACCAGCAGTGACAGTCCCAATTTTAGGATCCTGGTCCCTCTAAATAACAGTTGTCCCCATTTTATCCAATAGAAATGCATGTAAATTATTCATCTTACTTTTGGCACCAACTTTGTTTATTATGCTATTTCCTAAATGGTTTAAATGGCCAGCAAATGCACAACTTAAAGTGCATATCCTACTCCAGAGACTCATGACAAAGTTTTATAATTGTGCTGACGTATGGCCTTCTCCAGCTGCACTAAGTGAGAGAGCAGACAATCCAGAGGGTCGTGAAAATGTCTGAAAAGATCTCACAGCATCATCAAAGACCATTCCCAGGGGCTGTTGTGAAACAAGAAAAACAAAACTAGTCCATGTTCCCGATGTTTTTATATGCAATAAAGGAAAATCTGTGTTGCCCCAGTACATATATATTGTAAAACAATCTATTCGGGTGAAAATGAGACCACAACATTTTCTGTGCATCTATTTATAGAGCGTTTTATCCTACGAGAGAAGCAGGAAGTGCGCCGTTAGCATGCTAATGTTTATTAGATTTACCTGTGAAGATCCATGACGCTCTGGGCTCAGAGGCTGGTGAAAAGTGCTAACAAACTGGTTGCGGTGAATATTTAGGATGCTAGCACTGCATTAGGTAAGTGCAGGGGCGTAGTAGCAAATTCTGGGCCCCAGGAATAAACCTTCTCAGTGGGCCCCCAATACATAATTTTGTATATGATGTATTTATGTATTAACAAATAACACAATATGGTTTCTACATACACTTAACTAAACTCACTAATTTAAAGACATCCTGTGTAGTGTGCTTATATTATATTAACTACCCAACCAATTTCACAAAGATCTCAAAACGTATTATTACTCTAAGGAAATACAATAACTGCAAATTATAATCACTAGTTTTAGTTATTAACAACTTGGCTAATGTGTGAACAATGAGTTCCCTCTTTTGAAGGTGTGATGGGGCCCTCAGATCTCATGCATGATTGTATTTAGTCTCTAGAGGACTTTACTCAACCTCATTGCATTTTTTACGACAAAAATAGACCAAAGTGTAGGAAAATGCAACAGTGAAAAAAACCATCACATACTTTTGAGCTGTGGGCCCCGGGGAAACAGTACCCTTTACCCCCTCCCAGTCCAACACCCCTGGGTAAGTAAGCGATACATGTGACTGCTGTAAAGACTTTAACATGAACTAGTTCTGTTTTTCACGTCTCAAAGCAGTAAAAATCTTGTACAGCCCCTTTGACAATAACTTGGTAATTTATAGAAGTCCTGTGTAGCTGCCGGCCTTATATTATGATACAGTACTGTTATGTATTTGCTATAACTACCACAGTAATGACACAAAGATCTCAAAACATATTATTACTATAAGAAAATACATTATCTGCAAATTAAATGAGTACTTTTATTTGTAAACAACTGCAACTTTGCTCAGTGGCGGACTTAGAAATTTGGCGGCCCAAGGCTAAATTAATTCCAGACCCTCCTCATTAAGTGTGATTTTCTATAACTTTTCTGTCGTGTCTATAGAATTGTTCTTGAAAGGAAGAATTTTTCCCCGTTGTTTATGTTTTGTTTGTTTTTAACGTGTGGTGATAGGTTCATTATTTTGGGGTGGTAAGGGAACTATTGGAAAATTCGACTTTATACATGCAGCAGCTACATGTTTTTAATAGCTTTAAACGGGGGCTTTGGGGGTCCTTCCCCTTTAATCAGAATCAGAATCGGTTTATTGCCATTGTCAGTGATCAAAATTCACAAACATAGGAACTTGCTTCGGCGTAAGGTGCAACCACACGGTGATGGAGGAGGTGAGGATGGACCGAACCGTGATGGAGGAGGTGAAGATGGAGCAAACGGTGATGGAGGAGGTGAGGATGGACCACACCGTGATGGAGGAGGTGAGGATGGACCGAACCGTGATGGAGGAGGTGAGGATGGAGCAAACGGTGATGGAGGGGGTGAGGATGGACCACACGGTGATGGAGGAGGTGAGGATGGAGCACACGGTGATGGAGGAAGTGAGGATAGACCACACGGTGATGGAGGAGGTGAGGATGGACCGAACCGTGATGGAGGATGTGAGGATGTACCAGACGGTGATGGAGGAGGTGAGGATGAACCACACGGTGATGGAGGAGATGAGGATGGACCACACCGTGATGGAGCTGCAGCTGCTGCAGGAAGTACATCCTCTGCTGGGCCTTCTTGATGATGGAGTTGCTAGTCGGCTCCCACTTGAGGTCCTGAGTGGTGGTGGTGCCGAGGAAGCGGAAAGAGTCCACGGTGGCGATGGGAGAGTCTGTCAGGGTGACGGAGGGCAGGGCGGCTGAGACTTTCCTGAAGTCCACGATCATCTCCACTGTCTTCTGGGCGTTGAGCTCCAGGTTGTTGTCGCTGCACCAGGACACCAGCCGGTCCACCTCCCTCCTGTAGACAGACTCATCGACGTCCAAGATGAGTCCGATGAGGGTGTTGTTGAACACATGCTCAGCTGATTTAAATACGGTACAAGGTTTTCAGTTGTAATTTTATAATGTAATATTTCATTTTCTATTCTATTTCTATAAACTCCCACTCTATTTTATTGGTCTTTTCTCGTTTAAAAGTACAGTGTACTACTTTACTGTGATATTGAGAGAAAAGCAGCTCGTGAATGGCATCTAAATGGGGGCCCAAGGCAATTGTGGCCTGTTGCCTATGTCCGCCACTGATTTTGCTAATATGTGAGCTATCATTTTCCGCTTTTCTAAAAGGGCGATGGGGCACTCAAATCTCATGCATAATCGTTTTTAGACTTTCATTTTACTCAACCAAATTGCATTTTATTACAACAAAAAAATTTGAGCAGTGAGAAAACAACAACCTCATATGCTTCCCACACCTGTCATAGCTGTGAACTGGACTTTGCACTGATGCAGCAAACACACATTCACACCTTTGATCACTGCTATTTTTATCTACCTCGTGTTTCTTTCTCGTCAAGGTGCCATGCTTAAATGCTAAAAGTGCCTTGTTTAGATAGAAGTGTCTTACGTTAGTATATATGTTGACATTCTGCATATTTGCACTTTACAATTTGCATTAAATGTCACGATGATTGATTCTCTAATGTAATTCTGTTGTTTCTTCAATCTTGAATCTATAACAATTTCACTTAAACATTTCAAGCATTGTGAACATGATTATATTTAAGATTTTACAAAAGATGTTGGCAATTTTTCCACAGTTTGACCATTTTTGTAGCAATAATCGCACTTCCTGGATGTGACAAAGATAGAGGTAATTCTACAACAACTATATCCTAAACAAAGGCCAAAAGCCATGGAATACACACAACAGTTATATATATTGTAATATGTATTATCACTTAGAACTCAGCTCTGCTTTTAAACTTTTATTTTACAAATTTTCTTCACACTCTGTTTAACTTGACTATGTTAAATATTTACCACAGGGACTACACCAACCAAACTAAGTAAGAACTAGAAAAACACAAGAACCTGCATGCCCTTTAAGATATAAAATAGAGCATTGTTAATTACACTGTGGATTCTGCAAAACCAGTGTAACTAGAAAAACAATGTCTGGAATGTTTTGATGCAAATTCAAAAGCCACGATGTATAACAAGAACATAGTGTCTTCCAAAAGGTTCATCAGGAAGACAGGTCATGTTGTGGGGGAGGAGCAGTAGTGTCGGAGAGGAGGATGTTGTATTCTGGACTTTCTGCTCCACAGTGAGTGTTCTGGTCAGCTGCAAGAGCTCGTTCAGCAACAGACCATTAGTGCCACGCTGCTCCACGGAGAGGCACAGAATCAGCCCTGCCTTTCACCATCCAACTGTGACACTCGCACTGTAAAGTCAAAGCAAAAATGTAAATATGGTGTGCAGGTACTCTATTTAAGTTAAAGGCACAGTAACTTTTTTTAAATTCACTATTTAAACATATAAAACACATAACTTGACTAAGGAGCAAAAAACATAATAAACACAAATAAATACAAAATAGAATAAATACAAATGACACAGAACATTCAATGAAACAATACTATGGCACATCTAGTCCAAAATAAAAGTCCCACTTAGTCCAAAGTCTGCCAAATTGAAATTATAACTGATTATCGAAAAACTGAAAACAGGTCAATCTTTGTACTATGAAAATTTACCTATTTTCAGTTTTTCCCTAATCAGTTATAATTTCAGTCTAGTCCTTGATCATTGGTTCAGTTTGGCAGCCATTTCTTCATAATGGAGCACATAACTTTTTAGTTTCAAAATAGACTAAAACAAAAGCATGTTATTTTCCATTTTGGATGGTTTTATTGCACTAAAACTGTCTGCAGTGTGCAGTACTATCTAGCCAAGTTTCTGTATATATAAGTCTATTTTATTTTATTCTTAATTTTATGTATGCCTTCTTTTATATATTTTGCTACTATTTTATTCATTGTTATGTGTTGCACCTTACCACCAAAGCAAGTTCCTAGTTTGTGAATTTTGTTCACTGACAACACTCCTTTTTTTGATTCTGATTCTAAAAAACTGTGTTCTTACTGTGAGCAGGCTTGGATCTCCACAAACCTGACTCATATGTGGCTTGGACGAGCCTTCACCTGCTTGTTTCCATAGAAATTGTTGTTGTTCTTTTAGCTATAATACTCCATAGTTTGGCATAAAGCTTGTCTATCTGCATGTACAATGTTCCAACGTATGGTTTTAACTTTCTGTTTGGAATTTGGAAAAGTTACATACTGTGCCTTTAAAGTAAAATGTAAATATATTATATTTCATTCTTTCTGTGAAACCGGTATTTAATTTTAGTTCTTTTATGATTAATAACTATTACTTTTACTGATTGGCTGCATGTCTGTAATTAGATATTGTCAGGAGCTTAGTGCCTCCTCCCTCCTGTGTGTGTGTGTGTGTTTCCTCCTCCCCTCCTGTGGTGTCCTTGTTTGGAGCTTCCTGGGCATGACTGATTGGCACACCTGGAACCCATCTGCAATCAAGCATACACCCTCTGCAGTACAAAAGCTTGGCTCATTCATCCACACCCTGCCAGATCGTTCAGTCTACTTCCGTACCTGCTCCTGCCTGCTATCCTGGTTCTCACCTGTGCTCCTCGGTCCTTCCCGCTCCTGCCTGCTGTCCTGGTACTCACCTGTGCTCCTCGGTCCAGCCTGCTCCTGCCTGCTATCCCGGTACTCACCTGTGCTCCTCGGTCCAGCCTGCTCCCGCCTGCCGTCCCGGTCCTCACCCGTGCTTCCTGGTCCAGCCTACTCCCCCTCAGCCAACTCTCAATAAATAATTCTGTATTGATCCATATCTCTGGTCTGCTTCATTGGGTCCGCCTGTCGTTACCTCCTAACAGAACGATCTGGCCAAACAATGGACCCAGCAGATCCAGATGCGCTACAGAAAATGATCGCCACTCAGGGGAATCTCCTCGGCCAACACCACACATCGTTGCAGGAGTTGAAGGAATCTAATCAGTCTCTCGGAGCCCAAGTCACAAATCTAACCAGGTTGGTGGAGCACATTTCTCGTCAATTATCTGCCCAGTCTGTCTGCCAGCCCACACACCCTACTCCTGCTGTCTCCTCGGCTGTGAATCCTCCCCGTGAAACTCCTGTTCCTCATCCTGAGCCATATAACTGGGACCTGGGTAAAAGTAAAGGCTTCCTCTTACAATGTGCCACCGTCTTCACCTGCCAACCTCTGACATTTTCTACAGACCATTCCAAGGTAGCTTTTGTTACTGGATTGTTGCGTGGAAGAGCACTTGATTGGGCTGAAGCTATGTTGGGTGGTAGAGGCGTTGAAGATATCAGTTATTCTGAATTCATTGATGACTTCAAAAGAGTTTTTGCACACCCTGATTGTGAGGCTAATGCTGCTAAGGGGCTTCTAGATCTCCACCAGGGGAACAAGAGTGTGGCTGATTACGCTATTAAGTTTCGGATCTTGGCCGAAGAGTCTGGGTGGAACGAGGCAGCATTAAAGGGTGTATATTGGCGGGGTTTAAATGACACCTTGAAAGATGAGTTGTCTCTTCGTGATGACCCTGGTTCTTTGGAGGAACTAATCTCTCTCTATCCGCTTTGACAACAGACTGCGAGCGCAAACGTGAGAGGGTGTCGTACAACTTCTTCTCCTACGCCTCGTTCCTTGCCTCCAGCCCTAGTTCAGCCTGCCACCAATTTACCAGCGTTGCCTTCCACCTCTCAATCCCTGACATTCCTATGCAAATTGGCCGGACCAGATTGACAGTTGAGGAGAGGTCCCGGAGAATTCGAGCAGGCGAGTGTTTGTACTGCGGTCAGGGAGGCCATTTCCTCAATCAATGTCCAGTTCGTCCAAAAGACCCCGCTCATCAGTAAATATGGGGGTACTGATGGGCAAGGTATCTAAAATCCCCAATGACCCACCTAGACTCCTGTTACCTGCTACCCTCTGTCATAACCACCAGTCACTTCCTCTTCAAGCCCTAATAGACTCGGGGGCTGAGCAAAACTTCATGGACTCTACTTTAATTTTACAAGCAGGGATCTCCACTGAACCTCTTCCAGAACCAGTCCAGGTCAGTGCTTTAAATGGTTCTTTTCTTGCTCAAATCACTCACCATACTGTTCCCCTCCATTTGATTTTGTCTGGTAACCATCATGAAGACATTCGTTTCTTTGTTTTTTCTGCACCCCAGACTCCAATTGTTTTAGGCTACCCCTGGCTCAAGATTCATAACCCTGTTGTTGACTGGTCTCTTAATAAAATCATTAGTTGGAGTTTGTTTTGCCATCAGTCTTGTTTGCAGTCAGCTCTCCCTTCATCAGGGAGGTTTTACCTCAACAGCCTGTGACCGCTCCAGATCTGACTGCAGTTCCATTGGAATACCATGACCTGGGGGAGGTCTTTAGTAAGGAGAAGGCACTGTCTTTGCCGCGCATAGACCCTATGACTGTGCAATAGACCTCCTTCCAGGAGCCACTCTTCCTCCTGCTCGCCTCTACAACCTGTCCCGACCTGAGAGAGAGGCCATGGAGACATATATAAAGAACTCTCTCGCAGCAGGTATAATCCGCCCATCTTCCTCTCCTGTCGGTGCCGGGTTTTTCTTTGTTTCTAAGAAAGACATGACTTTAAGACCATGCATAGATTACAGAGGTTTGAACAATATTACAGTTAAGAACAAATACCCCTTGCCTCTGATCTCCTCCGCCTTTGAGCCATTGCAGGGTGCCACCATCTTCACCAAACTGGATTTGCGAAATGCGTACCATCTTGTTAGAATCAAGGAAGGTGACGAATGGAAGACGGCATTCAACACGCCCTTGGGACATTTTGAATACTGTGTCATGCCATTTGGACTCACCAATGCTCCTGCAGTGTTCCAAGCTCTGGTAAACGCAGCGTCCTTCGGGACTTTCTTAATCGTTTTGTTTTTGTCTACCTGGACGATATCCTTATATTTTCCAGAGACCCGCTTGAACATCGCCTTCATGTCCGCCTAGTCCTGCAAAGACTATTAGAAAATAAACTGTTTGTGAAGGCAGAGAAATGTGAATTCCACGTCAGCTCCATCTCCTTTCTGGGTTTTATCATTGAGAGTGGACAAGTTAAAGCAGATCCCGTGAAGATCAAGGCTGTCTCTGATTGGCCTCCTCCTTCCAATAGGAACCAACTGCAAAGATACCTTGGCTTTGCCAACTTTTACAGACGGTTCATTAGAGATTACAGCAAGGTTGCCCTACCTCTCACCAGACTCACATCTGCAAAACTCCCATTTCAGTGGACTGCCGAAGCAGATTTCGCTTTTAATAAGCTCAAGAGGTTATTCACTACAGCACCGGTATTGACCCAACCTGATCCGTCCAAACAGTTTATTCTTGAGGTTGACGCCTCGGATGTAGGAGTTGGCGCAGTTCTCTCCCAGCGTTCTGACACAGATTCTCGTCTCCACCCTTGTGCCTTCTTTTCCAGGAGGTTGGCTCCTGCCGAGTGCAACTACGATGTGGGCAATAGAGAACTTCTGGCAGTAAAGCTTGCACTAGAGGAGTGGAGGCATTGGCTAGAAGGAGCAGAACAACCCTTCGTGGTATGGACGGACCACAAGAATCTAGCCTATATTCAATCAGCAAAGAGATTAAACTCTCGGCAAGCCAGGTGGGCCTTGTTCTTTGGGAGGTTCCAGTTTACCATCACTTACCGTCCAGGTTCAAAGAATGTTAAGCCCGATGCACTGTCCCGTCAGTTTGACCCATCTGAGCAGTCAAACTCAGAGACTATTCTTCCTAGTAACTGTGTCCTTGGTTCTCTCCACTGGCAGGTAGAAGCAAATGTAAAGAAAGCGCAGGAGGCTGAGCCCGATCCGGGAGGTGGGTCGTCCAATAGACTCTATGTTCCATCATCTGTACGCAGTGAGGTCTTACAATGGTCACACAACTCCAAATTTGCATGCCATCCAGGTATAAATCGCACCTTGTCTAGCCTCCGGCGTAATTTCTGGTGGCCAACTATGGAGGCAGACACTCGGAGTTTCGTGTCTGCCTGCACAGTATGTTCCCAGAATAAATCCTCCCATGCTTCCCCCTCTGGTCATCTGAGACCTTTACCCATTGCCAACCGCCCCTGGTCACACATTGCAGTAGATTTTGTGACAGGCCTTCCCCTCTCAAATGGGCAATCTGTCATTCTGACAATCGTTGACAGATTTTCTAAGGCTGCTCACTTTGTAGCCCTCCCTAAATTACCCTCAGCTCGTGAAACCGCAGACCTCATGGTGGAACATGTTTTTCGTCTCCATGGTATCCCAGCTGATATCGTTTCTGACCGAGGCCCCCAATTCATCTCCCAAGTTTGGAAAGCATTCTGTCAATCTCTGGGTACCACTGTCAGTCTATCTTCAGGTTTCCATCCACAGACAAACGGTCAGACTGAAAGAACCAATCAAGACCTGGAGTCTGCTCTCCGCTGTGTGGCCGGTCGCAACCCCTCATCCTGGAGTTCACACTTACCTTGGGTAGAGTACGCACATAACTCTCTAACCTCCTCCGCTACGGGTCTCTCCCCTTTTCAGTCCTCCCTGGGCTACCAACCGCCACTCCTTTCTATGGAGGAGATTGAGGTCTCCGTGCCTTCGGTCCAGGTCCATATGCGGAGGTGTCGTAAGATCTGGAGGGAGACCAGGAAGGCCCTGTTACGGACTTCTTCCCAGTGCAAGACCCTTGCTGACCGCCATCGCCGTCCAGCACCAAAGTACACCCCAGGTCAGAAAGTCTGGTTATCTTCCAAAAATATCCCTTTGAAGGCTGTTTCTAAAAAACTGTCACCTCGTTTCATTGGACCATATGAAATAGAAAGAATCATTAATCCGGTTTCTGTCCGTCTCAAACTTCCTCAAGCTCTCCGTGTCCATCCTACTTTTCACGTATCCCAAGTTAAGCCGGTACGATCCAGTTCTCTGTGCCCTCCATCCGAGCCCCTCCACCCCCAAATGGTTGACTCCACCATCCAGCTTATACTGTGCGGCGGATCTTGGATGTCCGTAGGCGTGGGCGTGGGCTCCAGTACCTTGTCGATTGGGAGGGGTATGGTCCTGAGGAGCGGTCGTGGATTGGTCGTGCCCTGATCCTGGACCCTGACCTGTTGCGGGAGTTTCATCGTGCTCACCCTGAGAAGCCTGGTGGTGCGCCAAGGGGCGCCCGTTGAGGGGGGGTGTACTGTCAGGAGCTTAGTGCCTCCTCCCTCCTGTGTGTGTGTGTGTGTGTTTCCTCCTCCCCTCCTGTGGTGTCCTTGTTTGGAGCTTCCTGGGCATGACTGATTGGCACACCTGGAACCCATCTGCAATCAAGCATACACCCTCTGCAGTACAAAAGCTTGGCTCATTCATCCACACCCTGCCAGATCGTTCAGTCTACTTCCGTGCCTGCTCCTGCCTGCTATCCTGGTTCTCACCTGTGCTCCTCGGTCCTTCCCGCTCCTGCCTGCTGTCCTGGTACTCACCTGTGCTCCTCGGTCCAGCCTGCTCCTGCCTGCTATCCCGGTACTCACCTGTGCTCCTCGGTCCAGCCTGCTCCCGCCTGCCGTCCCGGTCCTCACCCGTGCTTCCTGGTCCAGCCTACTCCCCCTCAGCCAACTCTCAATAAATAATTCTGTATTGATCCATATCTCTGGTCTGCTTCATTGGGTCCGCCTGTCGTTACCTCCTAACAGATATAGGCTTCATAAAATAAAATAATTCTGATTCTGATATTGTATCTAACTAGTGCAACATTAGGCTTTCGTACGTGAACTGGAGGAGCCTCCACCTGCTTGTTTCCATAGAAATGTTGTTCTTTTAGCTATAATATTTCATCATTTGGCATAAAGCCTATCTAACTGTATGGATAATGTTACAAAATATGATTTAAACTTTGTATTTGGAATTTGAAAAAGTTACATAGGGTGCCTTTAAGTTAAAATGTAAATGAATTCTTACTGTAATACCGATATTTAATTTTAGTTTCTTTATGATTAATAACTATATGTCTTATGCTGATTGGCTCCATGTCTGTAATGTAAATAATTAAAGAAATACATGAAATATAATAATAATTCTGATATTGTGTCTAGAAAACCAGTGTAAGATCAAACCCTACTAGGCCTAAAACAGTTCACTAACTGACAAATTCCATTATTTTTACTCACCCAATTTTGTCATAGGGATAACCGTGCTAACTTTTGGTGTCCCATTTCTCCCTGATGACCTAAACGCAGCAGCACGGTCTAATCCTCCAGCCGTTCCTTCGCTGCCTCTTCCTCCAATCACAAAGCGCCCCTGTGCCGCTAGCCCCGCCCCCACGTGCGCGCTGTCGGCTGCTTGGCTCCATGTTGGCTGACTTTTCTTGGAAGCACCTTACATTCTTGGTGCGCAGATCGCGGTAGCTCTGCCAGGGCCGACGCACCGGCTCTGCCCTGCGGCGAAGGGAGCGACTGATGCCGCTATGAGCAAGAGAGGCTCACCGACACCCTCCGCGTCTGCTGATCTGAAGAGGGAGCTGAATTAAGGCTGAACGCACCTGAGGAGAGGGTATAAAGTGGCATGCGGGCCGAAGAAGGAGTAATTGGATTGAGATAACGCCACCACGGAGGCAGTAAGTGAAACATTTCTTAGTTATTCCAATGTATCGCTGCTGGGCTCGTATTTTACGCGTAGCATTTGAAGCCTGTTCTTTTAGTCTGTAGGTCTACGCAGTCAAACAGGTAACGGTGCCTATAGAACACGAAGACCCAGTCAGTGTCAATGTTTAACGCTAGACAAAGCAGTTCGTGCCAGTTTCACATGTTTCAACAAGTCACCTGACTCCGCTGCCGCCTGCGCGTCAAACGGCAGTGCGCAAGAGCCGTTCACGTGAGGAAACATGGCATCTTTCTGTATCTGATAAAACAATAAGCGCACGAAATATGTTAGGGAATGTAAAAACCGCCTTCTATGAACAGGAGAAGTGTTTGCGCCAACAAATTACGCATCCGTTTGGAGTTTTTGTGCGTGCGTAAAATGCGTAAAGTTAACACATTAAAAAGGACTTAGGACCCGCGCGTCTATGACTTTGGTCCCGCCTTTATCCGGAGGCCACCCTAAACCACAAACAGTCATTACCACGAGCCCAGAACAAAGGGTTTGAAGAAGAGAAAGGTGCAGGCGGCCCGAGGGCGCGCACAATTGGGATGATAATTGGAGAAGCCGGCAGCTGTTCAGACCTGGCGCATATGGTCCCAGTCAGGTATAAGCAAAAGATTAAAAAGACAAACAGAAAGGAACGTGCAAACACAATCAGTCTGGCCTGAGTATGTCTCTAAAGCAATAGACTATAAATTTAAATAAAAATGCTATTAACCTGTGATGTAGCCGGTGGTGGTTTGAATCACGTGTTTGCAGTTTTTCACCTCTGAACATTTAACTTTCAAACTGGTCCTTTGCTCTACCATGAACATGTAATTTACCATTATCTAAACATACACTAAAGTAGGGCTGTAATTTGCTAAATGTATTTATTCTTTATATATTATCCTTTATTTAACTGGGTGCAAAAATCTATTGAGATCGAAACCTCTATTTCAAGGGTGACCTGGGCCAAAGTGTAAAATTGCAGCACATTATCATGGGAAAAAAAAAAAACATTTTAGACAATTACACTTAATAAGAGACATTTAAAAAGATTAAAACAGAATTACCATAAAAGCACAGACAATTTTCATAGGATTGTCGCTCTTTGTTTTAAAAAAAATAGAGTGAAAACCCCTCACTGAAACTAAAGAAATTCTTGGTTGATTAAAAGTGACATGATGGCATTACATTTTTATACAGACATCTGCTAGTAAACAGTGCATTTATCTGTAAAAAAGGCAGTTTAAACTCGCAATTCAAACAAACATTGCCATTGCGAATAGATTTGCAATTTATGTTTTAATTTTGCACCACAAGATTGAAATAAGAACTGTTAAACTGTAAAAAAAAACAAACTAATTTTTGTAGTGGCCTAAAAACCACAGGGTGCACAGCTTTTATACAGAATAGAACAGGGTATTTTGTTGTTTGCAAAGGATTTGAATAAACGCAGTCTGAAACCTTTCAAATTTCAATGCGATAGATCTTGCAGCGTACTCCCTGTTTTTTCCCTTCTGTTGTTGTGAATAAAAATAAATAGAAATCCCCCAAAAATGAAATAAAAAGTTTGGTCATCACCATCGACCAAATAATGGACTAAAAGATTATAGATCTACAGCCCTAGACTAAACCTACTTAGGTCGAAACAAGAGTTAAACTAAAGAAGTAATGAAATTGACACATGCACAGGAATGATAATTATAATAACATAAACTATTAATAGATTTCAATATTTTGGCACTCCCACTATCTAGTTTTCAGCAAATGAGCCATGTGCTATAAATAAACAGTGCTTTCTGGTAGAGATGATGAAGTGTCACTTGATTTAAAAAAAAAAAACCCAAACAGTTTTCTATTACTAGTAAGCAATAACAGCGCCAAGAACTGCATAATTAACAACTTTGGAAGAAATAGAACTTGTTAACTTTTCCAAATATGCAAAGAAGGATCATTTTTTCATCAGTATACCTGAAAAAGCATGGTATAAACATGAAGTAATGACATTATTGTTGACGTTCACTCTCAGTAGTGATTAGTAAATTGTGTTTTAATACATATATTGATTCGCCTAATTATAGTCCTGAATTTTGGATGATTATTGTGAGAAGAAACATCGCGATCTTACAATTATTCACAATTGTTGGCGCTATGACCAAACAACATTGAAGTCCTATATATACAAACTTTATGAATGAAAAAGTAATTGTATTGTCGCATAAACAGCCAGATAAAAAAGTACTTTACGTGTGGTTTGTTTTGATTGAGTACAGATCGAACAGAAGTTATTCATTGTTGCTGATTCTCACAATTATTTTTTTTTTTTAGTTTTTACGATTATATTGTGAACTGAAGTATTACAATTATCGATAATCATGACATTCTTATCCTCATTAATGTTTTCACTGACCATTCCTGACACTATTATTCTTGGCATGCATTTGGGTCACAAGTAGTGAGCGATACTGGCAAAAGTTTTTTTTTTTTTTTTTTTTTTTTTTTTTATTATCCTGATAAAGGTAGTCAGTTGAATATTATGTCAATCAGACAAACAGATAACCGTTAAAACGTCTTTAAATCTATTGGTTGAGGTTTAATTATTGGACAAATGTGAAATACAGTATCTGTAAAATGAATAATAAAAGTGCAGAAAATTCATTTTTATTTTGAATTAGCTGTTATTATTGCATTTTCCACTATGAATGATACACTCAATATTCAAATTTTGCCTGTCTTCAAAACAACATATTACTCACCTCTAGTTACAAGATTTTATTTTTGTATTGTTACGATACTAAAATTTGAAACTGGATTTCAATACCAAAGCATAGAACTGATTCTCTATACCAATATCGATATCACAAAATTAAGATTAAAATGTTTGTATGTAATTTTCAGCACAAAATAAAAGTACTTTCTTTGTGTTTCCATGTAGTCTAATATTTGTTCTGATAAAAGATCCAGATCAATTGAAATCTGTTCAAATAAAATTTCTTATCAGATTTATTTAGTATCGATACTTATTTTAGTATTAATTAGCATCTGATTTTCAATACTTTTGATAAACCTATTTGACCTATTTTCTCTAACCAAACTTCCCTTTTGTTTCTGAAAGCCAGTCCTCAGATTTTAGGTAAACTTAATCTGACTAACTAAACTAAACCAGTTTAACGAGCTATTCTGGCACAATAAGTTCCAAACAATCATGACGTGTTTGTCTTAAAAGATCAGCATCAAAATTGCAATCATATCAAAGTCAGAAGTAATCACACCACATAACGCACTGGATGCAGACGTCTGACTGTGCATGTAATTAAACCACGTTAGCGTTAGCATCACGGGCCAGATTCAACATTTGGTCAAAGCCTGCACACTATTTATGCAACATGTGGTAATGAAGAGACCGAGGACCATGTTAACAGAGTATAACACGACAGAGGGCGACAGGAAGTGATCCATCATATCTGACAGACCCGGCAAAAACGGCATAAATCGCTACTTTACAAGCTTCAAACTGACTACTTCCTGTTTGAAATCATCTCTGCAAGTGTTCACATCCAAATATTTATAGAAACCTCGCACCAGGCCCCTCAAACTGCAATTCTAGACTCAACAAAATAGCAATTTGATCTCGTGATAAGGACAAAATAACAGCGTACGATTTAGTTAGAACAACAGAAAACCAAAAGCAGGGTAGAAAAGCCACATGTTAGCCGCTTGTGACCCTCTTGTGGTGGAGGTTTTCGTGCAGTAAGTGATTTATTCTTCCTTTTTTTTTTGTCTTTGTCGTGCTCTTCAATCACACCATTCTGTTAACCATAAGCTAAATGGAAAAAGTACATCTGAACATGTCAGTTTTTTTTATTCATTATTAAATCTATGCTTACGTTTTAAAACTTTAAATATACGTAGGTGCAGGCGATATGAATATGTTTTTTTGAGTATCCCAGTAACAATATATTCAGATTATATGAAGTCAGTCCACCAGAAATGTGTTAAAACATGTCTTTAAATGTATTAGTTGAGGTATAAATATCAGACAAATGGGAAATGTCTACAAGATTGTTCACAAAAGTTTAGAAATATCACCTTATAACATTATTTATGAGAGTTTACTTCATAATGTAGCATGTTTTTCATTCTTAATTTTAATCCCTCTTTCTTTTTCCAATAAAAGATGAATTCGATATTCATATTTTGCATAACAACAGTCACAATATTACACAATATACAATATATCCACAATTAATTTTATTGTCTACACCTATCTGTATGACCATTCATTTCCGCAGCAGACTTGTAGGTTTTTGTGTCAGATGCCCTACCTGTTACCTAGACTGCAGCATATTTAAAGGTGCAGTATGTTACTTTACTGGTGGAAGGTCCGCCCACTGCTTCTCCTTTTTTTATTTTTTTATTACTATATTAAAAACAAACTGAACAAGACCAGAAATCAAAATGGAGTAGCCCAAAGAATAAACCAGAAAATAAAAATATAAATCTGTCCATATTTAAAATCAAAGTAAAAGTGATAGTGCCAGTATTTCCATGTGAGTAATGTGCACTTTGACACTGTTTTAAAATACTATGATACATTTTTCCAACAGAATTCCTTCTTTGTTCTTCTCCATTGGAATGTGCATACATGTTCCTATTGTGACGATACTAAAATTTCAAACTGGTACTAAGAAATATACTCAAAATATACTGATTCGAGAACATGTGGATGATGACAAATGCTCTCTTTTAGGGTTTTAGGTCAAAGTTTTAGACAATAGACTGACTTTTTCAACACAAAATAATAGTACTGTCTTTTATTAAACCTTGTGCTCTTACACTAGTTCTGATAAAGCTGAAGATCATTCTAAAACTGTTCACAAAAGGTCAGATTTTTATCTTGTTTGTATGATTTTCTTAGTATCAATACTTGCTCAAATGAATATCCTAGTTTCAGTATCAATTAGTATCTGATTTTCAATACTTTTGACAACCGTAGTTCCCAGTCTTCATCAGTTAAATAACACAATTTCACCTCTTCAAACAGATTCATACTCAGATTTCTAGAAAAAAACGCCAATCCACGTGAAGATTTTTGCCAAGAGAATTTGACTCCAGCATCAGAGCAAAACTTGGCTTCCAACTCATGAATTAAATAACTTTTGACACTAATATGTTCAGAATGAGTGGAGTCATGTGGATCTGGTTCACACACCTCTAATCCTGCACCCATTGTACGGGGGATGACCTCTCTATTGGGGCAGTATGTAGACACATTCCAATGATATATAATGACAACAATGACTCTTCTATTCCCTATCTGCGCCTTACACATTCAGGCGCCACTTCCCCGCGCTCTGCCAGTTTGGAGCATTTGTCAAAGTCCTGCAGTGGAAGGGGCAAGATCTATAACCTGCTCTAATTTTGGTCTCTGGTAATAAAATACAGTATAGTGTAATTTATCTCTAAAATGCGGTGTCTAGACATTTGTTAATGTTCTCCTGGCTCGGGTTGTCAGTGCTATGTCGTCTTATTGCCAAGTGCACTTTGCTCTTTAACTTGCCCTTTGGTTCTGTGGCGCTGTGGTGTTACTCTGGGTTGTAGTTTGCAAGTACTTAACACAAACTGGTAAATGCAAATGGAACTGAGAATACTAAAAGGGCAAAAACACGCAAAGCTTTTCTGTTAAGTGGAAAGGAGCCTTATCTTTGGTCCACATGTTTTCTTTTTTGCGCACACATTCTGTCAATTTTGCGTAACATACATTCAAGTTTACTAGACTAGAAGCAGTGGTAGCAGTGGTGGTTATCTCATCCAGCAATTGAGAATTAAGATGTTAACGAATTGGGTAAGCTTTTGTATTAAAACAGAAAGTCCTGTTACTCCAGTGTTTTGCAGTCAACCTTAGAAAATTTCTGTTCGACTAAAGACATGCTGCCCAACTAAAAAGGAGCAACATTTATCTATTATCTATCTATCTGACTACAACTGGACAAGAGTTCACGCAAAAAAACAATTATTCATACAGAAAAGAACAAGGAAAAAGAACATATTTATATGTAAAACAACATATTAAACTCATGATTCAGTCCCTAATCTTCAGCTGGCTCATTCCGTGTCTCCTTCTTTTCGCTGTTATCCCACATAAATCTTTTTAATCTGAATAAATACTGAAGCGACTAATACAAAGTTTGATCAACCAAAACTCTATTGACCGATTAATTGACTAAAGGACTATAGCCCTAATTGTAAACTCATTTTACATGTCAGATTTAGGGTGAAATTTATGTTTCATGGATGCAGATCAGGTTGAGAGCTTTATAGTTAACATTAAGAACTCTGGCGCCTCAAGTGTTAAAAACTCAAACTTTTTACCTGAGGTGGGGTATGCCCTGGATAATAGCCAGACACAAAATAGTCATTTCAATTCATTAATTTAATTTTAAAATATTCACAAAAATGGTTTGCTTGTTTGTTGCAGTGATGTTCACCCTGACAGAAGTAGCCTCGCTGAACGACATCCAGCCCACGTACCGCATCCTGAAGCCATGGTGGGACGTGTTCATGGACTACCTGGGACTGGTCATGCTCATGCTGGCCATCTTTGCTATGACCATGCAGATCACCAAGGACCAGGTGGCTTGTCTGCCTTATCTGGAGGACCCCGAGAGCATGCCTCAGAGCGGTCCATACACACCGTCCACCCCCCAGGCAACATCCCCGGCCACCGCTGTCCCCCTCGTCACCCCGGTTTCTATGGAGACTAAAGACTTGCCGGATTCGGCTGTTGACGAAATCCACAACACTTTAGTAAAATCCCGTCAATACGCCGCTCAACCTCGACCAACTGGCAAACAGACCAACCTAGACTTTCAGCAGTATGTGTTTATCAACCAAATCTGTTACCACGTTGCCTTGCCATGGTACTCCAAGTATTTCCCATATCTGACCCTCATCCATACAATTGTACTTATGGTTAGCAGCAACTTTTGGTTCAAGTATCCCAAAACTAGCTCAAAGATTGAACATTTCGTCTCCATTCTGGGACGTTGCTTCGAATCTCCTTGGACGACAAAAGCATTGTCCGAAACTGCTTGTGAGGACTCTGAAGAGAACAAGCAAAGGCTAACCAACGCAGCATCTGGTCCGAAGCACATATCGTCACTAGAGGAAAAAGAAGACAGCGCCAATCCAAGCCCCACTACACCAATGCTTGGGATGAAATTTTCTGCGGACAAACCTATCACGGAGGTTCCGAGTACTATGACAATCCTAGACAAAAAAGATGGAGAGCAAGCCAAAGCGCTGTTTGAGAAAGTTCGGAAATTCCGAGCCCATGTGGAGGATAGTGACTTTATTTACAAGCTTTACGTAGCTCAAACTATCGTCAAAACTGCCAAATTTATTTTAATATTGTCCTACACTTCAACGTTTTTGGTCAAAATCAATTTCAAGCATGAATGTAAACCAGATATCCAACATCTGACAGGCTACAGTACATTTTTCTGCACACACAACATGGCTTTTATGTTAAACAAGCTGCTAATTAGCTATATGGCATTGATATTAATCTACGGGATGACGTGCCTGTATTCGCTGTTTTGGGTATTCCGTAGACCGCTGAAGGAGTACTCGTTCGAGAAAGTACGCGAAGAGAGCAGCTTCAGTGACATTCCAGACGTCAAGAACGACTTTGCATTCCTGTTACACATGGTCGACCAATACGACCAACTCTACTCTAAAAGGTTTGGGGTTTTCTTATCTGAAGTCAGCGAGAACAAGTTGCGAGAGATTAGCTTGAATCACGAATGGACGTTTGAAAAGTTAAGACAACTTGTCACCCGCAATGCGCAAGACCAACAAGAACTGCATCTCTTCATGCTTTCTGGTCTACCAAATGCCGTCTTTGACCTCACAGACCTGGAGATACTCAAACTTGAGCTTATTCCAGACGCAAGATTCACAGCAAAAGTGTCGCAAATGACAAGTCTGCTAGAGCTGCATCTCTGCCACTGTCCCGCCAAAGTGGAACAGACAGGTTTTGCGTTTCTTCGAGACCACTTGAGGTGCCTTCATGTCAAATTCACAGATGTTGCTGAGATCCCAGCTTGGGTTTACTTATTAAGAAGCTTGAGAGAGCTAAACCTCGTCGGCAACTTAAACTCAGAAAATAACAAAATGATCGGACTAGAATCAATGCGCGATTTAAGGCACCTAAAGACGTTATGTTTGAAAAGCAACCTCACAAAAATGCCTACGAACATCACAGAACTTTCGCCACACTTGATCAAACTGGTTGTCCACAACGATGGCACAAAGTTAATGGTTTTGAATAGTCTAAAGAAAATGACGAGCCTTATTGAATTGGAGCTTCACAACTGCGAACTTGAACGGATTCCTCACTCTATTTTTAGCTTGACCAACTTGCAAGAGCTGGATCTGAAATCAAACAACATCCGAACTATTGAGGAGATCATTAGTTTCCAGCATCTTAAGAGACTAGCTTGTCTGAAACTTTGGCACAACAAAATCACCAATATTCCCTCATCGATTGGACAAGTCAAGTCTTTGGAAGCACTCCATCTGAACCATAACAAACTCGAGTCCTTACCTCCTGCACTGTTCACTCTACCTAAGCTTCGCCACTTAGATCTGGGTCACAACTCCATCACGGTACTCCCCCCGGACATTGGCCTCCTTCACAACCTCCAATACCTTGCCATCAATATGAATAAGCTTGAAGTGTTACCCAAGCAATTGTTCAGATGCACTAAGCTAAAAGTGTTATGCTTAGCCCACAACGCGCTAACCACTCTCCCAGAAACCATGGGACAGTTGGTTCAACTGACTCAGCTGGAGCTCCGAGGGAACTGTCTGGACAGGCTTCCGGCTACGCTCGGAAACTGCAGACTGCTCCGGAAGAGTGGGCTGGTAGTGGAGGACCATCTGTTTGACACACTGCCCCTGGAGGTGAAGGAGAGCATTAGCAGAGAGACCAATGTGTCTTTTACCAGTGGCTTATAGTAAAAATGAGAATACTATGGCTAACGGCTGGAATAAGAGCAAATTAGCTGATGATTCAATTAGCGCAGTGTAACATTTCTGGTCGTGGGCACACTACTCACATGACTCCATGGAGGTAGAACGTTAAAGCAATACTTTGGAACATTCTCCATGGAGAGATATTTAGGAGATTGTTTTATGCCATACAGTGGAACAATCCAGGCAAAGCAATATAATCTCCATGGAGACAAACGGGTGGCATGCCCAACACCAGGCCGAGTCTGTGGAGTGGCAAGCCCGTTCACAGCAAGGATGCATGTTTTTCAAGTTTTTTTAAAGTAGTAAAATTAAATGAATGCTCATTTTAGTCTATTGTTAGGCTGAAATGATACATGGTGGAACTTTAAAGATTTTAATGAGGTTTCATAAAGACACAATCTTGATGATATGGGTGTTTGTGTTCTGCTGGTACCCTCATGTTATTGGTTTAGATTCTAAATTGTGATGGTGTCACATTCAGATACTCTGAGGGACAAGATTTAGTATTCTTGTTCTGGCTATCAATTGTGGACAGAAAATCTAAAGGAAAACCCAACAGATTGGGTTGAACAATAGCTTTTATGTTAATTTAATGTTAAGACCATTTCATTGTTGGATTTCAGATGGCACCACAAAGTAAAATTAGGCCTCTAATGTTTAATTAATATGGAGGGTAGGAAAAAATGACATTATTAATGTGCATTTTTGATGTGGGATATTGTTGGATGTAATCTCGCCAATCTGATTCATCATTTGTCACAATGATGTACCCTCATGTGTGACATCTTCGCATTGTAGAATCCTAAAATAGCCAATTATAGACTGCCTTGTTTCTAAGCCGTTTTTAAAAAACTCCTCATAAATTGAAAAAGATTTCCCGAACACCGCCTTACTTGTAAAATATGTGAGTTTATTCAAGCAACGTTTCGGCACTAGGCCTTCATCAGGCTTCATCAGGTTTTCTCCAAAAAAACTCCTCATGCCACCCTTTACGTTAAAGTGAACCTGAAGCATCTTTTACGGATTTCACTAATCATGAGTCAAGGGAGCGTACTCTTTAAAAGAGTGCACATCCCCTTCAGTCTTAATAGTAAATAATAGACTATTGTGTAGGGTAATTATGTCTTCTGTCTTAAATGCAGTAATCATCGTTTATGTTAGTGTTCATGTGGTCAGTCCAGCAGAGTAGGTTTTACTATCTATTAAAAACAAAAAACAAAAAAAAAACATTTTTTATTGTATTGTTCTTTTTATCTTGCGTTTGTAATCATTTTAAACCTTAAATCTTTATTTTGATCATCACTAATAATTGCTTTGTGTTTATATATTGTTTATATATACAGTATATATATGTATATGTAGCCTTCACAATATTTAATATTAGAAATCTAGCTTTGCACTGCTTTTATGACCAAAACTGTTTGCTCCAACGTAGGGCTGCTCGATTATGGCAAAAAATTATAACCACGATTATTTGGCATATAGTTAATCTCGATTATTTCGAACAATTTAATTCAAAATTATTCTGTAGATAAAGTATAGCCCAAATATATTTTATTATGTTTTAGAAAAGTGCCTTTGCTCCAGGTTTTGAGGCAAAAAGAGTGTACTTATAAATCTGAACAGAAGTCAATTCATTCTATTTACGATTACAACATGTTTGCAGCTGAATAGAGTAATCATTGAAATCAAGATTATAGATACGATTAATTGCACAGCCCTACTCCAATGTCATTGTCTCTGTTTATACTCAGGTATTCAATGCACACCATGGGGAACAATCTTTTGCCTTAACTGCTGCTATCTTTGCTTTGATGATAAAAGGACTTCTACTCAAATGCCATATTTCAATGACTGAACTTCTTCCAACCACGCAGCGGAAGAGAATTTAATGCCACTTCATTTTTATCAGACTGTCAAACTCAGGTGGAGAGTAAGCACCACTTTTTTGAATAGAGATTGTAAACTAAAAATCTGAAAAATGACGGTCATGATGAGGCCTGTCCAAACTAGCATAAGCAACAAAAGGGAAACTCTGAAGAATGTTTTCAATCATGTTTGAATGTGTGATAAGACTAGAAATGAATAGGACTGATTTTTTTCTTATAATTAATTATGTACAAAATGTAATAAACTGTCTTCAAATAATGGTTATGATGTGTTTTTTTCCCTTTCATTCAAAAAACAGGCCCAATTTTGGTACAGTGGGCATTTAAAAGTTGTCAAACCTGCCTAAACAACATGAGACATAAGCTTTATTCTACACCCTGGAGTTTCATAAACTATGTATACTAGGACACTTTTTGAAGCTGATTTATAAAAATGGCACCATTTCTCTTGTTATGCTCAAAGTTCAAATTTTTATGGTCCAATAAAAGCATAAATGTCCAACTATTAATAATGCACTGGGTAACCCCTTGAATGAGTCCATGACAAAGCTGGCAATAGGAAAACACACAGGCAGTAATAAAGATGTATGAACAATCAACACATGCTTATCCTTTGATTTATATAGCTTTGATCAATAAAAAATTCTACTTTTGATTGTTTGTCTGGTGATAGATAAAGCAATTCAGTAAGGGTTGCTGACCTTCCTTCTGCATGTAAGGACATCCCAATCTTAAAGATGGATTTCTTTTCAGGAAATCTCAGATTTCAGAATCACAGAGAGGCATAAACTAGATAAGAGAGCACAACTGGGTATTTGACAGGTTTATGCATTTTTTGTATTTATGTATAAGTAATTTGATTGGATTAAACTGTAGCCTAAATCTTTTATCATAGTTTTATCAGTCAAGTGACTTCTAAAAAGGAATAATCTATTCCAGGGCTATTTAACGTAAGGTCCGGAGGCTTAATCAGGCCCTCCAAGAGATATGGTCCAGCCTTCGACCCATCTTCCAAAAATATAGAAAATATTTTATATCTTGACATTGGTTTTAGTATAGTATGGTATAGTCCTAATTTAGACCTGGTTTAGTCCTGGTTTACACCTGGTTTAGACTTGGTTTAGACATAGTTTAGACCTTAAACTTGGTTTAGATATGGTTTAAACCTGGTTTAGGCCTGGTTTAGTCTTGGTTTAGTCCTAGTTTAGACCTGGTTTAGTCCAAGTTTAGACCTGGTTTAGTTCTGGTTTAGACCTTGTTTAGACCTGGTTTAGTCCTGTTTTAGACCTGGTGTAGACCTGGTTTAGTCCAAATTTAAACCTGGTTTAGTCCAAGACTAAATCTGGTTTAGTCCTGAGTTTAGACCTGGTTTAGACCTCGTTTAGACTTGGTTTAGACCTTGTTTAGACCTGTTTCCAGCTGCGAGGACAAAACCATTCAAAAATATGCCCCCCTGTAAAATGAAGTTGAAATAATGCAGGAACAATTTAGGCGCAATAATTTTTTATTATTTTTTTTTTTTTTCCCTGGCAGTTCAAACATCAATTTTAGAAAATAAATGCATTGTAATTTATTATTATTTGTCAATTTTGTTTTATTCAAAAACATGAACTGCAGTTTGTTAAGTGGAGCAAATGCTAATGCTGCCATCTACTGGGCATAAGAAAAACCTACCAACTAACTTGCTGTTGGTGTAAGGAGTTTACAGTTAAATTGCGACTAGTTTTCGTATATTTTAGATAATGTACCGGCCAAATAACCCACGATTTAACGTCCCACCTGGCGCTAACAGAGGACAGCATTTCGGGACCAGACATAGCAGGAGGTAACATTAAAAAAAACTAAGGACGTGTAAGCTAATGGGTTGCTAGCAAAACATTAGCTTCCCTTTGAAAACATTAGTGCACACAAAACATTTATGCTTGGAGGTTTATTTAATATTGTGCGCTGATTTAACTGCTATACAAACAATGAAAAGCAGTTGTATTACTTTGTGAAATAAAATTAGCAAAAGCATGGATTCAAGCTGAACGAATAGCAAACATTGCTAAGGCTATGATATCAGTGTTAGCCTTTTAACTGACTCACCTCCAAAAAGTCTATATGACAGGTTAGACGACACATTTTACTAAAACGTAGTGATTTAAGATTGTATTGTTTCTTTATTTACAATGCTGCAGTGTTGTTTGGTTACATAGGTAGAGGGATTGCATTTCAGAACTCAGCACTACATCCTATATTTTTAAACTTTTTTTTTTTTTTCAAAATTTCTTCACAAACTGCAGCTTTACATATGTAAAACTATAACAAATAATTGCCACGGGCTTCCTCTCACCAAACTAGATCATATAGCATTGAAGCATTGAGTTATCACCCCATGATTTCATTGATCCTGTCTATGAGATGTTTTTCTCAATTTATATACCACATTTTAATTGTATTGGTAAGTTGTTGTAAGTTGCATTTTACCGTTTACCTTTCCATTTGTTCCAGTGTACAAAGTTACTGTTTATTAATGGGGTTTATCTTGATGAAAAATGAGCGCTGTTGCCACACCAATTGACAGTTATAAAAAACATAATTTCTTGGGCACTCTGAAACCCATGAATACATTAAAGAAGATATACAGTATTATGTAATCAGTATTCCAGTTTCATGGACCTAAAGTCTGGAACAGTCTCCCTGAGGTCGTGTGACAAGCCCCCACACTGCCAGTGTTTAAATCTAGGCTAAAAACGGCTCTGTTTAGCTGTGCATATGATTGATGGAATTTTTATTTGCGTTTTACTATTTTTCTATTTTACATACATTGTCTATGTATTGATTGTTTTTTATGATTGTAAAGCACTTTGGGTTACTTGTGTATGAATAGTGCTATACAAATATATTTTGATTGATTGATGTATTTATACTTAGTGAACTATGGATCATAATTTTAGCTTTTTTGTTCTCTGTAAACTGCAATATTGATCTGTAGTAGTAGTAGTAATAATAAAAATAATAGTAATTGCAGAACTGATCATTTCACTGCAGCAAGCAACAGATTTATATTTACTTATTTTTATTTTTTAATACTGACTATGTGAAATTTTAGAACCCTACATGACTTGAGTCTTAATTTTTTAAATAATCACAATTAAGTACAGGGATGGGGACAGAGATAGGTTTGGGGGAAAACAGGAATATTCTGAGCACTCGTGCCATAGTTGCAGGACATAAAGGATTAACTCAAACATGCAGGAATCAATCAAAGTACAACTTTGAGTAAACTTTTATGAGGAAACACTGTTAAAATCTCATCAAAGTTGATTTTGTATATGTCCCCTTTAACAAACATGTCTAGCCTCAAAATAGCACACATATTATACATCACAAATGTTCTCTAATAGCAATGATACCTGGAAAGTCATAACTTTGCCTCGTTTGTAAAGATGTTTTTTTCCAACGAACAGGGCACAAGACGATTTCAGAAAGACTGCACCACCACCACATCTTCAAAGTAAAGATGCAGGCAAACCCAAACAACCTCAAGCTCCTAAACTACCGTCAGCTCTTAAAAAAACATGTGAGTTAATTTGACAAATAATTACAATTTCAACCCGTATTTTATAGTTACCTGTTTTGCTTTACAGTTGGTCCAGAGAATTACAAATGGAAATCATCGTTCAAAACAGTCGATGAAGAGGACAAGGACGCGAAAGCCAGCAGTGACAATAGAAGCTCTCCAGACAGAAGTACACAGAGGTTAAAGCACTTGACTAACTTTTTTTCTGTTCAAAATGTATTTAAAATTAGTTTGTAATAGTTTTGCTTTTTCTCGTGTGTTGTGGTATGAAGACGAATTGCAAATAGGTCTGCAAAGATGTAACTTCGCTACCTGTTTGTCTCCATTGAGATGTTCTTGCTTTGCTTAGAATTGCTCAACAGTAGGGCAAAAGACAAACAGCCTCAGAAACTGGTGCTATTGTAGCAGTGTAGCAGCAGTGTTCCTGTTGTTTATCTGGTTTACTTGATTTTCTTTTTTTAGATGTCAGGTACAAACTCAGTATTTAGCAGAGTTTTACAGATTTTACATTTGCTTATCAGACTTTAGCAACTCGTTCACATTTTAGTTGCGTTTTGAGCGTTTAAAGGAGAAAATGTCATCACTCGCCATTGACTCTCTGCGTTTTTGTAACTCACTGCTAAAATTCAGAATGCTGTGAACCTCTTTTGCTAAAATGCTAAAAAAACATTTTTTCCACCTACATTTTTCCAGGTCTCATTTATATGACCCTTACGAGCGCATCAAGTCCGACTCCAATGAGCACCCATCCCCAGAACAACTCGAGGACAGCCAGAAGTCTCGTGGCTATGGGTGGGATATTGACGCAAACACTCTGAGTCGTAGTTTAAGTCCAGGACCTCCACGATTCCCCGGGCAAGACGACGAACCTGCAGTAAGAGACGGCTACAGCTCTGGTAGTAGAACAACAGACCACCATCTCTAAGACGACTTAACCATTGGGCTCTGTGCACCAAATTTCAGTTAGCTATTTATTTTTAAAATGGTGAGCTCATAGTCCAATTCTTCCTGTCCAGTTCTATGCAGCTTTACAGAGTCACACTGAAGTACTTCAAGATCAGGCTGTGAACAGTGAGCTGCAGGTGGATGTCACTGACAACATGTTAAAGACTAAGACAAATGAGATGAATACCTCCCCAGTGGACAGTGGAAAAATTGAGGTGTTTGTGGGTCAATGCTAAGGTTAATGCTAATTTTAAAGCATGATAAAGTGGAAAAATAAAAAAAAACAGAAGTAAGCTATCAATAAAAACAATCAGGTAGTCTTTACTTTACATTTAATTGGTTGTTTCTATATATTTTAAGTTAGCATTAGCTGTGAGAAACAGACTCTTTCTAATCAAGTTTGAACTCTCAGACATATATCCACCCCTTGCTATCTATATGTTTGGATCATAACGGTTCTTTCTCTCCGAAGATTTCCACTCCGGTTGGATTATCACCACCCCCTCCACCACAACAACTACCACCGTCTCAACATTTACCACAACAAACACAACAACAACAACCACCTCAACAACCATCACCGCAGCAACAAGTACCACCACAACAACAACACACACCACCACCACAACATCTTCTACCGCCACCACATCATCTTTTCCCTCCACCACAACATCTTCTACCACCTCCACAACATCTTCTACCACCTCCACAACATCTTCTACCACCTCCACAACATCTTCTACCACCACCACAGCATCTTCTACCACCACCACAGCAGCGTCCACCACCACCACAACAACAACAACCACCGCCACAACTAGTACCAAGACCACCACTACCATCACAACAAAGCTACAAACAGTCGTCTGGGTTTTCAGGTGAATATGCATAAAATGAGTCTTTGTCCTAATGTAATTTGCTCCAAGTCTTTCAACCAATGCTTTGTTTTTGTTTTTTTACAGACCCGGATCCGTTGCCACCCTCCAGACCCGAGGTTAAAGACCCTGGCAAAAATGTACTAACTGAAAAGTAAGTGTGTATTATGCACCTGATGTTTCAATATTGTTGCTGGAGTCATTTTCAGTGCAGATAAGTTTGCGTGGCGTTTATGCCAAGAGAGTCAACAGAATCTTGCATTTTTCCAAATGACTCACAGTAAGCTCCAGAAACCTGGGACAGAGAAGTAAATCAACTGGTTGGTGATTTGTTGCTCTTAAACTTAAGTATAGACCCTTTAAAAGTTCATAAATGGAGGCAAAAGTGAAGTGGAACATAAAGTGATTTCAATGGAGAAACTATGAATGACCTCAGAAAGCATGAAATATGAAGGTAGTTTGTTTAAAGACATTTATTTTTGTATTTTGTTTATTTAACAGGAGATTATGAAAGGCCTGAAACAAGTTAGTAAATTAATTGCAACAAATTTAGTCATTTAGATGCTAGAAATGTTTAAAAGTTATTATTTTTAAATACACTCTATTAAAACATTCTTTAGCGGCATCTATTTAGCTCAAATTTGGTAAAAAGATTATATCGCAGTATAGCAATTAAAATGATTAGTTGCAGCTTTAGATTACACTTGCCGTTTTTGATGAATGAAAAATCTTGATTTTTATCTTTTATTGGACAAAATACACATCTATTTACAGATATATTATATGCTTTACCAGAATTTATACTTTTTGTGAAGATCAAATAAAATTTCGAGACTAGAAAATAGCATGTTTCCATCATTTGTAACAGAAACGCAAACTAACTTACATGTCTTTCAAAAGGAATCATTTTCTTTCTTGTTAAGACTTATGTGGGTTAATCATTAAAAATGTATTGTGGTCTACTTCATTTTGTCTCCAGTTGCCTCCCCTCTGGAATTTTGAACATTCTGAAGAGTTTAAAAGGTGTGTATTCTCTCTGTACTCTCTGAGAACAGCTCTGTATTTGATCTTTCGGTTTGGTAGGAACCTGATAAGCTGCGATCTGTGTGAGGTGGAGCTCTCTAATGGGCAGGAGCTGGAGGAGCACCTGGACAGCAAGACGCACTGGGACACGCTGGAGTACATTCAGAAGCATAACAGCTACGATGACATGGCCATAGCCTTCCTCCAGGTAACTGTAAAAACACTGTACTACAACTACGACTAGATAAGACATCACGAACATCCAACGTGTCTAACAAGTATGAATTATCAATGTGTGGGTGTGGTGTGATTTGGAAAGTCACAGAAATGCATGATAAAGACATGAAAATACAGAATTATTTGTAATATGACATAAAAAAAAAGTAATCCAAAAACATAAAACATCCACAGGGTCATACACTTAAACATATGAAAATGCGCAGAAAGAAGAGCAATCTTTAGTTATCTGCCCCCTTTTTCCATTAATTATTAACAATGATAGTTTTAGGGCTGCAACAAAGTAATTAATTGCAATTAATCGATTGTACAGTTGTCAACTTATTAAGTAATTGAATAATCGTTAAATGGTCTATTCAGAGACTCTAAAACATGCCATGAGCTGGGAAAAGAGGTTTTATGACTCAGACAGACCTGTGATTGCATGAAAATGACACAGAATATGTTGTTTTTTTATGAAAACGCCTTTTTGTCTGTAAGTCCTCTCCAAAAGCACATCCTCAAACAGCTTCACTTAAGCTTTATCTCTGTAAAAAATTAGTTGAAATGTCATGTTCACTGGCCTTTCACGTTCTATTTTGCAATAAAAGACCATTCTAAAACTATTAAGAAAAGAGCAATTATTTTCCTATTTGTGTGATTTTAAATGTGCACTCATTGAAGTTTGAGCATAAATGATTCTTTCTCTAAACTAGTAGTGGCAGTTATGTAAATACTCTTGTACAGGGGTTCTTAACCTTTTTAACTTCGAGGCCCGACATCTGGGGCCCAATCTCGTACTAAATGTGTTGTAGTTTTACTGATTGTGCAGCCCTTAAGTGCTCGTGGCCCTACTTTGGTTTAAGATAGGCGCTATAGTGGATAACTTAAGAATTGTTTTTGTTGTTTACCACGATCAGTAATAGTATTTAAAATAAAAAAAAACAATTTCTGTATTTTTTCTAGGATGTGATGCTGTACAAAAGCCGGAAGTGTAGTCGCGCAATTGAAGACACCGCGCTTCAAGGTGAGTCGGTGTTACCATGTTTTTACCACGTTCACTTGCCACAGTCATCCCGTGCTTGTAATATCCTTTCGATTCATTTCTTTAGTATTTTGAAGTGATAAAATGTGTGTGTCTTTCAGCTCTGCAGGAGTACGACCACATGACCAAGGTGGAAATGTTCCAGTGTGCGGCGTGTAATGTCTTCATCCCCACGTCTGCCTCCGCTGTCCAGAACCACATCACCACGCAAGGACACATCACCAACACAAAAGTAGCTCCAAATATTACTGCAAACTTACTATTTTGCTATTTTATTAGACTTTATGCCCATGTATATATTTTATTTTTGTCAGGATTTTGAAGCTAGACAGAGACGGTTGTGCCTGGATAAAGCCAGAACTATGATGAAGGAGCTCACACCACAGTTTCAGTCCTTTGTTCAGGTATAACTGGGATTCAGACGACATCACAACATTCTATAGGCCAATATTATTTAATACATATGGGACGCAAAAAATATATAATGTTAAAATGTTGATTTTTGTTGTAATACAGTGAGTTCAAGAGTCTAGTCACTAATAGAAATGATCAGGTTTAACATCAGTGAATTGAATTGAATTGAATTTTGGGACATTTCATGGCAAAGTACTCCCATCTGATAGTATGACATAAACACACAGTATACACTCACTAGATCAGTATAAGTGGTTGATCAAAAATGCGTAGGTTGAAGCCGATAACCTGACCCATGTCACTGATCTTCCAGTGTTAACCTGTTCATAACATATAATTATCATCATTTAATTTATGTGTTTATTGAGAGTTTGTTGGAGGCATTTATTTTCAATTGGCAAGATACTGGCTGGAGAGCATTTCAAAATAATTTGATAATGTGTGTAATCACAATTTCTCCTCTCTGTCCTACAGGGTGTAAGTCCATTTGATTGATAAACACCAAGAGAAGTGGAACCAGTTTTAGAAATTGTTTTTTAAATAAACCTTTTCTCTGTGTACAGTTTGTCTACATTTTTGTTTGTGAAACTCTATGTGTAAAAGCTGAGGAACGATCTTTTGCTTCACCTCACCTTCAGCTTTTTACCAATCCTATACATGGGAGACCAGTAGGCAGACCCGTCAACAGAAATCTGGGGGCACGGGGCCAGAAGACTCACATGCGCCCCCCTCTAATATAAATGAATAGTAAGAGGGTCCAGTTCTTGGCTTCCCTGCCTGTAGGACACAACTCTTCTCATTTCTGTTAAATTACAGAACAACGTTGCTCCTTTTCTCTGACGGCTAGCTTGATACCAGAAGCAATGACAATCATGGTCATGATTAAAATAACTTCTTACTCACTTACTTTGACATTCATGTTTATGGAAAAATAGAAGACATCCAAAATGTTCTCTTTTTTTTATTTAGAACAACACAAATGTTTTGTGATATAGTACATTTGAAAATTAATTTTTCCAAAAGGTATATTTAAAACATTAAATATGTGACATGAAGAGCAGTCTGTGCGTATTAGGAGTTGTTGATTCTATATTAAAATGTTACTAAAGTCCATGTAACCAGTTTTTGTTCTCATTGTGCGGGGTTTCTTTCAGATTACGTTCTAAAACATGACTTGGCTTTTAATCACTAACATCTTTATAAATGTGAATTCCTTACAGAAGAGTGCTGGACAAAATGCTTTCAGTCCATGAAAATCTGAGGTAAAAGTTGTCTTGTTAAAAATGGATCCACACTACTTTATTACTGCATAAAACAAAACAGTCGTTCAGTTGGAGATGAACCCTCCCCTCCCCAAAACATGTAAAACAGATTGGTAACAGATTGGCATTATCAAAAACATATCACATATGTCCAGTCGACGCCGCATTTCAAGATTTTGTTTTGGCCAGAATTCGTCCTCTAATAAAAGTGAACACCATCCAATGTACATACACATACAGTCTTAAGGTCCAGTGGCCTCAGCAGGGGGCGCTGGTGCAGCCATCTTCCTCATACTTCCTGGTGTAGGGCTCTTTGGGCACAGAGCTGACTTCCACCATGGCCAGGCCGGTGTGGGGCACACTAGTGTTCATGATGTGTCTCTGTAAGTGTTTGACCCAGTCCTCCTGCACCGACAGAGGGCCCTGGAACACCAGGTCACAGAACCTACAAGGACCACAACCACAGTGACTTTCAACATGTCACATCTGTCATGCAGTCAGTGTCATTAAACCTCTGGTAACGTTCAAATTTAGGTCACATCTGTCACCTTCAAGGCCCATGAGGGCTACCATTTTTAATTTGACATAAAATCAAACATGGATTTTTAAAATGTTTTTTTTTTTATTATTATTTTTTTTTTTACAATTTTCAAAACTCTGATCTCCTCATCCACTTCTACCCAACTCATATATGTTAAAACCTTAAAGAAATTATGCATTTTTAAAAATATATATTATAAAAGTCATTTTTTCCAAAAAAGTATCCTGAGTAAACCATAAAAGATAAAGAAATACATATTTCCCAAATGAATAGTAAAGTGAAAAACTTGAGCTGCATTTATTAAAGCCTGTCAATGATGAAAAAGACAATTTAAAAGTTTGTCCCCTCAAAGATCCCCACTGACATACCCATGAACATTTTTTTTTCCAACCTTCAAAACAACTTTCTTCATCTACTTGTTTAATCTACTCATGCATATGCAACTTTATATATGCCTTCTATTTTTTTTTACATTATATGGCAAAATAGCCGTAAAAGTGCACCCAACAATTGAGTGGAATTTTAAATTTTGAATTGATCCATGATATTGTGGGAAATGTCATGTGACTGACCTCAACACAGCCAGAAATATTGATGTTTGAAAAAAAAAAGAAAAGAAAAAAAGTTGCTCAAAAAGGACCCTCGATGGTTAATCTTCTTTTCCCTTGAGCCGGTCCCTTTTCAGGGGTCGTCACTAGCTCCATCCTCTGCATCCTCTTTCACAAAGGTTGTATGTAAATGGAAAGGCACTGATCTTTGGGAGACACGCCAGTAAAATATAAATAAGTCTGTCTACATTTAAAACTTGCAAGAAATGCGTTTGAGACCAGGTTTAAGAAAACTTGGTCCGTGTTGCAAAGTACCCAACAAGACAATAGTTAACTTAGAAACAGGTCAATGAAATAACGTAACATTCGTTTCAAAAATACTGGTTATTTTATTGAATTAGTAACACATCAGAGGCTTTAATTGAACCACAAATTGAGCGACTGTCGTCACCACGAGTAAACATGAATCTGTTCTGATGCACTTTTTAAAGTGCAGACAGTGTCAGGAGCCCGTGCCACGGCACCTCCTCTTCTCCCCAACTGGCCATCTTTTACTCTGAGTTTTGTTTTCTGCTGAGTGATGCCTCCCTGGGGATGTGTTACAAACATGTCCTACAAGGAAGATCTAAGACACACTGGAGGGACTTTTTCTCAGCTGGGATTTCCTTGGGTCCCCCCGTGGCGCTGGAGGAAATGTGCATGAAAACGAGTCTGGGCTTCCTTGCTTATGCCTTACCAAGAGTGTGGTGCGGAGGCCGCAAGAATTCCAAACCATTAAAAGTGATAAGGACAGCTCAGATTGCCCTCAGGGCACTGCGGCTTTTTTCCTATATTGTTAGTTATGGTATGAGCGCATGGTTTCGCGAGTGCAGCTTTCATAACCTGTGATCGCAATTACATAGCAGTGCACCATCCCTTAAAGGGATAATATTATGCATTTTTTGTATCGTTATTAGCCTTTACACATGCTCTTGGGAGTACCTTTAATTTGCCATCCCAGCAGATGGCGCCAGCACTGTATGTACTATCTAGTGACAGCTAAGTTAGCTGTCAACAAATATTAAGGTGGTGGTGAGCAGGAGCAGTTATTGTGTTTAGACAGCAGAAATGCTCAGTTTAACGATGATTTAAGGACTAAAAACAGTAGAAGATTGTCTGTGATGTAGATGATCCAAAAATACGTCAAAAAATCCCGGAAGTTCAGCAGAAAGTGTGTTTGACGCACGGAGGGGTAGGATTTTCTAATTAACATTCCTCAAAACAGTGTGAATGCAACTGAATGCTACTCAAGGTATGTTTTTGATGACGGAACATTGTTAGAACATGTTTAAAAGCTCAAAAGAGTCCCTGTTGCAGTATATGTGTCCTCTATGTCAGTTGCACTTCGCAAGAACAGCATAGCTACAGATGCTCTGCATGCAGTCTGAGCGAGACTGCTGCTCCCGCTCCCCTGATAAATGAAAGGCAAAGGATGGATGGACGTTTGGCCTTTTCCTCAGACACACACAGCCCAGCAGCCTCTGCCTCTTTGATTACCCCTCCTTGTGTTTGGGTCATTAAAAAGACTAAATGTACATTTAGCAGCGTAGTTGCTGGTAACATAATGCAAACTGATTGAGAAGGCAATACTGAAGTGATTAGAATGTGACAGTGGTCTGACCGTGTGAGCTCTGCTTGCAGGGTCACATGGGTGTGAGAAACACCATACTCCAGGTACAATGTTATAACATAATTGAACTCAAAATGTTTTTTTTTAGCACAATATATAATTTGAATAATTACCTGCAGGTGAGTCGGTACATCTCCTCTGGGGTTTGAGGCTGGGGAAGGAGTTTCTTCTTTGGGCCTGGCCTCATTTGTTGTCTTCTCGTTTTACCATCAAGTGCTAAAAGACCAAACAATATATTTTTTTTTCTCTACCTTCAATAGTTCTGAAATGGACTTCTGCTTCACATAAAAAAATTTAACAAAAGAAACATAGCAACTAGAGAAACAACAAGCTGTGCAGTCTGAACAACCCAAAAAAAAAAAACAATCCAACTCCAAATGCTAAGAGAAAGCAAGAGCAACAACAAGCTATTCAATATTTTATTCAACAATAGAAAAACTGTGCTTACCATTTCCATCAGGTAGGCCATTCTTCTTGCGCCTGGCACATGCTCGAAGGTGGTTGGAGAGGCTGACTCCACTGTGGAACGATGCATTACAATGGATGCAAGTCTTTCTTTTGAATCCATCTTTCTCTGTGTTCAACAGAAAGCAGAAACAGCAGAATAATGAAGATAGAGAGAAAAACCTGAAAAACTTTTTTTTAGCTCCATTTAAAAAGTATAACATAATCTAAACACAGTTAAATATTTATCTTATCTATAAAACAAAAATCAAGTAGTAGTAGTACAAAACCAGGTAAACGAGAGAACACTGCAGCTCCGCTCACATCTATCACTGATACAGAGATCAGACACACACTGATTACCTTTCTCTTCTTTAAACAAGATGTTTTTGAGTGCATATGGTAAGGAAATGCATTGCTGTGAGTCGAGTTGAAGTGTCCTTATCTCCCCCTATAGCAGTGCTTCTTAAATAGTGGGGCGCACCCCCCAGGGGGGGCGCAACGTGATGCCAGGGGTGCCATACTAGAATGTGTAATTGCCTGAAGCAATGAAACACCCCTAGTCCACGGGAGAGGGCAGCCCACCAAACACACACCAAAGCACGGTGCAGCGCATTATCTAACACACTTCAAGCACACGCATCAAGCTCTTAAAAAGGCTATGAAACAACTTTGACACGTTTTGAATATGAGTAATATGTGCAGATTACCGACAATATGAGAGACAGAGTGCGAGGCTGAGTGAGGAGAGGAAGGACTGTGGTTTGAGCAGGTCATTAATGACTTTAGTGAGAGACAAGTTTTCTGCTGGAGAAGCGCAGGAGATGAGCATTTACTCTCTGCAGCTGCTGCAGCTCTCGTCCTTTTCCTCGATGTTTTTAGCGGTGTTTCTGTCGGTCACAGAACAGAGATCTGTCTGTACTCACCAGAGAAATGTGTTTTTAGCCGTGGCGCCCGTCCCAATTCAACAAGTTCCAATCGCCGGCGCACAGCCGGTGTGTACACGCTCATAGAAAAATAATGGAGGCACCTAATTTGCGTCCCGGTACGCGTTGGTCTTAATAAAGGTATTCTTTGTTGTAAGTTGATCTATATTTCTTTCCTTTGCTTTCTTTAATGTTAATAAGGATTTAATGTTATGCAGAGATGTACATAACAATTTTATAGACGAACTATTTGCCTCCTGGACCTCAGGGAGGTGTTCTGGGCATGTTCCACCGGGAGGCGGCGGGGAAGACCCAGGACGTGCTGCAGGGACTATGTCTCTCGGCTGGCCTGGGGACGCCTCGGGACCCCCCCGGTGGAGCTGGAGGAAGTGTCTGGGGTGAGGGAAGTCTGGGAGTCCCAGCTTGCCCTGCGGACCCCGCGACCCGGCCCGGATAAGCGGAAGAAGACGAAGATGAAATAAACTATTTATAGTCACGGTGGAGAGTGGGGCGTGAAATGTTTTGTTCTTCCTAGGGGGGTGCAACAGAAAATAATTGAGAAGCACTGCCCTATAGAAACAAGCTAACTAAGCTCTGCAAAGGTGGAGCAGCAACACTAAAGAAACCACTTTCAGTTTCCACTTCACCATATAAAGTTAATTTGAGTGATTGACTTAGTGTCGGTAATTGGCACAATACCACTCATAAACTCGACGTTTGCTCTTGTAGTTCGGTTCTTGATAAAATGTATGTATCCTTTCCACATGGAGCTTCACTGGTTGGCGTTTCCTCTGATGCCAACTATTGCCATTTATTCAGAGTTTTGAGGGGCATGTGGGCATTTACCACATAAATAGAACGTGAATGAAACAGCAAACTTAGATCTTTACTACAGCCCTTTTTAATCACACCCTCACAGTGACTAGCCAAGACCACACGCTTTGAAAATACTTCACAAAGTCATTTTCGTCAGGAATCATATCTCCTTCTCCCTGATTTCCAATGGGCGTGATTGACCGGAGGATTAACCAATCAGAGAAACGCATGATCCATTTGTCTGAACAAACCGAGCGGCTTACGCAGAAAAAATGACACTAGATAGCGGATTTCTGCAGAATCAACAAGCGAAACAATAAACCGAGAGGAGATGTCTTTCGCGTTTGAAAGACACATGCTAGAAATTAGCGGTTGTGGTTGGACCGTCCCAAGTTAAGAGAATTTTTTGACGCCCCCTTATGGTCCGATTCAAGACCCTTCTGCAATTGAACAGAATATAGACAAGACTGGCTGGTCAGGCAAGTAAGTCTGTGCTGTTGTTCCCAAGAACGCAACACAATGCACACCTACTAGAAGGAATGTAACCGCCAACTAGGCATGAAGGATTTGGGAAAAATATCTAATTGTGATTGCGATTACATTTGCATTTCATGGTTTAATGATAGGAGTCCAATCACATTTTAGGGTATACTAAACTGCAGGGTTGGACGTGTTTATGCAAAATAAGAGGATATGTTATATTTGTGAAGGATGTTATGGTACTTCAAAAATTGCACCCTTTGCGATTAGGTCAATACGTCCATTCACATTGCCATTTCGAACTCGCAGCCCTACCGTCAACCTTCGAGTTATCGGGAGAACATTTAATCAACATCAACCACAAAGCTGCATTCTACAACGCACCTCTTGTCCTGTTTCTAGATAAAAATATGTTCACTAAGCATCAAGATATGACTCACCAGGTATTGAATGTGGCAGTGATGATGCAAATCTTGATCCTGAATATTGCTCGCCGTCTTCCTGGCACTTCCTTTTCTTGAGAATTCCTATCAAAGCTGAGTTGGTTTTGATGTCTGAATTGGTCTCTAGTTGTCCTTTTTCAGAAATGATATCAAACGAGAGCTTGGGTGTGAGTGGTTTGGTGTCCGTGCAGTCATCCTTCACAGAGTCTACGAAGCGTGGTGTAAAAGCCTGAAAATCAGCCAGTTTGGACGATGCTTTGTTGTACTGGACGTGGTTGTTTTTTCCTATGATCTCAAGTGCCCTCTGGTACTCCTTCTTGTCGCGCATCAGCTCCTGGAGTAGAAGTATTGGAGATCTGTGTTTGGATATCAAGCCTTTCCCGAGCTTTTTGAGATGGCCTCGGATGTGGTTGGCCTGCCCCGTTCTGTTGTCAAAGGAATCCCCACACAATGGACAGGAATGGACTCCCTTCACAGTCTCAGAGTCAGTGTCCTGCTGTAGTTCTGGTGAAAGACAGAAACAAACGCATTAGTTTAGTAAAACAGGATGGCTCCTGTTAAACGTGGACACTTGACTGGGTAGAGACAGATTTGCACATGTATTACATTCACTTCTTCAGAATGAGATGCTGCACTAAACGTGATACACTGCTATGTTTGACGTTTGTAAGAAAACAGGACAGTAGCGGTACTTAAGTTAAGTATACTTAAATAATGTGGAGCAGTGCACCATTTATACAGAAATGGTTTATAATTGTTTCATAATAAAATATAATTTGGAGACAATGTTCCAAAAAAGCCTGGACCTGTTAATGGAAACGAAGACCACCATTGACAGAAGTGGTCCAAGACGCCCCAAAAGTCTGGGGGACAAGGAACAGTCAAAGTGTGGGCTTAATTTAGTCCCGGTATAGTCCAGGTTAAATTCTGAGATAAATCCCAGGTCAGAGATTCATTGAGATCTATGGGTGTGTTCCAGGGAATTGTTATCTTGGACATTTGCCACTTCCAACTGGGAAAATGCCCTGGAACGCCACACAAACTAAACTCAGGGATGGTCAATGGACTCCCATGTCACATGTGTTAAATTGTAACACAACAACAATTATACACACTGAAGATGTGAAAAGATTAATACAACATACAAATGTAGCAGAGTTTGTAAAAACAACCACTGTCCCATCAAAAACAGGGCTAATTGTGAAAATACTCCAGTGAGGCTACATTTTAAAATACCAAAAGAATCAAAAAGATTTACCTCTTTTCTTCATTAGTGTTGATATTCGCTGTCCAATGTGTGGCTTTTCTTCAGTGGTAGCTACCTTTTCGGCTGACACTTTGTGACGAGCCTTGTAGTTCAATCCGATTCTATGCAGATGTCCTCGAACGTGATTGGACAGTCCCACGCCTGACTCAAAAACTGCAGAACAGTATGGACAATTCTTGCGGTCGGGATCGATTGCCTCCAACTCTACAGTAGAATTTTGAGGTTGGACAGATCCTTTTTCAATCTCTATCTCTAAATCTTCGTCTGTGTCCTCGTCTTTGATTTCAACATCACTCTGGTCTTGTTCCTCACTTTTGATTTTTTCATATAATTTTTTAGATGCCTGCAAGGCTCCCCTCATGGACATTCTCCTACTGTATGTATAAATGATTTGCTTTTGTCGTTTGAAGATGCTGTCTACGTGGTTGTCATCAATATCCCTAAACGGTGACAAGTCCCTTTTCTCAAAATTGCCTTCATCTTCTTCTCCTTTGGGACTTGAAGGATTTGGTAGAATTGAGTCTTCTTCTGATGTGTTGTGAATTGGAGTGGCCAGTTTGCGTTTGGAGTAGGTTTTGTTCTGAATAATTGTTACTATTCTTGTCCTTGGACAATAGCTAGGATCAAGATCACTTTCGGATTGCACTTGGTCATTTTCAGACAACGGTGACTCGGGCAACTCATAAGGGTCTTTCTCGCTGGTTTTGCCATTGGTTTCCTTCTTTAGATCGGTGGCCATTGGTCCTTTCTTTTGCCGAGATAGGAGTTCATTGATAGATTTGTCAAGCTTTGATTCAATTTGAAACAATCCTGGACCTCTCCTTATTTTGTCATTTTTAAATAAATCTGAAATGTTACTGGAATTAT
This sequence comes from Rhinogobius similis, assembly GCA_019453435.1. Taxonomy (NCBI): domain Eukaryota; kingdom Metazoa; phylum Chordata; class Actinopteri; order Gobiiformes; family Gobiidae; genus Rhinogobius; species Rhinogobius similis. The sequence goes on from CM033632.1 coordinate 31,278,726, forward strand.
GTGACAACACTTTGGTTGACTTTTGACTTTCAACAGATGAATTTTTCATGTGAGATTTTGAAGTGGATACAGTCAGGGGTTTTTGTGTGTACGTAAGAGCACCATATTTAGCTTCATAGACTTCTAGAGATTGATCATGACGTCGCAATAAATGCTTAGTAAAAACAAGTTTGCTAAATGTTTTATATGAAGAACAAATGTTACAGGTAAATGATGGTTTCTCTTCATGCTTTTTTGGAGTTGGGACACTGTGTTGCATAACATTATGTTTCTTAAGGTCAGCTTCATATTCAGTCCTGAATTGACATTTAACACATTTAAACAGCATTTTTCTTTTATATTTTTGATGTGTTTTTGCATGATCTACAAATTTATTGGCGCACGTGGTTCCAAATGAACACTGGGGGCAGTAAAGCCATTGAGGGGTGCTACTTTTTTTCTCTACAGTCAGTTTGGGTTTGTGTACCGCCATGTGCTCAATGAGAAAACCACTCTTTTTAAAAGACTTCCCACATTCTTTACAAACATAAGGCTTCAGCTGCTCTGTGTGTGACTTCATATGATAATCCAACAGATGCTGTTTCTTAAAAACAAGTTTGCATTTTGTGCAAGGGTATTCTAGGGGCTTCTCTGAATATGAGTTTATTGTGAGTCGATTTTTTAATGGCGAAAGCTCATGGTTTATACTATTCTGCTTTGAATTACTTGTTGGCGAACTATAAAGAAAATGCTTGATGGGCTTTGTTGTGCCATTTGTATACTTAGTAACATTTCTGGAGGGTGACGTCCTTGATGGCGACATCCTTGGTTTGCGGACTCTTATGACTGGAATTTCATCTTCTTGGTCTTCTGGTGGAAACAGCTCTTCAGATGGGTCTACCATTACAACCATGTCCATTTTCCGTTTCCGTCTCTTTGGGATATCAGGTGGAGGACTCTCTTCTTTAGGTTCCTCTCCTGGAGAGTCTCCATGACTGTCCCACAAAAACTGCATGAGCTCTTTTTGAGAATCCCATGGAATATTACTTGGACTATTAAAGTTATCAGAAGAATCTTCAGGAGAGTCTATGTCAAAGTCCCATATCCCACCAATTTCTTGCACCGTTTTAAGTGGGGTGATGTTCTTTTCCTCCTCCTTATCATTGGAGAAGTTGTTGAGTTCATGGGCCTCAGTTGGCTGATGTACAGAAGGTCCATTCCCCAAACCAACAGGGGACAACATATCTTCACTGGAGAGCACATCGAGGACACTGTTTGGCTGGCCCAAAGACTTGCTAAAGGTGTCTGTGCAGGAGGTCATACTCAGCGGCTCTTGCATGAGCATGAGGGCATTGATCTCAGGGTCAGCATCCTTGTCCTCTGCATCAACACCTGTCAGACATGACATTTCTGCTGCCATGACCTGCAAGAAAATCAAGAACGGTTTCATAGAAATTACTTTTGTAGAAGGCAGACCAGAATTAACCTTGGTGTCACTGAAAAGACCCAACACAGACTGACTTCAAGGTAACTGAAGGAGGATTGCTGCTATCAACAACTATTCCAATTTAGAATTTTATTCTCACTGGATGTAACAAGCCAACACCAATGCAGAAGAAAGTGAAGATGTTTTGCCTAAGGACACAATTTTAAAACTAATCCTCTATGTCTCCTAGACATTTAACAATTCACTTTAACTTGGTGTGCAACTGCATAATGTGTTATACTCTCAAATAAGGTCCACAATTACTTACAAGACTTACAGACAACCTAAAGGTGTACTTTGTAACTTTTCTGATAGACGGGCCGCAACTTGTCTGTCTCCATAAAGATGTTATTGATTTGCTTAAAATGTTAGACAAAATAGCATTAAACATTCCACTTGGTGCCACTTGGAAGACTTTTTAGCAATAAAAACACTGTTTATGGAGCTCAACAGTGACCACCCAGGACAGGGCTTTGAAAATGTTGCATTAATGTTTCACAGTAACTGCCTTTATACTCTTTAATATTTGAATTAAGGAGTTATGTCAGAAATAAATGGAAAATGTACTACCATTCTTGGCGGGCTAAGGAATGGGCAGGACTGTTGAATTCCATGGAATAAATGCAAGACATACGTTTAATGAATGGATCTTTTTTTTATACTGGGGATTGCTTTCTTCCCCTCACTAGTTGGACTAGTGGCCACTCCATTGGTACTGCAGTAAATATCCTCTGCCAAGAGAGAATTTTTCCCCATAGTGTGCCTACAGATTTCAAAATGGTTGGATTTTGTGGCAATTATTTCCTGTTTTCAGCTCGTCAACCATTTCCCAGTTCATATACTTTCAGTTCTCTTAAAAAGCAACTTTTTAATCTTTAGCTCCAGCTCGCTCTGCTCTTCTCTGTTCTGGCACTGATTGGTCAGAGTGGTCACATGGCATGCGAGCCCGCCAAGCTCCGGAATTGAAACATGGCCACCAGTTTGTGTCTCAATGTCACTCAGTGCTGCGTGTCGCCAGTTTAGCCTTTAGCGGTAGTAGTAGTAGCGCAGTAGTGGTCTTCTACCTCACAAGTGCGTGCAAACCAAGGGCTCAAAACCACATTTGGCTAAAGAAGAGTGACCCAGAGCTAAAGATTAAAACTTTTTTTAAACAACTGAAGGATTTGAACTGAAAAAGAGTCCATGATCTGAAAATTAGACAAAACCCTGACCTTTTTGAAAGTGGTAGGTCTGTCAGTCCCTGTCAGCAAGAAATGAGTAGTTTGTTTTTCATTGCAGAATCAATGGACTGGCTACTAGTCCAACTCATGACAGGTTTAAGGTAGACATACCCTATCCAGGTATTATATTAGATCCATATACTGCACATGACTGGCTGCTGTAGCCACCGGAAAAACCCCACAGACACAAAAAGCTACTGGCTACAGATACCACTGAACTCACCACATTGACTCAAAGTGGTGACCATGTTTAAAGTCCGGAGCTTAGTTTAATGTGATACTTTGGAACATTTCAGGCAAAGCAATCAAATCGCACAAGCAGGTAGCGCACACACACACTCGCCAGAAATGTTACATAGTGCAGCTTTAGCCAATTAGCTTTAGTCCAGCTTTATAATGGATTTTGGGTGGGCAATGACGGCAACATGTTAACACTGCCATCATAGGTTCGGAGTGGTACTACAACATTTTTTTTTTAAACAGAGAAATATTTTTTCATACAAATCTCCAAAATGATACGAACAATTCTACCAATAAACCTGTTTGATTCGTTTGAAGATAATACTGAAATGTTGTAATGGGTGATAAACACATCTGGCAACCCCCAAGTTCATATGAATAATGAGTTAATATCAGCCAACCTCTCACATCATATCAGGATTAACTGTGCCTTTTTAACAGAACAAGGTCGCAGGAATGAGAAGGCTTTGAAGGGCAATAAAAGTGTCACATCTTGAGGATGCTTACATTGCAACAGAAAACACATGTGCATTCTATAATATTTCACGGTATAGTCACATAAACAAAGAGGTCAAGCGCTTAAACGCGTTATAATGAAAATGGCTGTGAATTAAAAATAATTGTGCTTCTACAACTTCTACAACCCAGTAGTTTAGGGACATGCTAAAGCAAATCAAAGTTGCACGGTGTCCACAAAGATCTCACTTTGCAGATCAAACTAGATCGCTTTTGCTTGTCTGTACCGGCTTTATTACACATTAATACCGTTTATACCGCGCAGTGTTTTTGGATGCTGCTTACAGGAGCTGCAGACCATTCCACACCAAAACCTATTCCTCAGGCTAAAACCCAGCTAATATCTTTTATCTCAATCCACAACCCACGTACACCCCAATGAAGCAACGAAAAACAACTAAACCTTACCTCCAAGCGGTGTGGATGCAGACAAGGAACAATTTAAATGCAGCATTGAATAATTTCTTACTTTCGTCTTCCATCTATTTCACAGTCGCCATTTTCCGTGGTGGTCTGGTGTGGGCCAAGCCATTTTTGTAACGGCACCAGCACAAAGAAGTCCTGGTTAGGATACAATAGCAAAACATAATGATATAATGACGGTACACACGATATGATCTAATATGTATTTTAAAACGGCATTCGCAACGCTCAAATTATCTTTATGCATCCACGTGTATTGTAATGTGTTTGCGCCGGTCTCCCCCCCTCAGACCAAATAATGGTACGTTCCAAAAAGGAGGCATAAAAGGCAGTTAATGACCATCTCTTGTTGTGCTCTAGGTGTAGGTTAGCACATTTTCGGCGTCTTCGCCGCATTAATTGATCAAGTAAACGGAATGTGGACTGGTACTTTACTTGGTTTTGTTTTTACAGATCACAGTTATATTCACACAGTAAACTTCACTGTAAAAAGTATTGTGCTGGTTGGCCCTCCAAAGAGGTGATCAACACTCTCCTATGTTCTTGGTCTTTGTTGTTTCAAACCCCACAGACGTGATCTCTCATTCATATGTTAATAAGGCGGCGGTGAAAGAGAATGAGCTTAACTTAATGTCTATAAATAAGGTTATTTTTAGTTTGGTACAAGGAGTTCTCTCCACCGCATCTCCCAAGGTTTTATCATTTCCCCTTTAAAGCCTGTAGCCATTGGCTAAAATGATTGTACAGTGTTTGCTACAGCCAGGCATTGCCAACGGCTCTAACAAGTTATCCTTAAATGTGATTATATGACCCCAAGTGACCTATCAGTTTGCAGACAGGTAATAAACGCGTTGTAATTACATCTATTCATTAGTTAATAAGGCCTGTTATTGTCATACATGGTAACGTACTGTCAACGTTTATTCAAGTTCACTCGTTTTGCTAGTTTGTATTTTGCTGATTTCTAATTAGCTGTTAGCTAGCTACTGAAAAGTCATTGTTAGCCCACATCGGCATTTTAATAGCATGACTAGTCTTTCAAAGGCTCTAAAATACAAGTATATAAATGTACTATTGTGATAATTACCATTTTCATCAATTTGGTAGAGCAATTTCTTATCCAGAAAACTGAAAACAATTTGAATTAGGAGGAAATTGTAAGGAAATGGTAAAGTAAATTTAAGCTATTAACTTACATAAACGTGATCATTGGCTCTGTTTCTGTTTTTCAGTTTTAAAAAATCTGGTGGCTGTGTTATTTTATTTCCAAATGTGATGACTCTCCATTCTGTGGTAGAATGTTGGATTCAGATGACTGCACGTTTTCCCTGGACAAGCTATTTTTTGAAAAACCTATTGTCCATAAAGTGTGAGTTAAAGGAATTTAAAATATATATATATATAAAAAAAAAAAAAAAAAAAAAAATATATATATATATATATATATATATATATATATATATATATATATATATATATATATATATATATATAGTAATACCTCATCTATTTAACAATGAATTCATCAAACATTTAACGTGATTTCAACAGAAAGCCTTTACGCCATGAGACGAGTCAATGGCAGGTAGAAATGCCCCCGTCTTTGTCTCAGATACCTGGTACTCAGGACATGCAAGAGGAGGCAGATTCTTTCTCTTTTCTTCATGGTACGTTTGGACTGGATAAAGGCAATTCATTTTCTCCTAAAAGAGATATTATATTATTTTGTCCAAATACTTAGAACTGACCTATAACATAAGGAGATTATAGTTTACATTTTGCTCATTGTAAACTGCAATATTCTAATCTAATACTATCCACTGACCATTGACTTCATGTTCAAAACTGCAGAACCATTAAGCCCCGCCTCTTTATAGTGATACTTAATTGTAACAAGCAGCGGATTGTCATTTACATGTTTTTATTTTTGAAAAGTGACTGACTGAAACCAAACATGTAAAGTATTACTTAGAGTCTTATTTTTTCTAAATAACAGTAAATAAGTAGAGATGTGGGCTGGGATAGGGGGTAGGTGAAAACACGACTTTTCTGTGCACTGGAACCAGTAGCAGGACAATACAGAATTACGCAGGAATCAATCATTATACACTTTGAGTAAACTAAGGATGAGGAAACGTTGTATTGTTATTAAATGTTAAAATTTTGCATAATCTCCTTTTTAACTTGCATGTGATGCTCATTGTCAGTGTTTCAGAGTTCGAGGCAAGAATTAGATTGCGTCAATATATCCCATACTGCAGAATAAATGCACATTTTAAATATGTTTTGTCTTTCTTGCAGGTCTTTCACAGGGAACTCAAAATAAATTTGTACCCCCTTTTAAAAGATGTTCTGACTTGAACATGTTGCCATCAATCAACAAACTCTCCTACAATTTTAACATTGATGACAGTGAGACTAGAGTCAGTCAGAGTAGTGTCACCCAAGGCCATAGCTCAGATTCACCTGTCAATCTGTGGGGAGGTGAGAGCTTCAGGGATTTTTTTGGAGCTAGCAGAACCAGAGATGAAACTCCACAGGCCGCTGGTTATATCGCAGGTGATGGAAAGATTCTGTCCATGGACTGGACTGAAATCCCACCTTTACGAAGAAGGCAAGTGACAAAATCGTATTCTGTTTATTATTTAATATTTATTTTGTTTTTTAGTTGCTCTTTTGTCTTTTGTTGAGGTTGCGTGAATAAGCTAGTTAGTTGTTTATAGTTTTGGAATTAAACTCTTAGGGGGTTATATTACATTTTGCTGGCAGAAAACATTCCAGGAATACTCTATTAGTTTAGAGATTTTTTCTCTTCCCTTTTTAGATTTAAATACATATGGTATATATAAGGAGTTCCCAAAATCTTTTATGTCAAGACAAATTTATCTTCTCAAGTATCACCAACACCAAGACCATGAGCTTGGTCTAAATCAGAACTAAAAGAGGATTATACTGGGCCAAAAATATGTTATCTCAAAATAAACTAGGCCCAAACTAAGACTGCCAAATCTGAATGAGGACCTATTTTCTAAAATAGGACTAGAGAATAGAACATTTTTACTTACTTTGTAGGAGCGGCAAAGTATCTGGAAAGTAAACTCACACATGCTGAGCTATATTATTACCCATAAAAGTACACATTAATCACAATGAAGTCTGCGAGTTTGAAAAATCCCACCACTGTTTGCACTGATATGTTGATATATTTTTCTAAAAGAGAAGAGCCTCAGACCTGATGCTGTTTCAGTCTATACATTATTACCAGCACTTTAATAATTACTTTTTTCTCTGTCCTGATACAGCTTGTTCAAGGCTCAGATGCTGGGTGATTGCGGTGACTTGTCAAACACCTGTAGCAATAGTCAAACGGCATTTAGACCTCAAAGTTTTCCCAGTCAGGTTTCCATGGTTACAGCCCCGCCACCTCCCCTGCTCCAGCCGCCACGATCAACAATTCGTCAGGCAGTCCACCCTATGTCCCCCACCGACTCACCCCTCCAACCAGCGGCAGAGATCGGGGACACAAAGAGAGCGCTCGTCCCGCCCATGACACCTCAGCCACTCTGCATACAAGGTGCCCCACAGCGCATTATAGAGGGCTAACGCATGGCTCACTGGCTGCTCGCACTGATTACTAAGCACACAGCCTCTGTAGCTTGTGGTAATGGGGATGCACGTGTCGAGCCGCTGCAGCCACAATGTGTTTGAGGGAGGTTACTGGGGGTGGGGTTAAGTAAGGTAAGCTCTACCCGTTAACCGTTAATGTAATGAATCATGGCGGCTGGCAATAAGATGTTGGGAAGAAAGTAAAAATTTGCATTGTCAGTATTGACCCTTTAAATGGTTGGACACAAAAACATTCTAAATTCCAGAATGGAGGCAAACGTGAAGTGGAACATTATGTGATTTCAGTGGAAAAACTGTGATCAACCTCAGAATATCACAAAATATGAAAAATCCAGGTGGTTTTGGCATACCACTCAGATACATGTGAGTTATATCCAAATCTGGTTTAAAACCATTATTTTTTATTTTATAGATTTTAATAGACTCTTTGCATTTTTGATGAACGTAAAATCCTGATTTTTAGTTTTTACCGGACAAGTATTTACACAAATGTTGATCCCACAATAGTTTTTCATTTTATGTGCAGATTTTAGGCCAGCTTTTTTTTTTGTAAAAAAAAAACAAACAAAAAAACATTCAACTGCAAAAAAACCAACAACTGCAATCTAACTGACATCTTATTTTTTGTTTTCAAGGCTATCAAATTTATCAGCATTTAGATCTGATATCAGTTAATCATTAAATATGTACTATGGTCTACCGGTACTTAATTTTGCCTCCAGTCGCCTCCATTCCAGAATTTTGAACATTGTGATGACATTTCATGTTAAGGGGTCCATTGTTCTGAAGTTCTTTTCATTTCTAATTACATAACATTGTAGATTAAGTCCTTTTCCAATAATGCAAGTCATTCATTCTTGGCAAGTATTTAAATTTAGGCAAAAGAAAAGAGATCTCTTTGTTGTAAGCTCCAAGTAGAGGTGGGCATTATATCAAAATGTGATAATATCGTGAATCTTGTTTTGAAGATGTACAACATTTGAATATTGCATATCTTTTACAGTTAAAAATGTTTAATCTTTCAATCAAGAGTATAAAGTGACATTTATTCACTTCTGTGAGTAAGTCCATTTAAAAGATTTTAACACATTTCTGTTGAACCAACAAGCAAGACTAAAGCTAATTCGAGACTGAACCAGGTCGTCACAAAGGAATAAACCAGGACTACAGCAAGACTAAACCTCAGGGATAAAACCATGACTACTATCTAAACACATACTATTGTCTGAATATCATTACTCCCACAAAGTATCAAGATATTCACTTTTGTTACTATTGCCCAGGCATAACCCCAGGGCAGACAATACACTTTATGTGAAAATAAGCAATGTATTGGTATAAAAATATCCAGTGTAGCTTGTAAGATTTATCTGTTCAACAAATAAGTGTAGTGTAGTGTAATGTCTAGTAGTATAATGGTTTTTTTTCTGTTTTTCTAGGGTCATCTGGAGTTTTGAGACCAGTCTCTGAAATACGTATCCTCACCTTACAGTTTCTTGTATCTACAATATTTCTTCTTAATTCAACATTTCACTTGCAATGACTTTCTTAGCTTTTATCAGCATCCAAGTTCAGATCTGTCTTTGAGTTCCCCTTCTTCAACTACGTGCAGTCTAAAGCTTTAGATGATGTAAGATCTAACATAAATACAAAATGTCACGTCAGCGTTTCTTTTTCCAGCTATTTAATTTATACCATATTTTCAGGTTTTTTACACTGGAAGAAACTTTGTGGCGTCTGCTCCGACTGGATCTGGGAAAACGGTGTTGTTTGAGCTGGCCATCATCCGTCAGCTGATGGAGACCTCAGAACCATGGGCCGACTTCAAGGCTGTATACAGTAAACAATGGACAATGGACTGTGACAGCAGGACTAAACCCAGACTATACTGGGTCTGAAATAGTTCCAAATCTAAATCTTGACTAAACTACACCTAAACCAGGACTACACCAGATTTAAATGGTCTGTGGCATTTTTGCGGCAGATCACACCTGAACAAATGAAAGATTACAGTTTTTTAAACAATAAGTAGAATTAATTTAACCTTGGAACATTTTTCTTCTCAGCTAAGTGAATTTATTGACCTCTGACCCCTTATTCTCCTTATGCGTCATTTGTGACATTTTGCAGTGATTGCTTTAAGGGCATGCTTAGACCCTGGTTATGAGATGTGCTGTCGTTTCAGTGGCACCCATCAAGGCCCTGTGCAGTCAGTGCTTCGAGAACTGGAAAAGAAAATTCGGCCCACTGGGACTCAAGTGCAAGGAGCTGACGGGCGACACAGAGATCGACGATTTCTTCGAGATTCAGGACTCGCACATCATCCTGACCACTCCTGTAGGGACCAATCAAGAGGAAAATACAATACATTTACATATATGTTGAATTGTTTATCATGGATCAGTAAATGTTAATGCTTTCTTCACCCGAATCACAAGTAATATCTTGTTATTTATTCTATTCTAACAATTTATAATTTCCAGATGGTGAAAATAAATTCTGACAGTTTGTTGTTACTTTGTGCCCACAAGGCTTATTGTGTATTTCTATGTAGGCCTGTCTGAAAAAAGTTGTTCTAAAACTGTGCACGCGCCAAATGTATTTATTTTTATAAGGATTTTTTGGCTCCTAGGCTTTATTGGACAGGACATGGCAGTGTGAAATGGGGATGAACTCTATTTCCTCCTTGCACATTGTGAAAATCATGATTCAACCAAGTTTTTAGATTTAGACTGTGATAGATTGTGATGATTTCTTGTTTTTTAGGAAAAGTGGGACAGCATGACAAGGAAATGGAAGGATAACTGCCTGCTGCAGCTGGTCAGGCTTTTCCTTATTGATGAGGTGAGAAAATCCTGGTTGAATATTCTACGTGCTTGTTGTTGCGCAGGCTGTTGCATCTAGTCTCAATTTTGACCAAAAGAAAGGCACTAAACGTAACAATATTAAACGTTTTATGCTAATGCAGGTGCATGTGGTAAAAGATGCGACCCGCGGAGCCACTCTGGAGGTGGTAGTGAGTCGCATGAAGACCGTGAACGCCTATAGAACCGCTCAGAATCCAGAGGGCGCTGCGTCCATGAGGTTTGTGGCTGTCTCGGCCACAATTCCAAACATCACTGACGTAAGAAAAAACTGCAAGGACACTTGGAAATAGAGTCCTACATACAGGTGTTTAAGTAAGATTTTATTGGATGGGCTGGCTCAGTTGGGGTGCATTCAAATATGTAATAACACACACACACAAAAAAGAAACAGAATAACCACAACAAAACCAGATTATACACCAATTATACACCAAAAATATAACAAAGTCAGTCATGTATATGTACCCCTATGTACAGTATCAGTCCCATCGGTTCCAGTGTCTGGCAAATTTGTCAATTTTCAAGTTCAAAGTAAAAATACATTTTAGCATTTTATAAATAATAAATATAAATAAGTCATTTCAGTCCAGTCCTTGACAGCTGGTTTAGTCCCTGTCATCCATTTCCATGTTATTGCTTTTTTGTAGCAGCTAAAAGTACATTCCATAGGTATCCATCTATCGTTTCCATTCCATGGAGTTTTATGTCCTAGATACATAGTATATTCATATTTATTTCTCATTAATACTACGTTGCTTGAGGCTAAACTCTACAACTGCCTGCAACATAGATCAAAATAATGTTTGTGGAGATATGGATACTTATATTTACACATACACATGATATGATCACGGTTAGGTCATATGGATTGCATTGTTTTCCTTCTTTTCTCAGATTGCTGACTGGTTGTGTGACAACGATGGCCCGGCCACTTACCTAAACATGGATGAGAGCCATCGCCCGGTGAAGCTGAGGAAGGTGGTGCTGGGCTTCCCCTGTAATCCCAACCAGACTGAGTTCAAGTTTGACCTAACTCTAAACTACAAGATGGCCAACATCATTCAAACCTACTCTGAACACAAGCCCTCTTTAGTGGTGTGTCCTCTTTCAGTGCATCAACAAGCACCATTTATGTTCTGATCAATGGTCACATTTTTTAGGATCAGGAACTATAGCTATAAACTGTAATATTATACCATTTTATAAGAGCATTGACAAAATCCCAACAATAAACCAAATTTATCAAATAAAGCAATAGACCTATTGTAGTTGGTTACTGCACAAACTGACTGACTGTGTTTATGATTGTCTGTAAAGTTCCACAGTGTGGCATTTAATGTATGTATCTTGATGGAAACAAGCAGGTGACTCCACTTGGCCAATTTACAGATGTGTGGAGAAACGAGCCGGCTCACAGTTAGAATGCATGTTCTTAAGCAATAAAACACCTGTAATTGAATAAGAGCAAGATAGTCCATTTAAATTAGACATATACTTTTTAAGGTACTAGTCTGTATTGAACTTAAACAAATGTTGATCATCATTTTACATTTTGCTCATTGTAAACTGTAAAACTGATCTAAAACAGCTTAGTAATAGAATTAGGTCAATTGACTTCCTGTTTGAAACTGCAGAACTGATAAGCCCCGCCTCTTCATAGTGACATACCACTATAACAAGCAGCGGATTGTCATTTACAATCAATTTAATCTATTTATTTTTTTCTATAAAAGTGACTACGTGATATTAGAACCAAACATGTCTCACTCTGCTTCTCAATTTTTCAAATAATCATAACTACGTCCATAGCAGTGGGCGGGCATTGGGGGTAGATGAAAAGAAATTTTCTTAGCACTCGAGCCTCAATTGCAGGACAATACAGGATTAACTTGCACCAGCAGTGATCAATCAAAATACAACCATGAGTAAACTAATGATGAGGAACATACTGTGGAACATTTCAGGCAAAACACTAACATCTTGGAGACAAGCAGGTAGCAGACCCTCCGCCAGGAAACATATACACATACATAGTACTCCTTTAAAATCTAAAATTTTAGATTGAATAGGCTTTGAAAGCATTATTATGATTCAGACAGCGCTTAAATTATTTCATGTTTCGTCAGTTTTGCACAACTCGGAAAGGAGCTCAACAGGCAGCTGCAGTTTTGGCAAAAGACGCTCGGTTTCTGATGACTATGGAGCACAAGCAAAGGTTTGTCTGAAGGCTTTCATATCTTCATGGTGGTCGTTCTGGTGACAACTGCATCTGTTCTTGTTTGTGTTCAGGTTGCTGAAGTATTCCAACTCTATTCTGGATTCCAAACTAAGAGGTAGAGAGAGAAAAGGTTGTTATTTTTACACTGGCCAATGCATGCGTACAAAATTCATAATTCTCACTCTGATGCAGACATGATGGTGCTTGGAGTGGGCTATCATCACGCCGGGGTAGATTTGTCAGACAGGAAGTTGATTGAAGCTGCGTTCATTGAGGGAGATCTTCCAGTACTTTGTAAGAAATATGAGTCATTAATAAAATATGTGCAAATATATTAGGGCTGCACAATCTTGGAAATGTGCCATTAACGATAAGTGCTGCAATATCAATACACTGTTTGACACATTAAAAGGCTTAATCAAGGCTAATTTAGAGGAAAATCATGAAGCTCAACTTTTCATTTTAAAAACAGCACATTTCAGTTGACCTTGGTGTTATTGTGATATTCTAATATACTTTTTGACACAATAATTTCAGTTATATTGAAACGAAAATTTGTACGCCTTAAATAACAACTCAGGAAAAAAGCTTAAGAATGAGAAAACCAATATTAAAACAAGGCTAATTTAGGTCTTTAGGAAAATAATCAGTAAAATCTGCCCTTTTCATTTAAAAAGACACATTTTTATTTTAAAAACAGTATACTTGTGTTTGATGAAGGACCTTGGTGTTTTTTTTTGCAATACATTTAGTTTGTTGCAATATCGATTATTGTGTCAGCCAAATACTGCAATATCGATACTTTTGATTTTTGTATTTGTTTGTAGTTACGACCAGGACTTTAGCGATGGGGGTAAATCTTCCCGCTCACTTGGTGGTCATCAAGTCCACGACGCAGTATGTGGCAGGCGCCTGTGAGGAGTACAGCGAGGCCGACCTGCTGCAGATGATTGGCCGAGCTGGACGCCCACAGGTAAGTCCAAATAACAACTCAAATACTATACTGCTTCAGATCTGATATGTGTTGAATAAATGACAGAAATTGCATTATATTTCTGTTCACTATTATTTTTTCATTGTTTTACTTAAATGGAACATTTAAGTAAAACTTAAATGAGCTTTTGACCTTTTTCACCTACCCCCTATCCCCCCACATCCTTGTACTTTTTTAGTAAATTTAAGTGATATTTGTAGAAAACTGGACAATCCTCACTTTGTTATGGTAAAATGTCACCATGAAGAGGTGGGACCTATCAGTTTTACAGTTTAAAGTCAATGGACCCGTTGCTATTATCAAACCGTTTTATGAACAAAAACAATCAATATTGTGGTTTGCGATGAAGAAAATATAAAATGATGATCTAGTGACCTGTTCAGTACTTTTAAAAAAATCATGATTTGTTTACAGCACAGGCACATATCTGAAGTTCAAAAGTCAATGTTTAACAGTAAACTAATGATAAGCTAAAACGAATAAGTTGAGAATTATATTTAATTAATTATTTAATTAACTAACATTATTAATAAATTAATTAACATTAACAAACTTTTCTCCCCTTGAGTTTGACACTTCAGCGACCGCTGTGATTATGACAAAGATGCAAACCAAAGACAAGTATATGTCTCTTTTGAATGGGATGGAGATTATTGAAAGCAGGTACTGACTCACAGCTCTTCTCGACTCTTGTAGGAATTTACAGGCCTAACTTAAAACCTAACCATTGTCCTCTTCCCAGCTTACATGGAAACTTGGTGGAGCACCTGAACGCTGAAATAGCCCTCCACACCATTAGTGATGTCAACATGGCTTTAGACTGGATCCGCTCTACGTTTCTCTATATCAGGGCTCTCAAGAACCCGAAACACTACGGTTAGTGCTCGCTCTCCGTCTCAGAAAACCCAAATGGTGCTCTCTCAGTGTCAATTTATTAATCACATCTATCTCACTTTCTAAAAAACAAACACCATCAGAGGTTAAATACAATATATATGAATTGGTGTTTGTAATTTGTGTGTTCTTCTGTAGATCTGAATTGTCTCTCTCTTTATTCAGGTTTCTCTGATGATTTAGACAGACAAGGGATCGAGTCAAAGTTACAAGGTTGGCATGAAAAAAACTGAAAAGCACTACTCAAAAGAGCTGTGGATTTCTGAAAACCCATTAGTAAATAACTTTTATAACTCTATTAGATTTACTTGGACACAAAAAGGACAATTGAAAAAATTTGAACTTTTTGCAAATGGATTTGCAAAATACATTTGCAAAATAGACAACTCTGTTTTGAAAGTCTATTACTTTTTGTTAGAATATTTTTTATTATATAAAATATTTATTTTTTATTGCACTTAAACAAACCTGACAAATGGGACAGATACAAAAGGGAACATAGTTTTTATGGACTACTCTGTTTTTCTCTCTGTGTGTTTTGTTCTGTTTTTGTTCATTTTTGTTTTCTGCTACGTAAAAATAATTTCAAAATAAATAATTAATCATATACCAAGCTTTTTCTACTGTAATAACTGTCAATTATTTTGTACAGAACTATGTCTCAAAAACTTGAATGCTCTGTCATCGATCGAACTGATCCACATGGATGAAGATATCAACATTAAGCCTACAGGTCACAAATGGCTTTCTTTGTGTTTTTATCTATTGCACATTATATCAATAATCTTAACTTTTACATCTAATTCCCCAGAGGCCGGGCGGCTTATGGCTCGTTACTGCGTCGCCTTCGAGACAATGAAACAGTTCAGCCAGATTTCTGGCACAGAAAGCCTTTCTGACCTGGTGTGTTTAACTTTTACAGTTTACATCTTTACACTCGGTATTTGTAATGTATTTTTGCTGTATAAAGAGGATCCTTAAATCATGGACTTGAAACAAAATGTAGAAGATCTCGTGAAAGCTTTTGTGCTGTTTTTAGATCGAGCAAGTGTCAAAAAACAAAGAGTTCAGTGACATCCAGCTGCGCATGAATGAGAAGAGACTGTTGAACACTTTGAACCGGGACAGAAACCGCACCACCATCAGGCCAGTAATCCACAAACAGACCATAACTTATTCTACAAACCGATGTGGAGCTAAATATAATCAAATGTGCAAAACTATAATGTGTTTTCCTGCAGGTTCCCAATGGAAGGAAAGATACGAACCAATGACATGAAAGTGAATTGGTCTGTCCCTCAGCATTTTAAATTGCCATAAGCTCGCTGGTTTGGTTTTTTTTTTAGCGTTTTTGTTTTCTAGCTTGATCCAGGCTCAGTTGGGCTCCATCACTATTCAGGAATTTGGACTGACCCAGGACACAGCGAGGATCTTCAAAAATGGACTTCGCATTGGGAGATGTATGTTTACCTTTTGATGTATGTTAACTTTATGAGCCTTATTGATTGCTTCCTCATCAAAAACATATCTGGATTTGTATTCAGCTTCATTCACACTGTTTAGTAAGTCACCTCCCCTCCGAGCCTCAGAAAACACTTACAGTTTTGTGACATCATAAGTAGAGCTTAGAGATAAATATATAAATCATCATAAAACGAGTCTGGCAATGATTTATGATTTAAACGGAAGAAGATGGATGGATGGGACAAGATAGGTTTGTTTATCTCCCCGATGTAATTCCCTTGGCAGCCTGTATATGGAGCTCTAACTCAATTCCAAATGGTAAATGCCTGTTACAATTGCAACTCAAACACAACACAATGGCCTTTACAACCAGGAGATTACAGTTTATATTTAAATTATATTTTTAGTTTGTGAACATTACCTGGATTTTGTGATTAAATGAATGAATGGACTAAATTATCCAAATAGGAATCGGATTTCTATGTTGTATCTATTTTTATCTCCAAAGGTTTGTGTGAATTTCTAAGCCTGAAGCTGAAGACGGGTTTCTCCGCTGTGCTCAGCGCCATCATCCTGTCCAAGTGTTTCAGAGCCAAACTGTGGGAGAACTCGCTTTATGTCTCCAGACAACTAGAGAAAATTGGTAGGTATTTAACAGACGCTTTATTACCAGAGAGTTTCTTAGCAGTTTCATATTGTTTCAGATGTCTGTCTGTTCATTATTAATATTAACTTTTCTAATAACCAAGTTTATTCTCATATGCACAGTGGGTGCAGTGGTGGATAAAGTACTCACTTTTATTACTGAAGTAAAAGTACAGCTACAGGAGCAAAAAATATACTTAAGTAAAAGTATCATATAAAAGTGAAAGTATTGAAGTACTTATTTCAAAATTTACTTTTAGAGTTAAAAAAGTAGAAGCATTTAACACAGATTTTGAGAACTTTTTAAGAGTAAAATATAGCGACATTGAAAAAGAATTTTGCAGAAGCAGACTATTAATTTTTTAATAATTAAGGATTTTTAAATTTTCTTGTAATTTTTATCCATACATTTTTGTTTGTTCAAATCCGAGACTTGAACTCAAAATATTTAGGCGTGATGTCACAATGAACATGATAAAAACCATAAAAATGTTCTACTTTTCCATTCAGTTAAAAAATGTGGTAGATGTAGAAATGCAGAAAGTACAGATATCTGAAATGTAGGAAAGTAAAAGTAGAAAGTATTCACTGTAAAATTGACTTAAGTAAAGTACAGATACTTAGAATTTTTATTTAAGTATAGCAGTTTTACTTTTATACGTCGTTATTTTTTATCACTGGTTTTATCTCCATTTACAGTGTCATTAATGCTGAACATGTGATCACAGAAGTTTGCATCCTTTTGTTTTTAGGGCCGAGTTTGTCTGCTGCTATGGTCAATGCAGGGCTCACCACTTTCAGTAAAATCGAGGACACTAATGCAAGAGAGATAGAACTGGTAAGCTTTTGTTCTGTCTATTTTTACTCCAGATCAGGTACAGATCTTTAGTTATTATAAAAAACATATATGGACTATGGACGAAATGAATTAAACAAAAACAGTTTTTTACATCATACTAAAATATATCTGTATCTAATGTCCAGAATTTGTTTCTCCTTATTGAAAAAATGACCTTTTTTTAGATCTTGAACCGACACCCACCATTTGGAAACCAGATCAGAGAAGCTGTCATTCACCTCCCTAAATATGACCTTACCATTGAGCAGGCACAATTTTATTTTCTTTCCTTTTATTCAATAGTTTACTTATCACCTATTGTATCGTGTTATGTTGCTCTTTTCTACAGCTCCCGAGGTACAGCCCCACTACTGCTGAGATAGTCGTAAAAATCAACTTAAAAAATCTCTCCCAACTGCAAACTAAAAGAACTGCCTCCAATCAGCACTACACGTCTCTCATCATCGGAGACACTGACAACAACGTGGTCTACCTACAGAAAGTCGCGTAAGATTATACTTTGAAAACATATTAACCTGTCATTGTAATAAACAACAATATATTGTCTTTCAGAGATTCGGTGTTGCTAAAGTGCGGGTTGTGGTCGAAGCGAGTTGAACTGAGCAGAGCCTCAAAAGGACAAGAGATTATCGTGCACCTCATTAGCTCTGATTATGGTAAAATTAACAAGTGATGGGACTATTGGCTCTTTCAGTTACTCAGATTAACCCCTGCCCATTACCTGGTAATGTAGCCTAGGCCAGACTAGACCCCTCTAGGCCAGAGAATATCTCTCTATTTGTAAATGCATGTCCTGTTAATTAGGCCTAATGAACACTAAATGTATTTTTATTCAATATTTTACCAGGCTGGTCAGTTGAGAACACATTCTCATTTACAATTATGACCGGTCCAGAAGCAGCACAAAAACAACACAATAATACATCCACACCAATCAACCGATCATAAAAGTGTGAACTGAGCCTGGGAAATACTGTGAATCCACAGCGAATGAATCGCATGGGTTCAAAGATGGAACTAAACTGGATTTGACCAGACCTAGTTGTTGAATCCTAGAGCAAGGCACGAGTAAAAAAAAAAAAAAAAAAAAAAAAAGGCTGAGAAACACCTACCGAGCTACCATAATCTGGTTTGCTATGTCTTTGAGTTCCAGGTACAGGCAACACCTTTTACCTGGGAGTGAGAGAGAAAGAACATGTTCAATGCAAATATTGGCTTTACCAATCCAGTTGTAATTGTATTTATTTACAAATGTAGAACAAAATGTCTTCATACAAAAGTAGTTTAGTAGTTATATAGTAGTTTTGTACCCTCAGGGCTTTACACCGAGGAGCCACTCACCCATTCACACCTGGCCCTTTAACCCCAGGTATATTCCAAGCAAGGGGGGAACTTCAGCCTGTTACACCAGACTCTTGTTTCATTTTAAGATCTACAAAGGCAGTATAAAAAAATAAAACGACAGCGATACCAGTCTTTCCACATTCTACAGGCATTGCACTGAATCTTGCATTAGTGACTGACTTCTGATTCAGTCTACAAATAATTTTACTCAATCGATCTATCAAAAATAATTTTTTTGCTTTTCTTACTAAACACAGTTCAAATCCTTTACAAAACAAGTAAAAAGATAAAATGGCTTAAAATCTAAATACAAACAAATAAAAAAGCATGTCCTAATAGGAGACGAATCTTTGGGATCTGTTCATTTCAAACATTCAAGCCTCCTTACCTATACATTTATCCATGAAGTTGCCAGTGACAGTAACAACTAAGTCTAAGATTTTATTCAAAATGTAAAAAAAAAAAAAAAAAAAAAACCTCAAATGAGGACTTAATTTAATAATCTAACTTTTAAAAAAAATCATAACAAACAGATTAGTTTCTTCTTCTATGCCACATATTTCTTTGTGCTCCCTGCTGTTTTGCGCAAATCTAAAACAACGTTAAAATAGAGACTAATAATGAGATTTGATCACAATTCACCCAATTAATCTGAATTTCCTTCTTTTTCCAGTGGGACTGGATGTTCAGCACAAGTTCACTGTGTATTACTCAGCCGGAGCCAGTGCAAATGTTTCTAATCCAAGCTACACACAGAATACTCAGAAAATGATTGTCAAAAAAGAGCGCAGAGAGCAGAGAAATTATGATGCCGTTCCACAAGGTCTGGTTATAATGGCTTTGTCTGGGTTCTATTCAAACTTTACAAGTACTTAAAGAAATCTTGTGTGCATTGTTTTCAAAGAATCAGTCAATAAAAGAGAGTGCAACCACTTTTGCAAGAACAAGGATCTCTGTGCCCACGACTGCTGTAAGTGTAAATAAAAAAACTGTATAAAAGACCACAGCTTGCACACTTAATAGTGTTTCCTGCGCCCCAATAACTCTCATATGTATTTTATGTTGTTTTAGGTAAAATAGGTGTAACCATTCCAAAGAAACGAGTTGCAAATCCAGAGTTCTCTTCATATTTGAATGACCTGAAGACCAGATGTGACACAATGATCCACACACCTGCCAAACGGCTCAAGGTGACATTCAAATGAGAATGTATGCAAATGAACTGCGACAACACAAATGTGTACTTTTCTTAGATGAAAATGGAAATTCAGGAGCCGACCTGTAGCACAATGCAGGAATATGCTTATCAACCCAAAGAGAAAATGCAGATTGTACCAAGGTAAATAACAAATATCAAAAGTCTTCAACTATGAACAGTTTCTTTAATATTGCATTTATTAATTTAACTAATTTGAAGATATCAAGGAAGTTATGATGAGGTCACAGCCAAACCTTACATCGAGACTGTAGATTTGACACAAGAACAGGATACAGACAACCTATATGACGGTAAAGAAAGACCAGCAATGTTCATCTTGTCTTCAGTCTTAAAGGGGACTTATAATGGAAACTCAACTTTCAAGGCACTGTACCTGATTTTTACTGTTTTGAAAACAGAACTAGTTCATGTTCCCAATTTTGTACATGTATTTAAGTAAATTCTGTTTTGCCACTGTACAGATATATTGTGAAAGCATATATTTGGGTGAAAATGAGACCACAGCACTTTCACTTCATCTGTGTTATGAGTGTTTTATCCTCTGAGGGAAGTGGGAAGTGCGCCGTTATCATGCTAATGTTTGTTAGCTTTACAGTGATGATCCGTGACACTCTAGGCTCTAGACTAATGAAAAGTGCTTGTAAACTCATCACAGTGGATATTTAGGATGCATTAGGAAAGTGAGCGATACATGTGACTGTAATGTGATGTAAAGAGTTTAAAACATGCTAGTTCTGTTTTTCACGATTCAAAACAGTTCAAATCAGGTACAGTGCCTTTAATGAGCTTTTAAACAATAGCATTTCCTCATCATTAGTTCACACAAAGTTGTATTCCTACATGTTTCAGTTAATCTTGTACCCCACCCACAGAAAAATTACAATCCTGGGTAACACGTGTAGGGTTCTAAACGTAGGCACTTCCATGATAGAAATATGTAAAGCTGCTGCCTGTTACTGTGAAATGTCATTATGAAGAGGCGGGGCTTATCAATTCTGCGGTTTTGAACAGAAAGTCAATGAACCTGTTTCATTTATCAAACCATTTTAGATCAATATTTCGTTTTCATGGAACAAAATTATGATGATGATCAACTTATCTTATAGTTCAATACCAAGTACCTGAAAAAAATCATAATATGTCTTAATTTGAAATGTTGTATCATAAATGATCACTGTCTTTTAATAATAATGGTGATAAATAATACTTTTGGATTGTTTTGTTTTTAAGATTATGAAAAGCACTGTGTTGAAGTCTTGGACCAGAAGCCTGCCATTTATGAAACTTACCACAAAGGTACACTTAGCACTAAAATAAAAATGAAAAAACTGTTTGTTAAATAACATTACTGAGAAAAGAAAAGGCACAGGGCACTTAAAAAAACAACAACAACAAAAACACCAAGCTTTCACCACCAGATGTCACTGAAAGCTAAATATACTTTGATATGTTCTTGCTGTACTATAAGCAAAGTTGATAAATAAGTAATCAATTGTGTGGAGACATGGACTTATCAGTATGAAGAATTGTAAGCAATGTGCAAAAGAATAGATTCTCATAGATTTTCATAGATAACTGAAGACCATTGACAACCCATTTTGCTGTAATTTAGATCTTGTTTTAACTTTGATCTCCTTCTTTTTCTTCAAAACCAGGAATCACCATGGGTCAATCACACATCCCTACTCCCAGTACCTCAAAATGGCTGACTCTGAGCCAGGAACCGTGCTATCGACAACATTCTCAAATCCCAAACATCAACTTTGACCTTGGAAACGAGTGGGACGACTTTGACGAGGAGAACTTGGTCAACGCCTGCGAAACATTAGGCGGTGCCCCAACTGTGCAATACAATAAGACAGGTAATTAACATGCTTTGAATACTAATAATATTTATTTCCCCATACAATTTTGCTCCATATATTATATTGAATATGTTTTTGTCAAGGCTTTGTTGCTCCATCGTTTCCCTGTGTATCATCTAATCCAACAGCAAAGAGGTAAAAATCAACAGCATCAATTTTTTTTTTTTGTAAATTGCAAATATTTATGAATTTGATTATGTTTGGGTTGACAACATCTAGGATTAAGACTGAAATGACCAGCCCACGGCCTTCCCCATCCGCCGTGGGTCAACCTCAAAATAGGCTTACTCTAGACTTAAGTAGAAAGGTATAGGTACAAACGTTATGTACAAAATCCTAACAGTTAAAGTGCTGATAAATCTCGCTTTCCTGGTTAGATTCATGGACAAAATCCTACAGTATTTGGAGAAGAGATGGCTGCAAAAATCCCAGAAATTTGCTCAAGTCAGATCCCACTGACAAACAGCTTCGGTTTCTTCTCGCAAATGGATAATACACCAGCATATGACCAGTTGACTCAGAGCAACAGGTAAAGGAAATCAAAAATAAAGGCATTAAACTACCTCAGTGGTAGTTTAACCTATAATGTGTCACTTTTGTTATTGCAGTGTTGTGGTCAAAGAAGAGGATGCATTTCTTGGAATCTTTGATGGGATATTTTAGCAAGAAACTAGTGTTCTTTATCGTTCTAATGGCTGAATTTACACATTTAATGTTATTTATTTACTCTATTTAAATGTCTATTTATTATTTAGATAGAAATTACTGTTCAAATTGTTCAGATAAGTTAATGGTGTATGTTGTCAAGTATCTACAAGCTACAAAAGAGTTATTTTACGTCTAATTGAAATAAATAAATAAATAAATAGCCTACATTTAAGTCAGTTGCAATGTTGCTATTATTGACAGTTGAAGATTATTGTTTATTCAGCACAAAATTATTTAATCTTTAATCAGAATAGTAACAAAGTTAAAAAAAACAAAGTAAAAGTACTGTACTGAAGTCAAATGTGTAGTTATCTGTATTTAACTTAAAGTCTCAGTATGCATTTTAATCCAAAAAAATAGACAAGATTAAAAGCATGTTTGTTTGTTTCCATTTTGAAGGGTTTAATTGCACTGAAAAGTAGCAAATACATACCTTCTGACTGTGAGTGGGCTCGCTTCTCCACAAAATGAACTCGGATTTGGCTTTGAGGAGTCTCCACCAACTTTGTTTTAAATGAAAGGAAATGTTGTTCTTTTGTCTATAATATTCCACATTATGGCATAAAACAGATCTATCTTCATGAAAAATATTCTGAAGTATGGTTTTAACTTTCTATTTCCTTAAAATCATGCAGGTTATGTGCCACCCTCAGAAAGTTACATGCTGTTGCTTTAAGTACATTTGACAGCAGTTATTTTGATCAAATTAACACAAATAAAAACGGCTGCAAACATTAGGAATCAGTTCAGTCGCTTTTGACCAAAAATTACCACAATTGTTAAAAACTCTGAAATACTTTTACTTTTTATTTATTTTAAACAAGTACTTCAATACTTTTACTTTAAAATGACTTTTTTTTTTGTATTTTCTTTTATTTCCACCCACAGAGTACATTGTAAAAGCAGTACTAATTAGAGAAGAAACAACCACACCAAACTTTCATTCATAAAAATCCCAGCCACTTCGCGTGACTTCGACCAAAATCTCGCGATATTTCCCTGACGTCACATACTTTGGGCGCGTGGTTTGTTGTTGGCGGAACTTCTTTCTCCTAAAGCTTTTATCTTGCTATTTGGACTGTTTTGTCTGTTTTATTTTACAACATTCACATCTTTTACGATCCTAAAAGTAACGCAAATGTCTAGCAACTTGCGAACCTGTTTGTAAGACGTGTATTTTGGAATATTTGCACTTTCAAACCGACAAAAGCGGTAAGTGTGCCTTGTCTGGGTGTCTTAGTACATTTCTGAACGGTTTTTATTTTGTTTTATCACAGCATCAACTGTTTTTTGATAAATTAATATTGGCAAAATATAAATTTATGTCGATTATAACACTGTTATAACTTCCTTATTTCAGATGGAAGTGGTTCCTGTTCACAACGAAGCCATTGATCCCAAACCTGAGAGAGCACACAGGAGGAGCAAAGTGTCAAGTGAGAAAAGAAACGACTTTGTGACAATACATAAGTAAAATATGAATCGAACTATGTATAAAATGATATGAATTTTCTCATATTTCTTTCAGGAGATGTAGAGACTGACATTGAGCTCCTTTACAAAGCTATTCCTCAGATTGGGAAAGTGTTTCGCATCGTTGATAAAATTGGAGAAGGTATGAGTTGTAGTTTTATATTGGTCACATTCAGGGTTTGAATATCGAAAGCGAGATTAAGTCACTTTGAGGGCTTAATTTGGTATTCAATTAATAAAGCAATCATTCTTTCTATTGATCAATTTGTTTTGATCGTCAGTGAATACAGTTTTTTTTAACCTAATTCCACATAAAGCTAAAGTAATGCCAATAGAGGACATCTTGATTGAGTTTATTTGCTGACAAAATTATTTTTTCATCAGAAACACTGACTTTTTATATAATTCTTGCTCTAACTGAAACAAAAGTGTAGTTATTTCCAGGCACCACACGCGCTGACTTTGTCCATTATTCATTCACTGTACACTTTTGGTGGTTGTACATAAGTCTATACCACCGTTACTGTGTAAGGGCGAAATGGCAAAAATAATGATTTTCTTTTCTGTAGCAGCGCTTTACAAGTTCAGTTAAAAGCCATAGAATTGTGGAATACATTGTTAGAGCCCATCAAAAACAACTACTCGAACTGCAAAAATGTTCTTGCAAATGGTTGAAAACAAACAAGTCATGCATCCATAGACAATGTTATGCTTTTTTCTTGAGCACTTTTAAGTTCTGACTATTGTTTTCTGCAGTAAATGATCTCTCTTTCCTTTGTAATGTCTCAGATCTGTTGTCAAGTTATGTGTCAGTTATGTTTTGTTACCTGCCTTAGGACAACAGACAAAATGTAGCTATTTATGTTCTAGCTTCTCGCTGACACATTGAATACGTGCTGTTCTAATTCTAAAAAACAAATAAGCAAAAAACTGTTGTCTACAGGTACTTTCAGCTCTGTTTATTTGGGAGAGGCCCAGATGCTTGATGGGAGTCGACAGAAATTTGCCCTCAAACACCTGATCCCCACAAGCCACCCAACAAGGATCGCTGCTGAGCTCCAGTGCCTCTCTGTGGCTGGGTTAGAACCGACACTTTTTATTTTATTTTATTTTTTCATATTTTTTTGTGGTAAAAAAAAAAAAATTTTTTTTTTTTTTTGTGGCCTACCGGGCCTTGCTGGCTTGTGGGACTCCTGAAGCAGCTGACAGGTACCGGCAGGCCAAGCGTGCTGCAGCCCGTGCTGTCGCAGAGGCAAAAACTCGGGATTGGGAGGAGTTCGGGGAGGCCATGGAGGAGGACTATCGGTTGGCCTCAAAGAAATTCTGGCAAACCGTCCGACGCCTCAGGAGGGGGAAGCAGTGCTTCACCAACACCGTTTACGGTGCGGGTGGAGAACTGTTGACCTCGACTGGGGATGTGGTTGGACGGTGGAAGGAATACTTTGAGGATCTCCTCAATCCCACTGTCACGTCTTCCGAGGAGGAAGCTGAGGCTGAGATCTTGGAGGCGGACTCATCCATCACCCTGGCTGAAGTCACTGAGGTGGTTGGCAAGCTCCTTGGTGGCAAGGCTCCGGGGGTGGATGAGATCCGCCCTGAGTATCTTAAGTCTCTGGATGTTGTGGGACTGTCTTGGCTGACATGTCTCTGCAACATCGCGTGGCAGTCTGGGACGGTACCTCTGGACTGGCAGACCGGGGTGGTGGTCCCTCTGTATAAGAAGGGGGACCGGAGGGTGTGTTCCAACTACAGGGGGATCACACTCCTCAGCCTCCCGGTAAGGTCTATTCCAGGGTACTGGAGAGGAGAATCCGACCGATAGTCGAACCTCGGATTCAGGAGGAGCAGTGTGGTTTTCGTCCCGGTCGTGGAACACTGGACCAGCTCTATACTCTCCATCGGGTGCTCGAGGGTTCATGGGAGTTTGCCCAACCAGTCCACATGTGCTTTGTGGACCTGGAGAAGGCATTCGACCGGGTGCCCCGGGCGCCTTGTGGGGAGTGCTCCGGGAATATGGGGTCCGGGGCCCTTTGTTAAGGGCTGTCCGGTCCTTGTACGACCGGAGCAGGAGCTGCGTTCGCATTGCCGGCAGTAAGTCAGACCTGTTCCCGGTGCATGTTGGACTCCGCCAGGGCTGCCCTTTATCACCGGTTCTGTTCATAGTTTTTATGGACAGAATTTCTAGGCGCAGTCAGGGCGTGGAGGGTGTCCGGTTTGGGAACCACAGGATCTCATCTCTGCTGTTTGTGGACGATGTCGTCCTGAGGGCTTCCTCAGACCAGGACCTGCAGCATGCACTGGGACGGTTTGCAGCCGAGTGTGAAGCGGCTGGGATGAGGATCAGCACCTCCAAATCCGAGGCCATGGTTCTCGACCGGAAAAAGGTGGCTTGCCCTCTCCGGGTGGGTGGAGAGTCCTTGCCTCAAGTGGAGGAGTTCAAGTATCTCGGGGTCTTGTTCACGAGTGAGGGAAGGATGGAGCGTGAGATTGACAGGCGGATCGGTGCAGCGTCTGCAGTGATGCGAGCGCTGTATCGAACCGTTGTGGTGAAGAGAGAGCTGAGTCGAAAGACGAAGCTCTCGATTTACCGGTCAATCTACGTTCCTACCCTCACCTATGGTCATGAGCTCTGGGTAATGACCGAAAGGACGAGATCGCGGATACAAGCGGTCGAAATGAGCTTCCTCCGCCGGGTGGCTGGGCACTCCCCTAGAGATAGGGTGAGGAGCTCGGTCACGAGAGATCGGAGTAGAGCCACTGCTCCTCCATGTCAAGAGGAGTCAGCTGAGGTGGCTCGGGCATCTGTTCCGGATGCCTCCTGGACGCCTCCCTCGGGAGGTGTTCTGGGCATGTCCCACCGGGAGGCGGCCCCGGGCTAGACCCAGGACACGCTGGAGGGACTATGTCTCTCGGCTGGCCTGGGAACGCCTCGGGATCCCCCCGGAGGAGCTGGAGGAAGTGTCTGGGGTGAAGGAAGTCTGGGAGTCCCTGCTCAGGCTGCTGCCCCTGTGACCCGGCCCCGGATAAGCGGAAGAAGATGGATGGATGGATGATATTTTTTTGTGTTTTATTCATTTATATGTAATAAATTATCTTTTCCCTATTGTAAATTTGCTGACAAAATCAATTTTCGGAGGTTATTATTTATTATTATTACAAATAAGACTGGTACATCGCATATCCTTACTTTAAAGGCTAGCCAATACTTCAAGAATTTAAAACGTGATGTTTACTTAAGCTCTTATGTGGTTTTGTTTTCTTCAGGGGTCGAGAAAATGTGATTGGAGTGACGTACTGTTTCAGAAAAGAGGACCACGTGGTGCTCGTCATGCCTTACCTGGAGCATAGACCCATCGTGGTACATGCAGCTTTCCATTTGGGTCCCTCAGTTTTTGCTGCCACAATAGTAGCATGAATTATTTTTTTTTGTTTTCTTTGCAGGACATCATCAGCTCGCTCAGCTTTGAAGAGGTGCGTCTGTACATCTACAACCTGCTGAAAGCTCTGAAGCACATCCATCAGTTTGGAATCATTCACAGAGACATAAAACCCAACAACTTCCTCTACAACAGGAAGACCAAAGAGTAAGTCAGTTTAGCATTTTTTCTTTTTTATATTGATAGATCATATGACCCAACTACAGAGCCTTTGCAGTCTTTAGCCTTTGTGACGCAACATGTTTGTTCAATTAAGGTACAAGTTAAGACTTCCTATTATTTCCTATTGGGATTGTGTCGTCACACACTTTTCAATTAGCCTAATCTTAAACCTATTTATTTAAAAATGTTAAGTAATAAACTGTGTTCAAATCAAGGCAATATAGTAGAGTGCTAAATCTATTCACCACTAGTAGCCAAAAAAAACTTTTTCTTTTGATAATAGGTTGTTATGCCTGATGGGTGCTTCGAGAGCACAAAAAAGTAAGGCACTGTTACAATAAATGAATGATGTAGAGTACAATTCTATTTCATCTCTCTGGATGAGATTCATAGAATCATAGTTACATGCATAACGTTTTTCCTGAAATAAATGGTATTCAGTAGCATTTGTGAACATTATGATTGTGTTTTTGTTTTTTGTTTTTTAGTTAGTATACTATTTAAGTTAGTATGTACCAGCACCATAAACCAGATATTGTTTAAACACATTCTTCTACAGTGATTGTTTTTTTTTTAGTTTTTTTTTTTAGCTTTTATACATGTTCTAACACACCTGGAGTAGCATATATCTGCATTCATGCTATTTTGAGGAATTCTAGTTAGAAAACCCTCCCCTCTCCAAACGTCAAAAGCACTTTCTGCTGAACTCCCTCAATGAGTGACGTTTTTCCTGATTTTATACGTCACTTATCTAAGAATCTGCTGTTTTAAGTCCTTAAATCTAGGCTAATAACAGAACAAAACAATACATCATATTTTTCATTTGGGTTGTAAACATAATCCATATTTAAACGCAAACAGCAATTTTGTGAAGGGCCATATCCATAATGAAGTGAGCGTTTTGTTCATACTTTAATCTCTTTTTCCGCCTCCTTCAGATACGCTCTGGTAGACTTCGGCCTGGCCCAGGGCACTGCAGACACTCAGATTGAACTGCTGAAGGTTGTCAGGTCTTCACACAAAGGTGGTGGGTCTCCTGCTAAAACCCAGAGGAGCAAACCTTCTTCTTCCAACACCGTGGCCCCCAATCAGAAGACCAAACCCCTCCCCTCCTGCACCCACCCCACTGCCTCCACCTCTGCCCCCCCTCCTCTCCCTGTCTCCTCCTCCTCCACCTCCTCCACCACCATCTCCAGGAAGGTGGCCCCTAAACGACGCACTGTCACCACGGCCTCCACTGCACGCTCCAAGCACTCCAAGGTGGTGTGTCTCTGACAGCACTGGTGCGGGTGTGCTTTTAGAATGCAAGATTCTCACTTAAATTTTGTGTTTTCCCTCAAAGAGTATAACGTAAAAGCAGCACTTTGGGACAAAAATTAGATATGCATTTAATAAAAAGTATTTTATTTCTCGTCAACCCAGAAGTAAGAGCTGAATGCCGCCTTCTGAATCATGTTATAACATTATTCCCTCACCAAAAACATACCTGGAGTTGTATTTAGCTTAAATCACTCTTGTCTCCTCAACCCTGTTTACTAGGCTTCTCTGCTCTTTCTCTGAGCCTTACATCAATCAGCACTTCAGATTTCCCAGTGTCATATGTAGAGCTCCGACCAGAGAGTTCTTCTGTGCTGTTTTAAAGTTAGCATATCGAGGGCAAGCTAGCTTTGTTTATATTTCCATGGTAATTCCCTCTGTTTTCAGTAGATGGAGTTCTAACACCAAATCCTGATCTGGGAACTTCTGGCCAATAGAAAGTAACGTGGGGTTTTCAGTACATGTATTTCTGAAGTTCCGTTGTCGAGACGCCAAAGCAAAGGGACAAGAGCATGTTAAAAAGCAAATAACAATACCTCGTAGAGCTGCACAAAATGTAAAATGACAATCACTAAACCAAGTAATGCATAAGGCAAAAACAGTAAGGCTTTACATTTGGTAGAGATTCAGATTTTCTTTTACAGAGAGTTAAAAAAAAAAGTTAAAATGCCTTCGATGAAGACACATTTTTTTACTGTGTGATCTGGCAACCCAAAGTGAGAACGTCATTCAGCTCTTTGATTTGATAACAAAACTATGTTATCCAATTAATACAAAACATACCTTTAATTCATAATCCTTTTGAATGAGTCCCAGTGCCTGTTTAGCTTTGTGTTGATCTTGGCAGTTTAAACTTTTAAACACAGATTATAGTTACGTTTTTACTTTTTCTGTTCATTGACTCTTGATGGTATCAGAATATTCAACATGGAGATCAAATATAGCAAATTTCCTTTTTGCTTATTCTTTAACATGTTTTTTGCTTCTCTCCCAAAATGTCACTCACTAACACAGTTTAAGCTAACTCTTCTCCCCGATTCTTTTGTTGCAAAGGAGTTGTCTGGTCTGCGTAAAGTGCAGCGGCCCGTGTTTGGAGAGAGGAACTTGAACAGCTGTACTCAGGTCCCTTCCACCACCAAAGCCGCATCTGCACGAACTGAAGTAAGCCACATATTCTGGTTGAATACAGTTAACAACAAATGTCTCTGTCCTGAGCTCTTATTCTTCTCTTTCCAGTTTGTGAAGGTGGTAAAAGTAGAGGACCTAGCCAGTCGCAGGTGCTTGTCAGCCGGTCGTGGCGCCGCCCCTGTCAAGAGTCAGGGAGCCAATCAGAGGCCTCAGAGAGCTGTGCCGCTCGGTGCCACGTGTAGCTGCTACCAAACTGACCGCGTCTGTAACATTTGTTTGTCCAGGTAAACACACACAGCCTGAGAACTGATTGAGAAGCAACAAATCATGATAGTTGGATAGTTCCATATAGGCCTGCCACCAGTCTTTACTTTACTTTGCAGCCATAGGGTAGTGATTAGAGGGGTCAAATAAATAATCTCCTTAGAATTATTCACCTTATTCCGCCCTCCCACTTTTGCCTCTTTTTGTTACGGGTTTGCATTTCCGTTGTTATGGCATTTCCGGTAGAGCAGGAATACAGTTCACTTAGTGGTGATTATTTACATGTAACAGATTCATTTGTGTTAAGTGTTAAATATTCATGTGTACTAACAAGTCAACACTGCACCGTTTTTCTGGGCGGCCTGAAAACAGTGTTGCAGTGTGTCTAGAACATATTTGCTGTAGAGATCAGCAGCTCTGTGTAAAATGATACAAGCTCAAGCTGAAGGAGGTGGCACAATTAAATCGTGCCCAAGGAAACCTTTAGATTAAAGTAAATAAGGCTCTATCTGCCTTACGGACAGTTCTTCTGAGATATTGAGATTTAAAATTCTGACCACAATGAAATGGAGAAATTGTTTTTGTCCTACACAAACCTAAAAAAGGCACCCTCCCACAAACTCTTGATAAAGAGAACAGAAGGTATTCTGTAACAAGAATATAAAAATAGCAAAAATGTTAAATTGAACCATTCCAATTCTAAGTGGACAAAATGTTAGCCTTTTTTATTTAAAAGGGTACATAGTATGTTTTTTTTCCCAGGCACTTTGTATTGGGCAGAGATACGGGGTAGGTGAAAACAGGAATTTTCTGAGCACATACAGGATTACTAAAACATGCAGGAAGATATCAAAATTTAACTTTGAATAAACTAATGAGGAAACACTGTTGTCACAAGGTTAAAACCTCATTCACGCATAATATATCTCATTTAAAGTACTTTTACACCTTTTAACAGAAATGTATGTATCTATAAAACACTAATAGTCAAGGTACGATAAACTCGTGGAGTCTTAAAGTGATATTATGGTAATTATTGAGTAGTTGTTGTTGTTGCACAGGAAGCAGCAGATCGCTCCTCGGGCTGGGACTCCGGGCTTCAGGGCTCCAGAAGTCCTAACCAAGTGTCCAAACCAGGGAACAGGTCAGGTTTAAAGGAGCATGGGCTGCTTTTGTGTTTGAAGGGAGTGTATGTAAACTTGTGTCTGGTGTTGTGCAGCCATTGACGTGTGGTCAGCCGGGGTCATCCTGCTCTCTCTGCTCAGTGGAAGGTATCCTTTCTTTAAAGCCAGCGACGACCTCATCGCTCTCAGTCAGATCATGACCATTCGTGGCTCCAGAGAGACCGTCCAAGCAGCCAAGACATTCGGTTTGTATCTGTACACCTCCTCTGCATAAAGTCCATGTCAGTATGATCGTACATATAGTAAACGTTTGTGGTTCTTGTCCTAAGTTAGCCTAGTATTTGAAATGCTTTCGTTAACAAGACATCCTGACATATTGTTAGTAACTGTGCATTTCATTTGTTTCAGGTAAATCCGTAGTGTGTAGCCGGGAGCTCCCTCGCCAGGACCTTAGGGTGCTGTGTGAGACCTTGAGAGGGCGCAGACCGTCCCCTGATGATGATGTCACACCTCTGCCTCAAAACAATGGCACAGTCTCACGAAAACCTCATGTCCCTGATGAAACGCCCACTCACCGACCCACTCAGGAGCACCTCAGACCAGAGGACAGACACAAGGACACGCCCTCACACACGGCACACCCAGAGACAGTTACCATGGAGACGGAGGACGACAGGGGCTGGGGCGGGGTTCCGGACGAGGCCTACCAGCTCCTGGACAGACTGTTGGACCTGAATCCTGCCACGAGGATCACCGCGGCAGACGCTGTCACACACTCACTGTTTGCAGATCTGACACGCTCATAGCACGCCTGAAATGTTACTGCAGTCACCATGGAAACACTGCCACAACAAAAATGTGAAACTGGAAGCTCAAGTTTTAACGAACTGTGAAACATAATGAATTGATATTCTAAGGTTGACTATCAAAATATAAGTTAGATTTTTTTTTTATCTTATAAGTTTCAAGTCAACATTTCTTCAAATTAATACTTTTTAGTCCACTGCTGCGAGAAGGACTGGGCTTGATCTTTTCTTCGGTCGATTCAAAATGTGTATATTTTTAGTTTCTAATTTTCAAGTTTCAGAAAGTTCCAATTTTTATTTCACCGTCGGATCATCTTTTCAAGTTTCATACTTTCTAGTCTGTTGCTGCGGACTAAAAATCAGACCCAGGGCCAAAGACCAGACCAAGTCCAATGCCTCCCACAGCAAGACAAAGGAATTTGAAAAAATGACTTAAAACTTGGAAAAAAAGAAATTCAAAGAAAATAGAATAAATAATACAAATCTGAAGGTGAAATTAAAATTTAAACTTGAAAAAAACATTTTGAATGTCAACGTTAGGAAATTATTATTTACAGTTCAACATTCAAACTTGCTCCCAGTTTCACATTTTTGTTTTTCAGTTTCAACGATTACAGACCTGTTTTGGCTTTCAAATTAGATTTTTAATTTTTTTTACTTATCTAAGCAAATGGCAACCGTTCTCTATTGAATTGCATACATGTCCTTGTCTGAACCAGCCTCAAATCCAAAAACTAGCCCAAGGAAATGGTGAAAGTGAAGAAAAATGCCATGGCCAGTCTCTAAAACTAATGAATTGTTACAGAGCAGTGAAATTCCTCTTCAGAGCTTGACATGCCAGAGTCTGAAACCTGACGCCTTCTGCCCCTAGAATCCACCAAATGGATCACTCTTTAATTTTCTTGTCGGCCTCTCTGAAGTAAACCTCCCGTACATTTCTTAGATTTCTCCTCCAAAAAAACAAAACGGTAAATATTTTGAAAGCTCGATTGAGGCAACTAATAACCATCACAAATCATTTTTATTTTAATATTTCTGAAACTTTGTAAACCGAAATATTGGAAGAACATTTAGCCAAATTTTAGGTCTGAAATATGTTGTCTGGACTGAATTATTGACTTTTATTACTATATAGTTTGTTGGCCTCTGTCCTGCCTTTAATTTAAAACTCTTACTATTTGAATTTTTTGAAAGTCTGAAAAATGAATGTGAAACCGTTGGGCTCCTTTCTCTATAAATGTGTCTTTGTGTTATCTGTTATTTAAATGACAAACAGTTTTACAATAAAATTAAAAAGCTGGAACTAAGCTTGGAAATAGTTTTATTCCAAACATTTTTAAATTGGTAGAAAAAAACGTTTAACAAACAAAGACATAACCAGCTATAGAAAATGTTGGTTCAGTTCTTATTTTAAACTGCTCTTGTGGTCTATTTTTTAAGCATTTTCCTTTACTTCGATGAGTTCTTCAATCCGAACCAGGACGCTCTCGATCATGTCAAACGTGTGAAGTGCTGAGTGCAGAGCCTGGAATCAGTCAAACAGGAGAGTCAGACATGCGGTTGTTACTATGGACCTCAATAATATAAGAGCTGTGCAATACTTTACCCTCTTAGCCTGACTAAAATGAGCCCTATTGCAAACTAAAGCTTGGGGCACAAACAATTGGCGACTCTTTGTGAAGCTGAGACTGTAGTTTTTGCTCAGACAATATCAGATTTTCAATTCCACCTTGATTTTCTTTGGTAAATATATGAAGGAGTAAAGCTGGTGTCTGGTGGATGGTCTGATTGACACTAGTTTGTGCATTTCTTGGGTTTTTCAAAGCTGAAGCTAATTTGACTTAAAATGTGTTTTAAAAAGGTCCAGGTGGAATCCATTTAAAGTCCGATTATTCATTCATTCATTTTCTACCGCTTATTCCCGTTAGGGGTCACGGGTGACTGGAGCCTAGCCCAGTGACTTTGGGCCTTAGGCGGGGTACACCCTGGACAGTGGCCAACTCGTCGCAGGGCTGACATAGAGAGACAGAGACAAGGACAGACAACCATTGACTCTCACATTCATACACTAGGGACAATTTAGAGTTGTCAATTAACCTACACAGTCATGTCTTTGGACGGTGGGAGAAGCCAGAGAACCCGGAGAGAACCCACGGTAACACGGGGAGGACATGCAGACTCCACCCAGAGAGATCGTGTGATGTTAGGGTGGTCTCCTTATTATCTCCTTATTGAGAGGCAGAAGCTCTAGCCGCTCTGCCACCGTGCACCCCATCTTATTATTTATTTCTTTTTATTGTTTGTGGGTTTGGAGTACAAGCTGATCCCAATTCATCTCAGAAATGTTGATTTAACTGAAGAAAGAAGAGTTAATAGTTTTGTTTTTATATTAATCATGTCCAGCAGCTGATAGTTTCTGTTTGGCGAACAAAAAGAAACAGATTAAGAAAAAGTCTGTTGTCTCATTGGTGGGACGACCTCATGGTTAACAGGTTTTAATTGATGACATCTTGTGTATAATAAAGCTGCAGTGCTCTGCTGGTTTAACAATTATAGTGACATGAATTGTGCAGAAGGAGAGAGAACAACTAACTACTGTTTCTGCCAAACACTGTGACATGATCAATACTATAAAATTGATTTTCATGTGGTATTATGTTACATGTACATAAATTAAAGTTACAAACAAAGCAGGAATAGCCATAAGTATTGTTCATAGCAGCTTTGATGACTAGCTTTTGTAATACAACCTCGGCCATTACATATTCCAGACTTATTTACAATTTCTAGTTTTTGGAAATTTGACTTCTGCATTCTATTTACATTCATTCAGGGTGCAGTTCCTTATAATATTGAACCATAATACTCAGTGTAATTTGCTATACAAATGAACTGTTTTTTCCATTCATGTTTGGTAAAGTATTGCATTCTTATTAATATCGAATCACATTGTGTAACGCAATATTTTGAAGCTGCAATGTATATTGTATCGGGCCCCGTTTATGGTGACTCCATCGTATCGTCACAATCCTATTAATCAATGCAGTTTCTTCTACTATGGAAATCTGTAGGAATCTCTGATCACTGAAATTGCAAACCTGGATATGCGTGTCTGTTGTCATACTGGGCAGCTTCTCATCTCCCACTGACACAGAAATGGATGGCTCTGAGAAAAACAGAACACACGAATGCCACTGAACTAAACATACAATAAAACCAAGAATTCAAAGAACACATATTAATCATAATTTTGATTTTACACATTCAGAAAGCTTTAGTTTGTACCTTTGGCCTTGCTCTTCTTGTCCTCTTTGGTGATGAGCAGTTCTCTCTCGTAGTGGGCCCGGGACATGTTGATGCCCACTCTCAGAGGCTTCAAGAACGTGTCCTCGATCTTATACAGCTCTGTCCAGATCCCCGTCTGAAGGGACAACAGGAGCGAAGATCAAGGATGAGCATATCCTGCATGTTTTAGGAGGATGGGAAACAGCAGCGCCCAAACAAGACCAATCCAGACACACAGAGAACATGCAAACTCCATAGTTTGAGTTAAATAACAAGTAACATTTTCATTCTCATCAGTTCTACAAAATGAGAAAATTGTTTCACTTTTACCTTGACTAATTCAATCAGTTCAGTGTATTCTTCCATGTGTCTTTGCCCACACAGTATTTCAAACAATATGAACAAAACAAATACATTCATCACATGTCTGAAAAGTAGCATGAAGAAGAACTAGTCTTGGAACACATGCCCACTCACCAAGACAAGAAAAAAACTAAACAACTAGCCAACTAGCTTTATCTGCGCTGTCTCAAAATACAACCATTACAACACGACACTTCAGCCTTATTTAATGCTGTCACGTGTCCATTAAATGTCTACATTCTTATAATTTTCTATTGTTCTTGTTTTATGCATACGCTTTACAAGTACAATTGTGTGTAATGTTTAATTAGGAATTCCACAATCTTACTCCCCTAATGACAAAACCTCTCTGTTTCAGTGAGGAGTGTGTACAAAAATTCCCCTTTCTCCTGCTCTCATCATCTGTGATCAAAGTGAATTTATTACAAATGTTCTCTGGCACCAACTTATTCTTGATCTTCCACATGGTTAAAATAATGTTTAACTGAACAAGATCTAAACATTTCAAGATCTTCCACTTATAATTAGTTTATAATTCTGAAGGCTTTCTTTTGAAGCAGGTGTATGAGATATAAGAGAACTCCCCCTGGTGGACAGAGAACTAACTCCCCCTGGTGGACACAGAACTAACTCCCCCTGGTGGACAGAGAGCTAACACACAGCAAAGAAAACCTGAGCCCCATTGACAAAGTTCCAGAGGAAACTGCAGGGTCTGACATTGTGAGCGTTCTCACCTGGTTCTCTGTGACTTTGTCTCTGATGACCAGATATCGCAGCAGATTGAGAGACTCCATTATTCTGAGAAAAAGAAGTTTAGACATTTTTGGGTTGTTTTTTTTTTATAAGACAATATTACAAGTGAACTTTTGGACTAATTTTAGTAAAAGCTAATGTTGAGCTCTTTGTTTCTGAGCCCTTCTGATTACAAGGGTAAGAAACAAATCTAATTTCATCCTCACAAATTGTACAAATTTGAGCCAAATTGTACCCACATTTTACCTAATTAGTTCCCACAAATTAGCCAATTGTACAAAGTTGGTACAGCATAATGTAATTATCAGTGGCTCTTGTAAAATAGAAGGACAGTGTTAAAACTCTTGATTTGCGTGATTGCTTCTGCTGAACAACCGGACCCTGTTTTGTTTGATTGGCGGTAATGGGAACAAATTGGCTGATACATGGGAAGGATATGATGGCTCAGTACTTTATCCTGTCAAAGAATATTCCTCGCCAATCAGAAGAACATTTGAAAAATGGTTAGAGACAAAAATCTTTAAAAAATGAAACTATTTGAATAGCTAAATGTACTTCGAGTGTCCTGACCTGTCCATGTACTGCAGCAGGTCTGTCTCTGGTCCGTCCGGCAGCCTGAGCACAGAGCGCAGCAGAGGGAGCAGGTGCAGCCCCT
Organism: Rhinogobius similis; assembly: GCA_019453435.1. Classification (NCBI taxonomy): domain Eukaryota; kingdom Metazoa; phylum Chordata; class Actinopteri; order Gobiiformes; family Gobiidae; genus Rhinogobius; species Rhinogobius similis. The sequence goes on from CM033632.1 coordinate 31,316,061, forward strand.
CGAACCACGGGTTACTGCCCCCCGCCTGGACAAGCACACTTAGTTTGAATAGTGACCTTTTTAACATGGACACTAGGGGGACAGATTTGTGTTGTTCTTTATGGTAACAGAGTCATTTTAAAACGGGCAAAACATATACTATTCTGTCAAGGAATCTGTTTTCTTAATATTTGATTAAAGTCTGACTAATAAAAATATGGGGGAAAATTGTGCTTATTTTCTGGTACTTACCAAACAAGAACATACATAGATCATTATTTAACAGCAATATTGATCTTTCTACTACTACTACTTAAAAATAAAACCAGGTCCAGTAACTTCCTCCAAAACTGCAGGACTGATAAGCAGATTGATGAGCTTCATAGTGACATTTCACCCTGACGTGCAGTGATATAGGTGAAAAAGGACATTTTCTGAGCACTCAAGCCTAAAAGATTCAGGAATCAATCTAAATACAACTTTGAGTACACTAATAATGAGGGAATATCTGTATAAAAGGGTTAAACTCTCATAAAAGTCCACTTAAATGTGCTTTAATTATTTCTAATTCACGTATAATGATGGGGAAGACAATGCTTTATATAGAGCACCTTCAGAGCTGAGTCGATCTGATTCTTGATGTTCTTGATGATGTATCCCTCCACTCCTGAGTGATTACTGGTCTTCAGCATTAACCTGTGATTTGAAGTCATATTTTTAGACATTTACTACATATTTCTGTTATGACATAAAGCATAACACTTACTGAAAGAACTTGTATTTGGCTTCTGTGTTGAACTTGTCGATGCTCAGTTGAAAAACCTTTAAACCTTTACTTCTCTGTAACATGGATTCAATCATTATCACAATATACCTTTTAAAATAGCACAGATTCCAGAATGGAGGGGACTGGAAGCGAAATGAAGTCGACCATAACACACTTTCAACAATTAACTGACATCAGACCTAAATGCTAAGGATATTAAGTCTTTACAACATAAAATGAGCAAAATGTTTGAATTTCCAAGGTATAAATGTCACTTATTTTGCTGTTTTATTAGAAAAAAAAGAAAATTCCCATCTTTTATAGCATTAAAATTGTATTTGAGCTTCACCAAAAGTAAAAATTGTGGTTAAGTATGTAGTTATCTGTAAATAAAATGAAACTATTGTGGGGTGAACATTTCTCTTTGTCCAGTAAAACCTAAAAACAGGATTTTGTCTTCAGTATGTCGCCTCCAATTGCATAAACAAATAAAGTAAAACACAACAGTAAATGTGTTTAAACCAGACTCTGACATCACTCACATGAATCAATCAACTGCCAAAACCACCTTGATTTTTCATATTTTGTGATATTCCGAAGTTAATCCCAATTTCTCCATTGAAATCATATTATTGGTCCAATTTACTATTTATTCCCAGACAGCCACCTACTGTAAATAAGAGTGTGCACTTTATACTTATAAAGTATTGTATAAAAATATTGTATTTTTATTACCATGTTTATTTATCCTATTTTTATTGCATGCGCCTATTTCATTCATTCCTGTCCTAAACTGTGTGTTGCAACAGTGGAATTTCCCCATTGTGGGACAAATAAAGGATCTCTTATCTTATCTTATCTTAATTCACTTTTTCCTCCATTCTCGAATTTAGAATGTAATGTTCACAAAGTTTTAAAGGGTAATGGTACACCAACAATAGTGTGAAGAAGCACTCACCAAATTTTGATGTGGGCATAATGTCATGACTTGTACTAAGTTCTGAAACAAGACAACAGAGCAGAGACAACATTCTTACCTGACATTTTAGCAATCTTATAAATGTGAATGTTATTTTGTCAGAATATGGTGAAGAGCTGCTGACCTGAGGCACTGCCAGGAAGCTCTTGATCTCCAGCAGGTCCACAGTGAGGCCACAGTCTTCCACCCGCACCAGGGTCTTCTCATACAGCTCCTGACGGGACATTAACAACGGTACATCCACGATCAACGAAGAGGGAACTTTAATACTGGCAGAGACATACAGAATTATGCTCTCTTTAGTGACTTAATATTGAACTATGACATCAGTACATCATCATTTTACATTTTGTTTATTGTAAAACGCCATAATTCAAACAGTAATAGAAACGGGTCCGTTGACTTCCTGTTCAAAACTGCAGAACTGATAAGCCCCGCCTCTTCATAGTGAGACTTCATTGTAAAAAGCAGAGGACTGTCATGTATGTGTTTTTTATTTTTGAGAAGTGGCTATGTGACATTTTAGAACTCTACATGTGTCAGTCGGAGTCGTCATTTTTCAAATAATCACAACTACAAGGGATGTGGGCGGGGATAGGGGGTAGGTGAAAACAGGACTTTTCTGAACATTCGGTCTCGAGTCTTGCCGAACAATACAGGATTAACTCAAAGATGCAGGAATCAATCAAAATACATTTTTGATTAAACTCATCAAAGTTGATTTTGCATAGTATGTCCCCTTTAACAAGGCAAGTGTCATTCTTAGTAAAAACGTACGTCTCACTCACCAATCCTTTTTGTATTCTGATCTCCTCAGTTCTAAATGCAAACATAACAAATTAGAAGTGTGACACACAAACATTCCTAGCCTTTCTTGGTGGTCATACGATTATTGCAGCAAACTACAGCTGCATAATATCTCACAAAAAAGCAATATCTACATACGAGTTGACAAAGTAGTGACTGAATCACTTAATCATGGAATAAACCTTGAATCAAATGTATGAACAGAGATTATTGAAATCTTTTTAACAAATTCAGAAATGAAAATTTTACCTTGTGTTTTTTGAACAATGTTCATTTTTATCTTATCTGATCCTAATAAACACTTATTACCCGCACTCATTATAATTGACAATGTGGTGCAGTTTGATTACCTGGACAGAAGGAGGCAGATGTGCTCCATGTTGGCCCGCAGACAGAACACAGGGCTGACACACAAAACATAGATTAAACCTCTAGCTCTTTAATAAATAAACGTGCTGATCTGTTGAGTGTTGTACCTGTACACAGTGGGGAACATGTCGGCCAGCAGGTGGTGCACAAACAGCAGGTGAGACACACAGGCCAGAGACTCTTTGGGATAGCGCACCTCCTCCTCCAAAAAGCCTGGGATGTGTCTGTGTCTGAGCAGCGGCTGGTGGACCAGAGCTGGGAGCGACTCACCGATGGAACGCAGGCTCAGCTGAAACATACAACAGGAGGATTTAACGTGTGTAAGAGACGTTTGGGGCAAAAAGGAGTTCTGTTACATGAAAGATCATGTTGTCAAACTGTAAACCCAGATACTAGTGTTATCACAATACTAACATTTCAAACCAGATTTTGATACTAAGGAATACATCCGATACCATAATTATATATATATATATATGTTTTTTGACAATATTCTAATCAGTTCTTGCCATAATGTGATCTGTACACCACCAGCAGCCATCTTTTTCTAATCTAAACAAATGTAAACTCCAAAGAAAACCTGCATTAACTGTTTAAATATCAGAACAGTCCTACAGTCAGCTCTGGTTCTGACATTTATTGAACAATTTTTAAGCTTTTTAGCTTTGTTTGCAAAAAATGCTAAACCGTGTTTTACATAACTGAAACATGGCTTGTAAGTGTCTGAAACTTTACTTGTGTTTGGTAACAGAGCTGTAATAATCCCAGATATCTGCGCCGACTGCTCAACATTTGTGAACCACTTTTGCATGTATAAAAAAGCAGCTAGTTAGTATCTAGATACTAATTTTAGTATCGATTAGCATCTCATTTTCAATACTTGATAACCCTACCAGATACTCATCGATAGTGCCAAAAGTAAACGTTAAATCGAAACTAGATGCTAATTTGTGCATCTAGCTATCAATAGAAGAAAATAAATAAATACATTTCATACATGACCAGCTTTACTATGGATTTAATCTACTGTATTAGACCACATGGCTATAATTAAAGGAGCTATTATTATATTTTGAAAATGTAATTGTATTTTAATTGTATGTAATTCTTGTGGTATAACATTAGTTTATGAACAAAAGAACTCAGTGCCAAAAGTAAGTTGCAATTGTACTTCAACTGGCAAATATAAAAGCAAAAGATACAAACAATACATTTTATCTACTGCAAAACTCATGGAAAATTGTTTAGACAAGAGTTACCAAATTGTACAGTTAGTTATACTAGAGATAAGGATTTGTGGTGCTTTTACCAGAACGCTGGAGGCAAAGTCCCTGAGAGGAGACTCTGGTAATGTGTCCTGATCCCTGAGCTGGACCGCCAACAGCACCCGGCTCAGAATCTGCATACAACTGCACACAAACCAAGGCAATCATGTACACACACGTAAAATTCCTCTAAAGTGACCCAGCGGCACAGTGGAGAGGGTAAAGTAGGAAAAAGCACTTGGACTGGTGAGGTCAATGTGGGTTCAGCATCTTGCCAAAAGAATGAGAAAAGTGTGCCCTAAAGTGAGGTTTGAACTATCAACCGTCTGGCTGGTGGGCGGACTCTTGATCGACTGAGTTACTATCACATCATATCACTATTTTGTACAAATAATGTTCAGGGCCTGATGAGGACAAAAATCATAACAGAGCGATTCCTTTATGCCTCAGCTTATTTGCTCTGTATGTTTAGGGCTAATACAGCACATTACGAGGTTTGCTGCCAGTGTTCATACATTTAAAAGTAATGTCAAACATTTTTAGCTTAGCTTTTAATCAAAACTTAAAGACACAGTACATATCATTTGCCAAAAAAAAAAAAAAAAAGTGTTTTTCATTTTTGTGTTTTTTTATTGCACTGGAAAGCATAGACAAACTAAGGACAAATGTGTCCTTAGTGTGAATGGAATTGCATCTCCACACACTTGACTGTATGAGTCAGGTTCAAAACCAATCAAACGAATAAAATCTGCATGGCTTAGAAGTATGGTTTTAACTTTCTCCATCCATGGAATCATGCAGGTGCCATCTCCATACTGTTGCTTTAAACCTGCCTTAAATTCTTTACTTATTTCAACCTAATTTTTATGTCTATTAACACATTATTTTTTCTCTACTATAACCTTTAAGAGCTTTATGTTTTATTCTATGTTTATTCTATCATTCTTTATCATTTAACTACAGTCTGGGTGCTAATGAATGAAATATGGGAGGTTGTTTGTCTGTTTCCAATTGTTGTTTGATAAAAAGTATAGTACAAATAAAGTTTAATTCATTGATTGACTGAGAGAAACTTAATTTACTTAATAAATAAGTTGTGAAATTATCGATATAGTGATATTAGCTATTCATGGGTTTCCTGTTTATAGGTGATATTTGAGGACTTTTGAGGACAACTGACATTGGAACTTATCGCAAGAGAATGTATCACAGCCATAGATCCTCTATCTGACAATGTAACAAGTATTCTTAGTTTTGCCTTGTTTTGGTTTTGTAAATTGAACTCGTAGTGCAGCCTTAATCAGAACACTGACATTTTCCAACACTTACAACTTGAGCAGTTCAGTCCTCAGCTCATCCTCCTTCTGTGGCAGCGCCCTCTCCAGGTCTCCCATCATCTGTCCCCCCGCGCTGCTCTTCTCTCTGCTGTGGTTCTGCTGGGCCTCCTCCACAAAGGGCTGGATGAAGGCAGAGAGCTCGGAGCAGCAGCGGCAGAGGGAGAACACGTCGTCCTCCTCCTGCTCTTTGGTGGCGGGCACAGGCAGTTTACACAACTGCTCCAACACCGAGGACAGAGCCATGCCCACAGAGGAGGCCTTACGCACGCCCAGGCACAGCAGCACTGTGGGGTGGAACGAGTCATGTGTTGAGGACAGGAGACCCAAAATGAAACCCCACAGGGAATTTTTTAGATGATAATTTTTTTTTTTTTTTTTTTTTAAGTTAAATAGATAAAACATATGTGTATATATATCATAGCATATAAAACATCCTTTAGGCTAAACTAAGATTTGGAATATATGGTAGTAGTAATATTATTTTTTATAAAATAACATAAAAATTGACCTAACCACCTTCTCCATGTACAAGGACTGTAGTCAACAAAAGAAATTCTTGGTCAACAAAAGATTAGTCGACAAGGTGGTGTGGTAAAAGCTATCAAAACCAATAAAGCTGCTGGGAATGCTGATTCAAAGTAAAATTATATGCAATAAAAAATATATATTTCTCCATAGACAAACAGGATAACAAAAAGCTCACATAGAGCCAAGAAGAATTGACCATGCTTATTATTTGCTATGCCTTAGAGTTGTAGCACAACATTAACCATATTTGTGTCGTATAAATGGGTACATTTAAGTATCACCTTTCTGCAGAGGCCTGAGCAGCAGAAGAAGGCTCTTTGCGATGGTGTCTGGGTCATCATGTTCCAACTGCTCCAGCAACCCGATCAACAGCTCTTTAGGCCGGCACACCTGAAAAGTCATCACTAAATTAAGTCTAAAATCAATACACCATATACATGTTTTGTTATTTTCTTGATTAACCTCTATTAGGTGGTTGAAAATAGCCAGACAGTGTGGTAAATCTTTGTCTTCCTTCTTCAGTAAAACCTGAATCAGAGGCGGCAGCAGGTTCCAGCCCATACATCTTACGATTTCCTGAACGAAACACAAAGAAATGGTTAAACAAATTCTATTCCAACCGTGTCTTTCTTAAAATATATGAACTTGCACCTGATTCTTTTCATCAAGCACAATGCTGAGCAGCTGCAGACTGTTTCCCTCCTCGATACAGGTTCGTCCCGCGACAGTGAATACATTGTAGTCCTCAGTGTTGTAGGTGTTTTCAGGGAGGGCTTGCTGGAATTGAAGAAAACAGACACGTTTTTGAATGTAGCAAACTCATTGTAATGATACGTTATACTATCTTATATGCTGATGCAGTTAGTTGAATGCTTATTTAGGCTGAAAAAATATTAACTTTGATACAAGGAAAGTAATACACAACTAATTACTATGAATTGTGATTTAAAAATACACTGTTTTGGCAAAATATCAAATAGCATTTTTTTGCATCGGACAAACATTGCAATTGTGATTAGATTTAAATTTGTGTTATATATAATAATAGTTGCATTCTGTTTAAAGCGCACATTTTAAATCAACATTGGAAAAAAAAAGAACATCTAAACTAATACAAGACACACTACACTACTGGATTAGCAGGTTTTAGACAGAATAATGACCAACGCACACTAAAGCGTGACACACAAGATGGTACATGTCAAGCACATACAACCATAGATATTTTCTTGTTTCCAAACAACTTAAATAGTTGCAGTCATTGCGAGCTGCAAATTGTGACAATTCAAATTGCAATTTTGATTCAATTTGCAATATACTGTATATTGCAGCCCTAATCAAGATGTAATTGTTTTGCCTGGAATGTTCCACAGAATGGCAATAGTCTTATCTAACTCCATGGAGCCAAGCAGGTGACACCTCAACACCAAGTTTCATGTCAGAGCTGTGGAAAAAGGACCCTGCTCACAGTATAAATGCAGGTTCATGTTAGATGGATAAGTTTAATGCCATACTGTGGAACACTGCAGGCAAAGCAATAACATATCCATGGAGACAAGCAGGTGACAGATTCTGTAATATAAAGAGAATAATATATTTCTGCACTTAATTTGGTACATTTTACAGTCTTGTCATGTTTTATGCAATACTTCAACCCTATAGTTGGCATTTTTGCAATTACATTGTCGAAAAGTGAAATATTAATTAATATTCAATACAGATGGGGGCAGCTAAAATTAATACTGTTAAAATGCTGCTTTTCATGTATCTAGTCACTAATAGTAATTATTAGGTTCAACATTTGTGAATTTATCTTTGGATATAATGGCAAAGTACAATCAATGGGGAAATCTGGCTGTTGCCCCCCATCTGGCAGAATGATTAGTTGCTGAATAACTCAGAACATTGGATTATGAATGATAATGAATCATTTGACTATCAAATACATTTCAGAATAATTCATTTTTGTACAATAATGCTGATTTGATAGCTCTTCTTGTCAGTGTTGCCTCATGCATAGCTGATTTATATGCCAAGTTCAATTAATCCATAATTCTTGTTTTGTCTTTAAAGAACCTTTAGTATAATAACTCTCTCAAACATTATTTATAACTTATTAGTAATAATTTCTAAAGAGTTAATTTACAAAATCAATGATATAGGCAAGAAACAAGTAAGCGATAATGACTTACACATCTTTGGACCACTTCACTGAGCTGCTCCAAAGCCATCTCTGATCTTTTCTACTGTGTACACCCTACTATTCCGAACAGATCTGTACGTAAATACCGAGTCATAAAGTGTACACTTACTACCAAATGTTGATTTACATTTCGACTTGCAAAGTAAATGTGTTGACACTAAAATGCAACATAAACAACACAAGATCAATGTTTCGCGTTTGAAATTAGCTTAGCCGTGAAGCTAAATTTACCAATTTATCGTTAACAACGCTAAAATTTTTTGCTTAGAAAAATATGTTTTTTGGTTATTAATAAATGTCAAACAAATGTGAAACCGACTTGAATGTTGCCTAAATTCCAGTAAAGATCACTTGGAAGAACATAAGCACGCTGGTTCTGCCGGTGTGACAAACTTTGTCCACCTTGAATCGCCGTAGTTTGAACGTCACGGGTCAAAGTTGAAGCGTTTCCCAAACAGAAACAGCATGGAGGAGAAGAGCAGCTCTTCGGGCATCCTGAAAACCTCTAAAAAGGGTACGATGGGCTTTCAAAGTGTGTCTTATATTTGTGTATTTGTCTGCTCTACTAACGCGTAGATTACGTCTGGTTTCGAAGTGGCATAATGCTTGTTTTGTCTCTGTTAGGTACCTACAGGAGCTAAAGCTATGATGATACTGGTGCTGGGAATTTATATTTTCATTATACATTGCGTCGATATTGGCTAATGCAATAATTGATATCTTAACAAACTTAATAGCAATAATATCAAGGTGACAGAAAAGAGGAAAATGTTGAAAAAGGCCTTTATTTCTGATTTTACGCATTGAATCTAATGTAGCCTTGATTTAGTCCTTGTTATGTCTCTGTTACGTTTTTTATTTTGACATTGAACACATTTGTTTTAATATACAATGTGTGTAGTAGGCTCAGTCAGTGGTAGAGCAACCCAACAAGCAAGCTCCAACTAGTGTGTACTGCCGTTGTGTTCTTTGGCAAAACATTTCACTCACACCCGGTTTGTTTTAATATCCAATCAGTAAATCAATAAATGAAACCTTATTTATATAAATATATTAAATTACAATAAATGAATAATAAAGTGCTTGTCATACATATTATGTAACCCAAAGTGCTTTACATAGGCATTTAGAAATAAAAAACACACACCAGTCCACAGACAACTGTCACATAATGGAGATCCTTAAAGTGAGAATGAAGAAATAAAAGGATGAATAAATAAAAAGTAATACTGTATATGAAAAAAAAAGAAAGTACCACCTAGGATATAAATTGACCTTCCGAGTATCACCAGATCAAAATTAGACATAAAACAGAAACAAAAATGTACATTATAGTAAGAGTTAGGGCTGCTGCAACTAACAATTATTTTGCTTATCGATTAGCGATTATTCTTTCGGTTAATCTATTAGTTGTTTAGATTGCAAAAGGCTACTGAAAATGACATTATCACTAAATTAGACCCAGATGAAGTTGAAGTGATGCCACCCGTGAACGTCCTGATGAATCATATTTACAGAGAAACATTTCATCATAAACATTACATTTACAAATTTGTATGCAATTACTGCTCAAGCTGAGTCATAAAACCTCTTTTTTTCAGCACATAGCATGTTTCGGAGCCTAAGTATAAATTGGTTAACAATTAATCAGTTACTGAATTAGTGGATGATCATTTCAATAAACATTTAGTTGCAATTAATCAATTAACTTGTTGCAGTCCTAGTACCAGTAAGCTTGAGCACCACAGTTTGAGAAACACCAAACTAGAACATAAAGAATATAAAGGATATAAAGTGGAAACCCTAAAACGAATAAACAATTGATTATTCACACTGATTATGTGTTACAAGGAGCAGAATTCCATCAGTCAGCCCTGAGAACCTTACCAAACCGAATTAAATATTGGTTGTTGTTTTTTTCAAAGGTACAAAAAAGTCCAAAGCTTTGAGCGCTGAGGAGGAAGCAAGAAGGTAATGCTCCTGTGAATTAACTCTAATGCAATCTCAAACATATATAATATTTGTATTTGTACGAATGAAATGTTTTGTATCTACTTGTCCAGGCGGGAAGTTGTGAAGGAAGCCCTGCGTGAGAAGTTTGAACTTGAAAAAAGGGCATTGCAGATTGTAGAGCGCCTCCTGGAGGACAGTGTGGCAGAGGACTTCCTTGTAGATTGTGTATGTTTATCACAATATTTGTCAAATATTCTCTTCCTTTTTTTTCTTTATCATTTCACATTGTCTTATTTCTCGTTCAGGCGCACTTCATTACTCCAGAAAATTACAAAGACACAGTAGAGGAGCGTTCCATCGCCAAACTGTGTGGTTATCCCGTTTGTCCGAATAAACTTGGAAAAATACCCACACAACAGTTCAAGATCTCCACCAAGACAAACAAGGTGTATGACATCACAGAACGCAAAGTAAGTGCTGCCTTTTATAAGTAAATACACAGTGACCATTTCTTTTAGTTTATTTATGAAAATGCTTTTTTTTCCCCACAGTTGTATTGCAGTAATTTCTGCTATAGAGCGTCCAAGCAGTTTGAGGTGCAAATGTCAAAGACCCCTCTTTGGATGCGAAAACATGAAAGGTGAGTCGAAATGATTAACTCACACAAAACTGTTACACAACATAGCCATCTCAAAGCACGAACAAAACAAAAAACAAACAAAAGATGACTATGGATGAAAAGATAACCTCTCTTTCTACTTTCAATTCACCCTGGAAAGACCCAGGCAGAAAACAATAAAAGCATTTAGAAAGCTTTATTGAATAAGATTATTATTTGGCGAAGACATTGCGAGGATGAGCATGACGGGTTGAAATTATTTTAGGAGATGTCTTCCCCCCCGAGCTAAGGAAAAAAGAGGGACGCTGAAGGGAGAGATGCCGAGGAGGCGACGGGGAGGAGGTTGGGCTGAGAATGAGCAACATTGTGGAATTTCCCGGGTTGAAATGTCAGCTTACTAAAAATATTTCACAAAATAAATATCCAGATTTTTTTTTTTTTTTAACAATATTGAGACAATATTATGTCAATCCAACAGAAATGTGTTAAAACATGTCTTAAAATGGATTTGTTGAGGTTTAATTTTTAATATATTACCCACCTTTACAATATACTTGCCTTAAAACTGAATATGAGCGTCAATAGCTTTTTTTTTTGGCAGATATATTACATACTTTTTATGTTTTTATTCACACATACTACTGTGGAGTCAACATTTATTTGTAAAACTTAAAAATCAGAATTTTACCTTCATCAAAAAAGGAATTAATCATAAATAATCTCCCATTATTTAACAAATAATGTTAAGTGCTCCTACATGTTTCTGGGTATTTTTTCATATTTTGTGATATTGTGTGGTTTTGCCTCCATGTTGCCTCCTGTTCCGAATTTAGAATGAATTTTTTTACAAACTTTTAAATAGTCCACACACTATTGCAGTTATGAAATGCACTGGAGTAGGTTCATGGATTTAAAATGTCAAACTGCAACTTTTAAATACCATGAAACAATTGTGAGTGACTATAATCTAAACACTACTAAATATGATTTTTCCACAGCCCTTCCAAAATAACTTTAATGAAGAAAGGAGACAGGTAAGGACCATTCTTTCCATCCCCTTGTATACACTTGTAAGCTCATGTGTATTTTGCATGTATAACTTTCAATTTAATTTTTTTTTTTGTGTCCAGTGGAAGCTCTGGTGAAGAAGTCAAGCTGACCGCAAGACGTCTCCAAGAAGAAGACATCGAGAACCCTTTGTCCACCCAAACAGAAGACCCTCACAAATCTGGTTTAAAACATGAAGAGTCCGACCCCAGCGAAAACGAACAGGAGTTTGTCTCAAGCGTTGTCTCCCAGAAAACCGGTCCGAAAGTGCACTGGGGTGATCTGCCAAAACGCAATGAAGAAACCACGCAACGTACGGTGACCTGCGAGGATAGAATAACAAATTGTAAACAGGAAATAAACGGAAATGATGTGGCACTAGATGAAGCTACAGCGCAATTACGTTTGTGTAGCTTGTCGGGGAATATTTCTGAATCAAAAAGCGATTCAAAGCTAGAAAATTCCAAAAACGAAAGCAAGGAAGAAGATATTCCACCTCAAAATACAGACAATACAAGCGTAAATAATATAACTCAGGTTGGAATGAGTAAAAAAGGAGCTGCCGGGTTACGAAATTTACTAAAACAACACGGAACTAAACCCGATTCTGTTCGACAAAGCCTTTTAGAATGCTTAAAGAAAACGCTTCGAGAATGGGGCACGGATGAGACGCTGTTGTTTTTGTACGGATCCGAGCGTTCAATGGGAGAGTCGTTCGGGGGGGCGACGGAGGAAGAGGAGCTGGATGAGGACGATCTCGAAGAAGAAGAGGAGGGAGACGGAGGAGGAGAGGCGACTGTGGCACCTCCAGACTATGAGATGCTGAAGAGGGAGGCGGAACAGATGAAGCTGAGGGTGAAGGAGTTTTACAAAGGAACCCTGGTAGTGGAAGAAGACCAGCAGGAAACACAGGTAATAGATTAGAATTTGAATTCGATTTTTTTTAAAGGAGACATGTCATGCTTTTTTTTTTTTTCTTTTCCTTTTGTTACTTGTCGTGATAGCACGGGTGTAGCATCAGACAAGATTTAGATTGACATCCTGAGGACCCAACCCTTGTAGATTTCTTGCTTCTGCCAGATTTTAGTCACCCCGGGATGGATAAAGCCTAGTGTGTCCTAGTGCGTGTTTGAGTGCAAAGGCCTCACCTGTTTGGTTGAGTTGCTCCTGTTCATGGATGGCCCAAAACTTGTCAAAACTCACAGTCTTTCTACTTGTGATTCAGTAATAAGTTATTTTAATCCAAATAGACACATAAAGAGCCGAGAATGTGACTGAACCAATGGACACAGTCTAGTGCTGGCGTATCCCCCCTGGCATCAGAGTACCTCATGGGATGCACCGACTATCGAACGTGTGCCACCTTTGTGAATGCTCTATGAAGATACACTCGAATTAGGTTTTTTCGAGTGAACTTTGCATGATATTTCCGGTTATGAAATAAGAAAACATGAAAACATGAAACATGAAAAAAACATGAAACATGAAAAAATTCTGACTACATATACAGATACATATACAGTGTATACAGTCATTACTTTGGACAGACTGTGTCTGACGTAGAATAAAAACGGAAGTCTAGTATTTGTTTATTGTCAACTTAAATATTTCAACTAAGTTACCTTTTTTGAGATTCAGTTCAATTCAATTAGTGTTTAACCTTGTTACATCAGTTTACTCAGTGTAGTATTTTGATTCCTGCATGTTTGAGTTAATCCTATTAGTCCTGTAACTGAGGCCAGAGTCCCCACCCACATCCCTGTACTTAGTTGTGATTATTTGAAAAATTAAACTAAATGAATTGGTGACCTACAGCATAAAGGCCTGTAAATGTCAATCCGCTGCTATGAAGAGGCAGGGCTTATCAGTTCTGCAGTTTTGAACAGAAAGTCAATGGACCGGTTTATTTTACCAGTACATTTGATATCAATATTATGGTTTACAATTAAAAAAAATATGGTATGTCTTCTTTAAAAAAAAAAAAAAACAAGAAAAACATACACATTCAAATCCACATCAAAAACACAACTTCTGAGAAAATCTAATCATTTTACACAATTTCTTTTAAATCCCTACTATGCAATCCCCGACAATATCAGTCTTTCTGTATTTCTAACGTGTAACTGTGTCCAAAAGGAGAAGCCCGTCCTTCCTCTGGTGGACTCTAAAGCGCAGCATGTGATCCAAAAGAAGATCACTGTGGACAAACTCAACAGCTGGTAAATCATTTGGATATATTTTTATTTTCTAATCATGTGTTTCAGGCCAAAGAGTATCTACAACATTGTAAATCTTGAGTGGTATTCACGCACTGTTTCTGTTGAGATTTTTAACAATTGCATGTATTTGTTCCCTCAGCCTGAAGAACATTGTTGGTCTTCTTGGTCTCACGATGAGCGACATCTCCACTGACCTCAACAACCTTGTCCGCACGTTCAGGTCAGAAACTGCTGTGTTACACTGGCTATTTTTACACGCATCAAAAACTGGATTTATCCCATTATTGAAATGTCATTTAAACTGTTCTGTCTGGGGTTAATAATCTGATTTCCTTCTGTTTATTCACACTTCAGGTTTAGGCTAGATTTTAATCGTAGAGAGGGAAATAAGTAACTTTTCCTTCCTCATTAGCAGTACCACCTAACTAAAAAAGAGTTTCATTCTATTTATTTATTATAGCTTGTGTTTTTTAGAACGGTTTTTGTTTGGGATTATATAGTTTTTGGATAACTGAGTGAGTAGTTTCAATATTATCGTTAATTGTGATATTTTCTCTAATAATATTTATCACACTTCAAAAATTGTTCTTGTGACAGGCCTAGTTTTGACAAGGAAAATTATGCAATTTAACTTATGTGACAAAGACAAAAAATGAAAGAGAAAAAGAAAGCGTTATTTTCAGATTCATTGTATTTTGTCTTCAAACACAACAGTTAGTCGTAAAACCCAGCTATCAGATTCCTCTTGGACATGTTAACACACCAAAATTATGATAATGATTAATCTAGTCATCTCATTTTAATGGCCATTTAATTGTATACACTGATTCCTTTTTAATACGTAATTTCCAGCGATGGCAGATTAAATACTGCTGTGCACTGCTGCCATCTAGAGGTCAAGGTTCCACAAAGCCTTGACCTAATAATTCATAAACCTTCAATAATCGTCTGTATCTTTTTGTTAATTTTTTTTTTTTTTTTTTTTTTTTTTTAATTTATTTGCTGACACCGTGCATATTTACAATTATGGTGATATATAATATACAAATCTGTACATATAACAAAACTAGACAGTGAGACAAGTGACAATATAACATACTATACACAAACGAGACACACACATAAACATGGAGACACAGGATACACAGACATAGCAACAAGAAGGGGATGGGGGGGTAGAGTTGCTGGTAACAATGGGAGAAAGAGTGAGGGTTGGGGGTGGAAATATATATTTAAAAAAAAATATATATATATATATATATAAATATATATATATAAATATAAATAGATAAATAAATAAAGGGGAGAGAGATAGCTGCGAACAAAATAAAATAATATTAGTAGTTTTTGATTAATGAAGATGTGTTAATAACTTTATATACTTGATCTGTGGCTCCTTGGGTATGTAGGTCAGGGACCCCCTACCACCACCCACTAGCCAAACGTTAGAGAGAAAATGAATAAATAAATAAACCAAACCCCTCCCTCCTCAGATTGTCATCACGTTCGTGCCCCGTTCAACCCTGTCTAATTCTTTTTCTTCTGCAAATGTATATCTTCAGTTTGTTTTTGTTTTTGTTTTTGTTTTTTTGTTTGTTTTTTTTTCCCCTGCCTTTGTGTGAGATGCATTAAAATAAGCATTTCGCTTACCCTATACTAATTGTTTGTTTGTATTCTTCATTTACTTAACTAGATTTATGTGTTGCATTAAAATTGTTCGGGGCAAGTGTGGGACAGTACTGGGGGGAGGTATGATTCAAGGCAGATGGAGAGTGACAGACGAGGCCCGGGCCCCCACACCCACCACAAGGCCACTTTGATACCTATAATTCAAGTTGTAAATCCATGAATACAATTTACAACTAAAGTTTTGAGGAATATAATAAATGCAAAGAAAAAAAAAAAAAAAAAAGGGGGACTAGAGGAGAGAAAGAGAGAAAAAAAAGATATATATATATATATATATATATAGATATATTACACTTATATATGAGTGACTGTAGAAGATATATATGCTATAAGCAGTTGTGTATAATTGAGAAAAAATGAAACCTATATGGAGGATTGTACACGTGGCTTTTAAATTTAAATGTTGTTTAGATTTTGTCATTTATTTTTCTCATGATATTTTAAGTTGTTATAATTGTAGAAAATCCAAGAAATGTGTCCAGGTTTCTTTGAAGACTGACATATGCTTTTGTTTTTCGGCAGCCAGTTGTTCTACTGTTATATGATTTGTAAGTGCATTGGTCCAATGGGTAATATTACAGTTGTTTTTGCTTTTCCAGTTTTGGAAGATTATTTTCTTTGCGATAGTTAATGAAGTCCGGAGTGTGTTATGGTATTTATGGGGCAGTTTAATTTCTGAAGTATCCCCTAGAAGACACAGTGATGGGTTTAATGGAATTCTGCAGCCAAAGATAGTGGAGAGTTTGTCAGTTACTGTAGACCAAAAGGAGTGGACCGGTGTGCAATCCCACGTGGCATGCAAGTAACTGTCTGTGTAACCTAAAGTGCATTGTGAACAGATATCAGTGTCTGAAAGTTTCATTTTATGTAATCGGTTTTGTGTTAGGTGCGTTCTGTGAAGCGTTTTATATTGTATTAGTTGTAGGTTAGTGTTGGGGGTCATAGAAAATGTATTTTGGCATATACTAATCCAGAAGTCGGGGTTGGGAGAGATACCCAAATCCTTTTCCCATTTGACAGATGGAAGTGTGATATGCTGTTTCGAAGTCATGATTAATTTATAGAGTTTTGTTAATTTTAAGCATGTAATATTTCAGTTATTGTTAGTGTTGGAATGTAACAAAAGTAAAAGTACCGTACTTAAGTAAAAAATGTACCATGGATACTTTCACTTCACTACATGTGAGAGAAGGTATTTGCACTCCCTTACATTTTTTAACTGGTAGAAAGTTCTTTTAGCCTCTTCTTTTTAGCCTTTTTAGTCATGATGACATTCTATATTCATGTTTTGAGTTCAAGCCCTACCGTTGACCAAACAAAAATATACACAAAAAAATCAATCAAATGGAAACTGATTGGAATTGCTACTGTTGACCAAAAATCAGCACAATTTCACACTTCAGCGGTTCTCAAAATCTGTGTGGAATACTTTTACTTTTCACTCTTAAACAGGGTTTCCGCAGGGCATTCAAAAGCATTAAAAGTCATGAAATACATTTTTGGCAAAAATAGAGCCTTAAAATACATTAAAAAGCAAATTTAATCCCCACAGGCATTAAATCTAAAAGATTTATCCATCAGAACAATAACGTAATAGAAATAAGACCAAATAATGATTTCAGTCCGTGTCAGCAGCGTGTGCCTGAGACATTCAAATTAATTTTAATTCCAAATGTACTGCATTTACTGAATCTAGATATTAAGTGCTTTGATCAAATCATCTACACAGTAAAAGCTAAGGTTCAGAATATGCATGGTTTAAATTTCATGCAAATGAGCTTTTGAATATTATTAAGTAGTTTATTATATTCTGGTCATTCTACTGCCAATGGAATGGTTACATGTCAGTAGTTTTGACATGATTATAGAGTAGAACTTAACAAACATTTTAAAAAATGTAAATGTCTTGTTTTGACATTAATTATGGAATTACAAATCTTGAATTGTGGTATTAAAAAGCATTACATTTGATTAGCTGAAACCTGCATAAACCCTGTTAAAGAACATTTTTAAATTGGTGCTTCAAAACTATTACTGACATAGATTTGTATGTGCTACTTATACTTTTAAGTGAGTGTGAGTATTTTTTGCTCTGTACTTAAATGTAGTACTTCTTCCACCTTGGTTATCATTCATGATTTAAATCATAGTTACTGTCAAAACCTTTTAGCTTGTGCCTTTATTTGCTGCTGGTAGATGATGTTTTCCTCAGGGCTGTTCTTAAATCACTGATGAACTCCAGAGCCAGTGTTTCCTGGGATTGTTGTTGAGGTGCTGTAAACAACAGGCCGCAGCACAGATAATGTAACCGGCCTGTGAGCGTCCTGCGTGACGAGGATCCATTGTTGTGGTTTCTGGCCATGAGTGACTGAGCGTTCTGTTGTGTTTTAGGTTCACCAACACAAACATCATCCACAAGACCTCAGAGTGGACCCTCATCGGCGTGGTGCTGCTCCATCTGTAAGTCACACAAAAGAGACACGTCAGTTCACAGTGCACACTTTTGTCCCGGGCCTGGTCAAAAAAAAGTCGCCACCTGGATTCAACTAAGAAAATAGGTACAAGCCTCCTAATGGATAATTGCTGCAGGTGATTGTCTTTCATCTACAACACAGTACTGATGCAGTGAGTGGTTTCTCATTTTTAAAACAAATGTGGAAAGACAAATCCTGTGGTGTTCGTGGAAAAGATGTCAGATGTTTTCTCCGCTTGATGCCAATCATTTGTCTCTTCTCAAACACACTAAGAAGATTGCACAAACTACTAAACTTAGCTTAAGAACTGTCCAACGCATTAGTAAAACTGGAAGAATAGTGAGTAACCATCGTCTTGGTGGAGGAACTGTGGTCAGAGAGGCAGGTGAAGTGATGGTCCCATCATGCCTAGTGCCTCCTGTACGAGCCTGCAGGGGGCAGTCTTATGATCTGGGGCTGCAGTTGGTTAGGTCTTGGTTCAGCAACACTTTGAGTCCAAAGAATGAGATCAGCTGGTTATTTCATTAATGGATTTCCTCTTCTCTGATTCCAAGATGACAATGTCAGGATTCATGGCCCACATTGTGACAGTGGTTCAGGATTCATGGCCCACATTGTGACAGAGTGGTTCAGGATTCATGGCCCACATTGTGACAGCGGTTCAGGATTCATGGCCCACATTGTGACAGAGTGGTCCAGGATTCGTGGCCCACATTCTGACAGAGTGGTTCAGGATTCATGGCCCACATTGTGACAGAGTTGATCAGGATTCATGGCCCACATTGTGACAGAGTTGATCAGGATTCATGGCCCACATTGTGACAGAGTTGATCAGGATTCATGGCCCACATTGTGACAGAGCGGTTCAGGATTCATGGCCCACATTGTGACAGAGTGGTTCAGGATTCATGGCCCACATTGTGACAGAGTGGTTCAGGATTCATGGCCCACATTGTGACAGAGCGGTTCAGGATTCATGGCCCACATTGTGACAGAGTGGTTCAGGATTCATGGCCCACATTGTGACAGAGTGGTTCAGGATTCATGGCCCACATTGTGACAGAGTGGTTCAGGATTCATGGCCCACATTGTGACAGAGTGGTTCAGGATTCATGGCCCACATTGTGACAGAGTGGTTCAGGATTCATGGCCCACATTGTGACAGCGGTTCAGGATTCATGGCCCACATTGTGACAGAGTGGTTCAGGATTCGTGGCCCACATTCTGACAGAGTGGTTCAGGATTCATGGCCCACATTGTGACAGAGTTGATCAGGATTCATGGCCCACATTGTGACAGAGTTGATCAGGATTCATGGCCCACATTGTGACAGAGTTGATCAGGATTCATGGCCCACATTGTGACAGAGCGGTTCAGGATTCATGGCCCACATTGTGACAGAGTGGTTCAGGATTCGTGGCCCACATTGTGACAGAGTGGTTCAGGATTCGTGGCCCACATTCTGACAGAGTGGTTCAGGATTCATGGCCCACATTGTGACAGAGTTGATCAGGATTCATGGCCCACATTGTGACAGAGCGGTTCAGGATTCATGGCCCACATTGTGACAGAGCGGTTCAGGATTCATGGCTCACATTGTGACAGAGCGGTTCAGGATTCATGGCCCACATTGTGACAGAGCGGTTCAGGATTCATGGCTCACATTGTGACAGAGCGGTTCAGGATTCATGGCCCACATTGTGACAGAGCGGTTCAGGATTCATGGCCCACATTGTGACAGAGCGGTTCAGGATTCATGGCTCACATTGTGACAGAGCGGTTCAGGATTCATGGCCCACATTGTGACAGAGCGGTTCAGGATTCATGGCCCACATTGTGACAGAGCGGTTCAGGATTCATGGCCCACATTGTGACAGCGGTTCAGGGTTCATGGCCCACATTCTGACAGAGTGGTTCAGGATTCATGGCCCAAATTGTGACAGAGCGGTTCAGGATTCATGGCCCACAT
The DNA here is from genome assembly GCA_019453435.1 of Rhinogobius similis. Classification (NCBI taxonomy): domain Eukaryota; kingdom Metazoa; phylum Chordata; class Actinopteri; order Gobiiformes; family Gobiidae; genus Rhinogobius; species Rhinogobius similis. The sequence goes on from CM033632.1 coordinate 31,336,264, forward strand.
TGTGACAGAGCGGTTCAGGATTCATGGCCCACATTGTGACACAGTGGTCCAGGATTCATGGCCCACATTCTGACAGAGTGGTTCAGGATCATGGAGCTCACATTGTGACAGAGTTGATCAGGATTCATGGCCCACATTGTGACAGAGCGGTCCAGGAACCTAGGCATCATTTTCACCCATGGATCAACCTCCACAGAGTTCAGATCTAAACCCTCTTTAGAGTCATTGGGACGTGCTGGAGAAGGCTTGGGCAGTGGTCACATGCTTCCATCATCAATAGAAGAGTTTGGTGAAAAACGAATGAAACGCTGGGTTTAAAAACATTTTTGACATTGCAGAAGCTTATTGGAAAACGGCCCAGTGAATATGTTCTGTAATCAAAGCTAAAGGCGCTCCAACCAAATAATAGAGCGTGTGAACTTTTCTTCTGTGGGGACTTTGGTTTTTGGCCAGGAAGTGTTTTAACTGATCAAATGATAGAGTATCATACATTGTTGAACAGGTTTAGGTATCAACAACAACAAAATGCATGCTATATCTTTAAATTGCTCAAGTCCTGTCGTCATATACCATTGGAGTTCCAGTTAGACCAGGGGTGGGCAATTATTTTGACGCAAGGGCCACATTGGATTTTTACACTTGCCTGGGGGCCGGACCATTTTACACACATACTACTACACATAGACTTAATGCCTAAAATACACAAAAAATTACTACAGAATAGCAAAAATCATTACCTTTATTTAGTGGGAACAGTGCGGTTGATCACTCCTTTTATCCAATGCATCAAAGTTTGGTGTTATTCTAGTGGTGGCTGTTCTCAAAACTGATTTTTAATGAACAAGCAGCTGCTCAGGAAACTATAAAATGACAAATGCACCACACCTAGCTCATACAATTTTTTATTGAATGCTTTGCGGGCCGGATCAAAATGCCAAAAGGGCCGCATGTGGCCCCCGGGCCTTAGTTTGCCCTCCTCTGAGTTAGACCAAACATAGTACAATTCCACAACACATTTGCCCTTGTTTATATTTCATCCACACTGCATTTTGACAGTAAACACCACTAATAGATTTCAATTTGTTGTTTTTAAGTACTAAAAACTGTGGATACAACTGCTTTGTGCTTGTATTTTAACATTATACGTGGCCCTTCCAAATGATTTCTGCACACGCCAGTTGTTGCTGCTGGAAAGGTGGAGCAGACTGACCTGTAAACGAGCCATGAATGTGCTCGCGTTTTCATGCGTATTAATGAGTTACGTGACAATTTACACCACTGTCTAAAATGCTGGAAAGCTGGAAAGCAGAAGGTGCTGGAAAAAACCTGTCTGCCATAAAAGAATCACGTGTTTCAGTACGTTTTTGTCTCTTTCAGTGTGGTATTTGTCGGTTCTAGTCAGTTTTGAACCTTTGAGATGCGTTTTTGTCACTTTGAGCTACGTTTTTGCAGATTGCAGTCACGTTTTTGCCACATTTTTGTCGTTTCTAGTCACGTTTTATTTCGCGAAAGCTGAAAAGCAAAAAGTACTGGAGAAACCTGTGTCTACCTTGAAAGTACTTGAATTTTATCTTCTAAAAAGGTGTACAAACCCTGCATATACCTCGGTCATGCCCTGCTGTTTCCTGTGCATAAAATATTAACCTCTTTGCTCTGCATCATGTTTAGTTTGAGCCCAAATCACAAAGTCTTCAATAGAATTTAAATGAGCATCAGTGTGTCTCACGTTACAAACCACGCTGGCTCAATCACAGTTGGCCTTCAGTTCAGTTCAGGCTTTGTCTCTCCAATATAAAGTAGGTTTCCTTTTCCTCGGCGTTATAGTGGAGTGAGGAGCTTTTGTTTGAGCGCTGCCATATGGACTAGCGCTCAGATCCGCGTGGCTCTTATCTGGGTCCTGATTGCGGCAGGACTAGATCCGTGTTGCAGTTATAAAGGTCTCTCTGTCCACACATACAACACTTTACACAGTCTGCTGGGAAATCCTCACCTGAGATAAACAATGTCCAACTTATGATTTACTCGGGTTTGGATTTGAACTTTAGAAACCTCTTTGGACAGAGGTCATTCCACACCAGACTTAGGAATGATGTCTCTCTATTTGAGGACGAGGCACACAAATTATTTCTTTTGTCAATGACTGTGAAGTGTAGAGTGTTGTCGTTTTGTGGTTGTTTGCTCCTGATGTAAATGTTTTTCTCTTCTTTGCTGCAGAACAGGAACCTGCTGCAAAACTTCTTTTAACTGAGTCAGGCCTGATTATTATTTTTTTCCTGTAAAAAGGAAAATTGAAATGAACTACGGTAGGAGTTCATCCACAATAGTTTAAAAATGGTGGTTATGTTCAGTCTTACTTGAAAGTTGTGAATTAAAGCAGGATTTTGACTGTGTAAAATGTTTGTGAACTACACATTTAAGTGTAAAGTGTAAAATGCAAAATCTCATCAGAGAGCAAAGGAAAAAAACTTATATATTTGTATTTTGACAATATTAAACAATGTGTTCAGATACATTAATGTTTCATCATGTCACTCCAACTTGTCCAGACAATTTTACTGTAGATATCCACCAGAACTAATTTGGAACTCACTTTCAGGCCTTTCAGGTAAATAGTACATATAAAGTCCAGGGGTCTCATTTATAAAGCATGCGTGCTTTCAAAAATGTTACGCACCTGATTTTCCACGTTACGTTTGTGATCTACAAAAAGACAACTTTACGTAGAAATGTACAGTCCAGTCCAAAAACTCAAAACTTGTGCATCAGGGCTTTCAGAGAAAGACAACGAGAGGGAAAATAAGCACGTTTGAGGATGTTTGTGGAAGTTTGTGTTGTGTCCGTACGTTCACTTTGAATAAGAATTACACATAAACTTAAATAAATGAGATCCTAGGACACAATGTTGTTGTTTTTTTGTTTTTTTACACATTAAAACCGCAGCCACAGGAGACTAAAGCCTTAGCAGCTATGTAACTTAGGACAGCTCCTTCCTGGGAACAACTTCAGGATTGATTCAGTCAGACAACCATTCATTTAAAATCACCAATTCACCTTGGATTTGCATGTTTAATGAATGGTAACCACGATTGTAACTAAACAACTAATGTTTAGTTACAATCATGGTTAATGTGCTATAATATCTGATCAGCGTTATCCTCTTAGTCATTTTTCTAAGAACTGTATATTCATAATATCATAGCTACCGTTTAGAATCCCTTTTCTGTCAGATTTGACTGGAGCTGGTCTGAACCTCTCCCTCTGATTCATCAGCTCTCTAGCTCCTCGTCATCAATAATTAGCGTTGCGTCTTATCTGTCGGCGGGTGGCAGCTGGAGCCGCGCTGGCCTCCTTTTGTGTGGACTCTCAATAATGCATGGCCCCTGTGCAACCCTAGCCCTGGTGAACCGGACACTGAACACGGGGCCAGAGGGCCGAGTGGCTCGCTGCAGCTCCAGACAGACAGCACACGGCTGTGGGGAGTGTGAGGGACAGTGGTGACTGGGGACTGTGGGTACTGCCTGGACTGTGGGGAGTGTGAGGACTGTTGGGACTTCACAGTACGTAAAGTTTTAGCCAAAATAAAGTTTTTTTCTTACTGTGAGTGGGCTTGCATGTCCACATACTTGACCTGGAGGATTCCCCTCCTGCTTGAAATGTTGTTCCTTTTGACTATAATATTCCACAATATGACATAAAAAATCATCCATAACCATGGAGAATACTCCAAAGTATGGTTTTAACTTGCTATTTCCATGGAATGGAAAAAAAAACTGCAGAAAGTTACATACTGTGCCTTTTAAACAGAGGCCTTTGCTCATCTCTAATCAGAGAGGTTGATCACATGATAAGGGTAGGGTAACTTTGTTTTTTCTTTCTTTCTTCGCACTATTGTCATAAAAATGCTAACATTTAACCATGTGACATGTGTAGTCAGGACAGATCTAGGATGAGCACAGCCTAGTGTCGCTCCACACTGTAAACGCTGTTGTTGTTTGTGTCGCAGGTTGTCTGAGGTCTCTCCAGTGATCTGTGCGGCGCTGGAGCAGCCCTCCTCTGTGCAGTATCTGAACACTCTGATGGAGGAGCTGGGCCTGAAAGAGGAGGATCTGCTCAATCTAGTGCTCCTGTTCAAACCTTGCACCAACACCACACAGTGAGGCCGACTGTCTGCTACACCATACTGTACAATATGAATATGAGATTTTGATCACAATAAATTCAAATATTTTCTTTTACTTCTGAGTGGAGTACTTTTTCCTTGCATAATGCATACAGCTCTACAGTGACCACCAACGCTTGGTTCTGGAAGTACATTTTTCCAATTCATTTTTCCCATAGACTTTCTGAAAAAATAAATAAATAAAAGTTTGAACACTTGCTTGGGGCTCATCAGCTCTGTGTTAACTAATAAACAGAAGACCTATAATTGGCCTGAGCCAGTAAACTGGTGAGTGTCAATCAGTCTACTTTTTCACCGGTGTCTGACTTATTATAATTTGTCATATTTTTCAATCGCACTTTTCCCCCCTTGAACATGACCTGCAAAAAATTTGATGAAATTAGCCAATCTGACCTGACTGAACAGTGCCACCAAGAACTGGGCCCCTGTGGGAGGTGGTACGTGTCAATTTTGGCCGAGACCATGAAATTTGGAACAGCTAGAGCTCCATGAGACAAGACAAACGTTACATTGGCGTGCAGCTCTATCGTCATTAAATTCTAGAATGTGAATGCAACTTGAAGAGTTTTGTCAATCCAAGCCTTTCCTTAAAAATACTAAATCACCCTCGTCCAAATACCAATACTTATTATGTTTTAACTGTCAATTGCTCAAAAACAACACTTGTTTTATTTTTCTAATCTTTAGACTTGTTATGGCACTACTCTAAAGTGCTGACATGTGGGAGCCCGGCGTGTGTACACAATTTGTGAGGCCTTATCCAAATCAGATCCACCCTGTTTTAAAGCCATAGCCCAAATAAATCACACCCAGAATCCAGGCAGCATCATAAAAGTGTACAAGTATTTCAGAGTACTTCCTAAATACGGCCGTTTACAGCCCTGTAACGTCATGCAGTCTGACAATGATTGTTCTGGTGAGCAGGTGGTGGACGGTGCAGGACACTCTCGTCTGTAGAAACGCAGATTATTTTGCGTTGGGTCAAACCAGAGGTGTGATTGATGACTTCACTGCTTCTGTTTTTCACACTCAACAGGGTCCAGATTGCATCAAACAACTGACAATTGTGGGAAGAAGTTATGACATTTTCAAATAGCATTCATTTTCTTGTTAATGGACCTCATGGAGCTTAGGGACCGGCCTCCTGCTGGTGCCAGAGTCTGGACTAAACATGGACCGGCCTCCCGCTGGTGCCAGAGTCAGGACTGAACATGGACCGGCCTCCTGCTGGTACCAGAGTCAGGACTAAACATGGACCGGCCTCCTGCTGGTGCCAGAGTCTGGACTAAACATGGACCGGCCTCCTGCTGGTACCAGAGTCAGGACTAAACATGGACCGGCCTCCTGCTGGTGCCAGAGTCTGGACTAAACATGGACCGGCCTCCTGCTGGTGCCAGAGTCAGGACTAAACATGGACCGGCCTCCTGCTGGTGCCAGAGTCAGGACTAAACATGGACCGGCCTCCTGCTGGTGCCAGAGTCAGGACTAAACATGGACCGGCCTCCTGCTGGTGCCAGAGACAGGACTAAACATGGACCGCCTCCTGCTGGTGCCAGAGTCTGGACTAAACATGGACCGGCCTCCTGCTGGTACCAGAGTCAGGACTAAACATGGACCGGCCTCCTGCTGGTGCCAGAGTCTGGACTAAACATGGACCGGCCTCCTGCTGGTGCCAGAGTCAGGACTAAATATGGACCGGCCTCCTGCTGGTGCCAGAGTCAGGACTAAACATGGACCGGCCTCCTGCTGGTGCCAGAGTCAGGACTGAACATGGACCGGCCTCCTGCTGGTGCCAGAGTCAGGACTAAACATGGACCGGCCTCCTGCTGGTGCCAGAGTCAGGACTAAACATGGACCGGCCTCCTGCTGGTGCCAGAGTCAGGACTAAACATGGACCGGCCTCCTGCTGGTGCCAGAGACAGGACTAAACATGGACCGGCCTCCTGCTGGTGCCAGAGTCAGGACTAAACATGGACCGGCCTCCTGCTGGTGCCAGAGTCAGGACTGAACATGGACCGGCCTCCTGCTGGTGCCAGAGTCAGGACTAAACATGGACCGACCTCCTGCTGGTGCCAGAGTCAGGACTAAACATGGACCGGCCTCCTGCTGGTGCCAGAGTCAGGACTAAACATGGACCGGCCTCCTGCTGGTGCCAGCGTTTCAGTTTTATGCAGCTAAAATCTGGAAACATTCTTCCTGAAGATGTAAGAGAGGCCCTTCTCTGACAATGTTTGAATCCAGGCTAAAAACTGTTTTGTTTTTATGTGCAGACGACTGAAAGATTTATCTGCACTCTTCTCTTTTTTAAAAAAATGATTCTGTATGTCTTACTTGTTCTGTGATTTTAATACAGTTTTTCCTGTTATGTAAAGCCCTGTGAATTGCCTTGTGTGCGAATTGTGCTCTACAAATAAACTTGCCTTGCCTTCGTACTGTGAACTGGGTCGCCATTCCACTGATCTGACCTGTAACTTGGCCTTGTATCATCACCTGCTTGTCACCTTAAGAACTACGGACCACGCATCTCCATGGAAACAAGCAGGTGGCTGACCCTCCATCAGAAAAGCTACATAGTGCACTGTTAATGGTTCTATTTCTTACACCTGTCATATTAAACACTATGTAAAGTGGTGTGGTGGGTTGTTGTTTTCCCTGTGGCACAGTGGGTTTATTGTTTGACCCTCAACCATTTTTTGCCGGTTCAACGCCCTCATGTGTGCAGGGTTGCCTCTCAGGGCTGCCCTAACGCCCTGGTGACTCTAGATGACCTGAATGTCTATGTGCCCACCATGGTGACCACGAGTACTGGGGAATCAAGGGCTGGAACGAAAACTTTGAAGCCCGAAGTGGACAAGGTTCCATATGAACAGCTGGTGAACGTGGGTCAGAGATGGGCCAACGCCAGAAGCACAGAGGACTGAGGAGCCATCAAGAAAATTATACTTCTCAGAGTAGAATTCACACCCTATTTTAACTCCTTTTACTCTTACTTAAGTAAAAAAAATGAGTTTCTTTAACCACTAACCACTGTCTAGTCTACAATCAACAAAAGCTTTATGTCAAAAACGTTAAATCATTTGTTAACCTTTGTGTTTCTTCATTTTTGTGGTCAATAATACCAGATTTGATTCATGATTTAATCCTTCCAATTACATTAATTTCAGATTCTAAATCACATGTCACTCGTCCAGACAGTTTAGACTCTTACAATGACTTGAGCAGTGATTGTTACAAGTTACAAGATTTACATGTTTCTCCTGAGGGACAATCATGTTTCTTTTGATCGTTTTTCGTATCTTAGTTAAAAATGATCATCCAGTGCTCGCAGAATTTGTTGAATGCCCCCTCTTTCCTTGTCACGCTACAGCTGTCCTGTCTAACAATAGCCTTCAGGCCAGAAAGATCTTAAAAAAAACAACAACAAAAAACTCATCATGTCCCCGCTGTTCAAACTTCAATTATTTTCATTTATTAGAATACATAAACCAAGTAAAAGTTGTCACAAAAAATATATATACAAACATCTTAGTGCAAAAAAGTGTCAACACTCCTTAAATATTAATTTATTAGAATACATCCAAGCAGAATCTGTGAGGGTCATTAAATATCCAGTGTCCAGTATCTGAGCGGGGTTCACTTGGGGGCGTGCTGGGTCTCCTTGTGCCTCCTCAGGTCCACTTTGCGCTGGAAGCCTTTGCCGCACAGGTCGCAGCCGAAGGGTTTGAATCCGGTGTGCTTCCTGCTGTGAGTGATCAGGTTAGAGCTCTGACTGAAGGCCTTCCCACACACCTGACACTTGTGAGGCTTCTCCCCTGCAACAACCAGCACAACACAGGTCAGAAAATACACGGTGGTACAGCTATTGCACAGTATGCGTTATCAAAGGGTTGGAGACATCTTATGCTTTTTTCAGGTATTTGGTATTAAACAATAACATTCATTTTAAAGTATGTTCATTGTAAACTTCAATATTGATCTAAAACAGCTTAATAATAGAAACAGATCCATTGACTTGTGATTTTATTGTTGAAAAATGGCTACATGATATTCTTTTAACCCTATATGTATGTCTCGTAGACTGAATTTGTTTGAATAATTGTAATTAAGTACAGAGCAGTGGGCGGGGATAGGGGATGGGTGAAAACAGACATTTTAAGAGCACTCAAACCCCAGTTGCAGTACAATACAGGATTAACTCAAACATGAATCCATCAAAATACAACTACTACAGAAAACTCTCTCTAACACTGTGCTCTGAACTTCCTCAATGTGTGACGTAGATGATACTGACGTCACCCATCCCAGAATCCTTTGCTGTTTTAAGTCCTTAAATCAAGGCCAGACTCGCTCTGAGCATTTCTCCGTCTAACCGATAACTACAACTTCGTCAGATCCACTGCTTACTGAAAACATTATGGGTATATATTTACATGTGTGTAATTGCCTCTGCAGCCAGTAGATGGAGCCACAGCTAAGTCAAAATGGCATCTCCCAACGCAGTGATAAAGTTATGTTTTTTTTTTGTAAAAGCATTTTATTTTTTGTTCTAAAACATGACAAACTGAAGACACTCCAGAACAGGTTTAAAGCCTAAAAACAATACAAATGCATAAAATTTAATCTTTAACGTCAAGGAACCACTCACCCGTTCACACACATTCATTCACCAGTGAGTGCTCTATACAGACACTGGGGAGAGGCAAGTTAAGTGTCTTGCCCATAGACACAACACATTTAACACACATGTGAGTTAAAAGCCCTGCCAAAATATACTCACAGAATCAAAACTGAGTCATTGGGGTGTGTTCAGTAGTAGCTTAAGAATGACACAGAGGAGGGGCACTGTTACTCTCCTCAAACTGCCCTGACACTGGATCTGCTGGCTTGTCTGTCCAGTCCTGATGAGACCTTCGGTTGAGCTTTTCTGTTATTATTGTATTCTAACTGCTCGAAGTGCTTGAATTGCTTGAATTGCCCCTCAGGAACAAACAAGGTGACACTGATTGTCCGAGGACCCCTCACCCGTGTGGATGAAGGTGTGCTTCTTCATGTCGGACTTCTGGTGGAACCTCTTGCCACAGAACTGGCAGGGATAGGGCCGCGTGTCCGAGTGGATCAGCAGGTGTGTGGACAGAGTGGACGAGCGCTTGAAGCTCTTCCCGCAGATCTTACAGCTGAAACTGCGCTCCTACACAGCACAAGCAGGCACAGTCACAGTCAATGCTTTTAACCATGTTTGCACAGATTTAAATTTGAATGCCTCACCACACATTCACAAACACCTAACCTAACACCAAAACTAACTTTTGTCCAAAACTTTCTATTTGTAATTTTTCATAGTTGTTGAATATTTCAGAGGAAAAAAATGACAATATTTGTATTTTTTTTGGGGGGGGCTTGGGGTTCAAAAATAATTAAAGCCGCGCAGCGGCGATGGTGGCCCTCGCCCCGCACACGACCGCCTTCCCATGCGGCCTCGACCGGTCCCAAACCGCCCTGGGGCGCCGTCCTCCTCCTCTGAGCATCACCCGGGCCCCCGTGACCCCCCCTCCCCCCGCTCACGCCGGGTGGCGTCCCTATAGAAGTGCATTGGCGGGCGCTGCTCTCCAGAAGTGGCAAAACCGTCCAAAACACGGCTTCGATGTAATTGACTTTTTCGATCGGAATGCTCTAAATAATGCGTCTGCTGAGTTTCACTGACTTTGCTGGAAATAATTTTGACCTCTCTATAGACTTATGACATGTCTCAAAAGAAATGCATGGGGAATATGCGTGCCCCCCCCCCCAGGCCAAACGATCCAAAATAGGACATGGATGTAATTGACTTATTTGCAGCTTTTGACACTTAAAATCAGATTCCAAGATTTCGTGGAAATCCGATAATTTTGGTACTTTTACATGACCAGCAGGGGGCGCTATAGTGAAAAGTGCTCATGTGCTCCTGAGTCTGTTCTGTTTAATATTTGATTCCACATCTGTGGTTACAGTTTGTGCTCTGTACGGCAATGCCTGTGGCTTGGAGAATAAGTTTAAGATACAGGAAGTGAAGGCGAATTCTGACAGGAAGTCATGACTAAACCGAATGAGACAGGCCAAAAATGTGGTTTATTATAAAATTTCAATGTGTCCTGATCAGGAGCGTGTATGTAAGACTGATCTTAGCCCAAAAACCTAGGACCCTTTTGCAATGGAAAAAAAAAACTTAAAGTGGCGTCTAAAATTAAAATCAATATGGCCGCCTTGCCGTTTGTCTGATCACGGCGCACAAATTATGTTTTAAGGTCGTCTTTATGTGTACTATCACCGTGGCAAATTTCATAGGCCTCCTCCAAACTAAATGCATCTCCCTTTCCATAGGCCTGACACAACAGGTGGCGCTGTAGAGGCTGTATTTGATTTGCATGAAAAATATGGTTATGAACCATTAATGTCTCTTATATGTAGACATTGTATTAAGTTTGGTGGCTATTCCTCACTGCTTAGTGGGTTTTTGCTGCCTCTTTGTGTAAAGACAGTCTGACTCCCATAGAGAATGCATGGGAGCTCTGGAGGGCCCTAGAGGCAAAAGTGTGAAAAATAGGCCATGGGTCTCATTGACTTTTTTGCATCTTATATAGCAAAGAATCATGTCCCAAAATTTGGTGTCAATCGGACAATCTGGACACTTTTAAGTGAACTGTAGGGGGCGCTATAGTTATTAGTGGTCCTGTGCTCCCTGGTCTATTTTGTGTAATATTCAATTTTCCATCATTGGTGGCAATTTGGGCTCTGTAGGCACAGTCCAAGTGCCTCTGAGGGATAAGCACAAAAACAGGAAATGATGGCGATATTTGACAGGAAGTCACACGCAAACCCTAAGAGATATCTCCAAAAACTGTTTTTTTATTGAATTTCAATGCGTCCTGATCAGGAACGTGTATGTTAGACTGATCTAGGCCCAAAAACCTAGGACCCTTTTGCAATGGAAAAAAAAAAACTTAAAGTGGCGTCTAAAATTAAAATCAATATGGCTGCCTTGTCGTTTGTCTAAGCACTGCGCACATGGATGTATTAAAAGAACTGGATAAGGTACGCCCCCTCTGACTGTGGTCCCAGATTGATTTGTGGCCGTACGAGGTACTGCAGCCTCTTGGAACCAGCCTTTTTCTAAAATTGCACATTATAATTGCAGACAGTACTGAATTATTATCTGTATTTAAATAAAATAGAAGGAAATGTTCTTTTTTACCGTTTCTAAAATCACCGAAATTACCGTTTTTATATGAAGTGGGGGATTGTCGTCACGTGGCGCCCTAAAACAAAGATGGCAGCCATCGTTTCAGGAAGTAAAACAAAGATGGCAGCCATCGTATCAGGAAGTAAAACAAAGATGTCAGCCTTCAGATTATCAGGAAGTAAATGCGGAAGTAAGAAACTTTTTTGGGGTCATGCGCCAATGAGCACTCTCCATAGGGATAAACAGGACGGCCATCTTGGATTCATCTTCCAGGTTTTATTATAGTTCTATGACTGCGCACCAATTATGTTTTAGGGTCGTCTTTATGTGTAGTATCACCGTGCCAAATTTCATAGGCCTCCTCCAAACTAAATGCATCTCCCTTTCCATAGGCCTGACCCAACAGGTGGCGCTGTAGAGGCTGTATTTGAGTTTCATGAAAAATACAGTTATGACCCATTAATGTCCCTTAAAAGGAGTCACTGTATTGAGTTTGGTGGCTGTCCTGCAGGTTTTAGTTGTTTTTTATTGCAGCCTTGTGTGAAGAGAGTCAGAGTCCCATAGACAATGAATAGGAGCTCTGGAGGGCTCTAGAGGCAAAAATGTGAAAAATAGGCCATGGGTCTCATTGGCTTTTCTGATCAGGAGGCCGTCTAGGAATTGTGTGCATGTTGTCACTAATAAAAGTCAAAGTAATGTTTTTTCTCCCCATTGTAATTTAGTGCGCTCCTACAGGTGGCGCCGTAGGGTTGATTGTTATTGTGCGCACATAAATGGATTCAGCAGCTTTACGTAGACGAGTGTTTAAAATTTCATGTTGATCGGAGAATGCATGTGCGTGCAGGAGCTATTGAAATGATTTTGAGAGCACTCTTTGCGCCCCTGGTGGTCAACGGTGATAAATGCACCATATCACTAATTCAGTTTTTTTCATGGCGCCCTGCACTGGACATATTCCCCAAGTTTCATCCAAATCGGACAATGTTGATGTTTGACTTAATAGGTAGGGGGCGCTAGCGAGTACTTCTTATTTATTTTTATTAATGCATTACATTCAAATTAATACGCATAATTACGCACTCGTGACTGAAATTACAGCTCTCTCAGTCCAAGCGTGTAGCCATGACATGCGATCGGAAAAACAGGAAACGAAGGCGTTCTTTGACGGCGAGCCGCGGCGAAACCGTTTGAGATATCCGAAAAAAAGTGGATAACTATTGAATTTCAATCCGTGTAGATCGACTACGTATATGCCAGACCCATGTCGGACCAAAACTGTAGGATTCATCGGAGCTCAAAAAAAAAAAGTCAAACTGGCGTGGCGACTTCCATCCAATATGGCCGCCGTGCGCTTGGTCCGAGGGCCGCGCTCCAATGTCATGTTTTACTTGGTTCACTGTTCTCTATCACTGTTCCGAGTTTCATGCGCGTCGGGCAAAATTTGCTCGTCCCATTTCCCATAGGGTCTGATTCGGGCCGGTGCTGTTCGTTCGGGTCGGGTCGGACGCTCTCGAGACGCGCGAAATACGAAATTTTTCTTCCCCATTGAAGACTTTTCGTGCATGTTTACTGGGTCAAAAAGGGCCGCAAAAAGTAAGAAAACGGACGAAATAAAAAGAATAAGCAAGAAACCAACGAAGAACAATGTCCCTCGCCAGTTTACTGGCTCGGGCCAAATATATCAGGAATGGGGCTGGACTTGAATAATTATGGACATACAAAATGGTGAAAATGACTAAAGCTGAACTCAAAGAATAACATGTTCGTCGGACTTGGGTGTGGATGGGATAGATACACCATGAGAAATCTGCCAAATTTGTTTGTAATATTTTAACATTTTTTGTTTTGTTCTGTTGTTTTCACTCTCTGTGTCTTGTCTTTTATTCATTTATATAAAAAAAATATAACAATTGCCAAAAATATATATATATATTTGTATAGTTTACTACAGAAAATCTAATATAATGTTATAGAATTTGATATTTTGGACATTCCTTTGATTAAATAAACTATATCAGGTTAAATTAAAAATAAAAACGTACATGTTTGCACAACTCATAGTATAAGTTCCAGTGCTTTTATAACACTCCTGGTAACACAAGCGCAGATATCGAGTTCCATTGCAGTGGAGGGTTACCTGCGAGTGCACGGCTCTGTGTTGGTCCAGACTGACGGCGTGTCCAAATGTCTTCCCACAGACGGCACACTCGAACGGGCGCGAGCCACTGTGAGAGCGCCGCACGTGCACCTCCAGGCCGTGAGGGGTCGAGAAAACCTGACAACAGCAACAGCAATGTGTTCAAAGTCACATTTTGTCATGTTTTTCTATTTATAATGTAAATATCAATCAAAGTTTTACATCTGTGAAGCAACAGTTTGTGAAGAAATGTTGAAAAATAAATGTTTAGAATTACAGGAGGTTCAGTTCTAAAACAGAATCCCTCTGTGATGTCATCAACAGGCGACATACAATTGAAAATATACGCACAATTTACAGCAACTGACATTTTCAGACAGTTTAAATGATCATTCAACCAAATAATGTTATCCGGTAATAATTATTGTTATTTCCCAACTGTGTAATTTATATGGATTTTGGCCCTTGACATATTTGCTGTCCATGTCCAACCAGGAAGTACAATTATTTTACAAAAACTATCAAACTGGGGACAAACAGGCAAGCTGTTTAGTAAAATTACGTTTTAGTGAAATGTGTAGTCTGACTTGTCATATGCACTTTAAGGTTATTGTTTGTTTTTTCCCGCCATTATGACGGTGCTTCAAAAATAGCTTTTCTGGACAGAGGGACTCGTTTGTCCTGAGGACTATTACTCTCTTCAAACCTTCCTTACACTGGGTCTGCTGACTCTCCCTGACAAATCTGGGACCTTTGTTTGAGCTTATCTATCTATTATTATTATTGTATGATTTCTCAATATGCTTGAATTGCAACTCTGGGACAAAAAAAGTGATTGATTGAAATAGATTAAGAAGTAGAAAATGTTGCGACTTTTGTTACTATTATTTTTTTCATAACAATGCATCAATCAACTAATTGTCACATTTCGACTATAAAAAATAATTGTAATCGTATTTTGATCATCATTATCTGAACTATACAGACTCTAAAACACATGTATTAAGGCGTTCTTATAACTTTGTATCAAAATGTAAAAAATAATAAAATTTTTGATTTACATAAATAATACACATAATGCTGGGCACACACCGCAAATCAATGTAACTTGTACCTAGCTCTCACAAACCGTTTGGCACATTAATATTCACATGCATTAATTTTAAGATGCATGCATGGTTTTAGAACAGGTTTTTTCAGATGCCGGAGTGAAACTGGGGTGGTCCGCCCAAGTGCAGCCAATCGAGTCGCTGCTTTCAGTTCTTTCTTCCAAGTTGAAGAGAAACAAAATACTATTATTATCAGCTGCAAACAACTTGCAGTGGCCTAATTTAATCACAAAATAATACTTTTGCAAAATGGTCTTGAAAAAATTGCTTATTTAAAACAAAATTTGGGTACTCCAGCTTTGATTTAAATTAAAATAAATATTCTGTGTGTAGAAGCCTTCAGTCACCACATTTTAACTTTTAATTGGCTGATAAAACAAAAAATCTCCACGTACAATAGCAATAATTGTTTGACTGGTTGCCTGTTCAGTAAAATAATGGGTTCCTAGTCAGCTACTAAAATAATGGTAGCTGCAGCCCTGTAGTGCACAGTAATCACTTTCCTTCACTTCATGGCACACTGACCTTACTGCACTTGATGCATTTGTACGTCCCGTTGGATTCCGAGACGGCGAACTCCTCCTCTGTTTTGATCTCCGATGAAAACTTCCTGGGTGCATAATCTTGGTACGGGCCCCTCTCTATGGTGTAGTCCACCACGCCGCCGCCCCCCTGTGTGAACCGTGGGTGGTACGATCCGCGCATGAAGTGAGACAGGTTTGACCCAGAGAACGTCCAGGAGCAGGGGAACAGAGAGGAGGGGAACGGGCCTTCATCTGCAGCCAGCGGAGAGCAAGTTTCAGAGTCTGGAAAAGTCAGAAATCAAGGAGTGAATTGGGGATACTGAAATAATTTTTATTTTGAAGGAAATTCTCATATTAATCTTATATATTAAAGCTGCACATTTTAATGCTATATTGTAGAACATTGTACGTAGAGCAATACAATCTCAACATGACAAGCAGGTGAAAAGTTACATAATGTACCTTTAAATTGTGCCTGTGTGTTCAGATTGTTTTCATGAGAACTGACAGAGAAAACATGAAACCTCATTTGAAAACCAATTTGGTTAAATGACTTATAAAAAGTTACAATCAGATTAAACCTCTATACTTTATCCATAAATCCCAATTGGATCTGTGCACAGCTGTGCCCAGGTAGCTCACTGTTAGCATCACTACTTCCTGTACTCTATTTAATTTGTGCAAAAACACTTCAAAGATCAGGCAGTGAACATCGTGTCTACATGCTAATGCCAATGCTAATTTATCAAGTCTTACTTTACCACTCCATTTTGAGGATCAGTGTTTCATTGTTTGTTTTAAGTCAATTTTGGAACCTTTGTTATGTTTCCTTGTGTAACCTGGAACTTTATGTCTTTATGTCTGATTTGCCTCTCATACAGCTTAAGTATCGGTGTCGGGTGATATTTGGCCCCAACTTTTTTTCTTTTTAAATGTAAATGTTAATTTGTTGTTTATTTCGTATTTTAGCTTTGGGACCCAGTGCCGATGTGCACGGAACCTATGGCTAAAGCTATGAACGGATGAAGCTGCTAAAAATGTGCTTGGTTTAGTCTTTGCGTTTGTGTTTCTGCATCTCAAATAAGCATACTCAATTGTGCATAAGTGTGTATGTGTGTGTGTGTGTGTGTGTGTGTGTGTGCCTGCGTGCGTGCGTGCGTGTGTGTGCAGTACCTGGGGATGACGAGGGGGACGGGGGTCTCCACAGGTCACAGTCCAGGGACGGCTCACAGCTCTGGGGGCTGCAGGACACCGAGCCTGGGGTGAGCGGCGTCTGGTGGAGCAGGGCACCCATGGGACACCTGGACTCTGGACGACACAGGACAGGACAGTGTGCTTTTATTCTACGCCAGTGTTTCTCAACCCTGCATGCGTATGGCCCCTGGGTTTAATACAAGTTGAACTAAATTATTAAACTTGAGCAAATGTTCCATCCTCAATATTTTAGAAGATTTAGAATATCAATATCATTAAAACAAGTCAAAAAAACAGTAATAATTGACGATATACAATAATTAAGCGTTTTATTAGGGAGACGAAGCGCACAGGGTAGCTACTCGAGACAAAAAAGATTGATCTTCACAACAATCATTAATAACTGTAACTATCATAGCAGTTAAACACTCATTCATTGTAATACTGTATTATAGAAATTAACAATTTTGAGCATCATTGTTGTCATGTTTCACATCAGATATATAAAAGTCCAAAATACTGCGATAGGGTAAACGATTGCAAATATTGTTGCATCCCTAATTTAAAACTGTAAATTGCGATAATGAAGTATAAACAAGTTCTATTTATTTACTGTCAAATAATCAGTAACACTGTTCTTCCACACACAACTGTCCGGGAAATATTTACATATCTGTTCATTAATCGCACTAAGTGTACATACACATACAATTGTGAGAAGATAAAACTAACAAAAATATAGTCTATGAATGTCAGAAAGCTCTAGAGTTCCATTCCTATAACCTACTCTTCATCAGTGCCAGAACATTGAATAGTCTGAGGCGGTTCAAATTATAATATAAACAAATTACTAGGCGCTTTGGGTGCCTATTAGGTGGAAAAGCGCTCTATAAATAAAAATTCTTCTTCTTCTTCTTCTTCTTCTAAAAAACTATAATAAACTTCATATCTAACACTTTTTAATGCATGGCCTTTATTTTATCATAGTTTATAGGCAAATTTTAGTTAATATTTTACAATTACTCGCCTATTGATTGTTCTCTGTTGCACCATATTGCTGAAGCTAATCCCTATTTGTGACATCTTCATTTATGATTCTGACATAATTCTGATATCTAAATTTACTTTAAGACTGTTTTGAGATAGGCCAATATTGTGCAAAAAAATTTTGAGTTATTTTTACTGTATGACCTTTAAATCATGATAATAACTATTTATAATAGTTTATAATACACAGTTGTTAATGCATAAGACTTAAAGTAATCAATGTAACTTTCTGGAGTTGGAAAGTCATCTGCATCATTTCATGGAAGGAGAAAGTTAAACCACACTTCAGTACATTCCCCATGCAGATAGATACGTTTTAAGCCATAGTGTGGAATATTATAGCTAAGGAAGCAACATTTCCATGGAAACGAGCAGGTGGAGGCTCCTGTAGACCAAGTACGAGTCAGGTTTGTGGAGATGCAGTAAGAATGCTTGTTTTCTTCATTTTTAAGTACAAGAATATTAAAAAAAAAAAAAAAAAAGTTTGAATTTTTAAAAAGTTACGTATCCCTGGCTATACGTAACTTAATTTATCTCAACTTTTTGTCGTAATTTTGTAGCCTAAACTATCCACATTTCATAATAACCAGAGGAAAACACAACTTTTTAATTTAGAAAACCTTACCTTGTTGGACGTGCGCCAGGATCGTGTCCAGCCCGTTACACGGCTCGTCCAGTGCGCGTGGCCGGTGGTAGCTGTGCGCGCGCTTACTCTTGACCAGGAACGACCTCGGCATGGCTCCACTGTCCCGTACGTCCGCCGGAGAGTGCGTCCCGGTGCGTAATGAGCAGCTCCACACCGGCAGAGGCAGCTTTATGACACGCTATCACTGCTGCTGCTGCTGCTGCTGCTGCTGGGGGTCAGAGGCGGCTATTACGCGTGCGCAGAAGGGCCGTGCCGCTCAACAGGTGTCGCTCGGTGCAGTTCTCAGGTGACGTGACGCTGCGTAAAGGCACGAGGGGAGGACTGGAGGACTGTCCAGTGTGGCAGAGCAGTTATAAGAGGCCGGGGGTAGAAAGAGGAAGTCTGCAGTGGTTTTAGGGTTTGGTCTGTAGTGTCTGTGTCTGGGGCTTAAAGACTTGAAGTGCGTATGACAGGTTTTTATGATGTCTAATTTTTACTTTATTTTGTGTATTAATACCTGTGTAAATATAAATGATAGTTTGACACCAATCAAGGAGCCATTTGTGGAGAGAAGTTGAAAAATCTGTTGAAAGTTACAGGAAGTAAACAGATAGATGATCACACAGGGAGACAAAGGTTGTGCATACATTTATGCATAAAATTCATCATTTACAACCTTGAAGTGAAATAAAACTAAAAAATGCTAAACCAGGATAAAATGTGTATTTTAGCTAAATTTGAAATCTATTTATCTAAACTGCATTTTAGTGAAATGTGTAGTCCAGCCTGTCATGGGCACTTTAAAAGCCCAGTGGGAAGAGTAAAGAGCTAAAAAGAGCTAAAAATGTGTACTCAAGTAAAAGTACAGTTGTAGGGCTGAAAAAGTACAAGAAAGTATAAAGAATGCATGAAAAATAGGCAAAGGTCCTAATTTCTTATTATTCTGAAAACTAAATACAATTACGTGTGGATTATAAATGAATGACGAGCAAAATAGCATACAAGTGCCTTTCATCAGTGGTGGACCTGGGATTTTGGGGGCCCAAAGCAAAATTAAGTACAGGCCACCTCGTCATCAAGTGTGATTTTCTTTAACTTTTCTATCGTGTCTTTTGAATTGTTTGTGAACAGAAGCTTTTTTTTTTTGGTGGCGGTATCGTGGTAGCCAGACAGTTCATACATTTGGGATGGTGAGTGAACTATTGGAAAATTCGAATTCAAATATGTGATAGCTCCATGTTCAACAGCTTTAGGGGGTTTGGGGTTCTTCCCCAGAAGAATATAAAAGAAATCAGGCCATATTTCCCGTTTGTTGGTGCATTTAAACACATGTCACAGCTGATTTAAATATAGGATATTCATTTGTAATTTGATAATGGTACATTTCAATTAATTACTTTTTTAGGGGTGTGGCTTGGGCAGTATTCTTATATTTGACAATGCCATGTCTTTTTCTTGTTTAAAAGTTCACAGCCCCACTTTACTGTGATATTGGGAGAAAAGCAACTGTTTCAGAGCCTTTAGAGACTGGGGGGCATCTTATTGGGGGCCCCGTTAGGTTGGTGGCCCAAGGCAAGGCCTTTTGCCTAATGGTTAGTCCGCCACTGCTCTGGATGAGGCCAAGCAAACTAAATCATTTAAAATCTTTTTCACAATTACAGAGGTGTTTTTTATTTTGACGGCCTTCTACATTATATGATTAAGGCCTTTTGCAAGTAATTTTTCCTTTCCTTTAGTCCCCTGCCAGATAGACCCCGAAAGCAGGGACGTGTCTTGGATTTCTTGAATGAGGGGGCATAGCCCCTGATTATCAAAAGACTTTTCGTGTTATTTAATAAGTCAAATATACACTCATCATTATGACAAAATATATTCAAAGCATTACCGAGAAGAAGTCATTGAGGACTTAAGTACTCATGCCCAGATTTACAGTGTGTAGGCCTCTGAGCACAAATTAAAGTAGGGTCCCAATTTTGCACAACATAGATAGTTAGTACTTAAAGTGTGGGGGGTTTGGGGGTCCTGCCCCAAGAAAGTTTGAAGCGAACAGGTGGCATTTCCTTTAATTTGGTGGGTTTTAGGTCAGTTTTTCATAGATCCAGTTGACCTTGTTATAGGCTAACCCCATACAGTATGTGCACTTCTCAAGTTTCAGCTTCCTGTTCTATGCAACATTTTGAGGACTTTGATTTGAAATTGGTCATCACTATGGCCGTGGTCTCATCGTTCTGAAATCCAAGGAGAGCTATTTTCCTTTTACACTTAACATGCGTTGATTTAATCAAATAGGCCAACATCAAATGAGCTAAATCCACTGCTCTGCACTTAGAATTACTGTGACTCTTTTTAGGACCCTCACCCGTAGTTTGCAAACCACTGCTTTATAAGATCTTTACTTCTGAGGCTGCCCTTTGACTTTTCCAGTACAGAGGACTTCACACAGGGTTGGTGACCATGTAACCAAGTGCCTGAGCAAACCTGTGTCCAGAGTCTCTAAATGAGACTGTACACCAGTTATGAGGCTTAACAGAGCCAAATGACCAAATGACTATTGTAAACCCATTAAATCCTGATGCTAGATGCTGCAGACAATTCAGTCTCTGGCATGTCTAACTTGAAGTGCACACAGAGCCTGGGCAATCAACATTGATGGCCCCTCCAGCTCCTGCCCTGCCCCTGCTCTGCTCCTATCCTGCCCCTGCCCTGCTCCTATCCTGCTCCTGTCCTGCCCCTGTCCTGCTCCTGCCCTGCCCCTGTCCTGCTCCTGTCCTGCCCCTGTCCTGCTCCTGCCCTGCACCTATCCTGCTCCTGTCCTGCCCCTGTCCTGCTCCTGCCCTGCCCCTGTCCTGCTCCTGTCCTGCCCCTGTCCTGCTCCTGTCCTGCTCCTGCCCTGCTCCTGTCCTGCTCCTGCCCTGCTCCTATCCTGCCCCTGCCCTGCCCCTGCCCTGCCCCTGTCCTGCTCCTGCCCTGCCCCTGTCCTGCTCCTGCCCTGCTCCTGTCCTGCTCCTGCCCTGCTCCTGCCCTGCTCCTGCCCTGCTCCTGTCCTGCTCCTGCCCTGCCCCTGTCCTGCTCCTGCCCCTGTCCTGCTCCTGCCCTGCCCCTGTCCTGCTCCTGCCCTGCTCTGTCCTGTTCCTGCCTCCTGTCCCTGATCCTGTTCCCCTGTCTCTGTTCCTGCCCTGCCCCTGTCTCTGTCTTGCCCTGCCCTGCCCTGCCCCTGTCCTGCTCCTGCCCTGCCCCTGTCCTGCTCCTGCTCCTGCCCTGCTCCTGTCCTGCTCCTGCTCCTGCCCTGCTCCTCTCCTGCTCCTGCCCTGCCCCTGTCCTGCTCCTGTCCTGCTCCTGCCCTGCCCCTGTCCTGCCCCTGTCCTGCTCCTGTCCTGCCACTGTCCTGCTCCTGCCCTGCCCCTGTCCTGCTCCTGTCCTGCTCCTGTCCTGCCCCTGTCCTGCCCCTGCCCTGCCCCTGTTCTGCTCCTGTCCTGCTCCTGTCCTGCTCCTGTCCTGCCCCTGCCCTGCCCCTGTTCTGCTCCTGCCCTGCTCCTGTCCTGCCCCTGCCTCACTCTCTGCCCTCAGTGCTCTCTGGCTTTAAAACATCTGTTACAATCCAGGTAAAAGCAATGGAGCAGTTATAGTCAGTTTTACGTGCAGATACTTCCCGCTCTCGTCTGTCCATGCGCGGGTCGGACTTCCTCACTCCTCGTCCTGTGCCGCCTTTAATGTAGAGCCCCATATTTATTTAGTATGAAAAGAAAGACTATAAAAGTTTAGCTTTTGGGTCTCCCGCTCCGCAGAGAGATGAACCATTTCCTCATATTTTAGTTGGGCTATAGGATAAGGACATGGAGTAATAATCCATGTAGAAGTCACATGTATATCAGTATGGTAAAGTACATCAGTGTTAAAACACACACTCATATAATTACAACACTATGACATCAGAGTTCCAGTGACGTCTGAATGCTGTTCTCCTCAGAGGGACAGTGTCATGGCCCTGCCTGTGACTCCTCTCTCTCCACTATTCCCCCTTTCCTTTGTGTGTGTGGGCGGAGCTTTGCTGGGAGCTGTTGCTGGGCGGAGATTGTTCCTGCCTCTACTCACCTGGCTTCACTTTCCAGTGATTGAGGGGACTATTAAGGCCCAGCTCTCCAACCAGTCGACGCCAGATTATTAGTCTACCTGACGGTGAATTTTGGCTGCGCTGCTTTTGAATTTTTTGATCTTGTCCCTGAACTCCGTAATTGAGATTTGTTTTTGTCACAGAACTTCAAGCTTCCGCTCCTGCCTGCTATCCTGATACTCACCTGTGCTCCTTGGTCCAGTCTGCTCCCGCCTGCTGTCCCGGTACTTACCTGTGCTCCTCTGTCCAGCCTGCTCCTGCCTGCTATTCCGCCTGCTCCACTTCTCTGCACTACTTCAAACCCAGGACTTCATAAAGAACTGAACCTTCCAGTACTGGTCAATAAATCTTTTGTTTTCTAAGTCTTGTGTCCTTTTTGGATCCGCACCATTGAGCCACAACAGAATAATCTGGCCACATGGATCCAACAGACCAAGACCATGTCAGGCAGGCGCTGGCTTCCCAAGGAGCTTTGGTTGGCCAGCATGACCGCAATCTTCAGGAAATTACTGAGAGACTTTTTGAATTATCTGCAAATGTGGCCCACCTTGGTAATCAAATGAGCCAGCTCTCCATTCAACTTGCTGCTTCTCCTGCCGCACCTCAGTCTCAGGCCTCCGGCCTTCCAGACCAGCCCTTTCCGAACTTCAGCCCCCGGGAGCCGCACATCCCTTCACCAGAACGGTACTCCGGAGACCTAGGTGCTTGTGGCAGTTTTCTACTTCAGTGCTCCTTGGTGTTCGACCAGCAGCCATCCACCTACGCCACAGATAAGTCCCGTATTGCTTTTCTCCTGAGTTTACTGTCTGGAAAAGCTTCCCAATGGGCTACAGCTGTATGGGAAAGTAACTCTTTAATTCTCCAATCCTATACAGCCTTTACTGAAGAGCTGAGGCGAGTTTTTGATCACCCTTTAAAGGGGAAGGAAGCAGCTAAACGTTTGCTAGCGCTTAACCAGGGGTCATCCTCCGTGGCACAATATGCAGTGGATTTCCGAATCCTGGCTGCAGAATCTGGGTGGGACGATACTGCTCTGCAAGCGGTTTTTATAAGGGGTTTGGCTGAAAATGTCAAAGACGAGTTAGCAGCCCGTGATGAAACAACTTCTCTCGAGGAACTGGTATCTCTTGCCATTCGTCTTGATAATAGGCTTCGGGAGAGACGTAGAGAGAGGTCCTCCCGCCAATTAACCCCAAGAAGTTTCCCCCCTCAGTTTTCTGCTTCCCTGCCTGTCTCAACTAGTTCTTCTGTACCTTCCAGCCCTCCAGACCATGTGCCTGCTGAAGAGCCTATGCAGTTAGGCCGCACCCGCCTGTCGTCTGCTGAACGTCTCCGCCGTCAAGGATCTGGCTTGTGCATTTACTGTGGTCAAAATGGGCACTTCATCCGCTCTTGCCCGCTGCGACCAAAAGAGAGGGCTCATCAGTAAGTGGAGAGGTCCTGGTGAGCCATACATTCTCTCCCCAGTCATACAATCCCGATCGGCTCCAACTTCAGTCCTCTATTCTTTGGCAAAGTAAGTCCATTCCCCTCTTGACTCTTGTTGATTCTGGAGCAGATGACAATTTTATTGATTCCACTCTTATTGACGAAGCAAAAATCGCCACTGAGCCCCTTATGCCTCCTAGGGACATTAATGCTTTAAACGGGAAACTCTTAGGTCAAGTTACACATCGCACTGCCCCTATTACACTTCTGTTGCAAGGTAACCACAAGGAGACTATCCAGCCCCTTATCATTTCCTCTCCCAATGCTCAAATTGTGTTAGGCCTTCCGTGGCTTAAACTTCACAATCCTAACATTGACTGGTCAGTTAACAGGCTGAGCTGGAGTGTATTTTGCCATTCACACTGTCTTCAGTCTGCTGTTACCTCTGAAAATTCTACGAGGCCACTGCCCAGCCCCCCTGATCTCACTTCTGTTCCCAGCCACTATCATGATTTGGGTGAAGTTTTCAGTAAACTGAGAGCGCTATCCCTTCCCCCACACCGTCCTTATGATTGCGCTATAGATTTACTTCCTGGGGCCCCCCTGCCCTCTTCCCTGCTGTAAAAATTGTCCCGTCCTGAAAGGGAGGCTATGGAACTTTATATTAAGGATTCACTAGCTGCCGGCCTGATTCGTCCCTCTTCCTCTCCAGTTGCTGCAGGGTTTTTCTTTGTCGATAAGAAAGACAAAACCTTACGACCTTGCATTGACTATCGTGGACTGAATGAAATGACTGTTAAAAACAAGTACCCTTTGCCTCTCATTGACTCAGCATTTGAACCACTTCACAAAGCAACAGTCTTTACTAAATTGGATCTCAGAAATGCCTATCATCTGGTCCGCATTCGTAAAGGGGATGAATGGAAGACCGCATTTAACACCCCGATAGGTCATTTTGAGTACCTAGTCATGCCTTTTGGTCTCACCAATGCTCCTGCTGTTTTTCAGTCCCTAGTTAATGATGTTCTCAGAGACATGTTAAATAAGTTTGTGTTTGTTTACCTGGACGATATTCTCATTTTCTCTGAAAACCTTCCCCAACACATTCAACACGTTCGTCTTGTGCTACAGCGACTCCTGGACAATAAGCTTTATGTTAAAGCAGAAAAGTGTCAATTTCATGCTGCTTCCGTTAACTTTTTGGGTTTTGTAATTGAGCAGGGACAACTCAAGGCTGATCCAGAGAAGGTTAAAGCAGTGGCAGAGTGGCCTTCCCCGGAGTCACGCAAGCAGCTCCAAAGATTCCTGGGATTCGCAAATTTTTATCGCCGCTTCATTAAAGACTATAGTAGGAAGGCTGCCCCTTTAACTCGTCTCACTTCCACTTCCATTCCATTCAAGTGGTCTTCAGAGGCCGAAACTGCCTTCTCCACCCTCAAGAAGCTCTTCATTTCAGCACCAGTTCTCTCTCATCCTGATCCATCTCGTCAGTTCATAGTGGAGGTTGACGCTTCCGACTCTGGCATTGGTGCAGTCCTTTCCCAACGATCCCCAGGGGACAATAAACTTCATCCGTGTGCTTTCTTTTCTCGTAGACTGTCACCTGCAGAGAGAAATTATGACATAGGCAACAGGGAACTGCTGGCTGTGGTGCTTGCACTACAAGAATGGAGACATTGGCTGGAGGGAGCAGAGCTGCCCTTTATTGTATGGACTGATCATAAGAACCTTTCATATCTTCATTCTGCTAAAAGACTCAATTCCCGTCAGGCTAGATGGGCTTTGTTTCTGGGAAGATTTAATTTCACTCTGACCTACCGCCCTGGCTCCCGAAACGTCAAGCCTGATGCCCTGTCTCGCCAGTCTGCCTCAGATGAGTTACTGTCACAGCCGGAACCCATTATTTCTCCTGCCATCCTTGAGAGACCCAAATTTCAAGAAACATGTTTAGTTGGAGCAATGCACTGGGAGGTTGAAAGGATTGTCCGGGAGGCTCAACTCAGACAACCCGATCCAGGTAACGGTCCACCTAATTGCTTGTTTGTTCCTGATTCAGCTCGCTCCAAGGTCTTACAGTGGGGACACTCCTCTAAACTCACCTGCCATCCAGGAGTTGCCAGGACCCTAGCCTTCCTTAAACAGCATTTTTGGTGGCCAACTATGGCTCAGGATACTCGTTCGTTTGTGTCTGCTTGCTCTGTTTGTGCCCGCAGTAAATCCTGTCATCTACCACCAGCTGGACTCCTTCACCCTCTCCCTGTCCCCAGCAGGCCATGGTCACATATCGCTGTAGATTTTGTCACAGGGTTGCCTCCATCTGCAGGTAACACCACCATACTCACCATTATAGACAGATTTTCAAAGGCTGTGCATTTTCTGCCCCTTCCCAAGTTACCTTCTGCTACTGAGACTGCTGATTTACTGGTTCAACATGTGTTTAGGCTCCATGGCATTCCTCATGACATAGTTTCTGACAGAGGCCCTCAATTCACATCTCAAGTCTGGAAAGCTTTTTGCCAAGCTTTAGGAACTTCTGTCAGTCTGTCTTCAGGTTATCACCCACAGTCCAACGGCCAGACTGAGCGGGCGAATCAGGACCTTGAGTCGGCTCTTCGTTGTGTCACATCTCGTCATCCCTCTTCCTGGAGTTCTCACCTTCCCTGGATTGAATATGCACATAATTCCCTCACCTCTTCAGCCACGGGTATGTCGCCATTCATGGTTTCTTTGGGTTACCAACCACCGCTCTTTCCTGAGCAAGAGCAGGAGCTTGCTGTTCCCTCTGTACAAGCCAATCTGAGACGTTGCCGCGCCATCTGGAGGGCTGCTCGGGCCGCTCTGCTGCGAACTGCTGCTCGGAATCGTGGGATGGCTGATAGACACCGGCGACAGGCCCCTGCTTACCAACCTGGGCAGAAAGTTTGGCTGTCTTCCCGAGATCTTCCCATTCAGGTAGAGTCACGCAAATTGGCCCCTAAATATATTGGCCCTTTTGTTATTGACAGAATCATCAACCCCTCCGTGGTCCGCCTGCGGCTTCCTCCATCTTTGAACGTCCATCCTTCCTTCCATGTATCCTTACTGAAACCTGTCACTGCCTGCCCTCTGAGCCCTCCGGCCGAGCCCCCTCCTCCCACCCGGCTGGTTGATGGCCATCCAGCTTTCACTGTGCGCCGTATTTTGGATGTCCGCCGCCGTGGACGGGGTTTCCAATATCTCGTCGACTGGGAGGGATACGGCCCGGAGGAACGATCCTGGGTTCCTCGGCATTACATCCTGGATGCCTCACTTCTTCGGGACTTCTACAGGGCTTTTCCGGACAAGCCTGGTAGGGCGTCAGGAGACGCCCGTTGAGGGGGGGGTACTGTCATGGCCCTGCCTGTGACTCCTCTCTCTCCACTATTCCCCCTTTCCTTTGTGTGTGTGGGCGGAGCTTTGCTGGGAGCTGTTGCTGGGCGGAGATTGTTCCTGCCTCTACTCACCTGGCTTCACTTTCCAGTGATTGAGGGGACTATTAAGGCCCAGCTCTCCAACCAGTCGACGCCAGATTATTAGTCTACCTGACGGTGAATTTTGGCTGCGCTGCTTTTGAATTTTTTGATCTTGTCCCTGAACTCCGTAATTGAGATTTGTTTTTGTCACAGAACTTCAAGCTTCCGCTCCTGCCTGCTATCCTGATACTCACCTGTGCTCCTTGGTCCAGTCTGCTCCCGCCTGCTGTCCCGGTACTTACCTGTGCTCCTCTGTCCAGCCTGCTCCTGCCTGCTATTCCGCCTGCTCCACTTCTCTGCACTACTTCAAACCCAGGACTTCATAAAGAACTGAACCTTCCAGTACTGGTCAATAAATCTTTTGTTTTCTAAGTCTTGTGTCCTTTTTGGATCCGCACCATTGAGCCACAACAGACAGTGCAGTCCTCTCTCAGACGGGACAGTGAGAAAGCAGGAACGAGGAGGTGGAGCTAAACCATGTAGCATTTTATACATAAGCAACGCAGCGATAGGTCTGCATCAGGTTATTCACTTTATTTTACCTTTAACAGATCCCTTGGAGGGCCTGATTTGACCCCTGGACCTCAAGTTGAATAGCCCTGGTCTATATGTTTAAAAATGTACTCAAAAAAAAAAGTGCCTGAATGTTCCAGGTTTATTGTATGAAACGTATAAACATGATAAGTATGTTACAGATCACATCTGTGGAAAGGCGACCCCACTCACTGTAAGATTTTTTCTTTCCATCTGCAATAAAAACACCTTTAAATAAATAAATCCCTGAATGAAACTCCACCAGAACTCTTTTAAAACTAAACTGACCAAAACTTGATCGTGATCGTAAATCTAAATAGTGTATAGGTTAGTTTTTAATCCATGTCAGGAATATACAACTAGATTACATTTTTAGAAGAAATCATTGTTAAATTTAAGGTTTACGAAACTGAAACTAACAGGTAATAATCAAACAAAAATATGAATAAAGTTCTATTTCTGATTACAATACTTCCCAAAGAATAATTGAACTGTTGAGCTAAAAACTAAACACAAACTCAAAAGGAAAAGTCAATAGTTTGTATGATGTTGTATTGGTTTTATAGTCTTAGATCTTTCCATTTTCCGTCATGAGCAGAGGTGCAGTTGATGATGGTCCTGAGCCGGCTGCAGGTGAAAGCTGATCCTGGACCCAACAGCCTGTGGATGGAGGGCAGCTTCTCTTACACACTCCACTTAACGTCATCAAATGAACACAATCACACACACACACACGCACACGCACACGCACACACACGGGCAAATACACCCCCAAACATATTCAAAGTTATAACATAAGAATATAAGAGCCGGGGCCAGGTATTTGAAAGTGGCACTGTTACACTTTCATTTTATGTATTTGTTGTCTTTTCTAAATCATTTTTTGGTCCGTAGACTTTATTAGACAGTGTAGCATGGAATGTGGATGAGAGAGGGGAGGACATTCAGTAAACTGTCAGAGCCATAAACGAACCCACAACTCAGTAGAAGTTAAAAGTGCAAAATCAAGGCCCTCACAAATCATACCAACGATCGCAGAGTGGACGGAAATGATAATGGGCATTTGCAGAATGGAAAAAAATACATTCAGACTCAATTTGAAAACGGACAAATTCGACAGACCCCGGACTGATTAAGTTCCTGTGACTAAATTGGTTGAGGGCCCCATTACAGCAGGGATGATATAACGGTAATGAATGGCAACAAGTCTCAAATGTAGTTTTTGGAGTTTATCTTCGTCATTAAGTGAAGTCGTGAATAACAATACACCTTAAAAACAAATCAAATTAAACATCAGCAAGAGTGTGCTTAAAAAGAGCTTAGAATGTATAGATTGTACCCTAAATCTGGACATCTGATTTACTTTTCACAATTTCATCAGAAAAGGACCCATGGATAATTTTGTGAGAAATACACTTATTATTATAAAACTTCATTATAAAACTTATAAAACTTCAGATAACGTTGATATTGACAATTCAAATGATGTGATCTTGATAGAATAGTGAAAACATGTTGTACTAATACTAATGTGAAGCTATTTTACATGACAGATGCTAATTCTGTAATAAACACTTGAAAATCATTTGTTTGACTTTAGTTTGTGATTTTGTTAAACAGTCAATTAGGCAAATAGAGTTTTAAAAAGTATTTGTAACTGTTTTTTTAATCTTCAAATGACTCTCTTACACTTAATTAATAGATAGTAAAATCGCCAATACACAATCTTAACACAGGCTTTGAATTGTTATGAGATGATGGTTAAATCATTCCCCAAATGAAACCCCAAATCAACAAAAAATAAACACATTTGTAGCTTAATTCATGTGAGGTTTGACACAGTCCATTTAGTTGCAAAACTCTACTTCTCTCGTCGATCTGGAGCTATAGAAATCCTGCAAAATGCTCTAACTTTCTTCTGTCCTCGATCATTTGTACATTAGGTCTGATAAAGTTTGAAAATTGTTGGCAACACTGGTAGTTTAGAGTAGTATGTGTAGAGGAGTCAAGACATCAAAATACTACTTCTCCAATTAAAAGAAGTTCTATCTCTTCAACTCATAATTAACCACAATATTTGGAAAGACAGGGGGGTCTGACTGGGGGGGTAAAGAGCACTGGTTTCCCTGGGGCCCACAAAAGCATGCGATGGTTTGTTCTCAATTATGTTTTGTAACGGTCTAATTTATTTTTGTTGTAATAAACTGCATTGTCGTTGAGTAAAGTCCTTGAGAGACTAAGTACAATCATGTATTACATCTGAGGGCCCCATCATCCCTTTAAAAAATTGTTCCCATATCAGCCAAGTTGTAAACAAATAAAACAAATGATCATACTTAGTGTATTTTCTAATTGTAATAATGTGTTTATAGATGTTTGTGAAATTGGTCTTGTAGTAATTGCAAAAACAAACAATACTGTATCATGATATAAGCCGGAAGTTACTCTTTAAATTAAATTCAATATTTAAAAGTTATTGTTAGGGGTCTGTAAAAACCACAGGGTGTATATTCTTGCAATGGTAAATAAGAAATTACAATAATAACCGAATTTGTGGGGATAAATACTGTAAATCATATACAAAATGATGTAATAGGGGTCCAGTGAGAAGGTTTGTACCATGGGCCCAGAATATGACACAAATGTTGCATCGGATCATTTATTTTAGTGACACGTTCTCACTGAATAAACACTAAGATACAGTACGTTTTACGATACGTTTGACAATAGGTGCAAGACATCTCCCCAATGTTAAGACAGAACAACTCTCCCAAAACAACTTATTTTCTGGACTTGTTTTCAAATCAGACAGTTCCCAATGTGCAAATCAAGACAAAGATTTAAAAAAGTTCAAGGCCAAAGTAAAGCCGGTGGGTATTGATTGAGCTGGACGTGGGAAAGCAGCGAGTTTGAGTCAGCTGGACACGATCAACAGCAGCACAGATAGCACTGAAATACTTCAAGCGGTCACCACCCACGGGCTCCTCTCCTGAACCCCGTCTGTCCGGTGCTCGCTCGTGTTACACCCCTGCACGGTGCTACATGTGCTGCGTCTCAAATGTGCATGTTTGACCAGCATCCGTCTGATACGTGTCACTTTATGAGGGTTATGCAGTGAGATTATTTTATGTGAAAAATGCTCGTCACCATTCCGACTGAGTGGCCGTGATCTGCCACAGGGGAGACTCACTGTTGATTGAATAGGAAACTCAACTAAGTCAAGTTACGACTGAATCTTAACAGACGATGTTGACCTGGTGTTACCTGAGAAAAAATAACAGATTGTTCTGGAACCTCCTAGGAAGGATTTCCTAAAACTCTGAAAATACTCAAGTAAAGATTGTCCTGCAAATGATTTTTGTGAAGAAAATGTAATTTTTATTAATAAAACTGAAGAGTGGAAAGTAAAGGGTTTAATGGAGGGATGAGTGAAAGCAGTTATGGCCTTGATAAACAGAATAAGTGATGCTAAAGAAAGAATTCTGTCCAAAAAGGCATTTGAATGTTTAGAAATGTGGGGAAAAGCAGCTGCAGAAAGGAAGGAAAAAGAATGTGAAAATAGAGAAAGAAATCTGAAAAGTTTAGACAAGTTTAGACATGGTCAAGGGACCATTTAAAGATGCACAACTTGATTTATCTGCACTCCTCTCTTTTGAAATATTTGTTTTATGATTTTGTATGTCTCAATCTGTTTTGTGATTTTGATTGCAGTTTGAATTGCCTTGTGTCTGAATTGTGCTCTACACATAAACTTGCCTTTTGTGGATCTAAAAATACAGCAGGCATCGCGGTTGCTTTTATCCGCTAGCTAATGTTAGCATTCATGGAAACTATTCCCCTTATTCCAGAAGTTGCAGTGGGCATCGCCATCTTTTTTTCATTGTAAGTTATTAGTTTACATTGGGCAGACGAGCTCAACAGAAACTGAGTTCTACTTGGACTAAAAAGCTGTTTTCAGGACGTCCAGGAAATCGATGCATTGGACCGGTTATTGCAGGTGTTCATTACACATTTTACACAAATCAATCTAATTTATGTAAGATTTTAGCTGCAAGACCTTTCCCTCATCACCATTTAAACAGCCAGAAAGAGTTCTCGTCAAACTGGAAGTGACATTACTTCAGAAGTGCAGATCTGTGGAAAAAAGAGGCAAAAGTGGGCAGAATAAGGTAAATACCGATACAAATTTGGGTCGCTCTATCACTTTATTCTTCTTAATGTCTTTGTGTCTGTGTTTGGCACAATAAAACTCCTAAACGAGGTTTGTTCTTGTACTTGTTGAGCAGAGGGTGAAAGAGTAGCTCTGACACATTAAAATTAATGGATTGCTTTCCCTCATGGAGGTCCGTTTATAGGCGGTTCCCTCAGATGCCGACTGTATCTGTGGGCAGCATGTGATAAAATGTTTTTAACTTGATACTTGTTGACTTTTATATTTGTTATAGACTGTTGCAGTTTTTTTTCTACACATATTAGTTCAGTTTTAAAGCTTTAGAGCTAGTCATTACTCACCATTGACTCTCATACATTTTGCCATTCATTGTCAAATTCCGAATGTTGTGATATCATCTGCATAACCTCTATTGTTAATTATTAAACCTACTATAAAACTATGCTACGCAAAGATATGTAGTAACGATTTACTTTAGGTCCATACACAGATTCAAGCCACTTTACATTACAATCTGACCCAGGGCAGCTGTAGCACAATTGTGTGTTAGAAAAGTAAACAAAGAATCCCAGAAAAAAAAAAGTTGAAATATAAAATATATACATATAAATACTGTTTGGAGTCCAGGATTTAAGCTCTCTGGATGCATTGAGATATAACCAGTGCCGGCCTGAGAATTCCTGGGGCCTTAAGCAAAATTTGCCTGATGGGCCCCCAATATGGCATGTAGCTTAATGACTTCTACCAACATCAAATACAAGTATTAAGGTTGAAAAAATAAATTATATGGGCTAAGGACTTTACCCAATTTGCCTACAGTAAGTGAAAGATGAATGGTCAGAGGTGCTGAGGGCGCAGATTGTCTGTCAGTCTGTCCCAGGGGCCGCTGTGGCTACATAAAAGGCAAACCACCACCGAGTGTGGAGCGAAGATGAAAGCTTTTAGAGACTTTGAAACCTGTAAAGCATATTACAAATTTAAGGCATCACTATTATGATTAAGAATTGGACAGGGGAGTGTGGGGGTCTGGTGGGGGGTTAATGCAAGAAATCTTTTCCTTTTTAAAATTCATTTTAATGGTTTTCATTTTGGCAATATGCAGTGCAACCTTTTTGTCGAGTGGAGCTTCACTAACTCCACATCCAGTTTGGTTTAATACTCTATCGATCCCTAACCCAAACCCTAACTTTATTCTTAACCATGTAGCGATTGTTAAAAAATGATTCATTCATTTATTTATTTTCTACCGCTTATTCCCGTTAGGGGTCGCGGGTGACTGGAGCCTATCCCAGTGACTTTGGGCCTTAGGCGGGGTACACCCTGGACAGTGGCCAACTCGTCGCAGGGCTGACATAGAGAGACAGAGACAAGGACAGACAACCATTCACTCTCACATTCATTCACTAGGGACAATTTAGAGTTGTCAATTAACCTACACAGTCATGTGTTTGGACGGTGGGAGGAGCCGGAGAACCCGGAGAGAACCCACGGTAACACGGGGAGGACATGCAGACTCCACCCAGAGAGATCGTGTGATGTTAGGGTCGTTCAGAATTCGAAACCACGATGTTGGGGTGGTCTGGGATTCGAACCCACGATCTCCTTATTGAGAGGCAGAAGCTCTAGCCGTTCTGCCACCGTTCACCCCTAAAAAATGATTCCCGTTTTTAAAAATGGATCTTGTGTTTAGACACCGGATGAGACGGAGTGGAGCTCCAGTCAGCTGCCAAAGGTGTCAAAGGTCCACTCCACACAGCGTCTGCAGCCAGACTCTCTTGCACACTCCTCCAGCTCCTCGTAGGTAATCTGAGTGTTCTCATCATAGTATCTCAACAATAAAGGGAGCAGCAGCTTTACTCCAAGCTCCAGAATGAAATCTTGTTTTGGATACTTATGATCATAGCTGAAAGTGGAATCTTTACTGATGATGACTTTAAATTACAGTGGACACATTTTTTCCATCAACTTTTATCATGTCCACAGCTAATATAAAGTACTTTTAGTTACAAGAGATAACATATTTCCTTGGATTGTCGTCCGATTCTTACAGTAAAGTAGCAGCTGAAGTGACTCTATGTAGAGTGATTAAAAAGTGTTAACCCTGGGTCCAAACAGGAAATAACACATGCACATAGATGCACACGCAGCACTAAAGCTAACCCCAAACACAACCATGCTAACATCTGAGGCCTGCATTCTAAGTCGATTGCTTCTTTACAGTTTAAATAAAGTTACCAGTGTCAAAATGTAGCCTGGTTCGGTCAGGTCGTGTAGTTCTCTAAACCTCGGCGTCCAGTAATCAGAAAAACCACAGAGTTAAAATTATTCCACACTGCACACCACATGTATGAGAACAAAGCAGCTTTATGTTTGCTCAAATCAAGCTCAGTCAGTTTCTTTAAAAGTAACAGACAATAAAGAAGTGGCCTAGCTCTGGTCCGTTTTACAATCAGTCTTTTATTCAGTCGCTGTGACCTATTGCTATTTCTGTACAGGCTCAAAACATGAGACATGGCTGCCATTTTATTGAACTGAAAATCCATCTGATTTATCTATTTTTCTGGAATGTTCTTGACAGGGTTGGGGTCTAGTCACACTTTTTTGAGTCCGAGTCATGCTTAAAGGGGCTGTACCTGATTTGTGCTGTTTTGAAACTAGTTCATGTGCCAGATTTTTTGCATGTGTTAAAGTTAAATCTGTTTTACCCCCAGGGGCGTCGGACTGGGGGGGTAAAGGGTATTGGTTTCCTGGGGCCCAGGGCAGGGAGGGGCCCTCGGAAGCATTTGATGTTTTTTTTTTTTTTTTCTATTTTGTTGTAAAAAAAAAAAAAAAAGGCAATGTGTTTGAGTGAAGTCCTTGAGAGACTAAGTACAGTTATGCATGACATCAGGGGGCCCCATCAAACCTTTAAAAAAAAAAGAGGAAAATCACTGCTCACATATGAACCAAAAATAGTGATTAAGTTAATGTATTTTCTTATAGTAACAATATATTTTGAAATTAAAAAACAGTACTGTACATAATACGGGCCCATTACACAAGATGGCTATGGATCATTATAAGTTCCTGTTAAGTGTATGTAGAAACCATAGTGTGTATATTCTAGTAATAGGTAATAAAAAATAAAAACAATAACTGAATTTGCTGAGATAAATAATTAATATACTAAATTATGTATTGGGGCTCACTGAGAAGGCTTGTTCTTGGGACCCAGAATTTGTTGCTACGCCCCTGTTTACCTCTGTACCGTGCTTTCTCTGCATCTATTTATGGAGCGTTTCATTTTCCTTGAAGGAATAAGTTTGCCGTTAGCATGCTAAAGTTTATTAGCTTTTCCCGGGGACGGCAAAGAGACTCGTGACATGTGCCTATTCACCTTATTCTGGAAGTTGCCATACACGCCGCTATCTTGTTACCGTTGTATTAGTTTACATGGAGCAGACGAGCTCAACAGAAAATAAGTTCTACATGGACTAAAAAGACGCTTTCAGGCCGCCCAGGAAATCGGTGCGTTGTTGACTTGTTGTTGCTCGTGTTGATTAAACATTTTACACAAATCAATCTAGACTTTTCCCTCGTTCGTCATTAGCTTTAACAGAGTTCTCGTCAAACGGAAGTGCGTTTACAACAAAAGTGGGCGGGGCAGAATAAGGTGAATAAACTCATGGCAGTAAATATTTAGGATTGGATTAGAGCATTTGTGACTAATGTAAAGACTGTTTTTTCATGTTTCAAAACAGTGTAAATCATGTACTATAAATCCGTGATATCCCACCAAACTAAGTCATAACTAGAAAAAACATGAGAGCCTGTCATATGGACTTTAAAACCATCAGTTAAAAATGTGTTCTAAAACGTTTATTTAGATGGTCCTTGGGCTATAAGTCCGAGTCCTCAAGCCTAAACCTCAAGTCGAGTCATCGCCCCCAGAAACGCACAAGTTTGAATCGAATCACGAGTTATCAATATGTTCAAGTCAAGTCACGACGAGTCCCTCAAGTGACACAATCCAGAATGCGAGTATTACATCTGTGGTTCTTGATCGTTTCAAACTAAATGCACGTAAATATGTTTATACTAACCAGAAAAGGCTGAAACATAACAGGAGAAAAGGTCCCATGAGACTTAGGGGAAAAAACATGAACTACCTAAGAGTGCATTGCTGCATCTCCGACACCTTTTAAAACTTCTTCATGAGCCAGCCTTTGACTGTTTGACCTTAGATTAACACTTGTTCTCAACAGGCCATAGATAAAATCTCAGCCTGAATCCTGTCATAAAGTTGGTTGTGGCTAAACGGACTGCCTTGTTCTTCTGCTCCTGTGCATTCACACTGTCCGTTTCCTGTGTGTGGCGTTCCAGCACAAACCACACGGCTCTATCTCATCTCCTCACAGGTTCCTTCTCAGGCGCCCGACCGCAGCCTGACAGCCCTGCTCCCCCACGGTCCTGCCCCCTTCAGCCACAATCCGATCAGCCACTGTTCCTCCGTTTGACCACAGACGCCCGGCTTCAATCTCAACCAACATACAATGCTTTCCAATGATTTAGTGAGTGCTTCTGCTTTCACTGAGAGGGTCCCCCGGCCACTCAGCCATTGTTCAGGAGTGTGAGAGCACAATTAGTGTCCACAGTTAAGCCGACAGCAAGTGATTGATATCGTGAACCTCCAGTAAACACTTGGAAAAATTGTGTTTAAGCTATATGTGCATGTAGGCAGACTTTGCCCCGTAAATGAAAAGTGTCATAGATAAGTATTGATGTTTTCAGACTGGTCCAGACATTTAGGATTGTCTAAGAGTGAAACCGGTATGTCATGACCAGTGCATTGTGTTTGCACCCCTTTGAAACTAGCATGCGCCCATAAGTTAGTTTGGTCTGAACTGGGGCCTGTCTGCCAATATTCACCTTATTCCGGAAGTTGTCGTGGGCGCCGCCATCTTGTTTCCGTTGTATTTGTTTACATGGGGCAGACGAGCGCAACAGAAAATAAGTTAATGCTGACTAAATAGCTGTTTTCAGGCCGCCCAGGAAATCAATGCATTGCTGACTTGTTTGTTGCACGTGTACTTGAAACATTTTACACAAATCAGTCTACTTTATATAACATTTTAGCGGCAAGACCTTTCCCCCGTTCACCATTCACTTTAACAGAGTTCTTGTTAAACGGAAGTGCGTTTACAACTGAAGTGCGGATCTGTGGCAAAAAGAGGTAAAAGTAGGCAGGGCAGAATAAGGTGAATAGGCTGATATGTAGGATTTTGATCATTATTCCCATTTTATGTCATTTATATTCTACAAACACCCATTTTTCACAAATCTTTGAAGTGTTCAAACAAAGCTTTATTCAAATTTTATAGGCACTAGATTGACGCCCCAAAAAATAACTGCCTGTGGAGAGTTAAAGCCAATAGCCGATGTGCTAAAAAGTGCATATGTTATCCAACTAATCATTTAAAACTTCTCCACACCACAAATTCATTCTAATGTGGACCACATCACACGGACATGCCAAGAGACATGGTCCCCCACATTTTCCCTGCCCTCTCTGATAAGACTTTCTTTAAAGGTCCCATATTCTGCTATTTTGCCCTTTACACAGTCTATTCTAAGGGCTTTGTTGATAAAATTTTGCGTTGTGCAATATCCATAACATAACAGTTTCCAAAAAACACCCATTTCTTGGACTGGCCCCCCTCCTTGCAAAAGCAAACGGCTCACTCTGAGATCTGACCCCCCCGAACAGAGAGCAGGCTGCCTCCCCCGCCCAACTCGCGCGCCTCCCCCGCCCAACCCGTGACGAAGCCTAGAGCGGAGATAGTGCGCATGCGCCGTGTGCTCCGGTAAACAGCGATACACAAACACGGGAATAAACCTTTTATCTGTCCTGACGGTGCGTCGTGCTGAGTCCTACGTCCTGGATCTGACCTGGAGTTTGACGTGCTCCAGTACCTCAACGACGGACGTTGCCGTTTGGTAAATAACAAGCTAACTCTTCGATCTGTCGTATCCATCGTGTAATTACTGTGTAGCATTAGCATTAGCTGTTTTTATTCTGCGGCTGCGCGCTTCCCGGAGGCGTGGCTTAAACACCGCGTCATCCATGGGAAGCCGCGTCATCCATGGGATGAGCCCCCGTCTGCCTGCTCAGCCGAGGGGGACAAAAAAGACAGTTCTCTAGCGAAAGCATGCGGGAATCAATCAAAAAACCACTTTGGGCACAACATACAAGGCCCAAATAGCACTGTAGGAAGGTTAAAACCTCTGAAAAGTCGATTTAGCATGTTATGGGACCTTTAATCCTGGATCACTTGGCAGGAGGTGTCGGGAACAGAAGCCCTTTCTAAGTGGAGGAGCAGTTGCTCTACTCTAAGCTCCTCACTATACTCTAACAAAGCATCAGCCTCCCACAGATGAACCGCTTGTATCTGATCTCCTTTCATCCAGGACCCAGAGCTCATGACCACAGGAAAGAATTGGAGCACATGACTGGAATATAAGAGACTCAGCTCCATCACCGTTTGAATCCCATACAATGACAGGCAGCACCAAACCAGCAGAAGATATGCAACAAGAAAGATGTAATACTGTTCCAGCCAAACTTCCATAGGGGTGAATTGATTTCCGATATGTGTGGCCGATAACTGACATTTGCTGATACTGATCATTTTAAAATGACTAGATACCTTCAATATCACTGGCTCCAATAATGGCAGCGATATATTGCTCATCCTTGTCGGTTCATGACAGACTTTATCTGTTTGCCACCTGTGGCCATATTGGATCTAGTCACTAAGGTAAACTAATTGTACAAACGCAATGATACAGTATCCTCTAACCAAAACTTGTGTCTGAAACCGTCCGTATGAATGGTAATAGCTAATTTTACTTAGGTTTACTTTAAGTGCTTATGGTGACCCTCTTGTCTCGTCATATGTGTAAAGCCATAGACAAGCCATTTGATAGATCCAGAATGGCTCTGTAGATCTGTTGGCAGAAACTGACTGCCAAATTACTCTAAACAGCAAATAACATTTTCCTTGACGGATTTACAAACCTGCAGCTTCATCCTCTCAGTTCAATCTTGAATCTACATTCTCCGCTATCTTGATGGCCGCTGTCACTTCTGAGAGCTGCTCTCCAAAGTGTGAAAACGGAAGCAGGTCTGAATGGAGGCTAAACAAATGCTTGGATTTGTGCTGTAAACACTCCATAAATCATGAGGTGTGTGTGCGCAGCGACCTGTTTCTGGTTGTAAATCTGTCTCTGACTCCTCCAGCCTCATCCAGACCCGCGGTGCACAAAACCACTCTGCTTCCTGCTCATTGTGTGCATGGAGCCTGATTCAACCAACGAAACAGGTCGAAGGTCAGGTGTTATTGTAAGTCAGTGCCCTTTACTTTAATGAGGAAAAGTGAAATTATTATATGTCTCTACAGCTGAGTTTACAAGTTTGCAGATGACTTGGTTGTCGTAGGTCGATATATTTTGATAGACTGGTGTGAAAGCAACAACAAGTGCATATGACATGTTTTCATATTTTTCAGTCAAGCTGCAGTTCGTGAAGAAAATTTGAAAAATAAACAGGAAGTCGAGAGAGGTCTAGAACACTCCGTCCGGAATGCAAGGAAAATTTACACTCAACAGACACTTTTCAAACGATAATTTAACAGCATAAAGGTTATCAGGTGTTATGATTTGTCAATTCAAAACTATTGTGTAATTTATAAAGATTTTGGCCCTTGTTTACAATGTGGTTGCTAGGTAACAGTTGTGGAGTTACCTCTGTGATTCCCCAATACATAGACAAACTACATCATCAACATATAACTTTAATCTTTAAACAAGTATATTTTGTTAAATGTGAGCCCAAAGTTTGAGAAAACACAACTTTTAACAGTTAATAAACCTGAACAAACAGACCAGAGCAGAGAAACATCAAGGTCAACTGATTTTAGTGTAATATTTAATGTTTAATGTGACAGTGGCAGGTCTGAGATTTTATGTGTCTTAGAACGGTGTTTTTCAACCTTTTTTTAGTTGTGGCACACGTTTTGGGGTTTAAAAGCTACAACGGCACACCACCTACCACTAAAACATTACCAATTCAGGCCATTTAATTAAGAATATTGTATATAATGAGGCAAATAATGTCTGTGGCACTGTCTAGTTCTTTAAATTTGGTAATAGTGATGGCTTTGCGTTCTTTTTTGGCGCAAATGTTGCTCAGGACTCTCCAAAAAGGTAAATTAGTTCATTAAATCCGCATTTGTGAATCTGTGAACTCAAACTGGACATTTTTCAAGACACAGCTGGCAAAACCTCAAGGCGCACTAGTGTTCCCCGACACACTGGTTGAAAATCAAGGTCTTAGAGAATATAGAGAGAATAAAAGTTATGAAACTTTTTTGACAAACTGTTTAACCAATGTGACTGGCGAACAAAGGTTTTAACAGTTTCTGGCTCTTTAAATAAAAACAAATATATGGTCAAGCTAGCAACTAGCATGATTGACACAAATTTGGCAAATGACTCAAAATGGAAAATGACAAGGACAGTTTACACCAGACACTTTATAGACGATAATTTAACAAAATAAAGGTGTTATCAGGCATTATTATTTGTCATATCAAAACTACTGTGTAATTTATATCGATTTTGGCACTTCTTTACAGTTTGGTTGCTTGGTAACAGCTGTGGAAATAAAGCTGAGATTCCCCAATTTGAGTCATTTTCAGAATTTGTGACAAAATTGATCAAAATTGAGTCTGCGCCTGTCCAAATATTTCGATGTACAAATGTTGATCTCTAACTATGGGAACACGTACATGGACAAACTATCTAACTTGATATATATGACTTTTATCTTTAAACAAGCATATTATAAGTAAAAAGTTCATGAAAACACAACATTTAACTGCCAATAAACCCCAGCAAACAGATCAGAGCAGAGAAACATCCAGGACAACTGATTTTAGTGTAATATTTATTGACTGTCGCAGGTCAGAGATTTTACGTGCCTCCATCAAAAATAAAACAAACTCTTCCTACTTTTTGACTTTATTTGGATAGTATCTATTGTAAATATAAATGATAGTTTTACACCAATGAAGTGAAAAATATGTTGAAAATGACAGGAAGTAAAACAGTAAAGGGTTTTAAAACATGATGACATCACACTAGGGAGACAATTTCCACACGCATTTTTCGGACCCTTTAAACATGAATTCAACAAAATAAAGCTATTCTCATATGAAAAATGGCTAAACTGGGCAAAATACTTTAGGTTTTTTGCTAAATCTTAAATATAATGGTCTTAACTGTGTTTCAGTCAAAGGCTTCAACCAACAAGAGAACATATTAAAGTGCTTATGACTACTCTTTTAACTAAAATGCAGTTAAGATAAATATATTTAAAATTCTAAAATCATTAAACATTTCACCTCAGCTTAGCTTTTTTTTCCCCCTTCTTCTTCTTGGTTGTACATTCACATCACACTAGGAAATTTTCAAGAAACCATCCTGTACACTGGGCCAAAACTCCTCTAATGTCAGATTTTTATATCTGACAAAGAAAAACACATGTAGATACATTTATTTTGTTGAATTAAT
This sequence comes from Rhinogobius similis, assembly GCA_019453435.1. Lineage (NCBI taxonomy): Eukaryota > Metazoa > Chordata > Actinopteri > Gobiiformes > Gobiidae > Rhinogobius > Rhinogobius similis. The sequence goes on from CM033632.1 coordinate 31,377,643, forward strand.
GTTTAAAGGGTCAAACAAAAAAAATAAGTTTGTCTTGTGTAAATTATATGTAACCTTTGTCTCCCTGGTGTGATGTCATCAGTGTGTTCTCTTATCTCCACGAACAGCGACGTGTAAAACTATAATTTATATTTACAAGAGGTATAAATACACTGAATAAAGTCAAAATCATACAAACCTGTCATACGGCACTTTAAACCATTTCTGAATATTTAAATGATAAAAATAGAATCAAGCTAACGACTAGCATGATTGACGCAAATCATAGAACTATAATAAAACCTGGAAGATGAATCCAAGATGGCCGTCCTGTTTATCCCTATGGAGAGTGCTCATTGGCGCATGACCCCAAAAAAGTTTCTTACTTCCGCATTTACTTCCTGATACGATGGCTGCCATCTTTGTTTTACTTCCTGAAACGGAGGCTGCCATCTTTGTTTTAGGGCGCCACGTGACGACAATCCCCCACTTCATATAAAAACGGTAATTTCGGTGATTTTAGAAACGGTAGAAAAGAACATTTCCTTCTATTTTATTTAAATACCGATAATAATTCAGTCCTGTCTGCAATTATAATGAGCAATTTTAGAAAAAGGCTGGTTCCAAGAGGCTGCAGTACCTTGCACGGCCACAAATCAATCTGGGACCACAGACAGAGGGGGCGTACCTTATCCAGTTCTTTTAATACATCCATGACGCAAATTGGGCAATGACTTTGTGCCATCTGCTGCTTATGTCCAACCAGGAAGTACGATTATAAGCATTGGCAAAATCGAATGTAATAATGTTGTGTGTTGTCTAACCCACTGGTTCTTAAACCAGGGGTCGGGACCCCAATGGGAGTCGCGAAATAATTTCCGGGGGTCCCCAGATGATGGGAAAAAAACTGATACAATAGTCAAACAAGGCTTGACACCTTCAAATGCAGTGGTAAATGTAGATTCCTATTTGTCGGCCTATTACAGTCATTTTTCTAGGTCTATATTCTCAAAATAAAATCAAACATTAGATTTGTGGCTAATTTATCACTTTGCGTGTCGCCTATTTTTTGTGTTTGGGGGTTGCGAATGTGAACTATTGTTATTTTGGGGGTCGCGACTGAAAAAGTTTGAGAACCACTGATGTAATCCGCCGTATGCACTTCAATATCAGTAAAACCTTTTAGAAATTACAGTGTTTTTTCACAGGAACCACCACATCACCATCAGGATGAGTGGACAGAGTGGACTGTTATAATATCGTGGCCTGAGCTGGACATCAGTTGGTCGTGTAAAACCAGTTGTCACATAGAGCCGTGACTGTGGCGGGTGACAAACTCAAGTTCCTCTCACACCATTAGCTGTTCCTTATCTAGCGGCATCAAGAATTAGCAGAACTCATATTCATTTTGCAACTGTGGTCCATTATTGCTTCAAATCATAAATCGACCTTAAAATATATGAAAAGGTCAACTATTTTTTTCAGTTCTGTAGTTTAAAGGTCTCGTATAATGCAAGAAAATCTGACTTTTTTATGTAGCACATTTTATAAACACAGTTTACAAAAAAATACAAAAGTAACAAAAAAAAAAGTCAAATCAAAGCAAACCATAAAATAACAATAAATAACAACAATTAATTCAAAATACAGAGGACCAGAGGAGTAAAATATTCATTTTTTTTAAAGGGGGGCCATGTGAGGCCTCTTACCCTAAGCCCCCAAATTTCTCTTGACGGACTTGCAAAGAACCACACAGTTAACGCAGTTTTAAAAGCCGAAGAATAAAAAAATGGTTGATTTTTCATTATTTAATGTTTTGTCTTTCAATGTTATGTTAGTTTTTATTGCTTTGTCAACTTCTACTACTTGAGTAATATTATTTTGAAGTATTATTTTTGTAAACTCTGACGTTAACACATTTTTGAACCATGTCGTGAGTGACCTTTCACCTTTTCGAGAACTGAAAACGGCGCTAAATTTGATTGTCAGCTGATGCCACCGGAAATGTTCTATTTCCTATGCACTGGAATCAGTAATGAAGTTCTTTTACGATACATTACACATTTTTTAAGGCATAAAACGTAAATAAACCAGAATTAAAGAGCTTGTACCTGATTTTTACTGTTATGAAACGTGAAAAACAGAACTAGTTCATTGATTTTTATAAATGTAATAAAGTAAAATCTGTGTTGCCTCAGAACTGATATATTGTAAAAGCATTTATTTTTGGGTGAAAATGAGACCACAGCACTTTCCCCGCAATTAATATAACACATTTTATTCTACGAGAAGCAGGAAGTGTGCCATTAGCATACTAATGTTTTGAATATTTATTTATATGAGGTAAGTGGATAAGTGAGTGATACACATGACTAAATCAAATCAAATCAAATCAATTTATTTTTATAATGCCCAAAATCACAACAACAGTTGCCTCAATGGGTCACAGGTAAAAGCAGTTCAGATAACTGTCCCAGAATGCCCCTGTCCTTTGACCCTCCTTCGCGGTGAGGAAAAACTACAAAAACCCCATGGGAAAAAGTAGAAACCTCGGGGAGAACCACAGTGAAGGAGAGATCCTACTCCCACGGACGGACAGGCTGCAGATGAACTAGGACTGACGCATCCACTTGGACTGTGGAGCCAGAACCACTCAAGAGGGAGGTGGCTTTAAAGAGTTCCTCCAGACGGACAAGGAGCAGTCCACCAGTGTAGAGAGATCCCTCCGGCAGGAGATGAGGAACAGTTCATCTAAAGTAGAAGGAGTTCGTCCAGGCAGACGAGGTGTGGCTAATCCAGGGTTGAGGGAGTTCCTCCAGGCGGGTGGTGCATAGATCATCCAGTGTAGAGATCGATCCTCCAGACAGATGGGGGTGGGTCGTCACTGGAGTGACACCGCAGTGTCTGAAACAGTCTCCACTCCCCGGGGGAAGTGGAGAGAAAGAGAAACATGTGAACAGCAATGAACAGACTACAGTTGAAGTAATATTAAATATTGTTGATAGGTAAAGTAGGAAGAACCAGAGGATAGTGTTCAAGCTGCCATACTTCCCCCAGCAGACTTGCTCCAAGGGCAGCATAGCTAAAACTGTAGGTTTTTATTTCTGTTCCTAACTGGCCTGACCATAAGCTATTTCAAAGAGGAATGTTTTGAGCCTGGTCTTAAATATAGAGACTGTGTCGGCCTCTTTTACATGAACAGGAGCTGGTTCCATAACACAGGAGCTTGGTAGCTAAATGCTCGACCTCCTACTGTGCTTTTAGAGACTCTGGGGACTAACAATAGTCCAGCATTTTGAGAACGAAGAGCTCTGTTTGGATGGTACGCTACTATTGCATCTTTGAGGTAGGATGGGGCCATATTGTTTATAGCTTTATAAGTCAGGAGGAGGATTTTAAATTTGATTCTAAACTCAACAGGAAGCCAGTGAAGAGACTCTAACACTGGTGAAATATGATCTCTTTTTCTAGTACCTGTTAATAATCTTGCTGCTGCATTTTGAACCAGTTGAAGGCTTCTTATAGAGCTTTTAGGACACGCTGTAAGCAGGGCGACTAAGGTAAACTTTTAACAAACTAGTTCTGTTTTTCACGTTTCAAAAAAGTAATAATAAGAAGAAGATGTAGTACTGCATATGTCTCCTTTAATGTTAATCCAACTTTTCCACATCTGGACACATCTGCTTGCCCATCCATCTGATTCACAGTACAACTCCTCCCCAGACACTTCTTCCTGCTCCTTGTGTCCTCTACAGCTACTTTGTTCTGCTTTCACTTCAACTATCAAGATCTACATTTTTGCATATATTTCCAACTAAACCTTCCAGTAAAGTCTCAGATTTGTATGTTCTCATGAAGCAAGCGTTACAGCAGTACAGCTTTGTGTGTCAACATCTAGTCATCCTCCAATAGGGGTTACCTCTCTTTCACTTCTCTAAGACCAAACCTATTATATGCGCTTGCTTTGTCATTCTTCTGCATCATGTTTTGTACATCGAATTATGTCCAAATTTCGCGTGAAGGGCAGGAGCCGATATTACTCAGTGATGACACGTCAAGGATATTGCAAACACGATGCAGATTTCTTTTACAAATCTGAACGATCTACCGGTACTTTTTTGTAAATGTAAAAGTACAAAAAAATAGGTTTATTCACATTTGAGCATTGAGGAGTGCCATAATTGAAAGGAATTATGTCGTCTGTGCTCTTTGTTAAAAAATGAACTCCAATTTGACGTGAGCCTGTGTCCAGAGCCTTCACCTGCAGACAGAGACAGTTTGTGTTCAGGCCGTGGCTCCTGAGCTGCAGAGGCCAAACCAGCACTAACTCATGATTGTTGCAGGAGCTGGGGTAAACAGTGACCGTTCAGATCAGAGAGAGGACGCACAGGTTTAAATACACTGGATTTCATCGCTGAAACTGAAACTGGCAAGAATATTTGTACGTATTACACACAATAAAAGCTATACTTGATTTGAACACCTTCACCTCATATCTGGGACACAGAGAGGTCACGTTTATGCATCTAAAATCAAAATCTTTCATACGTTTTCTTCTATTCTAAGTCTATACGACAGGTTCTTATGTTTTTTTCTAATTATGACTTAGTATTTTAAAAGTGACATACAGTTGAAAATAAAAACACTCAATTGAAACTACTTTCTGACAGTTTTAAACAGTCATTCAAGAAAATAAAGTTGTTATCAGGTATTATTATTTGTCAAATCATAACTATTGTCTAATTCTTATGGGTTTTGGCTCTTATTTACAAAATGGTTGCTAGGTAACAGCTGTGGAATTACCTCTAAGCCATATTCGCTGATCATGTCCAACCAGGAAGTAACATTATAAACACTCCGAAAACTGTCAAACTGAGGGCAAACAGGCAAAAATATTTAGTAAAGTTTTAAATATAATCATAATCACTCACGTTTAGTGAAATGTGTCGTTTAACTTGTCATATAGCCTTTAAGCTACTGTTTTTAGCCTGATTCTAACTGCTTCACTCCTCAGTGCAGAAGTAAAGCGTGAATCCTGTTTTTTTGTTTGCACAGAAAATGCAAGGATAAAGCTCTGAAACTGGAAATATCAAGGCTAAAAGGAACCCAAAGTAAAAATAACTAAATAAAACTATCAAAAACATACATAGGCTTTTTTTTTTTTTATTCCATCTGCAATCTGACTGCTGCTCACTGTATCAGTGCGACTTCATGTGAATCTTTAGTGAGTGAAAAGAGGAACCGTGTCTTCTGCTTTTCACTGGGTTTGTCAGATAAAATCCTTCTCAGTCACTCCGGCAGATGTTCAGGGCCCAGATAAGAACATTCAAAGTCACTGCCTGGTGCACCACTCCTCCTGAGCTTCTGCACAAGTCATTTCACAACAAACGCTGACTCAGCACTTTGGACAAGCACGCCAAACACACACCGCTGCACTCAACAAGAGCGACCGTGCGTGAGTCACTGAAGGTTAATTGTAGTCACTCATTTATAATAAGATTTTTTGTTTACGGACAAAAACGCAACTAAGAGCGACAAAAAAGAAGCTGACAAAACCGCAGCGACAAAACTGCATCTAAAAGAGTAAAAAATGTGACTATAAGCAACAAAAACGCAACAGAAAACAATTAAAGCACGACTAAAAGTGAAAAAAAAAGTTACTAAAAGCTGTAAAATGCATCTAGAAGTGACAAAAATGCAACGTAAAATGACAAAATCGCAACTAAAAGTGATTTAAAAAGCTACTAAAAAGAGATAATACCACATCTACAATCAACAAAAATGCATATAGAATTCAAAAGTTACAAAACCACGGCTAAAAGTGACAAAAACGTGACTAAAATAGACAAAAGCGCGACTGAAAGTAGCAGTAGAGTGACAAAAACGGGACTAAAAGTAATAAAAAAGCTACTAAAAAGTGATAAAACCACATCTACAATCAACAAAAAAGCATATAGAGGTCAAAAGTGACAAAACCACAACTTAAAGAGGCAAAAACGTGACTAAAATATACAAAAAAGCCACAGATAGTGACAAAAACACGACTAAGTGACAAAACCGCGTCTGAAAGCGCCAAAATCGCCACTACATTTGACAAAACCGTGACTAAAAGTGACAAAAACGTGTACGGTCAGTTCAGCTATATCCTATTCCTCAGAAATATTGAACTGAGATTTACAAAGCACTCCAGACCGTTTTTGACATCGCCTTCCCACTCGTTTTCCGAACAATGTATTTTGGCCTCAGAACTCTTGCCATGGACTCAAAACATGGATACCTTTACAACATACTTTTGGCGGGTGGAAGAAAACCTTACCCCTGACCTATAAATCACCCCAAAGTCACCCAAAGTACTCCACTCTGCAAAAAGACAAAAAAAGAACTTTACATATGAATGTAATTGCTGTGATTCAGTGCATTGACCTATAGGCTCCGCCCATCAGTGTAATCTGTAACATTTGATTTCTTCACTGCAGCGGAGATTTCCCCTTGAGTCACCACCATGAACGCTGTGAACGTTTGAGAAAATCCACTGGAAATACTACATCATCCTTTGTTTTGTTCCACTCTAACTTTGTGACCTCAGAAGTCCCGCCCACTTCGAAGTTAGCCACCGCGGTCCAGAAATAAATTTATGACAGGTTGGACTACTCATTTAACTAAAATGCAGTTAAGACAAATATATTTCAGAGTTTGCTAAAATACTACATAAATTGTATCCCGATTTAGCTTTTTTTTATTATTATTTTTTTTACTACCTGGTTAAAAATGATGACATCACACCGGGAAATTACCAAGCGACCCTCCTGTACACTGGGCCAAAACTCCTCTTATGTCACTGATTTTTTAATTTGACAAATAAAAACACACAATAAAAACACAACACAAACCTTTAGTTTGTCAAAAAAGTAGTTTCTTATGTGTAAATTATGCATAACATTTGTCTTCCTGGTGAGATGTCATTGCTTTGTTTACTTCCTGTAACTTTCTACAGATTTGTCCATTTTTCTCCACACACGGTAAGTTGATTGGTGTAAAACTATATTTTGTATTTGCAACAGGCATAAATAGAGCAAATAAAGTCAAAATTAGAAAATGATTCAAACCTATCATAAACACTTTAAGCTATGTAATAACTAATTTTCACAATGCTGTTGTTTTCAGCCCAAAAAACACACGTAAAACTGATAAAGTTTCACAAACAAATTTAAAATATTGCGGAAGTTGCCGTGGGCGTCGCCATCTTTTTTCCGTTCTATTGGTTGACATGGGGCAGAGCTCAACAGAAAATAAGTTCTACACGGACTACAAAGCTGTTTTAAAGCCAATATAGGCCAATATATCAATACTGACAGAGGTATCAAAAAGTATTGATATTCGTGTGAAAATATTGATACTTAAAGCTGGTGTACGTGATTTTTCTTTCACACATGAGTGAATTTTGTGTTTTCCCTCAAAGAGTGTATCGTAAAAGCCACCCTTTGGGACAAAAATTAGACTCCTGCACATTTTCTGAAGCTAATAAGAAAGTATTTCATTTCTTATCGACCAGGAAGTAAGTGCCGAAAGCAACGCTCTGATTGGTTGTGCTTTGGTTGTCCACCCCAGCTACACTTTGCCGTCTGAAAAAGCTGTTCTAAAGCTGTGTACGTGCCTGAAAATAAATGTGTTTGAATTCTTAGGGTTTGTGAGAGCTAGAGACGAGTTTGATAGATTTATAGAAATACTACTGGTTCAAAAATCAGGTACTCCAGCTTTAAAATTTTCTGCACATATTTTTACTTTTCATATTGGTTCAAGCAGAGAAAGAAAATAATAATAGTCACGGTCAAATTGTCAATAGTCGAGAAGTTTCAAATGCATTTTAGAACAAAACTCATTGGTATCGCAATATTTCGATTTGTGATAGTATTGCTTGTCATCGGCACAAACAATCTTAAGCAACTGTTTAGGGCCACAACCATTAGGGGGCCCCATGCTCCGGTGCACCGTATCCGGACCAGAAAGAGACCATTAACATAAGTTAGAATATAAACTGAATATCTATCAATGTACAACATGCCCCACTCTAAAACTGTAGCTCACCTTTCAATACGCCATTAAAAATAATAATAATAATAATAATAACTTATGAGGCCTATTCAAACAGGTAATTAGACAAAAGAAAATATTATTGCACGGAATACGGGACATGACATGTAATTAATCAAATTTTCTTGAGGGCGGACCCTCAAATCCTCCTTTATGTACTGTATACCTATCTCTAACTGTAAAAAGAAAAAAGTAAATGCAGGTGAAGTGTGGTCTGTTTTGCTTTTTCTCCCCAATCTGCTCCTTATATTCCGTTGTTATGTATTCATTTAAACAGTGTGTCTTATGCTAGGCCTCAAACACAGTCTTGTTTAGGGCCCCAAAATGCTTGGAGCCGGCCCTGATCGGATCGAATAAAAAAAAACGTGGTATCGGCCATCTCTACACTACAAAATGTTACAGCCGACTTTTACTTTTATGTCAACTTGCAAATGTATGAAACTAGCACCGGCAAGTAATGGTCTTTCTACTTACTTGTGTTAGTTAAGAACGATTCAACATGCCGTGCTTTGTCGTCTAAAACGAAAGATGGTTTATTCAACTACAAGCGAAAAGTTATGAGTTGGAAAAAAAAAAAAAAAAAATTCAAATGAGGAAGACGGGGAAAAGAGTCTAGCTCAAAAAGTACTTTCACGTAACAGTTGTTCAGATAATTCTACAACTATTTTTACAAAGGCAACTCAAAATGCAACTCAAAATGCAAAGTTACGTGTGCGAGTTAAAGTCAAAGATAAAGTCGATCTATTTGATTCAAGTAGGATTTCTTCACAGCTTTGGCGCTGGAGTTTTCTAGTTGAAATGCCCTGTTATGTTTTACAGTGTAGCCGCAACTATTATTTTAGATGTCAGCTATTTATTTATTTATTATTATATGTTGAATTATGGTGACTGAAGGTTTCTAGATTGAGATGATTTGCATTTAACGTGTATTATTGATTAAACTCGCTTTTTTTGTGACATTTTGATTTAATAATGCTGTTGTCTTTTTTATAAAAGGTCTTTTGGCATGTGTTTTAGAGTGTGTTACTACACTAACTAACTAAAACGATTATTAAAATACAACTACATTTATTTTAATAGTCAAACATTCACAATTATGCCGATTAATCATTGCTGTAATATTTTGCAAACCACATTTGAATGACTAATGAATATTGACATAAATTGTTATCTAAAAAGTTATCTAACAGTGTAGGCTAGCCTTTTAGGAGTGTATTCATTAGGCAACTAAGAGAAACAATGTAAAATGTTGGCCTTACAGAATAGATAAGAAATTGATAATGATGAAATTAAAAGGCCAAGCTTACTTTACTTGTCGTATCTTATTCCACCTGACGTGACTATGATTAAACTACTACAATACAAAATATTAAAGTGCACATGATAGGTTCTCATGTTTTTTTTAACAATTATTTATTTTCAGGGGCGTCGAACTAGGGGGGTAAAGGGTACTGGTTTCCAGGGCCCAGGGCAAGAAAGGGCCCTCAAAGGCATGTGATAGTTTTCTTCATTACATTTTTGTATGCTTCAATCTATTTTTGTTGTAATAAAATACAATGTGGTTGAGTAAAGTGTGCATGAGGTCCGACGACCCCCATCACCGTTTAAATAAAGAGAAAAGTTGTTTGCAAATACAACTAGTGATTATAAGCGGTTATTATTGCAGTTTGTGTATTTTCTCATAGTAATAGTACGTTTTGAGGTGAAATTAGTCTGGTAGTTATTGCAAAAACAACAGCGCTGTATAATAGTCTTCGACGGTAGCTACACAGGATGTCGATAAATTAGCGACTTATTTGAGTTATTGTTGCTATAAAAATATAACAATAATAACCAAATTTGTGGGAACAAAATAATCAAAATTATGTATTGGGGGTCCATTGAGAAGTTTGTACCCGGGGCCCTACATTTGGTGTTACGCCCCTGTTTCTTTTCTTATTATTTATCATAGTTTCACATCAGTCAAGTGGCAGATTGTAAATAGAAATTGAAAATTAGTTGTGCTGGGTTCTAAAAATAGAGGCAATTTACATACAACGGACACTTTTTTTTTTTTTTAGTTTACACAATCATTTAACAAAATAAAAGTGTTATAGGGTATTATTATTTGTCAGATCATAAGTATTGTGTAGTTTATATGAATTTTGACCCTTGTTTACAATATGGTTGCTTGGTAACATTTATTGAATTACCTCTGTGTCACATCTGCTGCTCATGTCCAATCAGGACGTAGCCTAGCATTATAAACCTCCACAAATTGTAAAACTGGTGAAAAATAGACAAATTCAAAAAGTAAATCCTTAAGAAATAGGACCATGTTCACTACGTTTTTGCGAATTGTAGCTGTCCTGTGCACTTTAATTGCGTTCAAGTCCATAGACATCGGCTTGACTGGTAAATGTCTCCCTCTACCGTTCATTTTGTGCAAATACAGCTGTGTTGTCGCCGCCTCACCGTCAGAGGGCGCTTCTTGACATAGTCCCATTAGACCTCGAGAACGGAAAAGCACCAGCGTACTGATTCAAGAAGAAAAGAGCCCAAAATTGCTCAAAAATGGTACGTAAACGCACCCATACCAACCCGAAACTCTTTGCAGATGTGTGTGGGTTTATACTGAACATTGGTTGGCACTTTTGCGCGGTTTAAATTACGGATGGAAGCGGATGATTGCTTCTCTGTACCGGCGTCTCCATTTTCTCCAGCGTGGCGCTCCAATGGCTGATGAAACACATTGGAGGTTATAAACTTAAAACATGCACACTGAAAAGAAATCCCTGCATATAGATCTTGGATATTATTCTGTTAATATGACTGCATTTCATTTTGGTGACTGTAGCTATTTAAAGCTACATCTGACATATTTCTCTGCACTTTCTTGTAGGGCTTCGTCAAAGTGGTGAAAAACAAGGCGTACTTCAAGAGATATGAGGTGAAATTCAGAAGAAGAAGAGGTAAGATACACTTGAAGATTTCATGTTTTTGCAACGTGACTTTTAATTGTATGAGGCCACTATTAAAGTAGACATCTTGTGGGTTTTTTGAAGTACTTCTGTGTTATAATATAGCATTTGTAGATCATCATTTTACATTTTTCTTTGTTGTAAAACACAATATTGATCTTAAACTGTTTTGCAAAAGAAATGCATCAATTTACTTCCTGTTAAAACTGCAGAAGTAATAAGCCCCACCTCTAAATCATGGCATTTCACAGTAACAAGCAATGAATAGTCGGTAACTTGTTTTTATTTTTTAAATGTGGCTGAGTGACATTATGAAACCCTTTGTGTATCATGATGATTTCTCAAACATTGAGGATCAACCAAAATACAACTTTGAGTAAATTAAAGTGGAAACACAGTTGTAACAAGGGTAAAAGCTCATTAAAGTAGGTTTTGCATAATGCGTCCCTTTTGAATTGACCGCTTGATCAGATCTTTTTTTAATAATAAGTTAGTCTGGCTCCTACCATTTGCTACATGTCATTCCCCAGTCTTGAACCCATTTTATAAAGAATAATTTCTGTTGCCATATTCCACACATCCTTTCTGAGTAACCTGCTCCATTGACTGGACTTGTGTGTCCAAGTTCCAACTCGAATCCACCATGTCAGCAGTTAAGCCAGCCCTAACTAAATAGTAAAGCGTTTTCCAGTGCCTTAACCAAAGAACTTACACATGAATCTTTGTTTGCCTAAAGCCCCACCTTAAATCTTGATTTTTTTTTTTTTTTTTTTTTTTTTCATTTCGGTAGTTTTATTGCACCGATAAACATTTGTTCTGACTCCTCCTGCTTGTTTGCTTGGAAATATTGTTACTTTGATTTATAATATTCCACAGTATGGCTTTAAACATATCTGTCTCCATGGAGAATGTCCCAAAGTATGGTTTTAACTTTCTAGTTCTATGGAATCATGAAGGTGACGTGCCACCTCCAGAAAGCTATGTGGTGTTGCTTTTAGATCTGTGTCCACTGTACGATTTTGGCCTTCTGCGACAAAACCTTTTTGATCGTGAGAAGAATCTTGTAGCGGCTCAATATCGTGGCTCTTTCTCTCAGAGTAAGACTGGGACAAACACTAAACTTAGAACCATCTTATAGTGTGACCTCCATAAATCTTTGGAAAAAAATTGTGCATTGGACACCCGGCTTTAAGCAGGCTATAGGGCTGCTAGATCAATCACAATTGAATCTAAATAGGAATTTGAATAGAAACAATTTGACTGGCAATTTTTGAAGTAAGGGTCGGGATACACCGATCCAGTTTTTCTGTTGCTAATCTGTTATCAAGACATACCTGATACCAGTGCAGTTACTGAAAATTACATTTATTCCCTTAAAACACAGTTCACTTTAAATAAAATGTATCCAATGATGTTATATAGCAATTTTTTATTCTTCATATAAATTAAGCTTAAAAAAGATAGAGAAATAAAAAAAGCGGGCCCAGTAGAACGTCTTCTGCCCAAACACTGTAATGGGCTGTATTGATATTGACACCCAATACAGCCATTTTTCCTGGATCGGTGCAATATCCAATACCTCTATCAGTGCATCCCTAAACTTAATTCTTTCCACAAACCACAAAATAGTCTTCTGCAGAAAAAATGAACTGTAGTTTATATTTGTACAAATATTTGTGCTGGAATACATGTGATTCTTTTTAATAGCTTGGCAGTTCACTGTCTTTTTGTCAATTCTATTTGACGTGTTTAAAATGTGAATTTTGAACAGAATCCTGTTAAAGCATAAAATCTCAAACCGAATCACAATACTAGCCCTAGTTGGCTGCGTTGCAATTGAGCATTCCTGCAGTTATCAAATTCCTTGCTTTACTATTATCACACTACTCTACTGCCTAGTGTTTGTGGAAAAAATATACATTTCAATATTTTGGAAGGATAAATGCCTGAAAATGCCCCATAATTGAGACAGAAATACTTATTATTATTATGCTCTCATTATCCCTTACGTATTCTGTTCAAAAACAATACCCTCAATGTAAATTTTTATACATTTGCACAAACATGACTACTCAGTAACATGATTCTAATCTTGCAGAGGGTAAAACCGACTTCTTCGCCCGCAAACGCCTGGTGGTGCAAGACAAGAACAAGTACAACACGCCCAAGTACCGCATGATTGTGAGGTTCTCCAACAGGGACATCTGCTGCCAGGTCAGTGCTCTGCGGGCGCACACTTGTAACATGACCCTCCGTCCCTCGGGCCCGTCCCTCTCACCCGTCTGTTTGCCCCACAGATTGCCTATGCAAAGATCGAAGGGGACCAGATCGTGTGCGCGGCCTACTCCCACGAACTGGCCAAATATGGAATCATGGTGGGGCTGACAAACTACGCTGCGGCCTACTGCACAGGGCTGCTGCTGGCTCGGAGGGTAAGCGCTGAAAATATTTAAAAGACACGTGTTATAGCCTATTATGGCCTTTTAAACATGCTCTTGAGTACCTTTTGATTTTTATTTTCACGTTTTAGAACTTTAAAAAATTGGTTCACAAAAAGTGCACGACATATCAGTCCAATCAGGGAATTACATAGGGGAGATGAACAAACCTAGCGCCATGCTAATACAAGCATGCAGTTATAATGAATGCAGTTTGACAGCAAAAATTATTAACAAGTTTAAAGATTTTAATTTTTTTTTTTAATGGCGCAGAACATTTGAGATCTACCTATGACATAAAAAAAGGAACATTTTGAACAGTGTTTTTTGAGGGAGAGGACTTCGTAAACAGGATAGATGAAACAAGCTTGAATGAAGCTAAATACAACTTTGAGTGTGCTTTTGATGAGGGTACAATGTTAAAACACAACCTGAAAAAGCCCTCAATGTCCATTTAGCACATTCTTTTAACTGTCGTATTCACACTAGAGGAGGTGGTTTGTGCCTGGTTCCTGCTTCTCGGTGATGATTGAAAGCACACTGAGCAAAATGGAGTTGGTCCTTCGTTTGCACTCGCTGATGCTATTGTTGTTTTCAAGACGGGACTGAGAGAAGCCAAAGGGAACCGGGTACACGGAAGGATGGGCTGTAGTGCTTCTTTGAGTGGGAGTTTTGAATCGTCCTGATTTGTCATGATTATCGTCCTTGAAGTTGAATCCAATTGTCGGTTATATAATATGATCCAATCTCTGGCATAATCCAAGTGTTACTCCGTCCAGCTCATTTGCATAAGGGTACGGCCAATGTACTCGCAGTCCGAGTAAATCTTCATTTTTTTTATAAACTAAAGTTGACACAACTTTACTCACGACACCAGCCGTGCAGCCTTTAGTACATCTGTTCAGTTATAACAAAGTATGTTTTTAAAATAGGAAACGGAAATTGTTTTTGCATATTATTGGCCGTTCATTTATTACATTTTTAAAGAGGAAAACATTGAAAACCCCACTAAACCACATTGTATTTAAATGACAATGCCATTAGGCTATCTCTGCTGAGCTTAAAGTAATGCATTATGTTTTAATTAAGACTCTCAGGACACTGTTTTCTATTAAAATGACAGGCCTCTCTTTAATAGCGCTTCCCTCTCTTTGTAGCTCTTGCACAAGTTCGGCATGGACCAGGTGTACGAGGGCCAGGTGGAGGTGACGGGCGACGAGTTCAACGTGGAGAGCGTGGACGGTCAGCCCGGAGCCTTCACGTGTTACCTGGACGCCGGACTGGCCCGCACCACCACCGGAAACAAGGTGTTCGGGGCGCTCAAGGGGGCTGTGGACGGCGGCCTGGCCATCCCCCACAGGTCAGTGCAGCAGAGGGAGTCCGGCCTCACTGTGTGCCCCGACTGCTTCTCGGTGATGATTGAAAGCACACTGAGCTCAGGCTGATGTTACTGTTGTTTTCAAGACGGGACTGAGAGAAGCCACGAGTCGACAGGCATGCACACTGATGATGGGAGGAGAATTTGACAAACTGACTGGCTATTTTCAGAAATGGTTTGCCATTGTCAGTGATAAAAAATTCACAAACATAGGAACTTGCTTCGGCGTAAGGTGCAACATAAAACAATGAATAAAATATATAAAATAGGCATGCATAAAATTAAGAATAAAATAGACTAAGATGGATAGACTAAGACTATATACAGAAATGTACAGTTGGCAGATGTCAGTGCAATGTGCAAATGTGGTAGTGCAAATCGATAATTCTTATATAATGTTAAAGTGGCAGGTGTTACAAAGTGTTCATGAGTCCAACGGCAGAGTTTACTTGAACTTGCTATGACTGGTATATTTGGGTTTAAGTCAGCCTAGACTTAATTAAACATGGCAGCAAAGCTCTACAGTCTTTAGATTCAGGTCAATCCCTAAGTTGAATGACAGACTTTTTTGTCCACCATCTGATGAGAGGAGACTATCTGCTGCTCATCCCACCAGCTTTACTCCTCTTTATACTTACCAAAGAAAATCTTGGCGGAATTTAAATTTTGATGTCCCTCTGTAGAGATCTTGTTCCCACATATAATTAGACTAAGTTACAAGCCAAAACTAGAGAGTCTCAGCTTCACAAACACTCCAACCATTAGTTTAGACTCCAAAAGGGTTCAGAAACTACTTCATTTTAGTCAGGCGTTTTAGGAAAAATCAGCTGGAATAATAAGGTTTTAAATGTAATGTGAAAATATTTGGTAGTCCTAATAAAAATTTTTTAATTAATTTAATCCAATCTAAATCCTTTATAAGAAATAATGCATTTTCCCCTAATGTCTTAAGTCCTGCTTGATTATGGTTTAAAAAGAAACAGATTATTTGGCTCTTAAATGTTATCGCATGTATTTCAAACCTTTACTTCTGTCCTCCAGGTTTTGCATGGTAGAGCACACGTCATTCGCAGAAGTTCATTCTTTGTATTTTCGATTACAATGTTTTTAATTGAATTGAGCAATAATTAAAGCAATTATAAATTAGATAATCGCACAGCCCTGTCTTGAAGGTTTTATGTGTATCAATTAATTCCCCCTATCAAGCTAATACAGTTAAAAGATGTCGTAAACTTTTGATATTAGAACTACAGGATTGTTAAAATCCACTATAGTAAGTTTAAAAGGACGGGTCATTAATGCAGCATCTTCCAACTTCTCCCTGTGTTTCAGTGTGAAGCGTTTCCCCGGTTACGACGCCGAGAGCAAAGAGTTCAACGCGGAGGTGCACAGGAAGCACATCCTGGGCATGAACGTGGCCGACTACATGTCCTACCTGATGGAGGAGGACGAGGACGCCTACAAGAAGCAGTTCTCTCGCTTCATCAAGAACGGAGTCACACCAGACACGGTACGGATCCTGCACATGCTCAAGAGTAGCTTAAAAAACGGTTTTCAGTTTCAGAATTACAATTGTTTAAAGACGGTTTGGACATAGAAATGTATACAAAATTAACTTTTAATACGCTTTTAACCTCTCCACAATGGTGTTTCCTCTTTAGTTCAGTTGATTGATTCCTTTCCTGTCCTTAACTGAGGCTTGTGCCCACAGAAAAAAGTTTTTACCTACCCCTTAGCCTCGCCCATATTCGTTTTTAGATTATTTGATAAAGACTTTGAGTGAGACATGTAGAGTTCTAAAATGTCACGTACACTCTTCAAAAATGAAAACATGTAAATGACAATCTGCTGCTTGCAGTGGTAAAATGTCACAATGGAGAAGTGGGGGTTTGAACAGGAAGTTAATGGACCCTTTTCTATTACTAAGCAGTTTTAGATCAATATTGCAATTTTAAAATGACAATGTAAAATTATCTACTTCAATATAAAGTACCTAGAAAAAAAGCATGTCTCCTTTAATATTTTGAGAAGATGACATGAGAACATTATTGATCTCAAGAGAAAGTCACTGCAATCAATGAAGAGATGATACAGATTCATATTTTTATACACATTTTATACTTGTGTGTCCAGTGCACAAACGCCCAAGATATTTCCCTTTTATTGGAGGTCCTTGGTTTTTAACAGTTTGTTGAACAGAATTTTGAATAAACAAATCAGTGAGTAGCAATTGTGTCCTCTCCATTTCCTTAAGATAACCTTTAAGAATTGAGAGTTCTTGATGGTGACTGAAAGCACATTGAGCAAATTGTAGTTGGTCGTACATTTGCACTGGCCGATGCTGTTTTTCAAGAGTTTATCTTTAACAGTGGATGATTTTTCTCAGGTTGAAGAAATGTACAAAAAAGCACACGCCGCCATCAGAGCAAACCCCGTCCACGAAAAGAAACCCAAGAAAGACGTCAAAGGAAAGAGGTGAGCTGCAACGGACCAGTTTTGTCCACATTTAGGGATGTATGGGAGAGGATTAAAAGTGGCATGGGAGTCTTTCTGGTGTTTCCCCTTCTCTGAGCTGAATGTTAATGGAAGTCTCTTGTGTCTCGTTTCCGCAGATGGAACAGAGCCAAGCTGTCCCTGGCCCAGAGGAAGAACCGCGTGGCACAGAAGAAGGCCAGCTTCTTACGAGCGCAAGAGCAGGAGGCAGGGGACGGTTAGGCCGCGGCCCCTGCCTCAGCGCACACGTCACAATAAATTTATTTTTAATGCAGCACTTCTGTCTCTGAGTCTTGTTAATACATGATCATTACTGATACTATGAACAAAGCAGATTACAGAGGCAGACAAACTATATGCCCTTTATGAATTGTTTGCTACATTGACAAAATACATGGGTTGTGTTCATTTGTCATTTTTTTAATGTCAATTGACTAAGAATTTTAGCAAATGGTAGAATTGGTCATGCACAAATCACATTTGTATAATCTGGTTCGTAATCGCTAACCTGAGTCATATGTGAAGCATGGATTGAATATAATAAAGTTCAGAAGATTATTTTAACAATATTTGGCAAAACCGTATTCACTCACACATGGGGTGATTGTTTTCAGCAAGACTTGAAGCTAGAGGATTAAAATATATCAAATGGGTTGGATTAATGATATACATTGTTAATAGTGCATAAAGAAAAAAAACATGGGATACAAAATGTTAATTCACCAGTTGACTAAAAATATCTTATTTTGATAATTGTTATCAGAACCTCAAACACGTATGAAAAGATCTTGCTACAAAGATGTTGGCATTAAATCTAAATGTCAAAAAATAAACAATTCAGATTGTAATCGGTGACTGGAAGTGACCGCTCTGCTGACACCAACTTCCTCACTCCCATCACCCGCACTAAGCACCGGACCTTGGGGAACCGAGCCTTCGCCGCTGCTGCCCCCACCCTCTGGCCCCGCCCTCTGGAACTCACTTCCACAACCCATCAGGAACCTGGACTCACTACAGACATTCAAATCACTCCTTAAGACCCACCTGTTCAAACTGGCTTTTGTGTAAATTTATGTTGTTTAGTCTGGTTATGTAAAGCGTCTTTGAGTGTCCAAAAAAGCGCTATTTACTTACAGAATACTGAATACCTTTTATTAGAATATTTTTTGCAGCATTCCGTTTCTTGGTCTGATCAGAGTACTGTGTTCTGAATACTTTAAACACTTCATGTGGAGTTACATTATATTATAGTGCGGAAAGACCACATAGGATTAAAACGGCTAAAGATAAGAGGACCTTCAAAAGTTGCAAATATGATGCGGCAAAGAGTTTAGAGCTCCTGCCTCATAAGGAGATCATGGTTCAGTTCTGCATGGGGGGGGTCTGAATGTCCTTCCTGTGTTACCGTGGGTTCTCTCTGGGTCTGGCTTCCTCCCACCGTCCAAACACATGGATGTGTCGGGTCAATATGTAACTCTAAATTACCCCTAGTGAATGAATGTGAGAGAGAGTGTTTGTCCATGTCTCTGTGTCAGCTGCGACGAGTTGGCCCTTGTCCAGAGTGTACCCCGCCTAAGGCCCAAAGTCACTAGGATCCAGTCATTCACGACCCCTAACAAGTGGTAGAAAATGAATGAATACCATGATGTAGTTCTCTGGTTTTAGGAAAATAACTTCAGAACATCACCAAATGAAAGAATACAATTTCACAAAATATGTATTTTTAGATGTATTTTCGGTACATGTACTCAGTTATTTCCCAACACTGTCAATAATACCATTCAGTCACCATTTTTTAACCTTTTTGCTTGTCGACCACTAAATTAATTATGAGTTCCAACTAGTAAATAATCTGGATGTGAGTTTCTAGTTTTCCAATAATTGTTTTGGCATTTTGGATTTAGGCCCAGATTTAAAATAGTTAGAATATTTACGTCTGAAAAGCATCTGGAATTCCACTAGTTGGGCTTCAGGCATTTTACACAACTAAAGCTTACAAAAAACATGATTCAAGCACAGTTTTAAATGGTATGAATTTTAATTGTGCAAATTCATGCTGGTCTTTTCAATAAGTAAACTCTTCTCTTCCAAACAGCAGCTCCACCTCCACAATGATTTACAAGGATCTTGTGAGGAGAGAGTGAGAAAGTATGAAACGGCATTCAGATGTGTACACTTATGTGAGAAAGACATTCAGCTCATTTCTATGGCACTGTGACACTCAAAAGAAATACATTTAGTGACAAATGTGACATTCATAAATAAAACAATACAGACATTTTGAAGCAATTATTCTATCAAGTGTCTTTCTTAGTTCAAGTGTAGAAATAATAGAGCAGTAAAAGTAAAAATTTTACTTTTCGGTGTAAATGATTATAGTTATTTATGGTAGGATTGGTATGGTGCATGTCTCGATAACCTCTGCCCTGTATATGTTTTTATTCAGCCTGTGATTTTATCATTGAGGTCATAAAACTAAACAAATAATCTGCTCCAGCTCATTCTTACTTTATGAACCATAAATCAAGATCATTGGTGACAGCGTAAAAACCTGGATGAGTTTGAGCACTAAGACTGATTAGAAGAGGTAATACTTTTAAGTTTATCTCAGCATTTGAATGTTTTGAGGAATAGTTCATTTAAGATAGAGGTATTTATTGCCAGTTTATAAGATGTAGTGAAGTAATCACTGTGCAGTATTATAGATAAATGTACTGTATATTATCATCTAATAATGAATAGATATTTTATCTGCATTTGATGGTGTAATCTTTCTATACATTAGTCCTAATTCTCTGTACAATTACACATTCTATTGGAAAAAAAAATATTTAACCCAAATCTGGGCACAACAGCGCCCCTGCTGGCTCCTGTCACTAACGGTCACGGTTAATGCTAGTGTCGGGTCCAGAGGGATGGTCTGCCTCGATTGGTCATTCAAGGTTATGTTTAGGGTACTGGGTAAGATTAGTAAAAGGGTAATGGCTAAAGTGAGGAAAAGGGCTAGGATAATGGGTAAAGTTAGGAAGGGCTTAGGGTAATGGGCAAGATAAGTGCAAAGTGTAAGGTTAAGAAAAGGGTTAGGGAAATGCATGAGGTTAGGAAAAGGGTTAAGGGAAGGAATGGGTAAGGTAAGGGTTAAGGTTAGGAAAGACAGGATAATGAGTAGGTTAGGAAAAGGGGTTAGGGTAATGGGTAAAGTTAGGAAAACAGAGTAATGGTTAAAGTTAGGAAAAGCCTTAGGATAATGGGTAAGGTTGGGAAAACAGTTAGGGTAATGGGCATGGTAGGGAAAAGCCTCAGAGAAATGGGTAAGGTTGGGAAAAGGGTTAGGGTAATGGGTTAAGGTAATGGGTAAGGGTTAAGAAAACGGTCAGGGCAATGGGTAAGGCTGGGAAAGCGTCAGGGTGATGGGTAAGGTTAGGTCAGTTGAAAACCCTTAAGAATATAACAGACGCTGCAGTTGGTCACATTCCAACACGTGTACACAGACTATGAAGGCAATGTAGGTGAAGTGACTTGGCCAAGGACACAATGGCAGTATGCATTAAGTGGGGGAAGGAATTGAACTGCCAACCTCGACGATCGTAATGTTCGTAATTGTAGACTAGTCATTTCATAAACGGTGTGTTCAGACAGCTTTCCCAAATTAGGACTACGAAGGATCTAGAATAGGTAAAAACACATCTTTAAGTGACATTCTTGACTATATTATCAGAAGTCTTTGTGTATCATGGGCAGTACTGATTCAAACTCAGAGAAGTAGTGCACAGCTGTGAACAAGCTAGCAGAATAAAAATACATATTTTCCAGCAATAAAAAAGTAAAATTTTTGATGCAAGTGATATTTCTTGTGTATCTTGAGTCCATGTAAGAAGTCATCTTGAATCTCGTTTGCTAATTGTATACGAATAAATAACGACAATATAATCCCATCGTCAGGCCATAATGTTACTTTCTATTAGTTCTAATTCAAGATTAAATGCAATCAAATTCAAATTTGAAAGGTGGCAATTCTTCACAGGTAATACAATGTCTTCAGCAGAGAACTTAGTGTTATTATCCCATCTACATGTGGTATAATTCTGTAAATGAGACCTTTACAAACATCTTCTGTTGGTTTGTATTTTTTTGCCTAAGTTTAGTCAGGAATATTTATATCTAATATCTTTTCCCAAATATTTAATGCTTCTGGACAGTATCAGAATTTAAAGGTCCCATAACATGCAAAATCGACTTTTCAGGGGTTTTAACCTTCCTACAGTGCTATTTGGGCCTCGTATGTGTGTCCAAAGTGGTTTTTTGATTGATTCCCGCATGTTTTCGCTAGAGAACTGTCTTTTTTGTCCCCCTCGGCTGAGCAGCAGACGGGGGCTCCTCACCAGGATGACGCGGCGCTCAAGCCACGCCTCCGGGAAGCGCGCAGCCGCAGAATAAAAACAGCTAATGCTAATGCTACACAGTAATTACACGATGGATACGACAGATCGAAGATTTAGCTTGTTATTTACCAAACGGCAACGTCCGTCGTCGAGGTACTGGAGCACGTCAAACTCCAGGTCAGATCCAGGACGTAGGACTCAGCACGACGCACCGTCAGGACGGAGAAAAGGTTTATTCCCGTGTTTGTGTATCGCTGTTTACCGGAGCACACGGCGCATGCGCACCATCTCTGCTCTAGGCTTCGGCACGAGTTGGGCGGGGGAGCCGCGCGAGTTGGGCGGGGGAGGCAGCCTGCTCTCTGTTCGGGGGGATCAGATCTCAGAGTGAGCCGTTTGCTTTTACAAGGAGGGGGGCCAGTCCAAGAAATGGGTGTTTTTTGGAAACTGTTATGTTATGGATATTGCACAATGCAAAATTTTATCAACAAAGCCCTTAGAATAGACTGTGTAAAGGGCAAAATAGCAGAATATGGGACCTTTAAAATATAAATTACAAATCTTATCGCACTTGCAAAACATGTAAAAAAATGAACCATTAGATATATCCAAAAAGAATCAAACTAGAACAGCTGGACTTCCTCAGAGCTGGGGTCTAGAAGCCCTGAAAGATCTTTGAGGCCGGCTTTAAAGGGGACATATTATGCAAAATCCACTGCAATGAGCTTTTAATCTTGTTAAAACATCGTGTCCTCAACATTAGTTTCATCAAAGTTGTATTTTGATTGATCCCTGCATGTTTGAGTTAAACCTGTATTGTCCTGCAATTGAGGCCCGAATGCTCAGAAAATTCCTGTTTTCACCCCCTATCCCTAGTGATTACTTTAAAAATTAAAAACTCAGAATGACATATTTTGGATTCTAAAATGTCACATAACCACTTGCAAATGACAATCTACTGCTTTTTGCAATGAAAGGCCGCAATGAAGAGGCAGGGATAGATAGAAGTCAATGGCCGTTTTAGATCAATATTGCGGCTTACAATGAACAAAATGATGGTCTACTTACTTTGTACCTGAAAAAAGCATAATATGTCTCCTTTAAACAGACAGGGAGGACTGCGCTGTCACACCAGGAGCAGAGCCTTGCGTTGGACGCCCCAGGTCTTTTTCTTCCACTCATGAACAGAACAGGTGGGAGTCACAGTCACTAACCCTAGCCCTGAAGAAGTTTCCTGGTTGGCAGTAAAACAGCGGCTACAGACCTGTCACGATAACAAGTGCGATATATTTCTACGGAAAAATATCCCGATAAACAATAAAGAACTTTAAATCAGGATAACCCCAGAAAAAACTTTTCTAAACGTCAAGTATACAACAAATAAAAACCTGACCTGAATGAAACACTTTAGTATTTAAATAGTAAATAATTAGTCATAATTAGTCATAGAGCATACTTATTCGACTGTACTGTTATTCTACAAAAATAACACAAAAATCCCCCAGCAATGCAAAGAAAATGTACACACAATAAATATTAAGTCCCAAAAATATTGTTCTATCTTTCATTTGACTATATAGTAATTATCGTGACAGGCCTTTGGTGGCGACTAAATTAAATAAGTCCAGCTGTTCCAATTTTATTCTTTTGGGACGTAATTCTATGCCTGGATGTTCATCATTTAACCATTAGATATGTTTAGAAAATCTGCGATGACTATGGAATGTTGTCATACATACAGTTCTGACTTGCTGTGTGATGTTGGCTCTACACCACTCCTCTCAGGCTGAGTCGTTTTTCACTAACACAATGTAAAAATGGGATGACTCAGACTGTGTGATCAGGAGTCCTTGGTGTGTGAGATCTGCCTCCACAGAAGAGCCTTCAGGTTGTTCAGGATCAGCGAGTGCTCCATGTTCATCTGTGCGCTGCCCCTCAGAGCCATGCAGGCGTACAGCTGCCTCTCCAGCTCCTCCCTGAGCCCCGACGGCGCCCCCCGCAGGAGATAGTCCTTCAGCACGCTGCAGGCTTTAGCCAGATTGGGCTTAAGTGGCTCCTCTTTGCACCTCTTCTCCACCGCGTCGCACGAAGCAAAGCAATCAGCCCCGTAGACGCAATCCAAGTCTGTTTGACATTTTAACGTCTTCATTTTCTGCCCAAACTGCTCCTCTGAAACGACCGCCCTGTTGTCCAGGAGGCGGAGCTCGTAGCGGTCCGTGTAGCCGAATATCGCCGCGCTCATGTCACAGATGAGGAAGCTTCCGTAAGTCCCGTGAAAGATGTCCTCCACCAGCTCCAGGAGGCCCATGGAGATCTTGGCTTTGCGCGGCCACGAGGGGGTGAACCACTGGTCCATGGTGCGCTGGAGCCGGGCAGGGAGCCAGGAAGCGAAGGGCCAGGGCAGGGACAGGCCGTAGAGGGGCCCGTAGTGCACACGCTCGGTCATGTACAGGTCTCCACAGAAGCCCAGCAGGCGCGGCGTGTGGCCTCGGTCCTGGAGGAGAAGGCCCAGCAGCACCTGGAATACAGAAGCAAGGGTTACAGTACAGCGGAGCTTTACCAAAGATGAAGTTCACAAGTACAATTATTGTAGTCTTTTACTATATACTGAGCATGGAGCTTCAGAACAAAATGTAAAGGAAATGTGACATTCCTTGACAGTCAGACACATAATAACTGAGACTGAACCAGGTCCAAAATGGCTAAAATTGATTTTGTGAAGAAATTTAAAAAGCACATATTTCGAATGTATGTTAAAAGGTGAACAGATATTCTTGCTGACAAGCTGGGCAAAACTCTGGTAATGTGGATCTACACTTTTCAATCAGAGAGCAAACAATTTATTATCCTCACTGGAATGACTGTTCGCTACAAAAGCATCAAATATGCTGATAACGTTGATATTGTTGGTCTTTTAAACAGCACTAAAGAGGACTACAGAGCACACGTACTGTTTGGATAACTAGTGTAGAGACAATGTGGGAAAAACAAGGGAAATACAGAGAATACATTTTTGATTTCAGGAAAAACATCAATCACCTGTGGAGCTAGCTAGACAATACAGCCATTGAAATTGTACCTTTTAATGCTGACAGCTCAATGTTGACACTGTTTTTTGACAAGGTTTTATTGAAGATATTTTAACATTCTCCATTCATTACTGGGGTGGAGAATTGTCTCAGCAAAATAGAAACAAACTAGATCAAATTATGAGACTATAACAGCATCTCCTTTTGGCTGTCAAATTCATATACACCTTGAATTTTGCTGAGAAGATGGTAACGTACACACACCGTCCTTTGTGATCAGAATACTGTCTCCTACAATCTGGACGAAGGTACGCAATGCCTTGAATAAAGAGAGGCATTACATCCTGTGTCTCACGTAGTATTCAGCTGCTCAATAAACTAACCCTTGTACTATTTTTGACACATGGACTGTATTTTAATGTCGCCTATTCTTTTCTTCTTGGGCCTTTATGTCTTCCCTTGTGTACTGATTTTATGTGTTCTAGGGTGCAAGATATAAAGTTTTCATTCATTTTATTGTTAGAATGTTTGGTTTCTTGCTGTATGACTTTTGCATTGGCTGAAATAGCTTTAACAGCAGTTTGCGATATATTGTGTTCAGCTCTACTAAAAAAATACACAAATAATATTCTTAGTTCCAGGTTAGAAGAGTGAATGTTTTGTCTGAAGCTCCTGCTATCCTTGTGTACCTCGTCCATCTGCAGCAGGGCCCACATGGAGCGCGCCTCTGGCAGTGACACGCGCCCGTCTCGGTTTCCGTCGGCGACAGACAGAATGTGGGTGACCAGGCTGGCCAGGTTCGCCTGCTCTCCCAGTTTAGACTACAAACACAGACAAACGGGTCAATAATTGTGTAACAAGCACCAGTTTAAAGGGTAAACATTAACAGGAATTCACTTCTCAAATATGGACTGTACAGAGGACTTTTTTTCTCTACTTAAAAGTGCACTACGTAAGGCTGACAATGAATGAAATG
This sequence comes from Rhinogobius similis, assembly GCA_019453435.1. Taxonomy (NCBI): domain Eukaryota; kingdom Metazoa; phylum Chordata; class Actinopteri; order Gobiiformes; family Gobiidae; genus Rhinogobius; species Rhinogobius similis. Next base: position 31,403,366 of record CM033632.1, read on the forward strand.
AAAAAAATAATAATGATCATTCAAATCACAATAATTCAAAAGATTCTTTTCTTAGTGAGGTGGGGCATGAACAAATGAAATAAAGGTAGGTGATGTATCTCACCGAAACAAACTGTTCTTTACAAGTAGAAAAGTACAATCTGTGAGAAGCTTATCCACTTAAGAAAAGTGCCCTTAAAGCTTGATTGCCAACAGTGAAAGGAGGAAGTCAGTATTTAAATCTGTCTAACTTGTCCCTTGCTATGAATGTTTTGGCCACTAGAACAGCTTTAGAACTACTTTTTCAGTTACTCTCGCACAGCCAATCGGCTCTCATCCAAAAGCGTCATAGTGACTCACATGGCACATGGATTTGTTCACTTTATTGAGAACAGAACTGAGAAAAAGGTTGGGTAATTCAGCTTTAAGAACTAATGTTACTAATCTTCATAACCCATTGACACATTTTTTGTAATCTATTACAGCAATAAATTTAATTATTTGCACAGCCCTAGCACCACATAATTTATATGCTCACTGTATGACGTTAATGAAAAAAAAAAAAAAGTAAACACTGAAAAGACCTGTAACTTGGCCTGGTTGTAGTGCTTGTCTCCATGGATTCAAAAGCGTTAAAGCTATACTGTGGAACATACAATGGAAAGCACTACCTCCATCTCCATGGAGACAAGCAAGTGACTGACCCTCAATCAGAAAAGTTACATAGCTTTTAGATGAAAACTCCCCATACCAAGGATGAGAAGGGGGCAGGTTAAAAAATTCCTAAGAAAACAATTAATACAGGCTCCTGTGTCCCATCTGAGAGACAGAGTGAGAAAACTGTTTAAACGACTCCAAACTTTCCTGAACTTTGAGTTGAAGGAAATTAAGGCCAACATATTTACAACCAGAATCTTGAAGAAAGTATTATTATTACGGTATTCATTAAATAATATATTACTATTATATGTTATTATTTACACAACTTATTTCACACAGTAACTTGTGTATAAATACTAGAAATCATTGTGGATCAATTATAATACATGTAATGATGAGCAAGTAATAATGTTTTGTTAATTAATTTGCTACTGCCTCGTCAATAACAAAATAACATCAACATTTTACAACAGAACATTTTAATATCTGCCTGTCCAAATCATAAAATTGCTTGTTACAGTCAAAGTGAAATGTCTCCATGAACATCAGTTCAGCAGTTTTAAACAGGAAGTCAATGATCTATATATACTTTAGATCAATATTGCGGTTTACTATGAACAAAATGTAAAATGATGGTCTGCTCATGTTATAGTTCAATACTTACTAAATACTGAAAATAGCATAATATGTCTCCTTTAAAATATACTCCACACATCTATTCATTTAAAGGTGCGCCATGTAATTTGATGCAGGGTATTAAACATGCAGTTCTCCTAGAGGAACAAAACAAAGCAATCTCCTGGATACAAGCAGCAAACATTTTGGTACTTTTTGGCCAATAAAAACTCCTTTCAATGAATAAATGAAATGGATGAGTTTATATCATACTGCTATACCACAATTAGAAAACTTACATAGAGCACTTTTAAGAACACAAACTTTGGGATTCTAAAATGGCGCTGTTGAGCTTCCATACCTTGAGATGATTGAAGACCATCTCCCTGAACTTCTCCACAGACGTCCCCCTGGTGGGCGTATCGAACACGGGCACCTCTTTGCGAGGCTCTGGCTCCTCCCCCAGCTCATAGTGGGCCACCTCGCCCAGTTTACAGCGGATAATCCCGTCATGGTCGCCCCAGCTCCCCGTGTACACCTGCCAAACGCGCACAGATGTCAGCGTCACAGCTAAGGTTACGCACAGTCACGCTACTTAAGGATGTTTTTGGGCCAAGATGGATACAGAGATAAAATGGTTTCACCTGGTTGTTGGGTGAAGTGGAGAGACACCTGCCCAGGTACAGCGTTTCTTTGTCGCACAGACCCACGCAGGCTGAACCGTCAATGATTCCTCTCTTGTATTTGTCACACTAACAAACAACAACATGAGAAACGAGCAGTTCAAAAGGTCTTCAAACATTTCAATGAGCATTAAATCAACTCTAAATGGCCCGGAGGTAGGTGGTGTGTTCAGTGTTTTCCCATGAGAAGGTTCTAAAAATGGCTGAGTAAATACGGATTCAGCCAAAGCACTGTTGTAACTCACAAGCAAGCCTTAAGGGAAAAAACCCAAACTATTGGAGATTGAAATAATTTTTTGTATGTCCCCTGCGCAATTTTGGCCATCTGATTGGCCTTTCTGATTGTGGAGAAAATCTTTTGTTGTGGCTCAAAAAGTGTGCTGTAACTTTCATACAGTAATAAGATGGGAACAAGGCTTAAACTTGCAGCGACTGAGTTCAAACAATGTTTCATATTATGGAATCTTGGTCGTATAGTGATCTATCCTTTGATCCTTCGATGTTGGCTCTTCCTATCATTGTGAAGCAGAATTCACCAAGCGTTGGATTGTTCACCCACTAATAGGGATTAGACCGTCGTGAGACAGGTTAGTTTTACCCTACTGATGATGTGTTGTTGCAATAGTAATCCTGCTGGCAAGTGACTACAGTGACACAAGTGCTCTGTCAAAGTAACAGCAGGAGAGCTTAGTTGTGAACCACACAGCTATGTATATCCATATCTCCTTCATCTATTAACTTTTCCAAGTGCAAAAACACTGCTGGCATTTAGCGCTACTCCACCAACCAGTACAACTACAGTCATGTTACCCAGCGCCTAGAGCCTGATATCCGCTCCCACAAACTACATCGCAGCCATGACTGATTGTGTGAACCAAAATGTCTTGATTAGAGGCGAGATGATTGTAAATTCTTCATGTCAAGTGTGACATCCAAACATATATTAAGACAAAGAAAATTGTGCAGTGGACACCAGTAAATAGTCTGCCCACTGCCATCCTGATTCTTTAATTTCTGTTACTAAAGTGTGGGCATTGGTACCACTGGTGAGCCCTAGTTAAGGTGTTAGTGACACAGCAGGTTGAAAAAGGGTAACCAGCTCATAAATTGCCTTCGTGCTCGCTGCAGATTTCTCCCTAGACAAGACATGTAGTCTACTCCGGTTACAGTGTGGCTGGTTGCTAAAACATCTTGCCAAGTCACTGACTGGTTCTCTGTGGCAACCGCACAAGATTAAATGGGAGCCAGCCAAAAGGGGATTTAAGACAGTATATTATCTTGGGTTTAATCTAGGTCAAATTCAGTTCTGTTTTTCTCCTGGGTGAGTACTTACAGTGTCAATCCGGATCTTACTTTAGATTCAAAATGATCTATCCACTTACTTACTGTATTTAGAGATTTTTCAGTATTCGGAAACAAATATTCTCTCCCCTATTTACCACCCTGTTCTCTCACATAAAGCCTACAGGCCACACAATCACAAGAGAAATGGAAAACATAAGTTGCCCTTTAATCGTGCAACCCAACACCTCATCAGTTTGCGGTCAGTCTTGTTTACATTGATCCTGATCGGTGGAGAGCGTGAGGTGAGGAGGCCGTGTGCTGAATCAATACTAACTGGATAAACACTGTGTTGTGAAAACAAAGAAAGGCGGCTCCATTACTCACGATGGCGTTTTTGCACTGGTGTCCTCTGCACAGCTCGGTGTAGCTGGAGTACTGCACGTAGATGACCCAGCTGCCCACCAGAACCGTGAGCCAGGTCAGGAACAGGTACTTGACCCGCACACACGAGATCCGAGCCTGGGAAAAACCAAAACAGCTATTTTTGGTCAATGTTTACTAGGAACTTCCAAAAATCCAAAGAAGAAGAAGAAGAAGAATGTTTACTAGGAACTTCATATACTGTACTTATCTACAAACAGAAGTCTGTGTTTTGTCTTCAAAACATGTTTATGATAAAAAAAAAAGAAAAGAAAAGAAAAAAGAGCAAAAAGTAGTTGGTCAACATACTAAAAGAGTATTCACAAATAATGTTAAAGATGCACTATGTAACTTCTCTGGTGGAAGGTCTGCCACCTGCTTGTCTCCATGGAGATGTTATTGCCCTGCCTGGAATGTCCCTCAGTAGAAAGTTAAACTTATTTATCATCATAGAACACCACCACAAGCCCAGTTTAAAGTCAGGTCTGTGGAGAGGCGACCCAGTTCATAGTTATAGTGCATATGACAGGTTTTTATGATTTTCTAATGTTGACTTTATTCCGTGTATTAAAACCTGATTATATGAAATTATAGTTTTAAACCAATCCGGTAGCTGTTGAAAATTAGGTAAGTAAACAAATTGATGACATCACACTAGGGAGACAAAGTTTATGCATAATTTACACAAAATAAACTTTAAACTTTTTTTTTTTACTCTTTGAACATCAATTCAACAAAATAAAGGTATTCAAATATATTTTTATTTGTCAAATAAATGAATCTGTTAATCTGTGACATTAGAGGAGTTTTTGTGCACATTGTTGGCAATTTCCCAGTGTGATGTCATCATTTACAACCAGGAAGTAAAATTAAAGACCTAAAAAAATAGCTAAACTAAAGTAAAATTTGTAAAGATTTGAGCAGAATTTGAAATATATTTATCTTAACTGCATTTAGCATTGAGTTGTCCAATACTGCACTTCATGACAGATGTGTGAGATGTGGTTAACGCTAACGTGAACAAAAACAGCTTCTGGTTTATCGTCAGCTTATTCTGCATTTATGTCCCTTCTCTGCAAAGCTTCTACACTACTTTTTAACCTCTCTTTATGTAATGCCTTGGGTTTGGATAATGTTCAATGTATTGTGCACAGGAAATATAATACTTTCAGTCTCGAAGCGAGTGCCATGTGTCATTAAACAGACAGCAGCTGATGCTAACATGCACTAGCTTTGTTTTACTAGATATAGCTAGTTATAATAGTTATCATCACTGGAAATACAGATGTTTATCACAAGATCAGTGTTTGGTGAGAAATGAAATGTTTTTTACCTTTAGGCTATCTACTTTTTTCCGTTTAGTTTTCACCTGAGTCTGCATTCTCGCTCATCTTGTACTAACGCATTCCGAGAGCCTATCCGCTCCAAAGCGAGTCAGTGGAAACATGCCTAGTAAAAACTATTAAAAAGCAGCAAAAACAGCTTTTAGCACGTTTTGGATGGATTGTCATATGAATATTGCTGTAGGCGACACACTACAGGCAGTTCACTTTGCTCTCTCAACATGTGGAAACAGCAAACTTGTCTAATCTGCTCCTAAAGATGATTTATTATTGCATTTAATCCACTTTATCCATAGATTTCAATGGGACATTGTAATTTCAAAGGCCATTTTCTTAAAATGCATTTTTCATTAGGATCACCACTTAAAGTAACGCAACACAAACTGTACAATCTTAGACTGAACAAGATATCTAATTCGAAAACGGATTTATTGATTGTTTTAAGTCAAAAAATTAGGAAAAATTAGATTTTTTTAGAACATTTTCAGTGAACAATTTTTGCAACAAATATGTGTACAAAATGAACCAAGAAATTTAAACCTGGTTCTGTCCATTTTTCAGATATAAATGTCCCAAATATGTGCAATTTGGCAGTTTTAGCACATAAAATGCTAAATTTCTACATGAAAACATTACATGATGAAAAACATGTAATATATCTTTTTCTTACATTTATGCGAGTAAACTACAGAAGAAGTCTCAAATTGATATTCCTATTCACCTGTAAATATTCATTTTCTGTCAAGATTGCACACATAATTAGACTGATTGCAAAAATCAGGAGTTTGAACTGTGGGTTATAGCACAAAACATTTTAAGTGACTCCAACTCAAGTCCCCATCTTAAAATCCCAATTTGTTTCGTATTATCAGATTGCAAACCTCAAATTTATTCCAAGCTCTTTTTCAAGGCGATTTCATAGTCTTGAAATCCCCTTGAAATCTATTTGTGATTGTTGTGGTCATGTGACAGGAAGTGCCAGTATGTTTTGGCAGTGCTGTGAGAGTCTGTCTACTCCCAACACAACATAATGCGGCCCCTGTGCGTTTGGGGCCCTCGGCAGGTCTTTGAAGTTCCTGTGATCACTGCGCCGTGGAATCTGGTCCTGTGTGCTCGGTACCACGTGCACATACAGGCCTTTGTCATGGGCCCGCGGTGTAGGAAGGACTGCAGACGATCACATGTGCAAGTCTGAGGTAGGAGCTAGGTCAGCCCAAACAGAAGAGCTGCGTGGTATGAGAAACCGTGCAAATAGTGTAGTGGAGTAAAGCAAAATGTAAATAAGAAAACGAAATGTTCCAGTTTTACAAGTCAAAGTGTCAGGTATCTAAATTAGCCTAAACCAGGACAACAAGTCTCTCTAAAGAAACAACAAAAATGCTGCACTGTCACAAAATAATTAATCAAAGAATACTCATGACGATATATTGAGTCTAGTCCAAAGCAGCACTGGGGAAGTTACTTTGAAAAAGTTTTTTAAAAATGTAATCAGTTACAGGACTTGGTTACTGCCTCAAAAAAGTAACTAAGTTTAAAATTAAAGGGGTTATTCTATAGGAGTGGGTGAAATGATTTGGATATTTTTTGTATTCCGATATCAATCCAACAGAAAGGGGTTTTAAATGTATTAGCTGAAGTTTACTTATCAGACAAATGTCTGTAAAGTGCAGAAAAATCACCTTTTGACCTTATTTCAAAGTTTACAACATAACTTTTTAACTCTTTTTGTAGCATATTTGATAATCAATGATGACACTCATTATTCAGATTTTGCAGATCTTCACAATATTCTAAAACGGTTCCTGTGCTTCTACCACACATCCTTCCAATTCTGTTCTCTGCACAATCCAAACGATAGCTGTTTTATACTCAAAGTGGATAAACTGCTTTACAGCAAGATAATATCCTTCCATGGGGAATTAGAAGCGATCCAAAGCCCTTTATCAGATCTGGCCCTCTGCGCCCTTCAGTACACGCTGTCATTGGAGAGACAGGCAGTTACAGGACAAATGTCCACATGAAACTGGAACAGACACAGCTTAAACTGCAATCCAATACACACCAAATGGATCTTCATTCATAGTATTTTTTTATGAGAAAGAATTACATCAAAATGACACATGACAACTTGTTGTAATGAAAAAAAATAAAAACGTCATTAGGATGGCATCAAAATAGAGAGAGGGAGGGAAGATGCACAAACATCACACTGAAAACATGACGGAGTTGAATGACATCGTAAACTAATTGCCTTCTGTTCAGAGTTATAATTGCACTCATTTTGCCTAAAACCTGGAGCAAAGGCACTTATCATGGAATCATGTTGACAATGTAGAAGCAATTGTTCAAAATAATCATGATTTCAATTATGAGCCAAATAATCCTGATTACAGTTTTTGCCGTAAATAAGTCCCTAAATATTCACCACGATGAGTTTATCAGCACTTTTAATGAAGCTCTGAGCCCACAGCAAGTTTTGCCATTCCGGATAAAGCTAACAAACATTAGCATGCTAACGGTGCACTTCCTGCTTGTCGTAAAATAAAACACTGTATAAATAGGTGCAGAGAAAGCGCTGTGGTCTCTTTCCTGTGGTCTATTTTCACCTGAATAGATTTACATTATATCTGTGCTGGCAACACAGATTTGATTTTATTACATGCAAAAAATCAGGTTCACGTTTCAAAACAGTGAAAATCAGGTACAGCCCCTTTAAATGAATAGTTTACCATTTTTGGAGAGTTCTGAATGTACTTCTGCAGCAAAAAAGAAAGCAAAACTACCACCATTTCCAAATATAAACCACCAGATAGTGGCACGGACATTGTTCGCCATCTCGTAGGATACAGCACAATTTTTACTAAAAAGTATGATTGGACAAAGTGTTTTAGATTGTGTGTCACAAAAAAAAAAAAACTGTGCCTTCTACTGAAAAAAGTTAAACAAAAAACAAAACACTGGGTTAGTACTATGTATTGAGCAATCACTGCACAACTTTTTAGTTTTACTTTCTATGATTTTTGGTTGTGATAATGCAGATTTATGGAATAGTAATAAAACCATCATGGACTATGCAAATGAAAGTGTTTTCGTATTTCTTTACATGTGTTGTCCATCTTTTGAGTTTAACTACAAATCACATTTCCACAGTTTAGTACCAAGAAGTCATTATGCCCTTGGACTATTTACATACCTTATTGGAACTGTTGTGTATTTCTTGACTGTCTTGACCGAGATAATTATGATAAAGGAAAGTGGTAGCAGTGTTCATGCCAAGAGTAAAAGTGTGTTATGACACTATTAAGTTGTCAGCAGCTGTCTGTGGTTAGGTTCAGATTTTTTTTTTTTTAATCAACATTCCTTCCGTGAGTTTGGGCTTAGTTGTTAGAACACGTTGAATGCATATTGCACAATAACACTAACTCAATATAGTTTTCAATACCACAATGAAAACCAAAACCAGTGTCGTTTTTATAACATAAAAAAGAGGAAATGTCCAACTTTTTCAATATCCTGTCGTAATACGTATCTAGTTTTGATTCTAGTTTTAGTATAGATTTGTATTGATTTTTTAGACAACAGACAACAGCAATGATACGAAAAATCAAGAATACAACGCAAAATAAACTGCACAATTAAACAGTAAAAAATTGGTATTGAATCACAGATATATTATTTGACACTCTACAACAGGGGAATCCAACTTTATTTTACAAAGGGACAGATTTTTGGATGGTTTTGTCCACGGGGCCAGACACGCACCCAATGCACCAACAAAAAACAAAAAGAGAAAAAAAAGCAATATGAAAAACTTTAACAACATCTGCAGAACTGAACCAGGGTTAAACCAGGGTTAAACCAGGACTAAACCAGGTCTAAACCAGGACTAAACCAGGACTAAACCAGGGTTAAACCAGGACTAAACCAGGTCTAAACCAGGACTAAACCAGGACTAAACCAGGGTTAAACCAGGACTAAACCAGGGTTAAACCAGGACTAAACCAGGTCTAAACCAGGACTAAACCAGGTCTAAACCAGGACTAAACCAGGACTAAACCAGGGTTAAACCAGGACTAAACCAGGACTAAACCAGGGTTAAACCAGGACTAAACCAGGGTTAAACCAGGACTAAACCAGGATTAAATCAGGACTAAACCAGGTCTAAACAGGACTAAACCAGGACTAAACCAGGACTAAACCAGGTCTAAACAAGGACTAAACAAGGACTAAACCAGGTCTAAACCAGGTCTAAACCAGGACTAAACAAGGACTAAACCAGGTCTAAACCAGGTCTAAACCCGGACTAAACCAGGTCTAAACCAGGACTAAACCAGGTCTACACCAGGACTAAACCAGGGTTAAACCAGGACTAAACCAGGTCTAAACCAGGACTAAACCAGGGTTAAACCAGGACTAAACCAGGTCTATACCAAGTCTAAACCAGGTCTAAACAACATCTAAACAAAGAAAAAGAGATAAAAAAGAGATACAATATTTTCTGTATTTTTGGAAGATGGGTTGGGGGCCGGATCATATCCCTTGGAGGGCCTGATATGGTGCCCGGGCCTTAAGTTGAAAAGCCCTGCTCTACAGCTTAAATTGTAATATATTACAAAATAAGAAAAGGTTCCCACTAGTGTAGATGAAAACGTTGCTACACACAATATTATCCCCCCAAATCTATCAACTCTCTTACAGTGTAACTGAGCAACAACAACAACAATGCATTTTAAGCCTATCATGACGGTTGATGCTTGATCAAATTGTGAGACATTGTCACTAAGTGTATGTCATATTATTTTTAGGACATATTTCCCATCCTCACATGGTATTTTAGGATGAGTCTTAAAACTACACAATTTCTTCAAAATAGGGAAAGATGCCCCTGTTGAAAATAGCCTTCTGGTCTGGTATGATTTATTCATTATGTCTGTGCTGGTATTCCATAAATAATACATTATTTTATGGGCCGAATACAATGTGACCTCGGGCTGTGATTGGTCAGCGACGTGGGAGGACACAATAATAATTCGGTATAGGCTAGCAAGCAACAAGAAAGAAAAAATAAAACACAACATACACAAAAATATAGACCTAGACAAAAATGCTAAAATTGTAATTACTTGTTACAAATCAAAGCCACATTCTGAATTATTGAATACGCAAATTCAAGGTTACAGTTACATAAAAGACGCAGAACTACATATCCTTGTCGCTAACACCCGCTAGCCCAGTTAGCCGCTACCTCTGAAGGGATTTCCTGTGATTCATTCAGTCAGTTAGCTATATTTAAGTCTTGTCTCAAATTATATCTCTGTCTAAAACTCAGAGGTTACATTCAGGTTCTAGAGCTCAATAATGTCATATTTTCTCTAAGGAAGATTTACTGTTTTTGAAAAAAATATCTAAACTCATTATCATCTTGGTTTAAAGTCTTCTCAAATGACATCAATCACATCTTTGGGGTTGAATAATAGCACCACTTTCTGTGGCCATTGGGAAGATATGATTCCACTTCTGTTTATTTATGATGATAGAGAAGACAATGAACTTTGTGCCAGCTTTGTTTGCTGTGGATATGTCCAGTAATAACAGATTCAGTCCAATTTTTATTATATACTGACCTGCCTTTTAACTTAATTGTAAATGCATAGACTGTACGTCCCACGAACCTAATCTATTGTTAAAATTTCTCGTCTAATTTTTTGTTTCGTTTGTTTTGTCTGTCCTAGAGATCAACTGACATGGGTTTTTCATAGGGCTGGGCAATTATTCAAAAGATTGAGATTGTCTAATCGTCAATGATATGGTTGGGGTTTTTGAATGTGGTTTAGAACAGAGGTCAGACTTTGGAGGAAGAAATTTGATTATTTTTTGCATTAAATGGCACAGATTAAAAGTCTGTATAGTTAATGTTAATGAAATCATTACTAAAAGTGTTAGGAAGACCAAATAAAATTGAATTGAAAATTGAGATCGCTCCATATGAAGAAACAAAGGTTTATTATTTTTTCCCCATATTGTAGTAGATGGCAAATCAGCTCTGCTGATATGTTGAGACCAATATATGTGAAAGATTTTGATCATTTCCACCAAACTATATAATATGTAATAACTATAAACAGTTATGTTACTACATGGTACTGCTCTACATAATCAAATATAATAAAGTCAAATATTTCTCCATGCAAACCTGCAGTCACATTTTGTGCAGAACTATCTTCTTCTGGGCTAAAGTTAATGCTGCACTTGTTCAAACAAGTATTTTCTTACATCAATATTGGTCCAAACAAAACAGCAACCTATGCTGGACTCTTCAGAACTGTACATAGCCGATATGCAAAAAAAAGTGAAAAAATAATGATGATAATTAAATAAATATATAAATGAACAACAAATGAAAAAATAGTGGACAAATACATTTGTCTATCTCCCATCTGTCCTCACAACATTTTTTCATATTTGCTACAGTCTGTCTAGTGAACAATGGTAACATAAGCCCTCTCTTTATGCTAAATGGAGCGGGGTCAAGTCATCCCGAGGGCTTATAGACAATGGAGTTGACTTATGGAGCATGCAAACTGGTTTTATCCTAGAGCCACTGTGGTAAATGTTCAAATGTCAATTTTAAGCTTATGCCATTTATGTATTTACAAAGTGTTAACACAGCTCTGGTGCGATATAGTGGATATAGTGATGAAAGTGTTTTGGCTGGCGCAATAATCAGTATTGTAGCAGACAAAATATATTGCAATGACACCAAGGTCCTCCATCTGACAGAAATGTACTGTCTTTTAATTTGTTTGAGTTTCAGATTGGATCATAGTGCAGCATGTAATGGGGATAGGAGAGAGAAGGACATTCGTCAAATCATCAAGAGCCGAATCCGAACTCACAACGCTGCAGCCGCCTGCATTTGGCGCCTGGCAAATGTGCTATCCACTCGGCCACTGAGCCGCACACAATTTACTGTTTTTAAAATGAAAACATAATAAAAGGCACATTTATTCATGACTTTCGCTATTCAGTTGTAATTAGCCTTGATTTACTCTGGGTTTTCTTAAGTTGTTAAGTTTTTATTTTGCCATGGTTTGATAAAAGGCTACTAATAAATTAAGACATGAATATTGCATATTTGAAATTATTGTGTCAAAAAGTAAATTCAAATATCATCAAAATATGAATATTGCAGCACGTAACGGCCATATCGCAAAAATGTCTGATAATGTGCGGGATTAAGTAAGAATGCATTTCATTCATTCATTTTCCACCGTTTGTTCCCATTAGGGGTCACGGGTGACTGGAGCCTATCCCAATGGCTTTGGGCTTTTTTCATTATATTTTAGTGCAATATAACATTTGTAAATGAATTTTAAAAATGCAAAATAAAGAAGCTTGATGTCATACTGTGGAACATTCCCACCCAGAAAAAAGTTACACAGTGCCCCTTTAAAGTAATGATTGACCCATGGCGCATTCCTCAAGTTATTTCAGCGCACTACCCTCCTCCTCAGCAGCAGCAGCCCTTTCAGTGTAGTCTGGAGAGGATGTGCACTGTCAGCTGTCAGTCTGGCGGCTCGGTACAGCGTTAGAGCCTACAGGTTCTGCTGATTGATGCACATTACAGCGAAACGAAACTAGTTTGATTCATACGCAAAAGAAATAAGTCTCCTTACCTGGAAGTAGAATGACTTTTTCACCCAGGCCCGTGGAAACAGACCCTTCGCCATCACAGAAATAGATCATCTCCTCAGTACGTGGAGCTTGCTGCGGGAGAGCACGTACAAAACAGCAGGCAAGGAACGCGTGCCGTTTTGGAGAAGTGGCTCAATACGCGCTGAAGACGCACATGACATGTCGACCGCCTTCCCGTGTCCGTTTTAGAGTCTACTTTTCAGGCATGTTCCACTTTCACTGCGCCTCTCTCTCACTGCAGCTGCTGCCTGGTCTTTTGAGCAGCAAGACAACATACCTCAAGCAGGCTCGAAGTAGATTTACAACGCATGCGCAATTTCCCCCCAAAGAGACTCGGGTACTGTCTGATCACGTTTGTTTACGCACGAGATTAACCTGCAAACCACGTGTCAAAGTGCAAATACTGTACGGTGCTGTTTCCTTATCAGAGCTCTATTTCAATAATAGGTTAAATAGCTGCTCTTTATTGTCAAGCATTAAATTGTGCAAACAAAATCACTTCCGCTGGGGTTTCAAAATAAGAGGATTTGGCTTCCCCTTTCTCGCTGCCAGGCAACAGAGGATGCTTATGAAATCCCCAGCTGGGGCTGTGCCAAAAAAGGATATTAAACAAGAGTCTTGTGAATAGATGGACTGACATGGGGATAATGTTGCTAGATCTAAACAAGTCATTTTGGAGCAGACTCAGACAATTGTTTATTAAAAAATGACAATCAGGAAAGAGCTAAGATGAGTTACATTGAAAAGGAAGGTTTTCTTACGATTGTGATGACAGTGGTGGTATATACTGGCTGGCACATTGCTCAATTTGAAAAGTGACTTAAAAACTTAGAAACTGATCAAAGAAATAGTTTGAAAAATGCAAACAGGCTGCACGTGAAGGAGACTAATAGACTCAATAAGATCACCAAGTAGGCCGGTCATATTGTGGGGGAGGAGCTGGACCCTCTGACTGTTGTGTTGGAGAACAGGATGTTGTCCAAAATCAGGACTCTTCTGGACTTTCACTCCCACCTCCTCCAAAACGTGCTGGTCAGACACAAGAGCTCGTTCAGCAACAGACTATAGGGCCACGCTGCTCCACTGAGACAGGAAATCATTCTGCTGTCACCATCAAACGGCTCAATTCTGTGATGTAAATCCTCTTGGACAGTCACAGTACAATATTCAGTTGAAGTTCACCCGTAAAATTGTCTATGATTATGTAAATATGCATATATGTTGGTAGGATATATTTTTAGAGGTTCAGTGAAATTAAAGACTTACATTTACTTTGTTAGTTGCTAGTTGGAAATGTAGTGCATTTTTACTCTACTGATATTTAACTTGGTTTCGTTTCTTTGATGAGTTTATTCTTATTTTATAACTTAGTTTTTCTTTCCACATTTTTTTGTATTGTATATTAACTGGTCTGATTGTACACTAGTTTCCTGAACAAAATTTACTTAGTTTGTAAACCCATTTATGTGTTGATGACTTATTTGCGCACATAAACATTTGCCAACGCATCTTATGAGCCGTAGTCCCTCTCCTGTCCCGCGCGGTGCAGCACAGCCCTCACTCTCCTCTGATCAGAAGTATTTGATTAAATCTTGGTCTTTTAGGCTTTGAGAATGTGGCAAGTGATGTTAGAATTCAGGGAGCTGTGTTATTGTTGTAGGCTATTCTTGCTTTAAAACCCATCTTTTGTCATCTAATCATTCATTAACCAATGCCTCAAATCAGGGTTTATTGCAGGCTATGGCCGACACAAATGATGCCCAGCCTCAGATGTTCCATTTTATTACAGCAGTAGAATAGAAAGGAGCCCCAAAACCCCCACACGTTAATTAGCAACCATTTATACTGTGTAATGTAGGGACCCAACTTCCAATTGCCCACACACTGTAAATAATGGCACGACTACTAAATCCTAATGACTTCTTCTCATTAATGCTTTACATAATTTAATGATATTTTTTTGATAAATATTTATATATTTGTATATAATGAGATAACTGTAATCAGCCACAGGGCAAAGCAAATTTAGCCATGCACGTTTTGGATTAATGAATGCACATTCACTTTATTTTGAAAGAATCCTTTAATTGGGAACATGTTGAAGCTGAAAAGAGTTCAATTCTGAAATAACATATTTAGTTTTTAGTCACATTTACCCACCTGCGAAATAAAACCTTGCAATAAATAATAATCCGCTCACTTTTTTTTTCTTCAAAAGTACGTCCTAAACATCTTCAACCAGACCAAGCAGAAATCCAACTTCCGGTAATAAATAGTATAACATAGCTTTAGTTCTATGATCATTCATAAGCGGGCATTAATACATTGTATACCATATTAACCCAGTAGTATGTTATGAGACAAGTTAAAAAGACAACGTAACCGTTGAAATGTTTATACATTGAATCAAGAAGCCTTCTTCAACTGTCTCTTCATTCATTCATTCATTCATTCATTCATTCATTCATTCATACACCCCACTCATTACAAACTAACAAAAAATTTACAACAGATATACATCATACATAAACCCCTCTTTTTTTTCTTTAAAAGGGGCGTACATGTCGTGTTCTATGACGCCCTTCCTACAAATTCAAATGTTTGAAAAAAGAAGTGGGACGTCTGCAGCACGGCGCAGCTTCCCATAATGCACTCGCCGAGCACCAGCGGGAAACCAAAATGGCGAATGCACAGGGTCAATATGAACCGTTTGTTATTTTCTGATCAGAGCATGAGCCCCCCACGATTCTCCGGCGCACTTTGGCGATAGCTGCGACTGCTAACGCGCCGGGAGAACTGCATCCACGACCCCTTGTATTTGATTTGTTCCGCGTGTGCGTGTGTGAAGAAGCGGATCAGCCCGATGAGGTATTGTTGTCATGTTTTGTCTGACTCTGATCGTGGGGGTGTGGGTCCACCTCACCGGGGCTTCATGCTAGCCGTCAAGCTACCGCATTAGCATTTACTGCATTTTATTAAAATGGCATTGGAATCATCGGTGTCGCACTATGTCCGCTTTTGTACGAATGATTAAGCGCTAATAATACGTATAACCCACAATATGCCCGACTGATTCCCATTTTATTAGTTAAAGCCGGTTAATAATTCACATTTTGATACAGCATTAATGTACGTCATAAAGCTTTTCCGTTTCCACACATTTTACGTTACTAACAGAGTCATCGTTTGCAAACGTGGATCTCATTGTGACAAAATAAATACCACTGAAGGGGACATATAATGTTAAATCAACTTCAATGAGCTTTTGACCTTGTTACAATGGTGTTTCCTCATCATTAGTTTCCTCAGTTGTATTTCGATTGATTCTTTCATCTTTGCGTAATTCTGTATTGTCTTGCAACTGAGGCTTGAGTGCTCAGAAAATTTCTGTTTTCACCTACCCCTTGTCCCCGCCCACATCCCTGTACTTAGTTATGATTATTTGAACATTTTAGACTCCAGGTAATACATGTAGGGTTTTAAAAACGTCATGTAGCAAATTTTCAGTAATAAAAAAAATGTATAATGACAATCTGCTGCTTGTTCATTTGAAATCTCACCACGAACAGGAGGTTCATAGCTACCGTTCTGAACAGGAAGTGAGCAAACAGTTTCAATTAAGTTGTTTTATCAATTGGTGTTTAGTTTATTATGAAGTACTTGAAATAAAGCACTATATGTCTCATTTAAAATACTGTTGTAACAGTTGGTACTGGTAGTAAGTAGTTAGTAATCCTAGTAGTACATAATCCTTACCAGATCTCAGATAATCCCAATGTATCTTTGATTTGTTAGCCTTTTTTACACAGGAATAACCTAACTAATTTTAATTAAATTTGCATGTAGCATTTTAGTTGCATTCTGAATGTCTTTCATTAAATTTTTGGCTTGAAGGCAGTTTGTAATCACTCTATGCCGCAGCTTATGGACATAATCACCTGTTGTTCCTGTCAAGCGGAGAGGAAAATGCCCTTCAGCTCAGCTCTGTAAACGGTTGCCTGCTGGATTGTTTACTTGAGTTCCCTGTCACGGGAGGGCATTCGACACACAGGGAGATAGGGTAGTGGGAGGGCATCTGATTGGGATACAGTAGGATAGGAGAGGCTCGGCTGGTTGGTGAGAGGTCGTGAACCCATAATAAGGTCAAGGAGGTATCATTTAAAATTCCACATTAAATATATCCAGTAAAGAAAACATCGCTCAGTTTTTGTATCATTGTTCATACATTAAAAACCTTTGGGTACACTTCCAAGATCTCATCAATAACAAAACCAACGTTCTCTTTCACTTTGAGAACCCATCTACATCTTTCCTTCTTTCAAGTTATCATTATGGTGGAAAATTTTCATATTTTCTTGAAGAAAAATAGGAAAAAAATGGTTACCATTTGAAAAATGAACATTTCAACACCATAAAAACTCTGATAAACAAGAAGGCAATATAAGTATTCTCCTCCACCTTTATATGTTCTACAATGTATCCTGACCACTTTACAGTTTTTTTGGAATAAGAAAGTACATTTTATGCACGTTTTAATTTGTTTACTCACCAATGATTTTGTGACTGTAATGACCCATTGTGTTGAATAAAAATGAATCAATAAAAAAGAGAGGAGGGGCTTTGACACAGTGATATATTGTGATAGAGAAATTACAAAAAGTGAACTAAATTCACCAAAAAGTAATTTATTTTGGCATCTGGCACACAATTAGAAGAACTAGTTAGCGTAATTATCAAAACACACAGGCTATAATTATTTAAATAATAGAATGTCCTCTTCTACAACAAAATATTCTGTCTTTTTAGAAAATTCATGGTCTTCTTACATTAGTTTATCTGTCCATTACAGTCCTTTCTCAAATGCTCCTGGAGTTGTTTACAATGTGGCTGAAAGTAGTTCAGTAATCAATTACAAGCAACGAATCGATTATTAAATATTTCTCAACTAATTTTGTAGTTGTATAATTGTAATCTGGATATTAAACTCCAAAGCGTGCCATGTGCTGAGAAAAAAGGTTTTATGAAAAAAGAAAGAATTGCATTTAGTGTTTAAAAAAAAAAAAAAGAGAGAGAGACCTCAAGCTACTTTACTTTATCTGTAAAATCTAATATTCACACTCAGGCCTTTTGCAATCTAAACAACTAACCAGTTAATTGGTTGAGTAATTGATTTACTCTTAAGAGAAACCTTTTTAAAACATATATCACTAATCGCAATGGGATTTATTTTCTTAAATTTGTACAGCCCTACTAACAAATATAACTATCAGGTAAAGCAACCGGGTTATGTTGGATAATTCTGATGTTAATAAAAGTGCATTTTCGTGTTTCTTCATTTTCATTTTGGCGTATTTGCAGAGACTCCGGCGTTGTGGACCACCTTGCCCTCCACCAGCGCTCGCCCGTGTCCCATCGGCAGCAGGGGCCACGGTCACTGTCCCCGCATGAGTATGGAGAAAGGTTCTCCGAGGGACAGGACGTTCTCGCCCGCTGGACCGATGGGCTCTTCTACCTGGGAACTGTCACAAAGGTTGGTTCACTTCACAGAGGCATTTGGATGTAGAGTTTACACACCAGTAAAACAGGGAGGAACCGTTTTCAGCAAATATATTTTTCACACACACATTACAACTACTAAACACATCCAGGAGCATTAATATTTGAGTCAAGACTTGATTATGAACTATAGGAAAATCACATTTCATCATAAGATATGCAGACATCACAACATGCTGAATTTTAGCAGTAGCAAAAATGCATTAAAGTAAATAGTAAGTAATAACATTTTCTCCTGGTAAAGCTCAAAACACAACTAAAATGTGAAAGAGTTGCTACAGTCTAATAACAATTACTAAGGTCTACAATTCTAAAAGAAAATAAAATTAATTAAACAGTTAGAAAACCAGATAAAAAACAGGAACACTGTAGCTCCGCTCACATTTATCACTGATACAGACTTTCACACACACACACACACACACACACACAGTTGAACTCATTACCTTTCTCTCCTTAATAAAGATGTTCTTGAGTTTGTTTGTTGACGAAAATAATTGTTGTGGGACAGTTGAAGTGTCCTAAATCACCAATTGCCATTAGCAAGCAAGCTAGCTAAGCTGCACAGTCAGGGCAACAACGGAGAAACTACTAAAATATTAGTTCCACGGACAAAAGTGAGGCAAATAAAGGAGAAGAAACACATTTTATCAGTTCAAGTTAGAATGTTAAGAAGAACATCAGCGCATAACCCCTTATTGCCGTACTTATTTCAATCGATAATACATTTTATTATTTAATATTCTACCTAGAAGCCTTCAGTCACCATATTTCAACATTTATTTCAAAGGCTCAATGTACAAAAGAAAGAATCCTCAACTAAAATAATTGTTAATTGCAGCCCAATTTAGAACGGTTGTTAGAGGTCTAATGACCGGGTTAGCAGGTTTTATAAATAACTCCAAGGACCTTTTGTTTGCTTTGGAAGTTATAATAATTAAAGAATTGAAACGTTTGCATTACAAATACAACCCTTTAAGTTTCTTTGCTGTTAATTTTGCATCCCTACACTAGAGTATGTGTGATTTGCTTTGTCATACATTTTCACACAAATAGATTTATGCAAAACAAACCCAAAGTAAGCCAAGTGAAACACATTTAATGATAACTACAGCATAAGATAACATTCACCGTATTCTTTCTGTTCACGTTCAGATTGATCATGAAAAGGAGCGGTGCTTTGTGGTGTTTGAAGACCGGTCCAAGTCCTGGGTGCTCTGGACAGACATCCAGACAGGTATGGGTATGTATTCTTTCCTTAACTTCACTCCACATTCTGATGCACCATCTTGTCCACTCACAGTAAGATTCTGCAGGCTTATCTGATTCTACACCATTATTATTGGTGTTGTTGGTTGATAATCAATGCACCACGACTCTTGCACTGTCTACACCCAGATTTGGTCTTATCTGCTTGTTCTTGTGTCTGGCAGTTAAAACAGTTGAGAATCAGTCTGCATATTGCGCACACACTGTCCAATGTAAAGGTGAAGAACAAAGATATTTATGTTCTTATGTGAAAATGGGTACTTGGTGTTCCAGGTACATGTCTTTTTATCTGTCAGTTGATTAAAAAAATGTATCAGATTAATCACACTGTTGAAATATGATTAATTACGACTCATTCTTTAAACTTAAGCATAAAACTTTGAAGTATTTTCGCACATTTTCTTTCGGATTTTTAATAATGTACTAAGTTAACCTGTGTAAAAGCCCCTATCAGATATACTTTCAGTCTATTTCTATATGTGTGGTCACATGTTTCAACTAAATTTACATGATCAAACAGGCTTGGCGGGTTTCAAGGCCCTTTGTTGTCCAAGGGCTCTGCGGGGCATTAAAAAGCATTAAAAGTCATTAAATGGATTTTGGCAAAATTAAGGTCTTAAAAATGCATTAAAAAACATTATATTCAATCCCGAGGTATTAAATAAAGCAAAAAATTACAAAAAAAAGTATTATCCAATCAGAACAATAAATAGAAATGCAATAAAAATAAGAAATAATGCCACAGTTCGTGTCTCCCCAGAGCTGCAATATCAGCCAATCAGAAATGCGTGTCAGTGACAGTAGCTTTTACTTTGAAATTTAACATTCAAATACATTATGAATACCAAGTGTGTACTGGATTTATTGAATCTAAATGTTAATAGCTTAGTTAAAAATGTTTTGTGAATTAGAATTGGAATATGATAAAGTAGTTTATTCTGCTCAATCTGCTGCCCAATGGAATGGTTGCAAGCCAGTAGTTTTGGCATGATAGAAGCGTAAATGTCTGGTTTTGACGTTGATTATGGCATTAAAAATCTTGAATTGTAGAATTAAAAAGCATTAAATTTGATTTGTTGAAACCTGCATAAACCCTGTTGTCGCTTGTGGGTGTAACTGACTCATGATGAGAGCCGTTTAGATTGGCCTGGCGTCTTCCGGTGTTCTGTAGTAGTTTGGTAGAATATTTGACCCTGATTATTAGTTTTAGCGCCCACTTGCAACCTTTATTTTCGTCACGCAGCACACAATGTTCATCTCCTGATCTCTGCGGTGTCTCGGGGTTTGTTCTGCCGCGCTGAGCAAAGACACTGAGTGATCTGTGCTCATCTACCTGGTGACCTATGGATTTTATGGGTAAACGTGTGATATCTGCTGCTTACTCCTTACTCCGTCGCTCAGGTAAAGCCTCCCGTGTAATCTAAAAGAGCAAATCAAACAGTGTGATTTATCTGCGTCAATTCATGATTAATGCACCAATTTTCCTTGATAATTTGCACAAGTTAGTGTTGTAAGTATGTAACTGTTCCATTGTAAAGGATATCTAAATAATTACAGCTGTATTTTTCTTAGGAAATAAAATTGTGAGACTGCAGGACATCAAACTGGCAAATGTTCAAAGTTTCTCAGAAAAGTAGGGTTGTATAAAAATAAGAATGTAATCATGATTTCATAATTATTCTGTCCTGAAGCATAAATTATTTTTGTGTAACTGTCTTTTTAAAATGTGATTTTTCAAGTCACACCACAAGACCGTAAACTTTTTTTTTGTATAGAACTAAAAAAAATTAAACAAAACTACTCTAAATTGATGTGTAATTCTAGAAGACATTTTGTGCACTGTTGAGTTTACGCTTGGAGGTGGAAGAACATTATTTAAAAGTCATATAAAATTATTAACATTTACGGTTTGTTTATCCTGCTATACAGTTGTAAATTCCACTTGGTGGCTCCAGCAATTCACATTGACGTTTTAGAGCAGCCCTAAAATTTCTTGTTATGACACACCTGCAGATGACACTTTTTCATAGAGATTTACAAGCAGCAATAACAGTTTAACAGTATTTATTTACCAGTGCCGTTTCATTTTTCAGGCGATGAAGACGACGAGGATGAGGAGGACGAGGACATAGTGTGCTCCATTTGTCAGGACGAAACCTCTGAAGAGCCAAACGAGATTGTCATTTGTGACCAGTGTGGACAAGGTATGGCCTCCTCCCCTTCGCATTGTCCACATCACTTTGATCTGGTGTTTTATCCATGTTCTGTTCTGTTTCTAAGGTTACCATCAGCTGTGCCACACCCCCATTATTGATGCTGCTGTCATTGACTCTGACGCCAAATGGCTCTGCTCAGAGTGCTTATCCAAGGTATGTAGTGGACATAATCATTTGTTTAGGCGTGAAAAGTATTAGCGCTGTATCAACTTGCTGCAAACATGTCACTTTTCACTGTTTCTAATCGTAGTAGAAATGTGACATTCTTGTGAATCAAGTTGATCTGGGGCGGGGATTATAAATGGCAAAATTATCTTAAATAAGTTTAGACATGCAATACATATTAAACTTGTATTGTCTTGTGCATTTTTCAGCACTGTTCTATTGGTTGGTATAATTTATTTTAAAATGTCAAATTAAAACAGAAGTAAGAGTTAAAGGATAAGCTCTACAAATATTGAAAACAGGCCTATTACGACAAGTTCTTGTTCTAATTGTAAAATAATAGTGTATTAGTTGTAAACAGTACTGTATTATATTTATATGCAGTATTAAGTTAAAGCAGCCTGGTGTGACAAACTTCTCACGATGTAGAATTTATTTAAAGGACATTATGCCATGAGCTTTTAATTCTGTTCTAACATTGTTCTGTCATCAAATACACCTCGAGTTAGCTTTTATTTAGCTTAATTCACGCTAGTTTGATGAATCCTGGTTAGAAAATCCTCTCCCCTCCGACTGCCAAAAGCTCTCTTGACGTTGACTTTTTTGCGTTAACTGATGTCACTTATCCAAGAATATTCTGCCGTTTTAAGTCCTTAAATCATCGCCAGACTCGTTCTGAGCATTTTTGCTGTCTAAACGCCATCTGTGGGACTGCTAGCCTGATTAGCATCTCACGCTGTTCCTTGAGGAATAACATAAATAAGCGCTATGCAGCCAATAGATGGCGCATTTAGTTTATTATAAATAGTTTGAGCATTCTTGGCCTAAACTATGACGAGCCTATTCAACTATGATTCTCCATTAAAGAGTTGATATATCTTTTACTATTACTAATAAACAAACTTACTTTCTGAAGTACATGGAGTGCAGGAAATTACATAGATTTTGATCACCACATTCAGACTTGTGTTAAAAACAGTACATAACATATTGTCTCTATATAATTCACACAAATATTATTAAACATGCAATAATAGACATAGAATTTTGAGCACAGCAGACGTTCAATCATTCACAGGGGGTTGATGATTAAACTGTCACCTTTTCACTATGACTTTTCACTATGACTGCCTTTGCCCTGACATTTAAATGAAACTTGATTTTGACATAATTTCCGTAATGGAAGTTGAGTAATCTGGTTGTGCTTTTCTGCAGAGGGCGGGCCCCCATCGCAGAATAGCCACGCGGTATCATGACCCCGAGCCTGTGGAGATGGATAACTCCGGCCTGCATCTGTCTTTTCCATATGACCCCAACGAGCTGGTGTGGAACCCAGGCCACAAGACCAACATGCAGCAGTGTTACTGTTACTGCGGCGGACAGGGAGAGTAAGTGCAACATCCACAAACACTTTATCCCACATCGACCTGTTTGTTAGAGCACAGAAAACCAGTTGTTAAATCTTAGAGAGTCTAACCCATTTTTGCCTTGTCCAAAACGCAGATTCTTAAATGTTTAAGAAGAGGTTGGAAATGTGCCCTATGCGCCAGCAAAATAAGCAAAAGATATAATCTGCAGAACTAAACCAAACCAGGTCCAAACCAATTACGAGAGATAATACATACTATACTGTATTTTTCGAAGACAGGTTGAGGGATCAAGGGTTCTTGGAGAGCCTGATTTGGCCCCCGGGCCTTAAATTGAATAGCCCTGGCCTATAGTTTGAACTAGAGCTTGAGGTCAGGTCGGAATTCTATGGTAGAAGTTGCTGTTTAACGGTCAAATTTGTTGACATGGTTTCATGATTTATATCTCTATAATTACTGTGCATAAAACACATGAAACCAAAACAAATCAATCAATCAATCAATGTCTGTATAAATAAATAAAAGGGAAATTATTCTTCTCATTAACCTCGGAGGGTGGTGCCATGTAGGGATTTCAATCTCTAACATTAATATGACATGTTTGTGGAGCTTATCCCTATTCAATAATAACATTTAACAATTGTGGATTTCTATTTTAGATATTTCTCTCAAAAATAGTAAATCTCCCATAGAATTAAATAGGCCTTTTCCCTCCAACAGAAATTTTGACCATTGTAGAACGTAACGGCAACCTATTGCGCCTGACACAGGTAAGAATTCAATGGTGTAAATAGTTTAACTGTCAGATTACAGTTGTTTTGACCTTGTTAGTGGTTAATTACTCTGTAATTATTATTACTTTATTATTATCCATTCTCCTCAACCCCAAAGACGAGATTGTTGTGAGTTTAGAAGACATTAAACCATAAGACTAACATAGCAAGTTTATGACGCAAATTTCAACACTTGTGGATCATAAATTTGGATATATAAAAAATAATTATTATGTCAATATAAAGTGAATGTAATATTGGTAAAGGTGATTAGATACATGAGTTCATAATAGTGTTCATGATACTCAAACTTCAACTCTCTAAATACTAAGCAGTGGGTTCAGTATTCGATTACTGATTTTGATACCACAATGACAATTTAAAACATTTTTAGACAATGGAATGTAATTCTCAACACTAAATAGAAGTTTCTTTGTGTTAACATGTGGTCTTATACTAGTTCTGAGATAGCACAAGATCATTCCAAACTGTTGAGGTGAATATTGTATCTATACTTGTTCAAATGAGCATCTAGTTTTAGTATCGATTAGTATCTGGTTTTCGATACTTTTGTGTACTCTAGTTCTTATGTCTCTATTATGTTTCCTGCAGCTGGTACCTGAAGATGATGCAGTGCAGCAGGTGTCTGCAGTGGTTCCACGAGGACTGTCTCCACAGTTTACAAATGCCCATGCTCTACGGAGACCGGTGAGAGTTGACATTAGTAAAAAAAATCAAAAATGTGTCAGTTACGGTTGTTACTTTAGTTTAATTCCTAATCATTCAAGTGGTATTCATGTTCATTCATGTTGTCCTGTTTTTTCAGGTTTTATCTGTTTGTGTGCTCTGTTTGTAATCGTGGACCAGAGTACCTCACTCGACTGCCTCTGACATGGTAAAATGCTCTTGATTTGAAGTATAATAATGACTTACTGTTGTGTGAATTGTGTCCTCTTGTTTAGCCTTTATGATTTAGATGTGGTTAATGTATCATAATTTAGATAATATTGTGAATGTGAATATAGAATCGGCCTGTATTTATAGTAAAAATGCAGTTTTAGCCCATTTCTGTTGAATTGACATAATATCTGAATATTGGTATTGAAATAGTCCAAAAAATATTGAGATATTCATTTTTGTCGACATGGCCCATCCCTAGTCTTATGATTGGATTACTTTTGTGGCTCATAATACCGTTTGTGTGCGTTTTGCTGCAGGGAGGATGTGACTCACCTCAGCCTGTACAACCTTAGTGTCATCCACAAAAAGAAGTATTTTGACTCAGAGCTGGACTTGATGGTGTACATCAATGACAACTGGGATCTGCTGCAGTTAGGAGAGGTAAGACCACGTGCATGCAATCTTTGAAATAGAAAGTAAAAGGCTTAACTGTAAATTTGTGTCTGTATTAGTTATTGTGTTATTTTTTTACCTTATTACAATGGCTACTGCAAAAGCCTTCATTAGGACAGGTCTTAAAAGCATAAAAAGTGTTGAGTTTCACAGTGCCAGTTTAAGTCCTTTATTACAAAAATTGGCTACAGCCCTTTTAATGCTTTAAAGTCCGATCTGTTTTGCCTAGAACAGATGTGTTGTAAAAAGCAGTTCTTAGGGTCAGTATCAGGCTGCTGCGTGTTGTTTGTATCTAATTATAGAGCGTTTTATTCTCCCCAAAGCAGGAAGGGCACTGTTAGTGATGGCAAACTCAACTCTGGTCTGTGAAAATTGTGAAAAGTGCTTAAAAATTCAGTGCAGTGAATAATTGGGATGCAATGAAGATTCGATAAAGTGAGGGATAACTTTGGACCGCTGCAAACTGTTAAAAATGAACTAGTTCTGTTTTCACTTTTTTAAGAAGGTAAAAATAAGCTAACACCTTTGTAAATTTCACAAAAAAGTATTAGATTTCAAGTTTTCAATCTTTGCGTGTTGTATTCGTTGTTAGCGTTAGTACAGTACAGTACTAATATTGTCATTATTAAGATTCCACTTAATGTCTTTATGAATATATATTTTTATTCTACTAATCTTAATTGATTAATATTCATGTTTTCAGCAACCTCTTTTCTTTTAAATGTAAATTAGGTCTAGCTGTGTGGTTTTTTTGTTTGTTTTTTCTCGCAATAGTGATATAAAATTTTACTAATGAGACAAGAAAAAGTCTTTTAAAAAGTTTTAAATTTTACTCAATTAAACCTGGAGCTATATGCATGTAAGTTTGTGTTTGCTTCTGAGAATCAAGGTGGACTCTAAAGTGGCTAAAAGTAACGAATTAAAAGAAATACAGTTAATGTCATCAGTATTTCTGTGTGGAATGCCTGTCCGCCGCTAATGTGAGGCCATGGTTGACTTTGACAATGCTAGTTTGTGCGCGAACAGGAGACACAGCAATGTTCTGAATGTTCTGCTAATGTGAGCATGTGAGACTAATCATCAGTATTTACTCACTGTTGTGTGTGAAAGCTTAGTCCTGATCATGTCAGTTAGGGCTGGGCAACACGATGAGAAATGACTCATACATTTACATTACATTATTGATACATTTTTCCTCATTGATCAGTCACAATTTTATTTTATTTAGTCTTATAAAACATGTAAAAATGCCTATGAATGTTAATTTCCTTTAAAATAAACCAATACAAACTTTAATTCTTGTCATTTATAACAAAAATTATTAAACTTTGCTCCAAACTACATGTTTTATTGACAAAATATTGGCTGTGGCTCTTGATTTAAAACACCCAAGCTGGTCTTTGACAATTGGACATATTTGTTGAGAAATTTAAAATGTACCGATCAAGAACTGTGTTTTAATGCACTGGTTAAAACGTAGTAGAAGTTGCTCAATACCACACGATTGACAGTGTAACTTGTAAATGTTTTTATATTTATACTATTTCTTGTATTTTCTGTTGAGGTTTTTCTCCTGCTACAAGGACAAAATAAAAGGAAGATTTTGCCTGAATAATAGTCTGGTCATTGGGAGTGAAATCTGGTTCAACCTTGAGGCCAACCTTTTCAAGTTGGGAATTATTAAAATTTTGGTTAATTGCGCAACTCTGATGGCGCACAAATGGCTTTCAAATTATGTCTTGCTGTTTTTAAACTGCTTAAAGCTTTCTGTTTGCAACAATGGAGTTTTGTATGGACAGATTTTGTTGGGTTGAATTACTTTACCGTTTTCCCTTTCAAATGCACAAAGTTATAAAACATGATGATTATGTCCAAAAACAGAAAAAAAATCCCTGAATAATGCATAATGGTATATACAAGAGTTTGTTGTGGACAATCTAAATAGTTTGTTTTATAATCACATGCCCCTGTGTGTGTCTGCAGCTGGCTGATACTCCCAGATCTGAGCGATTTGAATATGTTTTGGAGGCACTCACCAACAATCCCAGCATGTAAGTTCACGCCTCAGGTTTAGAGCGCCATATCTCTAATAGCCATCTTGTTCTGTTCTCAATAACGTCCTGATCATCTGCCTTTAATGGGTCAGGTTCATGTCTGGTAAAGAGGTGAAGAAAAAGAAGCACTGGTACGGGCTGAGGATCCGCTTTCCCCCTGCTCCTCCCAACGCTGACGAGCCCGCCGGCCGCATGATGGAGAGGGCCTCGCACGAGATCACCATAAAGGGCTGCAAGTCTGCCAAGACCCTGTCCAACTCCAGGTTTGTTACTAAGTTCACAAACAAAGATATCTTGTTTATGAGGCAAACTCAACTTTAAAGTGTTGTGTGCGTTTCCTCTTCATTAGTTTACTCAAAAATGCATTTTGATTGATTCATACATGTTTCAGTGATCCTCTTCAGAAAATTCCTCTTATCTCTGTCCACATACCTGTACTTAGTTGTGATTATTGGGGAAAACAACAGTGGACAGCAACAGGCCTTTAACTGGACACAACACAACTGAATAAAAGCAGAAGAGCTATTTGAACAAAGCACTGTTGATGTGTGATTTTATATGAAACGTTGCATGTTTTTCTGAATAATTTCATTGATCGTGGCTCAAAGCAGGTTGTAAATAAACATTTTTGTTAATATTTCCTTCTTTAAATACTCATTCAAGGGAGCACGCACTAACGGACCTCTGTGGGTGAAGCAATCCATTCATTTTAATGTAGAAGAGCTGCTTCATCACCCAATGTTCAACAACTACAAGAGCAAATGCAAACTTTAGGAGTGCCAAATACAGGCATAAAAACATGGAGTTCAGTGACCCTAATTTGTATAAATATCCAAGAATGCTAAAAAAAAAGCTACGAGCTAAATGATACCGGGATGCTTGCGCCGCCTGCTCTATTTTAACATCTACAGAACATCAACAAGAACGTTTACTTTTCCATTTACTTTTCTGAAGTGAGACTGGGTCAACCACACACATTAAGACTTCGTTGTAGTTGTGTTTAAAATACACATAATCTGCCAGGAAATGTCTTAAAAGAGGGAGTAAGTAGCATTCCTATTGAATCAAGTTTTTACTCACGGCGGACCACACAGCCGACTATATCTATCTGCTATTTCAACTGTGGCGTACATCTGTTATTTCTTGTAAACCCTGCTAAATTTAACTTGTTTTTGTTGTTGCAGAGACGTTCACTCGTTAACCAATGGCACAGAGAAGAAGAAGAAGAAAAAGAAGAAAAAGAGGAAGCAGGAAAGGCGCAGTGCGGAGCCGCGACCCCAGCGCTCCAGCGCACACTTGTCCCAGGTGTGTGTGAACTGAATATTACAACGTGGACTTAACTGCCTAACTGTACACATGCAGTTTTATTACTCTGTACTAATACTTTTAATATTAATCCACAGGAAATGAGAAAGCCTTTAGAGTCTCATTCAAGGGATCGATTCCCTGCTATCAAGTAAGTCACACATTTTTTTGGTCCCTAAAATGCTCATGTAAAGACAACTACTTCTTATCATAACAAAGTAATGGTTATTATTATGATGCATTTTGTTCTCTGTTAACCAGAAGTGACCGGCCTTTGTGTCGAACATCAGATGTGGAATCTATAGGAGCTTTGAGCACCTCAGAAACTACCTCAACTAGCATTTCAAGGCCATCGAGGTAGGTCTCATGCATAACACCAACAATATGAACGAGAACATCATTGTCTTAGAGACAGATGTGTTGCAGGGGAGTGAGCAGTACATGAATAAAAAAGATTCTGACACACTGCCTTACTTGCACAATGTGAATTTATTCAGACAGAAGCAAAGTTTCGGCACTAGGCCCTTCATCAGGCAGTGAGGATGAGCTCCGTTGGATACATTATATCTTGACTGTAAACAATCAAATTCGTGGTCAAGAAAAAGAGAAAAACACGTTTTATTAAAACAATACAGATGCAAATAATCATAAAATAAAAAAGCAGTGTATCTGAATCCATGAGGATAATAAAAATAGTCATCGGGCTGTAGAATAAAACTATACTATACAGTACATAGATATTACAGATGATAATACCAAATAAGCCTACATACCAAAATGCCTTGGTATGAGACATTTATGAGACAGAGACATTTTACAAGAAAATACTCAATTGCATTAATCTTTGAAATCTTTGGGAGTTAGAGTGTGAATCCAATATGCCTCCCATAATGGCATATTTACTACTTGGATCACAAAAATGCAAAGCTTGAAGTGGACTTACAAATTTGTGTTGATTTTCATTTTCTCTTATTCCTTCACAGCCTTTGTAGTTCCAACAAGACTCGCCCACCGCCCGTCAGTGTCACGCCTCTTAGCTCTCCGCCGTTAAAAAGGAAGCGCGGTCGTCCCAGGAGATCCGCGCCGCCCGCTAACCCAGAGATCCCTCCTCCTCCCCCCAGTGAAGTGGACCCTCTCCCCAGTGCCACAGAGCTGCTCAGCCCCCTGCATGGCCTCCACTCCACAGACATAATCCACGGCATGGACCCCAATAGCCAGATGTCCCACCTCCGGAGCTCAATCAGCAGCTACTTCGGCCCAGCGGGGCGCCTGGCCTGTGGGGAGAGGTACAAAGTGTTGGCCCGCAGAGTCACACTGGATGGGAGGGTGCAGTACCTGGTGGAGTGGGAAGGAGTCACTGCTTCATAAGACTTTTCACCAGCCTCTCCTCTCATCATGTCTGTGGGCTGCGCTATTGCCTTTGGACCGTTAGATCGGGAAGAAATCATCATTGCTTTGGCCACTACTTGCCTTTTTGGACAGCATAACTGAATTTACTGACATGCGAACATTCTTTAGCATCTGTCCCTCTTTTGTTTGTGATGCTAGGTGTTGTGCTGCTGCAAATGTTTATTTTATATAGAGTTATGCTACATTTATTATTATAGCCTTTACTTTTATTTAGTGAGTGCTTGCACTTAATATTTAGCTTTGAAACAAGGCAGCATTTTGTATCCAAGTTCTTGCTTCTAAAGCCAACACAAGTCAAGTTCTAAGCAGTGACTTTGTCATGTAATTTTTTTAATGCTATAATCATAGGGATTGGAAAATTAAAAAGTAAATTCTCTAATTGAGCCAGGCTTTATTTTAATTTGAATTGGCAAAAGAAAGTTCTGAAATAAAATAAATTACAACAATGTTCAATGTTTTAATCTTTCATCGATAACTGTGAAGTTCGGGATCAAATGTAAAAAACAAAAAACAAAAACATTATTAGCAAAATCCATAATGTTTGCAGCTGCTTGAGTACTAGTGTGTAAAACGTTCATATAGATGCATTTGCCCACACCGCTGTGAAACAACCCCATTAGCTGTGGATCTACTCATAAATGCATATATCACACTAGTGTCAGAAAACTTTCAAATGAACGTTAAGTTTAGTATTAAGCATCATAAAATTTCCATTGATTTAACATTAAGCTTCCTGAAAATTCTATGTGTGACGACGCAATCCCGAGCTCTATTCTTTTTTATTGCTCTGTGAACCATCTTCAGACATATTCCGTTATAATTAAACGATGTCAAACAATTCAGAAAGTGTTAACGCTTGGTCAAAAGTATTCTATCATGTCTTTTATTTCAGTTATTATTAATATTAATTTAATCTCTGTGGAGGTTATTAAGTGGAAAATGTTGATAATGTCTCTTCCTTTTGATGTTGTCCGTACGTTCAGCCAGTGTCATCAGTTTTCTTTGTACTGTGACTGACTCTCAACAGGCTAACCAAGCCAAAGAATCATCCATGCAACTTTTGTTACATTACATACATTTATTTACAATTGTACATCGCTGTAGAAATGACATGTTATTTTTGAACCAGTTTTCTACAGAATAAATATTTTCAATTGATGAAATAAGTGTGATTTATTTGGAAATGTTTTTAAAGGGGACGTGTTATTTAAAATTAACTGTTCCGAGCTTATAACTGTTACAAAGGTGTTTTTTCCTCATTCGTTTACTCAAAAGTTGTATTTCGATTGATTCATGAATCTTTTTAGTGTCCTGCAACTGATGCTCAAGTGCTCTGAAAATTCCTGTTTTCACCTACCCCCCATCCCTTCCTACATCCCTGTATTAGTTGTGATTTCAAAAAGGAAGACTCAGAGTGACAAGTTTTTTAAAAAAATTACTATTGCTAAGCCAGTTTAGATCAATGTTGTGGTTTACAATGAACAAAATATAAAATGATTATCTACTACTGTTATTGTTCAATTAAGCTCAGGATTGTGACATCACACATAACAGAATTTTCAGTTAGCCCAAATCAATTAAATGAGATTTTAAGATGCTAAATTAAGCGTTAATTCAAAAGTATTCTAACACTATGTATTTACCAGAAGTGACCCAGCAGTTTATCATGTTCTTCCATGGAATTTATTCACTTTATACATGGTTTCGGCTAATGTTTTTCTATGTAAGTTCAGCACACCAACATGGCAAACATGGCGGATTTCCATGGTAACGGCTGTTTTTGACGTTCTAAACCGAGAGCATACACTTTAATGATGGTGCACCGCTAACTCACGCGCCTTCAATCCCGGTAATTTCTATGACAACTGTTTAAACCAACCCCGTTACACGTTCCTTGGCTTTAACCAATCGGAAGACGCGTTGTTAACTTGTAGGCGGGGCGTAAATTACAAACTGTTTTGGCAGGGTACAAGCCGATTCCAAGTGACTTTTACGGACTAAAACTAATTTTATATGGGTTTTAAAGTTTAGAAACCAGGACGATAGGCAGATATGTGTTTCATTTCGTGTTCATCTGTCTATTTCCTCATTTAACTGTATCTAGTCATGGACGATCCCGTGAATAAGTAGCCACCTGTTGACTGTCCGAGCGTTGTTTACATGCAGCTTTAGCTAATGTAGCCTACTGCTGACATGCGTTTTATCTCCAAATTTAGAAGATGCGGTGCAAAATGAGATTAAACTATGTCTTGGAGAGCTACTTTATCAATGTAGAAGCGGAAATACACCGGTTTAAAATGTATACATATCTTGGAAAGGAAGATAAGGTGAGTTAATTTCAGATATGTTGTGTAGCATCCATCATATGCAGTTAAGTTTATGTAGAAAATGCCATCCATAGTTGATTGAGATATGACCACTGTAAAATATGCTGTAACTACCATTAATTTCTTTACTCAAAACTCGGCAAAACTAACTAGTTAACTTAGAAATAAAGTTAAAAACAATTGGTATAATACTAACTTTTGAAAGCACATATTGAGATTTCCTATTTGTGAATATAAATGGAGGTGGACAAGATATTATTTACAAAATTGAATATTGTATAGTTTATTGTCATTAATAATATGTATTTGAAGGACACATAGTATGCTAAATGTTCTTTTTTAGCTTTTAACTTTAATTCCCTCTGCCGCCAGTAAAAGGACTTCACAAATCCTGATGAGGGAACACCTCACAGGTACAATTTGTGCTTCCTGTATATAGAGTTTTTTCTCTCTCTCTAAAACATTTAAAGGCCAATAACCACACAAATAATGCAGAAAATATATCCTCTAAAGATTCAAAAACGCCTGACAAGTTTTTTAAACAAGGATATATGAAGTGATATTTACTGTGTGGTATTTTACGTTTTTTATTTACGTTTCAAAGCTTACCCAGCAGTGAGAAAAAAAAATCCACTAACACTTCCTTCCTACTGCTTATTTCAGAGTCACTGACTGAAGATGGATTGCGTTTCATCCAAGAAAAGAGGGAGCACTGTGCGACAGGAGAACGCCTGTCTGTCTGTGCATGACGGCCCTTTTATCAGCGACTTTGACAGAGGATCCTCCCAAAGTCAGGTAACATCACAAGTCACACTGCTCATATCTCTGTATTTTTATGTGGAAGTGTAAATTTAGTGTAGTTTAATTTGACAATAAGCAAACCTTTGAATGGTTCCTGTAATATGCAGTAAGGATTATTGCACATTTATTATCTTATTCCCTTAAGCAATAATGATTATTTCAAATTTTCAGTTGCATCTATCCTCTCCAGCTGAGTAATTTTAAACCTGAAAGATTTTTTCATCTGGTAGTTTATGTCACAATATTTTTTCTTTGAGAAAATTCATTTGTTAAAGGACAAATATGCAAAATTGACTTTTGAGCTTTTAGCCATGTTCTAACATTGTACCATCATCAAAAACCTACTTGGAGTAGCAATTAGCTTAATTCACGCTTGTTTGATAAATCCTGGTTTTAAAATCTTCTCCCTCTGTCCATCAAAAACACAATGTTCTGAATTCCTTCCATGTGTGACATTTTAAGATAACTGACGTCACTTATTTGAGAATCTGCTATTTTAAGTCCTTCAACTATTGCCAGATAACTTAATATGGATCCAATTTTTGTTCGGTACCTTTGATTTTACAGTAGTGTCAGTAAATGTGCAATAAAGCAAGGAAGATAAAAAAGCTGCAGACATCCAGATGTTGGATATTTTACACAAAATTTGGTATATAATAGGTAGGAAAAAAGAGCTCAATTAAAAATAAATTACTTTGTCTTGTCTTTTTACATTTGTCTGACTCTTAAACTGCACATGACAAGTTACATTACACATTTCACTAAACCGTAATAAATATGATTGTATTTTAAGATTTTATATATTAAGAAGTAACTAAAATGTTGCTTATTTCCTAGTTTGACAATTTTGTTGATGTTTTTAATTTTGTTTCCTGTTAGAAAATGGGCAGCAAATATGACATAGGTAGAGGTATGTTAGAAAAAGGGTATATCTTCATACAATTATTTATTCACAGTGATCCCTTGTTTATCGCGGGAGTTGCGTTCCAAAAATAACACGCGAAAAGTGAAATCCGTGAAGTAGTCACAGCTTTATTTTTTGTATTATTTTACAATGCAATACTGGAACTGTGGAATGAAAACCAAAAATCAAAACCTGTTTTAAAGCCCAAAATTTGTTTAAAACAATAATTTTAATGTAGTAATACAAGGTTGGAAACATTGTCACTGGCGTATTTCACAGTCTGTGCCTCTTGGTCCTGACTCTGCTCCGCTGTAGCGTCTGTTTCTACTGAAGACGCACGAGTCTTTCTTTAGTTGTTGGCGCTCTTTCTTTTTCTGAGCAAGAAGATTTTTATAAACGGATATGCCACCTTCGATTATATTTGAGAACTGCAATGAACGACTCATCAAAGGGTCCCGTTCTTGTGCGTGCGCTGAAGTGGGTGCACTGTAAAAAATATCCGCACTGTAAAAATCTGCGGAAGCAAATAAGCCGTGAAAGATGAAACGCTGATATAGCGAGGGATCACTGTATATACATATATATATATATATATATAGTACGACTAATAGCATAACACACACTATTGTCTGAATATCATTATCTAGTTAATGTAAACAAATACTGCGACATTCATTTTATCAACATTACCCTGCCCACGTGTGAATGAATGTTTGTTTTGCAGGAAATGCCTATCAGGGATGAAATGCATAACCTAACCTAATACACCGTATTCACCTGTGATTGCAGAGCCACCTCTCTTGTCCCCGGGGTGGCGTCCGCAACAATGTGACGGTCATGAGTGAGCACATTCGCCACCTCGAAGCAGAACTGGTGGCTCAAGCCCAGCACCTCAAGTAAGCCTTTGGCCTTTTATGCTAATGTGCTAGTCAGAAATTACAGTGTAGCTGAACATATCATGCAAACTGACAAATGGATTAGCTTAGCAAAAGTCATTCTTCTATTTACACAGAACATAACCTATATAGTGAAGTTGTTGAATGGAATTACATTACAGCAGCTGGAAGCAATAGGATCATAACACTTGAGGTTAATCATGTCAAATGTTTTTTCAGTTGTAAAAAAAAAATGATTCTTTTGTAATCTGTAGCGCTATACAATTAATCAAATCAAAATCACAGTTTGAAAATTGCAATTAGATGTAAATTGTGCAGCTCGAGTAATCTGTCCTTTTCTCACAAGAAACAAACTAATACAAAAGTTAAATAAATGTACTGCAAACCACATCATCATCAGTTTATTCAAAGTTATATTTTGATTGATTCCTGGTGTAAAATGGTATTGTCATAATGTGCATGTTTTAATAACACATGGACAATATCTCAATGTTTGTAAACCTTGACTATTCTTTTGAGAGTCTTAAATTCTCAGTAACACACAAATCTATAAGATTTGTACATTGTAGGTTGTTGTCCTGTGCACAGTTGTATTGTACAGTGTGTGATCTGTTTG
This sequence comes from Rhinogobius similis, assembly GCA_019453435.1. Taxonomy (NCBI): domain Eukaryota; kingdom Metazoa; phylum Chordata; class Actinopteri; order Gobiiformes; family Gobiidae; genus Rhinogobius; species Rhinogobius similis. The sequence goes on from CM033632.1 coordinate 31,439,057, forward strand.
CTTTTGTGTTACAGAGAGGTTGAAATGAGGGCGGACTGTAGCCAGGAGGAAGCAGCTCACAATGAGATGGTGGTTGTGTCTTTGACTGAGGAGGTCAATGCTCTGAGAGAGGAGATGGAGAACACTACTGCACTTTGCAAACGGTTATTTACTATTTTGAGTAGTGTTCTTTAAGTAAATGAACTGAATGTTTGCATAAAGTGACAATAACCACCTGTTTCCATGTTCCAGCACATTGTTCTATATTAATATCTAATTTACAGCTGATATTTATTTAGTAACAAGCTATCCCAAAACTTTAACTCGCCAACATATTAAGACGTGTTATCGTGTCTTTGCAGAGCTGAGCAACAGAGAAACCAAGCTCTTGAAAATGCAGAGAAGCTCAAAGAAGCATTCAGTCAATACAAAGCTAATACTTCTATTAAACTGAAAAAGGTAAGTTCAAACCTATATTAACAGTTTAAAATAATTTCATAGCATATGATACATATCTCAGCTCAGTAATTATAGAAAGGGACACGTGCTTTTCACATTTTTCTTTGCAGCTGCTGGACAGTGAAAAAAAACTCAAAGAAAACCTGACCAGCTGCAACATAGAGAAAGAGGAGCTGATCATGAAATGCTCTGGTTTGGAGAAAGGGGCACAGCAACAGCAACAGACAATCAGGTCAGGGTCTCGAATTTATGTGTCATCTTATTCAAAAAAATGAAGAATGAGAAAAATGTGCTATTTATGGATTGAAGTCTTGAAATGACAATTCTGTCAGGTCTAGGGATGCACCAATCCTGAAACTGGTATTGAATATCAGTGGCAATATGTTAAAAATTACTAAATCGGGTATCGGCTCCAAAATATTGGTTCAGCCAGTATCATGGTTGGGCCTGTAAACTGATGTAAAAAGACTATTGACTGGCCCATTGTTGGTCCATGATGTTTGAGGTTTTATTTATACAAAACCATTGTGTATAAGGATAAAGAACTGTTACACAACCCATTTGGATAATTTCTCATACTTAATAAAGAAAATAAATGCTATTATTAGTCTCACAGAGGTATCGGCTGATATTGAGTATCCGCAGATACTGAAAGCCCAAGCATCGAAATTGGTATTGAATCTGAAAAAGATGGATCGGTGCATCCCTACTCAGGTCTCTAGTACTCAGTAATATTTCCTGATTATATTGTTTTTTTACATTGCCCTTCATGGGGCGTAGTGAGAAATAAAAAAATTCTACCTGCACTTGCCGGATGTAGTAAGCGCCTTTTCCGCAGAAACTCAAAAAACAGTAAACAAACCGTAGACAGCATATCCATAAGACCCAGGTCAAACACACACATTGACAGTTTGGCCCCAAAGACAAACTGGTCCAACATTTAACCATGGTAATTCAAAAGATAATCTCAAGATATGCTGACGCTATAGGTGAAGCGGACCAAAGCCAATTTGTGCTCACAGCTACTTTTTATTCTTGTTTTTATAACCTGTGGTTGAGCTCAGTAATAACCAACAAGTTCTGACCATTAACTTGTTAGATTCTTCTAATAAGACAGTTTGTAAATAGCTATAAGCTCATTTACCTTACATGTTTCGGCGGGAGGACTTCCGCCTTTGTCTTATTAGAAGAATCTCACAAGTTAATAATTATAAGAAGATAGAAATATCAAAATATAACAAGTCCTGACCATTTAACTGTATAAGATCATAACATGACATATAGTTATCCCCTTGTGTGATAGCGCCCTGCAGGAGGAGGTGGGCGAGCAGAGAATGTGTGCCTCGGAGCGCTCTCAGTTGCAGAGCCAGTTGGAGGAGGCGGCCCGCAGGGTGACTGTGATGGAGAAGCAGCTGCATGAGCGCGTGGCTGACCACAGGGAGATGTCCGCTCTGCACAGGGAGCTGCAGGAGCTGAAGAGTCGCAGCCAGAGCCAGGAGCAGCAGGTCCAGCAGAGCCAGAGGGAGGCGCAGCAGAGCAGAGCACAGCTGCACAGTCTGGAGGCTGTGCTGCGGCTGCTGCACCTGCAGGAGGTGAGGACAACTACAGCCAACCACATGTTTCACACCGAAGAGGAACTCTGGATGCCCTTTTAGATGCCTGTTTTAGTTAGATAAAAAATGCACACGTGGGTGAGAAACTGTTTATTTTGATTAAATGAATTATATGTGTTAAATTGTATTACATATGATTGTACATGGTGCGCCACATCTACCCTCCAACTTACTGCAGATACTTTTGATTTCTCAGATAACTGACAACTTTAACTTAATATTTGTCACGTATGATTTTCTGAACAGTACAGTGAAAAGAACACATTTTATGCTAAGTTTGTGTTTTTGTGAGTTGTTGATGTTTTGATGTTCTTGCATGGTTCCCTCATCAAAAACACACCTGGAGCTGCATTTAACTTTATTCATGCTAGTTTGATGAATCCTGGTTAGAAAATCCTCTGGACTCCAATCGTCCATTCGGAAATTCCCTGATATATGGCTTTTTCTCGATGTATGACGTGGCCTAGAGAATCTTCAGTCCTGTTTTTAAGTCCATAATTCCTTACTAGAGCATTTCTGCTGATATTCACAACTGCTTGGAAGCTTTACAGGGGAACCCCGTATGTTTGTCCCTCAGATACATTATGCAAGTCCCTCTGCTGCTGTTTTTTTTTCTTCTTAAACATGAGATGCTAAAGTAAAGATACACAAGAGTATTTTTAAAGGCCAATAACAGTACAAATAATGCCTAATATTTGTTCTTGAAATGAATGTTACAACTACTCCTCTGGTCTGTGGTAGTCCCCACATTAGTTCTGACTTTTTTATTTTTTAGATGTCCTTGTATTTATATTTACTGTAATGTGATGATTATACAGTGATATAAGGGAGATATTAACCTACTCCTGACAACAATATCTTATTTTGAATATTTTTTTAAACTATTGAAAGAAGGGAAAGTAATGGCAGTAACAGAATGAGAATTGTACTACAACTTCAACAATTGTCTTTTTGAATTCCACCTGAATTTTAAGTAAGCATGGTAACAGTTCATTGTTTGCTATCGGGGGAACCAGCATGATTACTGATTTAAATATATGGTTATGCTGTGGTAGAAAGGGCTTATGTTGCTCAAAAAGAAATGGGGAAATGTTCATAACTAGAGATATTTTTAGATACATTTTAGTTTTTTCATGCTCTACTGGAAAGCCAGGTTTTATTTACATTTTCTTTCCTTTTTCTTTGTTCATGAGGGTGGTTTGGGGCCCCTCTGTGCACGGCCCTGTATGCTGCCCCCACTGGACTACTCAGGAACTGCCCAAATAATGCAACTACAGCCAGGTATTTATTTGCTTTCAGCCAGTTGTGCACTCAAGTGCATCACAAGATTGTAAAAAAAAACACCTCTTTACCTCAGGTGAGGGCTACCAGCAGCTGTTGAAGGCCCTCCAAGCTGTAGAGTCGGAGCGGAGCAAACAGCAGCGGGCGGCGGAGAGGCTGCAGGAGCGTCTGACTCGAGCCCAGGAGGAGATCTCTTCCCTGCAGAGCTCCATGGCACAGAGGGCCTCGCACTACCAGAACCTCCACTCCGAGCTCTTGGACAAAGTCAGCCAGGCCACAGACACTGAGAAAGAGGTACGGGTTTTGGGAATATACAGCTGTTTTATGAAAGTCATAATCGGCTTTATTGCTTTAAATGAAGACATATGTGTGCAGTATTACTACATATACTTCATGTTCTTTTTCTGTAAAGTTGAAGAGGAAGAGTGCTCGCGTGGGTGCTCTAGAGAAACAGCTCCAGGAGAAGACTTCAGCCTACAGCCAGGCCGCACTGAGGAACACTGAGCTCGAGAAGCAACTACAGGTTTCACCCACAACTTACTGTCTACTAGGGGTGCACAATATGACCTTTTTTAGGCTGATACCGATTTTATGGCAAAAGCTTGGGCCAATAACTGATAATAAGCAGATCTTTTCTGTATATTGTTTGGTTATTTTTACACTTTTATATATTGTAAACAAAGAAATATTGCAGGAAAGTCATTCGTTTTTTATAATTACTGTCTAAAATTAGGATATAGCTATAGATCGTTTGAAGACAGAGTACCCTTAACCTTGGAAAAACAAGGAAACTGTTTGACTGACCTATAATTTAATATATAAAAGTCTCCCTCTGAACCTTTTACAAACATGCACACTCAGGGTATATACCACTATTACCATCATCACGCTATCTCTCTCTCTACAGAGCAGATGACGTTGCACATTGGTGCAGTGTTAATGGTATTTGTTAGCAATATAAACACCTGTAACTACAAATGCAAGATAGACACGTTTAAAGCCATACCCCTACCTGAAAAGTTATGTGGTGCATCTTTATACTCACATTTCACTTGCAGGAGAAAACCAGTACTGTGGAACACTACCAGACCCTGATGAGCAAGAAGCAGAGGGAATACCAACAATCCCTGGATAAATGTAAAAAGGCACAAATCCAATTGTCGACGGAGCAACAGCACAAGATGGAGATGGTGAGTAATAATGGTAGTAGTAATCGTGAGGATTAGAATAAAGAATAATAAAGCTTTGTGAAAGATAAAATGAATTGAATCAGTAAAATATAGTTAAGCCTGCGTTTCCTTGTTCTTCAGTTGGAGTCGTCAGTGAAAGAGGCTCAGTTAAGTCTGTTGGAGATGGAGGAGTTGCTCAGTTCTGTCCAGGCGGAGCGAGACGAGGCTCAGAACATGGCCCTTCTTCTCCAGAGCACCGTGGAAAGGCTCACACAGGTAAAAATCAGACCCCTCTGTGGCGTTGTTTAACCGTTACTTTTTTCGATTGTATTTTCTGATCATTTTGCATTTTCCACAGGAGAAGGAGCTGGAAGAAAAGCACTGTGAGGAGCTGGAGCAGAGGTTAAAGGAGGAATCTGCTCACTCCAACGCCAAGGTCTGAGCAGACAAAAGTGCATGTTTGTTCTGTTACTAAGTGTATGATCTTACATGATGTGTGTCGACAGATGTTGGAGCTCCAGTCATCTCTGTCCAAATGTGAACACCAGCTTAATGTCTACCTGCAGCAAATGGAGGCGACGCAGAGGAGATACGAGGCTGAGCTGCATAAGAGCAATGACAAGGTACTCTGATCCTCCCAGGTCAGCCGTGTGGCTCTACATTACACAGCTCTTTAGTCACTATAAAGCACATTGCTCTTCAGATCATGTAACATATGTGCTGCTAATGAACCAATTCAAATCCATTTCCACCGGTCTATGAAAGAACCAGTGTTGCAAAAAAATAGCATACTTGCATAAATTGTTTTACATATCGTGTATAATGCTATTCTCCTGACATCCATAAATGTCTGTGAAACTATTCTTTTCTCACACATAGATCATATGTTGATCTTTAAATGTGTAACGACATGCTTCTCGAGCAGCATCACATATGCATTTTTATTGTTCAAAAACTGCTTTGTAACGTTTTTGAATCCATGATGTCGTTTTTGAATAATCGCAAACAAAGCTGTTGGCAGAGACAGGGGTAGGGATGGGTATTGAGACCCGGTATCATAACTGCACCATTTTCCACCTCCAGATTTTTGTACAGGGGCTTTGTCAGGACTACCTTTGCTGGAGGATTTTGCCTACTGTGCATGTTTTAGGATATAACAGCGAAACCATATTATTTACAACGGGATGTGTTGACCTTTTTTGCACCAATTTCTATTATTTGCTAAGAACGCTTCTATGCAAACAGTACAATTGCAAGCTTCATCTATTCATTTAGTCATTCTGTAAAATAAACTTTTCAGATATAATTTACAGTACCCAACAATAGTTCCAGAGATGCCTTTTCTAAACGGCTGTTGTTGTAGAATGTCATATAACATTTCCACTTTTAGACTCTGCTCTGACGTCAAATGTTTACATAAATGTTGCCGTGTTTCATGGTGGGGTAATGGTTAGCACAGTCTACACCTGACTGCAAGTCTTGAGTTTTTATAGTAGTTTGTGGTCGTGAAAGATTTATAACGCAGCCTACGGGGAGAATAAAGTGAACCCAAACTTGCAGAATACAGTCATAGCCACAAGCAGCAAGAAGAAAGCGTTGTGTTGTTGTATTAATTTCACAAAGAATAATTGTGATTTGGGCAGTCCCTTCTACATTCTGTTCAAATGCAGAAGGGTATGGATCGGACCATAAGCGGGTGTCAAAAAATCTCAGAACTTGGGAATGTCCGACCACAGCCGCTAACTTGTAGCATAGTCTCAATGTACTAGAAATGTAGAAATAATTGTTTGACTAGTCGACTCATCGCTGACCAGGCATCGTAGTTTTGATAATCATAATTGTTAAGTGTGCTATACAGACGCTAAAACACAAGCCAAAAGTCATTTTATAATAAAGACAGCAGCATTAATGAATCAAAAGAAGAAATAATTTCAGATTGTATAGATCGATAATTCACCTTATTTGCAAATATTCTCTATCTAAAAGCCTTCTGACACAATATTCAACATTTATTTGTTCAAAAATGTAATAGGATAAAAGTTACATCCCTAATAGTGATTGTTTCGTTTAGTTTCATCCTCTTTTCTCTGTGCAGGTGTGCTCGCTGCAGGAGAAGCTGCACAGTACGACGCTGATTTGTCAGACGGCCAGTGAACACAACACACAGCTGCAGCAGTCTCTGGAGCAGACGCAGGCCATGCTCACTGAAGGCACCGCGAGGATCTCTGAGCTGGAGGACAGCCAGAGCCAACTGCAGAAACAGGTACGACACTCTCAGAAACACCTAAAAGGCCTGGGATGGCATGGACAACTTATTTCTATTTCTGTCCCTGTTTTGGCCCACATTTGCAATAGAAAATTGACAATTAAAAACAAAAATGTATATCTTTTGAATGGTGAAAAGTCCTCAAAATGTCACCAACAGATAATTGAAACCCATGAATACTACTATTCATATTTACATATTGACTGAAAATAAGTAAAAAATCATCAGGCCCTTAATCTTAAATTTGTAAAGTAAATGAGTAAATGTTATTTTCTCTCATAGAGTATCCATGGGTTTCGTTGCCATAGCGATTAACAATTTAAAACAAAATGATATATCATTTAAATGAGAAAAGGTCCTCTCAATGTTGCATATTACAGGCAGTTGAATAGTAAAGGCTGAATTTGGTGTTAATCACACAACTAGGCATTTAGTCGCTCAAACATACTCACTGGTGTGAGCGCACACACTTTGGAAAGAGTTTATGTCAGCCTGATTGAAAGTGTCCTTGTTTTTAACATCTGCTTGGTTTACATATCTGTCAGTAGCTATTAAGAACAAGCTGCACAGAATTGTAAAGAATGCAGTGAAGATAATGGACATGGTGTACAGGCCAAGTCTATCATCAGACATGCTGAGCGTCCTCTGTGTGATGAATTTAAGCTGATGTGGGCGTCGATACAGAACACCTTTAGAAACGAAGAAGGTGAACAAAGCTTCATTTGTGCCAAGTGCAGTCAGTTTGCCGGAGGAGCACTGATGTAATTCACGTGTGTAGGTTGCAGCACACTTATGTTAAACGCAGCAGACTTTTTATAATATTTACTTATTGTAAAGCTTGATGGACCTATTGTGTCATGTGATGGTGAACCAAAGACAAATTTTCACTGTGGTGGACAATGAAATTAAAGTTATTGTTAAAATACAACTTGGACTGTACGTAGCATTTGCTTAAAAAAAGATCTTTTATGGAAATGCTACAAATTTATTTAATTTGTCCTGGTCTTAGGTTGTCGAGCCGTGCAAGTAACTGAATTTTAATTGAGATTCTATCAATTTTTATTATCACTGATCAACTTGTCAGTTCAGACTTTGGAGAAAGAAATTTGACTATTCTTTCTTCAGGTATAGAAACTAGACATAGACTGATATATGGTTGGCTGATGTTTCAGCCTTAAATCTCCAGCCTTGTCCAATATTTAATTGGGAGTGGTTTACTGATTTAAGGAAAGGCTTAAAGCTTTATTTGAACACTTAAGTGAGAAGAGGGCACAGCACAAAATGTGATTAGTCTGGTTGATCACAGGTTAGTGGTAAAACATGATTTATATTGATCGTATTTTCTTTACAATGCTTTGATTATTAGAGCAGTGCAAAGTAAGTAATGGACATTGTTGACATTTCAATGAATATATTTTGTGGAAACAGTAAAAAATATCTACAGAGCTTATCAGCTATCATTGGCATGGGCACCAGCCATGAAAAAACTCTGATAGGTCAATCTTAAATAGAAGCCATGTAATTATAAGTGTTGTGTAATATCTTCATGTGTAATTTCTCCAAATGTTTTGGCTGCTGTGTTGTTTTTCTCCAAACTAACCATGTGAAATGCTCCAAGGGTCATGTTTTTGAACCTTTAAAGTTACCAAACGCAATGTTTACAAAGATTATTTTAGAAGGAAATTTCTGGAGGCAATTTAACTCTTAAGCTCCTCCTCCTCCGATAACTGTCTGACATCCTGAATGCCTTTAGGGAAGTATTTACTTAAGTGTAAATATCTCGCAGCTCTCACAAACCCTTTTGCACATCTGTATTCACATGCATAATGTCCCGAGCACATGCACAGCATTTGAACATCTTTTTTCATGTTTCAAATTGAAATGGGCTGTGTTGTGTGCGTAAGCTGTTACGTAGCTTACACCTCTTCGGGAATATTGATGGATAGATACTTTATTATTAGATGCAGACAACGTGCAGCAGTGTGATTTTGTCACCGACTGCTGCTTTTACAATGTAAAATATAGGAAAGAACAGAAAATGTACTCATTTTACCAACCCTGATGTCACTTTTTCAACATTTGACAGTTAATTCCTTTTGGATCACAAACATTTTTTTTTCTTCATATCAAGTTGCTTGTCATTATCATTCTGTGTGCTCCCCCAACAATGGCATTCTGTTTTTGTTGTTTATTTTCTTTATGCCACTGACAGCAGGAGAATCCCTTGCCAAAAAAGTTTACAATATAGTTAAAAAAAAAAAAAATAGCTCAATGAAACTCTTTTGTAGTTGGTTTGTGTCGATAATGAATCATAAAAGTTAGTAATTTCACACTCTACAGCTCAAAAAAACATATACACGATAAATATTGAACTCCAAGCATATTGTTCTTTCTGTCATATATTGTAGTAATTAATGTGACAGGCCTACCTACAATCCTGTGTTATGACTTTTGTACATTTACATAACCTACAACTAAAATGGTTCAACTGCTCAGTCTCTTCATTCTGTCTTTTTATTGGGGAGATCACAAGAAAATGAGCTTTAATGTGCTACTGTGGCTTTGCTTTGTAGATGACACTTACATAAGGTTTGTACTCGTAAATCTATTTTGAATGGTGTGTGGTTAAAATGAGTTTGATGTCGGAAAGTACCCTGCTGCTTATTTTTAAAAGACTGTAGGCAGTTTAACTTCACTGAATGTGATATGTTCAGCTTCTTTGTAAAAAAACTATTATTAAAACTCAAAGCTAAATGTGAGCTCCAAAGATTACTCTGAAATGATCAATAGAAATTCTTCTTACTTAAAGGGGCTCTATGTAACTTTTTTGTTTGTTTCCTTAGAGATGGCATTAAACTTGTCTATTTTGCATTCAATTTAAAATGTTTCTATTGCTCAAAAATACTCTTCACAGATCAGACTCATAACTTTGACTGTTAAAAAAATGCATTTATGTGTTTAAGTCCTGTTTGTACAGGCCACAGAGGCGGTTTGTTCACTCTGCAGTGTGAGCTGGAGCTAAAGAGCACGTTACTGTATTGCAGTGCCGATGATAAAAGTTTGCACAAACTTCTTGTTCGTGTCCTCCCCTGTTTCTATAGTTTAAAGGATGCCTCTAGGCAACAGAGCCTGACGTTGTCTGGCTGTTCTGATTGGCTGCTATGAAGTGAAATGAACATTCAACATGTTAGACCCACATGATTTGAGGTTTTTGTAGCTGCGACCTGACAAATTGTGGTAACAGAATTGCACTGACCCCACAGACATGGGACTCGGGCCATGCCTCCCTGACCTCACGGAGACAAACTAGGCGTGAAAGCAGGCTTGAAATACTCTAGTGTGCGGCTGGCCTTAAAGACTTGTGTTTAGATTGACATTTTCATGGCTGTTTTGAACTTTCCTACAGCAGATTACCCTCTTGCATCTCTCGACATAAGTCTGTGGAAGGTCACAAGAGTTTTTTGGTTTTTTTTTTGCTACTACCTCAGACAAGTTTTTACTTTCCCTTTTAACCTTTTAACATGGCATTGCAAGTCAATGAAACAAAACTCCACGACTTGGAACGAGGAACCATAATTTGTACATCACTGATCTACATCTACAGTATTTTCCTGGCTGTTTCACACCATGTGCAATTAAATGTATCTTCTAGTACATACTGTATACTATACATGCAGCAATACAATCAAAGTACTCCAGATGTGTTTTTTTGTGTTGTATGTTTTTATCTCCTAAACCACATAAAAGTTCTACAGCGTTGTTTTTTTTTTATACTGTAAAAATCATTGTAGGCAAGTAATTCTATTTTCCTGACAGGCTTATAAATGTAGTGAATGACTTCCCACATCATGACATTTCTTACAGCTTGACAAGTGATTGCTTTTTGGTCTATAGCTGAAGGAAAGTTTAGACTGTGCTGCAAACTCCTACCGGAGTCCTTCTTGTCTATTTATTTATTTATTTGATTTATTTGACAGGGACAGTGTACAAGAGCATTAATCACAAGAATATGAAAAGATGTTTTGTACCAGACTTTAGCTAATTTCGATCTGCAGTCCCTGAGACACACAATGACATTACAAAAACAATGAACACAGAGCATAAGACAGTGCGATGCATGATATGTACAGTGTTAATACATTCAATAGTTAGTAAAAAATAATTAAAACTTGTCTCTTCCTAAACCTCCCTGTGTCTCGTGTCTAACTCTGATGCTGACAGGTCGGCCCTTTAAGAAAATGCTGTTTTATTTGCAGGCTACATTTTTTTAGGTCTTTGGATAATTTTAGCTCAGTTGGAAGTTTATTCCATTCTGAGATTGTTTTAAATGAAAATGCAGATTGCCCTAGTGATGTTTTCCGTTTTGGTATGGTACATTGGCCATTTGCTGTTGACCTAGTCGTTCTGACCATCTGATCAGATGTTAAATGAACAAACTTTTTCAATGGCGGCGGTGCCACATTATTGATAATCTTGAATAATAATTTGAGGTTTGCCAATTTAATTGTATTGTCAAAGTTGAGCATTTTATATTTAGTCAGTATCTGACAGTGATGATAAATCCGTGGTTTCCTGTCTAGAATTTTAAGTGCCTGCTTATATAAAGTTTCTAAAGGTTTTATTGTAGTTTGGTTGGCTTGTGACCAACAGGAAACACCAAAGATTAGATGAGGGATTATCATTGCATTGAAATAGATTTTTGCTCCTTGTTTTGTTAATGAGTTTCGTATGGATTTAAAAGTAGATAGATTGTATTTTAGTTTATTGCAAACGTTTTTAATGTGTTTTTTAAAATTTAGTCTATTATCTAGTGTTAGGCCGAGGTATTTGTATTCATCAACATTTTTAATTGTTTCTCCGTTAACTGTGATTGAGGGATATGTCCTTTATTTTGTTTTATGCGGAGAAAAACATTGCTGCTGTTTTACCTACATTTAGCGTTAAACAAGAATCATTTAACCATTTTACAATTTTTTCCATTGCCATTGATAATTTGGCTGCCACATACTCAAAGTCCTTCCCATCTGTGTAGATGACAGTGTCGTCCGCATACATCTGAACACCAACATCGTCACACACAGACGGGAGGTCATTAATGTACAGGCTGAACAGTAGTGGTCCAAGGATCGATCCCTGTGGGACTCCCATTGTACAGCTTCTCAGTTTAGATACTTGCTCATTTACACGAACACACTGGGAGCGCCCCGCCAAGTAGGATTTAATCCAGCTAAGAGTGTTCAGGGACAGTTTATATTGACTCAATTTTGATAATAATACATCATGATTAACAGTATCAAAAGCCTTGCGTAGGTCTAAAAATACAGCACCTACCACTTTTCCTGTGTCAAGGCTTGACTTTATTGATTCAATCAGATAACAACTCGCTGTTTCAGTAGAGTGGTTAGCTCTGAAGCCAAACTGCATAGGGTGTAGCAGGACCTCATTTTCAAGGTGGGTTGTTAACTGTTCAGCAACCACTTTCTCTAGGACTTTAGAAAGAACAGGCAATATACTTATTGGTCTGTAGTTGCTTATGAGTTGTTTATCTCCTGTTTTGAAAATTGGAGTTACAATAGCTGGTTTTAGAGCAGCGGGAAATGCACATTCCTCAAGGGAGCTATTTATTATTCTTGTAATAGGAAGGGTCAGACAATCTTTGTACTTTTTGAGAAATACAGTGTCAAGTCCATGGACATCTTTGGCTTTGGAGTTTGACAGGGATGAGATAATTTTACTCAATTTTAATTCATCTGTAGGTTTAAGGTTCAGACCTGTTTCAGTATTAGCTACAGTTTTAGGTGAACCTTTACCTGTAAAATTTATATTCAGTTCTAAAACAGAATTTAAAAAATAGTCATTAAAATTTTCTGCCACAATCAAATTGTCATATTGTTCTTCTCCATTAATTTTTACTTTTATGATTTGATTTGGTGATTTTGTCTTACCTGACAGTTTGTCTATATTTTTCCATAAAATTTTATTATTGCCTTTTGCTTCTTTGATTATATCCAGGAAAAAATTAGCTTTTGCTGCTATTTGACTGTAAACAATAAGAGTGGCAGATCTTACAGCTCCGTGAGTCTGGATGTTCACATCAGACACGTGGCCAGGTTCAGATGGAGCTTCAGGACATGTTGGATTGACTTTGTGCTTTGAAGGGATACAGCCGCCACTGGTTCACAATACTCTTCTTTGAGACATTACAGGAGAACGTGTCAAACAACAGCTCTAAGCAGACCAAATATGAGCAGAAGTTGTAGGTCAAACTTAATAAAGAACATCATGTTCCTGATCATTTTTGTAGTTTGGATACATGGAAATAATTTTAGAAAAGTTGACGACTTGCATTTGAGTTTTCTACGAAACATGAAAAACCCTTCTTTACTTGTTACAGTGGATTTTTCTCCAATGTGAGCTATATGATATAGGGTTCTTGTCTCCAACATGAATTAACGACATAAATATTTACATTTATACTGTCTGGTCCTGTCACTGCATACAAAAAGCTCAAATCTGCCGTCTGACGCCCTCTACTGTCATCAGTGGGAATGAAGCATGACAAGATGCCGTTAAAGCAGCATGGTTAATTGGCTATTGGAATCATGTGGGTTCTTTAAAGATTAACTTTATAAAGCTGCTTGTATCCATGGGATGTAATTGCTTTGCTTGGAATGTTCCAGAGTATGGAGACAGGCATGTGCCGCCATCAGGCCGAGTTACAGTTCAAATCTGTGGAGAGGCCGTGCTGTGGAACATTCTAGGCAAACAAATGACACCTCCATGGGGAAAAGTAATTGGTGGACACCGCACACTTGTTCAAGTTTGTTCCCAGTCATGGTTTAGTCCAGTGGTAGTTTTGGTTTTTGTCCCAGTTTTTATGTGTGAACACAGTTTTATTCTCTCTGAAAAGTTAAAAGAAAGTTTTAGTCCAGATTGACTCCGACTGGGGTCTTGTGGCGTCTTTCCACTGTGCACACTTTGCAAATCTGCAAATGTGATTCCAGTCGTACCTGCTCCAATGTACAAGACTGAAGCAGCTGCGACTGACTTCAACTAGAGGTGGCTGGGACTGGGAGAGACTCGGCACGACTGCAAATCGGGCTAAACATTGTGTAGCGTGTCCTCAACTTAGTGTGTTTTTCTGATTGAAATGTTCCCTGTTGTGTGTGTACTGTGTAGGTGTCAGATTTGGAGCAGCAGCTTGAGCGGGCCCGGGCCTCTCTCCAGGAGGCAGCTCTGAGCCGGGAGCGGGACGTCCTGCAGAGAGACAAGAGCCTGGAGGAGGTCCAACAGGAGAACGCACAGCTCACCAACACTGTCAGGTCAGATACATAGTCAGAGATAGTAAAATATATAATATTTTGTTTTGAATTGTTAATTCTTAATGGATTAACAGTGCTATCCACAACTCTGAAATCCATGGATAGCATCACGTAACACGTAACAATGTCTCAATATCCAGCAATAGATTGTGTTCACGTGGGGTTACTACTCTTTAGAATCCCTATATATCCTTTAAAATGTAATGTACATTTGTACATGTAATGTACATTTTAAAATACTAATAAAAGAAACAATTTTGAAATACAGGGTAGAAATATCTGATAGTTTGCCTTTCTGTTACAAAGGATAGGAAAAATATATATATTATAGCCTCAAAATTGTATTTGGGCTTCACAAAAAGTATACTTTGTGGTAATGTATGTATTATATCTGTAGATAAAATGAAAAACTACTGTGGGTTAAACATTTCGGTAATATTTATCTAGTAAAATACAATAGTAAATGTATTTAAACTACGCTCTGATATCACTCATGTGTATCTGAGTGGTTTTCATTTGCCAAAACCGCGTGTGAAATTCTGTGATTAATCCAACTTTCTCAGTTAATGTGATTTCAAAATCACATTATGTTTCACTTCACTTTTGCCTCCATTTTGGCTTTTGTTTAAATGGCAAGTTTATGGAGCTAATCCCACACAAGAAATGAAAATGTTCAACCTTTGTAACTCATAAGTTTGGATATTTCTTGAAAAAATATATACATACAAAAATACATAATTACAAGTAAAAAAAGTGTAAGACCAGTTGAATAAATGACAAAAGTCACATTTTGTATTGTTGAACCTTAACAAGTTTCCAAGTAGAGCAATAAGCAACAGGCAAATGGGGGTCAGACAAAAAAAATCTCCAATTCTCCAAATGGTGAAGACAGCCTCACGAAGGCATCTCCTGTCTGAAACTGTTGTCCATTTTTGTAAACTTCCCTTGCCCTCCATCCCCAAAGGTCCTAAGTCAGATTTAGATCACACAAGATGGTCCAAAAAAGGGATGTTATTCTCCTGAAGAAGTCCTTTGTCCTGCGGACTTTGTGAAGTATTGTCCCGCGGCATCTTAGGTGGATCTGCTTGTCGTGCCAGTAACGTTGGAAACCATCAGGACAATCAAGTAAAAAAAATGTTCTCATCAGAGAATAAAACTTTATTTCACCTTTCAGTGTCCCAAGTTTGGTGCTCTCTTACAAAGTCCAAGCTGCAGTTCTGTGGCGTTCAAGGAGATGAGGCCTTTGAAGACGGTTTTTGTTTTTGAAGCCCTTCAGTGGCAGACGTCCTTCCATGGTTCCAGATGTCTTCTGAGGGTGCAGTCGCACCAGTAACGACCTTAATTTGGGCTGAGGATCGTCCAGTGTCTTGACGGACAGACAATTGGATCCTCCGGCTCAGTGCTGGTGTCATTTTTTTGGTTCTTCCACTTGACTTTTTTGTTCCATAATCTTCAGGATCTTTTAAGAAATTGAAAATGATTGTCTCACTGCGTCCCACCTCAGCAGTGATGGAGAGAGGCCCTGCTTCTGCAGCTCAACAACCCGACCACGTTCAAAAGAGAATGTTTTTTTGTCTTTGCCGTCAGAACATCATGACCTGACAGACAGAAAATGACACTGAAACCACATTTTTGCACAGATTTGGGCTTTTATAGGCAGAACAGCCTATTTCAGTTTAATTGTTGTTTTAAATAAAATGTTTACTCAAACTTTTTTTTTTAATCTCACCCCCATTTCTTGTTGCTTATTGAAGCTCTACTTGGAACCTTGTTAAGATCCAACCATGCAAAATGTGATTTATGCCATTTATTCAACTGGTCTTAAACCTTTGATCGGGACTGTAGTAAATGTCTGAAAAATGAAATGACATCATGAAATTACAGATCATGAACGCAACTAATCCATGGGTTTCAGAAATATGAGAAATTAGGATCTTTGCCACAACAATTAACAAATTAGTCACTTTAAATTAATAAATGTAGATCTTTCTGCAGCCTTCAATGAATTGTCTGAGCTCCTGTTTCACATTGATACAAATGATCAGGAAACCGCTCTCTGACCCTGTTCATGTCAGTACAATCTGTGGACTATATTCTTAGCAGATGTTTGTGTGATCCTCTTCTGATGTAACAATTATGCCTTCGGTCCTCACTTTTCCACCGCTGTCGAGTGGGTCAGTCTTGTGATTACAGCATCCTATTTTTTTCTCAGGGCACAGATCCTGAGCCCTCCCCTTTCTCTCCACATTCCTTTTTCAAGATGCATATATAAGTGGAAACACCAACAAGCTTCTCTCTCTGACTTCACTGGTTGAACATGTAGACTGATTGGTATGTTTGCTAAAGTAATTGAAGCCGTTTCCTCAGCTTTTAGTGATCTAGACCTTACAATGGGGGCTACACTTACTCTAAGGTATTTTTTTGGATGTTTGAAGTTAATAGTTGTATAATAAGTTGATGTTGGTAAAAAGTTTGATATAATGTCTGGCTTGTCTTGTTTGCAGTCATCTGTCGACAGAGATGACCAAGTACAAAGTGGATCTGGTGACAAAGGAGTCTGAGCTGAAGCATCTGAAGAAGGACGTGGCACAGAAGGCGTCTCAGATCAGCCACCTGGAGGAGAGTCTGCAGAGAGTCAAGGCTCTGCTGGAGACCAAGACAGACATGGGTGAGGCATCAGACCCTTCACTTTTACTATGCATTTATTTAAATTTTAAAATGTCATGTACGTGTGACAATAAATGGATAAATTTACCTCATCATCATGGATCAGTTACTTTTTAAGGCTTTTGTACATCTAACAGACCACTGTTATTATCTTATTTCAAAATGATTCTTTAGTTTAGCTTTATCTAATATTTAGAGGGAATCCAACATTAATACATCTTACTTCTGCCCCTCTCTCTTTAGTGGCAGACCTGGAGGAGAGCCTGCACCGCTGTGAGGCAGACAGACTGAACTGCAAACATAGGGCTCAGGCTCTTGAGGAGCAGCTCCAGGAGGTCCGAGCAGAGCTAGGGGACACTCTGCAGCAGCTACAGCAGCTGAAGGAGGTGTTGCAGAGGACTCAGGACACAGCAGACGAGAGGCAGGCCTCGGTGGACAGACTCACTCTGGAGCTTAGGTGAGGAAAGCCTCTGCAGTGGGACAAACACTGTCTTGGACTGGAACTACTTCATTACACATGAATGTGTGCAAAATAGGATTTCCTCTTGGATTTCCTGGACCTGTATGTGACTATGTCACGGTTTAAGTTCTCTGTTGTAATAGAAAGATATTTCTAATGTTGCCTTTTCAAATGGTCCCAAAGTTTCTTTGCTGCTACACAGTATACAAAACTATATAAAGTTGATTGATATCAAGACGTGTTTCCATAGACATGTTTTGTGTCCTTTGTTGGCATTACCTTCAACCCTCTCCAAATCAATCCCCTTATACCATGTGTGTGATCTCAGAGATGTCACAACATCAAAGAAGCTGATGTGATTTCTTTAAATGGCACAAAATGACTGTAATAAAATACAGTATTTGTCATTACAACGTTTAACACTACACAAATTGACATTATACATACCTCCTACATTGGTAATATCATATATCATGTAATGATATATGATGATGAAAAATCACATTTGCAGTAACAAAATATGCAAAATATATATATTTTTTAATGTATTACACATTTCTACCAGACCTGATGGTTATGGTTTTTATCTGTTGCTAATATACATCATGCACCAGGCCATAGTGGCCTACACAACCCTTTGAGAGTAATAAAGACACATAAAGCAGAGTATTCCTCTGGGATGTTGCTCTTCACACTAAGTCCCTAATGTGCACCCACAGCCCTCGGCCTAAGGTGGATCCTCACAGCTCAACAAGACTCCTCTTGTTTTTTTTTTTCCTCTGGGATCAGAGCTTTGCCTCCAAATGTTGTTTTACTGGTCACATGTTTGTCAGGTGTTAATAAAATAAAATGAAAACATCATCTAATTTGCCAAGATAAACTTTCAAAACTTTTACAAATATTTAGAATATAGTAAAACAAAGAGCTAGAGGGTGCAGACTAACCCGGTTTATGTGTGCGTGTGCGGTGTGTGTATGGTTTGTCTTCAGTGAGTGCCGGAGGGAGCTGGAGGAGAGGACACACGAGGTTCTGGACATGGACAATGCCCTGAAGGAGAGACAGGGGGAGCTGCAGCAGAGAGCACAGCTGGTACAACGCAATAACAAGCACACAATATAGTCATTTAGGAACTTTAAGCTGTTTTTCTCTGATGGTTTGTAGAAATATCTTTGTATATCTTAACCACGATTTAGTAAATTTAAATATGTATTGTGCTGCACTGAATGTGCATGAGGTTAAAAGTGGGAAGACATAATTCTAACTACGCAAAGACATTCATGTAGCCTTGCATTGGGCTTAAAACCAACCCTTGAGGCAACTTTTATTATTTCTTATTCATTATAAATTTATTTATATATTGTTCTTCTGTTATCAGAGATAGGGCTGCAACAATCAATCTACTATAAAACGATGAAAAATCATAATTGTCACACAGAAGACATTTTTATAACATTTTTATTAAGACGATGGATGGCATTATTGAATCAAAATGTCCAAAAAGAATAAATTATTTTACATTTTTATATATAAAAAATGTATAAAAAATGTCTCAATATACAGTAGGAATAATCATTTGACTAGTTCTAAAAATGTGCGGTTGAATTGTCAGTTGCTTGGTTTTAAAAGGGCCAGTTCTCGTACATTTGGATATCTAACGTGGTTCCTTGGTTTGTTGTGGTGTAACAGTTGGGTCAGTTGGACGTGGCCATCCGTGAGCACAAGCTGGAGATGCAGAGGAAGGTGGAGTCTTTACAGCACAGTCTGGAGGCCACAGAGAAGCAGCTCCAAGAGACCCAGAGGCAGCTGCATGATAAGGACAACCAGGTCAGGACTTTTATTTTCACACAAGTTTCATTGTTTTTAAGTATAGATATTGTTGTTTTTAAAATGCTCATAATAAAAAAGAAAATCTACAGGTAAAATTTTAATAACTACACTTTAATTAGCCTTAATAAAGCATAAGTGGGTTATTAAGAATGATTCAGACATTGTAATTAGTAACTAGTAGCTATTTAACAAATATCCTAAATTAATATCCTAACTCCAAACACTTGCCAGTACATGAAACCAAACAGCCACTTCATAAGAGAACTGTTCAGCACCACAGGTGTACATATCTATCTCAAAGCCACCAACCACTTTGAGGAAAGGGAAGTTCAGATCCTAGCATAGGAGAAGGTGGCTAGAGAAAGAAGTCAAAGAGGCAATATTTGTCAGGACAAACAAATGTAAATGGTCTCTAAGGCCTTGATTTTCAGCCAGTGTGCCGGATAACACTAGTGTGCCATAAGGTAATGCCAGGTGTGCCTTGAGATTTTGAGTTAACAGATTCACAAATTCGGATGTAATTGACTAATTTACCTTTTTGGAGTGTCTTGAGCACCTTTAGCACCCAAAAAGAGCACAAATCTACCACTGTTGCCAAATTTAAATGGCACAGAAATTATTTGCTCATTATATACCATATTGTTTTACTAAATGGTCTGATTTGGTAATGCTTTAGTAGTAGGTGGTGTGCCATGGTATCTTTTAAACCCAAAAAGTGTGCCGCAACTCAAAAGGTTGAAAAACACTGGTCTAAGGTACAATTGATCACTCATTTAAACTTAAATCCTCAGACCTAAACTCAACCAAACAAAACAACAGGCATCAGGTGCAACGGCCCGCTGCAACATGCGTACCCAGCCATACTGCTACTATTTTGTTTTAAGTTTTTAAATATCCTAATCTAAACAAATGAGGAAATTTAATACATAATTTGTCCTCCATTTGGTCCCTCCCCCAGTTGTTAGTAGTCTTGTTTTTAACCAAATTCTGATCCAGATCTGTCTCTTCTCCACTTGACACAATGTGGAGTTAGTTAGACTAGTTCCTGTTGGGAATAACTAACAAGGTTGCGCTTCCATTCAGCGTGAAACTGATGAAAGCGATGTGATAGACAGGAGAAGGACAAAAACAGACCTACAGAGGGATGAGGTGCGCTCTTAGGAAAGTGGAGAGGAGAGGGAAGGAGTAGTCCACAGTTGTGAGCAAGCGCGGCCCACAAGGCTGGTGCACACAGGTAGAGCTGTGTCTATTACCAATAACAGACACAAGTGAGTTTGCAGCTGTGTGGTTCTACTGGAGCTGCAGAGCCCAGCGCAAGGGCTTAATAGTCTTAATACTGTTTATTAATAGCTGGTAGGGGCCAGCAGGCCGGATCAACAGGACAACCCTCTGAAAATTTTCTTGACAACGTGATCTAAAAGTCTAATTTTCATCTCATGTCAGTCTTTTTTTATCTCTGATGCTATAATAACTAGCTGTCTGTGTGTGGTAGGAGGCCGAACAGCTGCTTGTTTATCAGCACAAACTGGAGGCTGCTATTGTTGAATCTAAAGAGACTCTCCAGCGCTGTGAGGCTCTGAGCACAGAGCTGGAGAACATCCGACAGCTGAACAAGGACAAGGTCTGACACACTTTGAGCTTGTAAGTTATACAATCTCTCCACTATCTTCGCTCACTGTTGTGTTTTCAGGAGGAGGAGCTGTCTCGTGTAGAAGAGGAGCTGGCCCTAAAGGAGGCGCACTGGCTCCACAACGAGGCCAAGCTCCAGGACACTGTGGCCTGTCTGGAACAAGAGATGGAGCTGGAGAGAGAGCAGCACAGCAAGGAGGTACAGCCGAGATGAACTGAAGTTAGGCCCATCAGTGTTTGGACAGTGACCTAATTTCAAACAGCCTTTACTGGACCCTTCCTCCGATTTAGAAAGTGAGATAGAAAGATAGGATTCCTGTTGCTACTTCTGGATAACTTGAGAGAGATTACATTACCCAAGTTACCACTGGTTTGCTTTGGAAAAGACTGTCTGGATTGAACTGTACAAGCCTGTGTAATGATCCAAAGCAGACCTCAATAACGTGCAAAGAGATCAGCTAGCCTCGGCTTTCTGAACACTTTTGCACGAGATGATTGGAGAACACAGACTCAATCGACAAACTCGGCAAAACAAAGATAGCGCACATGAGCAACAGTTGTATCTTATTTATTGACACTCGACACTCGCATCAAGACCAAAAATATGATCTTTTCAGTACATAGTGCATCTAACATTATCCAAACCCGTAGAGGCGCAAAGAAGTGAAAAAAATGCAGAATACAGCAACAGTAAACTGGAAGTAGTTTAACTCTACCTTTAGCTAGAATTGTGAAATATTGAGCCTTATGATTTAAGAAGTATGGATGGATTGGGTTGAGGTTTGTGCATTTCTGAAGGAAAGGACGTACTATGCAAAATCAACTTTTAAGAACAATTAACCATACTATACTGTAATTGTGGCCCCTTGTCATTAAACCACTTGAAGTTGTATTTAAAGTGATTAGTGTATATTTGATTAAACTTCATTCTCCTGTGAACAAGACTCCTTTGCTCCATCAGTCCAGGTCTTCACTGCTCCCATGTTACGCCAACTGATATTTACTTACTTCGTTTAGCAATTTTATTTCCTTAAACGATGACAAATGGTGGGTTCAGCAGTGTTGTGTAGCTATTTTGGCACAAACGAAAATAATTCCTCTGTCCTCAACAAAGGCGAGGTAATGTAAAGGGGCTGGTGCAAATCAGCACATCAGGTTTCAACTTGTCGTTTTAGATCAATATTGTAATTTAAGATGTCCAAAATATAACATAAAGTGTTGTAGATTAGAATTATATAGTAGAGAAAAACACAATAGCCCTTTAAGCCCTTCTGGTGTTTGTCCTCAGCTGGAGTCTCTGCAGCAGACCAGAGGCCAGCTCCTCAAAGTCTCAGAGCAGATCTCCTCCACCATGAAGTCCTCCCAGGAACAACTCGGAACCAAGCTCCACCTCTGCCAGGACCAGCTGGACCAAACCAGGAAAGAACTAGAACAAACCAGGACTCAGCTGGACCAGACCAGGATTCAACTGGGCCAAAGCCGTGCCGAGGCAGACCAGGCCAGGGCAGAGCTGGAGCACAAGCGTAGCCTGGCTGCATGTCTCCAGAGCCAGCTGGAGCAGAGCCAGTCACAGCTGCTCCAGAGCCGTGTGGAGCTCCAGGAGGTCAGAGGGCTGTACGAGCAGACCAGGGCCCACCACGGTCAACTGCAGACCCAGGTGGAGCAGCTCTCAGCCCAAGTGGAGCTGAGCAGAGTCCAGGCCGAGGAGCTCCAGCAGCAGCTCCACGCCTCGCACCAGTCTGTGGAGTCTTCACAGGAGTCTCTGCTCATTAAGGTACAAGTTTTGTGCTGGGCTCAAGCTGAATCGCATTAAATTTTCCCTTAATTTTGAAGCGTGAAGGAAATGCTTTTGAAGGATCTGGCAAGTATTTTAATGCAATGTGTGTGTTCTGGAACTGCTTTGGCCTGTTCCTCCAGTCTGTTAACCTTATCCTGCTGTTGCGTTTGATTGTGATAGAGTTTGAACCACTAGGGCCTGGACCAATCACAGGGCAGCATTGTGGTTTGGGCAGAAGCCTATGGTGAAGCGCCCAAACAAACCAAAACAAACATGGCAGCACCAATAGGACTATTTTGTTTTTGCACATAGAGGCACTTTGTGTGTTTGATGCAAAGATGTCTGTGCTTTTCTCTCAACTGGATCGAACAAAATTGATTTCTCTGCTTCTTCTACTACTGGGATTATTTTTTTTATTTTTATTTTTTGCAAATCCCGAACACTTTCAGCA
The DNA here is from genome assembly GCA_019453435.1 of Rhinogobius similis. NCBI lineage: Eukaryota > Metazoa > Chordata > Actinopteri > Gobiiformes > Gobiidae > Rhinogobius > Rhinogobius similis. The sequence continues at coordinate 31,461,957 of CM033632.1, forward strand.
AGAGCCTCTTCAGATTGATTCATGTGAAGAGCTTAAGTGCTACATCATGTCCATCTGGTGGGAGTCAGGATACTAGACTGTAAATCAGTAGTTGTGATGCACTTTTGGACTGACGTGATAAATTAAGACGAGTAATGTAGTTTCCTAAATGTTTAAAAATGTCTGTTCAACATGATATAATTTTATCTCGATTGTTTCAATAATTGAGGTATTTTTTATAAGGAAGAGAAGTCCATGTTGCCAATTTAATGTGCTTAAGGTGTTCATGTTTCCGTAATATTACTTTTTTTGGTGGGATAGTAAACATTCAATCATATTTTTACATCAGGTGGCAGTTTGTAGAGAAAGGTTGAAAGAAAAAGTTGAAGGTTACAGGAGTTCTCAAAAGAAATCTGTCTGTCATCAATGCCCAGTCGGGAAGTAAAATCAAACTTCAACAAAATGGTCATAACAGGGAAAGCATAAAATCTTAAATATGCACTTTAACTTCAACCTGTCTTCTCTCATTGCAGGAGTCCGAAGTGACCCGCCTCCTGGGTAAAATCTCCAGCCTGGAACGAGCCGCCGATCGCCAGCACCTTCCTCTCGCTCACCCTTTAGCCCCTCCCCCTCTGCACCTCTCCCCTCACACTTCCCCTAAACGCAGCTCACTCCCCTTACCATCTCCATCTGCCCACGTCTCCTTCGACCCTCACCTGTACGCCTCCACCAAAAGCCAAAAGGTCTCCGACTGGTTACGGAGCAGCACAAACGACTCTTCTCTGGATTTACCGCCCAGTTTGAAGGACGCACTGAAGGACGCTTTGAAAGACCATTCGTGGGCGTCTTGTTCCTCCGTCTCCCCATTTCCAGAGAACACTGTGGACCAGAGCTGGCAGGGTTTGACTTCTGTAGACGTTACCGCTGCCTCCGATCAGTCCTTCAATCCTTTGACATACTTGGTGGACAAGCAGGAGGAGGAGAAGGTAGAGGAAAGGGTTTACGAGTCCAGGAGGGAGTCCAGAGGAACGCTGGTGGCTCCTGAAGAAGGTGAAGAGGAGGAGGACAATATGAGCACGCTAACGGGGATGCTGAGGTTTGTGAATCAGACGTTGGCCTTGCAGGAGGATCAGTCATTGTGGAGCGCCAAAACGTGATATCTGCAGCAGACGCATGTAGTTATAGGAGAAATTGTTTGTTTGTCTTGGGAAATGAGGTGTGATTGGAGATAAATACCCACAGGTCTGGTTTACATGTACACAAAAGTTGCAGTTGCATCATTTACCTGTAGGGGGCAGTGCATGAATTAGAGGTGGCCCATATGTTATAAAATATATTTAATTGTGATAATCTGGAGTGGTCGTTTCATTGAAGTGCTTCTCATTTTATCATGGATGCTGAACACCTACATGTGTCCTATAGGCCAGCCTCTTTCATGGTGTAGGTGATTGATAGGTAGATTTAACTTATCAGGATGACCTTGTAAACTCTCCGGAGAAGCAAAGGACTTTAGTTCCCTCATAAAACAATATAATAATATAATATATAATGCATAAGGTAACTTTTTAGTGTGGGGTCTGCTACCTGTTTGCCTGGAATGTTTCATAGTATGTTGTGTAACATGATAAACAGAACTCGTTCATTTTAACAGTTTGCAGTGGCCCATATGTATTGCTCACTTACCTTATGCCTTCTAAACATCCTAATTATTCACTGTGAATAGTTTGGAATTCAAGCATAAGGATTCCTTCATGATTTGAAAGATTTGGCATGGAAACAGATCTGTTGTTATAATATTCAGATATGAATGGCACTATTGCTATATCTTTGGTGAATGGGGAAAGGTCCTCACAAAATCCTTGAAATCAGAAAGATACAGTGTAATTTGCCTTGAAACCCACGAATAAGCACTTTTCATATCTTTCAGAGGGCAGAACAGAGTTTAATGTCACAGTAAAGCTAACAAACCATAGCGTATGAACCAGTGCACTTCCTGCTTTGCAGCAAATAAAAATGCTCTATAACTAGATGCAGACAGCACACATCGGTCTGATTCTGACCATAAGCGCTGCTTTTGTCTGAGGGAAAACTATTTTACTTTATAATTACACAAAAGAAATCGGGTACAGTCTCTCAAACTTGTGTGTCTTACATTTATCCAATTACAGTGTTTTTATTGCTAAAAACATGCATTCTCAGTGTGAAAGGGGTCGTTTCTCCACAGGTCTGACCTGTAACTTGGCCTAGTGGCTTGTTTCCATGGAGATTAATACATTTAATGACATACTGTGGAACATTCTAGGCAAAGCACTGGTGGATTGCTCCACCAGAAATGTTACGTAGTGCAGATTTAAACTAATTGTACAATACAAATTATACAGTGGATATTCATTGCTTAATACAGTAATTAAACTGTGATTCCAGTAGCATTAACGTTTAAGTTCAAACTTCAGCGCACCCGCCTGCTTTCACCACAAGAGGGCGACAAAAACGACCACTTCATGACCTCGACATACATCTCTCATCTGGGGCTGTCATTTAGTGTTTCTACATCTCCTTTTATCATGTCTCTCTCTTTCATATGTGCATTTGTTGATGTTTTTTAAATGTATGTTGGTTTGTATTTATTTGTATGGTAGTTAAGTTAAATAAACTTTTGTTGACAGTTTTATGGATGTGACTGTTCCACTGTGGTTTTGTGCGGCTCATGTTTCAGGGACAGCTGTGTCTCCAGATGAGAGAGTCGAGGCTGTGGAGGAAACGTCTCTCATCAGATCTAAACAAGCTGGAACTGGTTTAACCCGATCTCAACCTGTGTTATTCCCACAACATTTTCAAGACAAAGACTAAGATTAAATTTAAAATTCGGTGGCTTAATTTTGAGATCTATGCCCTTTAGAAACAAAAATGTGAAAGGGAATCATATGTCTTTCTAGATACATGCTGATTACATTTATTTAAAGCGTACATCTGTAGAATCACTTAAACAAGCTTTTAATTGTGTTACCATACGCTTATGTAGAGTTCTGTTTTGATTAATTCCTGTATGTTTGAATAATCCTATATTTTTCCGCTTTTAAGGCTTGAGTTTTCAGAAAACGTTTGTATTCACCTACCCCCTATCCCCGCCCACTGCTCTGTACTGAAGGTAAGAGAACCTTTACCTTTTCTTGAGATTACTCAATAATAACAGACAATGGGTAACACACTGGGTCCAAAAATGACATGTAGCCATTTTTAACATTAAAAACAGAAATGAACATCTGTGCCATTGTGAAGAGGCGGGGCAAATCAGGTTTGCAGTTTTCAAGTCAATAGACCTGTTTTTAGATTGCTTTTGCCTAATGATCTACTGGGATACCTGAATTGTTTTTGTTGTTTGTAAATTACTGAGTTTATTGTAAAAGCTATGGTGATCCGCCCCAGTTTCATTTAACCATCTGAAAAATTCCCATCTAAAACTGTTCACTCGTCTAAAATTATTGCATTTGAATATATGATGTGCCAAAGGGTTAGTGAGAGCTTGAGTTAAATAAATACAGACTTCCTTCTTTCGCGGCGTGAAAATGAGATCGTCCATCTTTAACCCACTGCATATAGCTACAGTTCAGTTGACCTTTTTCAGATATGGTAAGCTGGAAATGGCGTGCTTCCTTCTTGATGTCTCCAGCCTCTGACCATCCCCGATCACACATTACTTCATACGGACAATGGTGATGTAGTGTTTTGCTCAAGGGCAGAAAGTGGAAACAAAAATGCGGGACCGTAACAATTCAAAACCAAATATTCTGTCTTTTAAATGATATTTTCACTTTGTATTGAACTATGACATGAACTATGACGCTGAACTCATAAGCCCCGCCTCTTCATAGTGAGATTTCACCGTAACAAGCAGCAGATTGTCATTTACATGTTTTTATTTTCGAAAAGTAACTCTGTCACTCTGAGTTTTCCTTTTTCAAATAATCCCAATCAAGTTCAGGGATATGGGCGGGGATAGGGGATAGGTGAAAACAGGAATTATCTGAGCACTCAAACCTCAGTTGCAGGACAATACAGGATTAACTCAAACATGCGGGAATCAATCAAAAAACAACTTCGAACAAACTCCAGTGTAACAAGGTTGAAAGCTCATTAAAGTTGATTTTGCATTATACAGCTCCTTTATAATGTTTTCTTAAAAATTCTCAAAATGTATGAAACAGGAAATGATCATGTGACTGAAACTCACAAATAGGACCGTGGTTTCCCTTGAATGTCAATAGTCATTGCTCTTGGTTACCATTTCATTTGAAAACAACAATAAGGAACAAAGCAGGTTGTCTAAAATAAAATATGGAATTTTTCTCAGCAACAAGATGACTAAAAAAACAAAACGATGGTCTTGGAACTGTGAGAACTACTCTGTGTTATAAATGTGTTACTAGTTTAATTCAGTGTTTTATTTTGGCTCGTTTATAAAGGCATTGTCTCACACCACATTCAATGCTCTGTTCCTGTTTGCAGCAGGATGTGGTCTGGTGCTGTGTGTCTTTGGGCTATCAGATCCTCTTTCAATATTCAATAACTCAGAACCGAATTTAACTAGAGCAACTGCATTCTAACTTTAAAAGACATATTTTACACGTTTACTGTTGTCAAACTCTGGATAAATGTCAGCCGCGATCAGGATTGAAACAAAAATGTGTTACAGGCAATGATTTTTAAGCTTTTTTTTACTTTTAAATTAAGTACATTTCTAAGTTTTGCTCATACTACTCTTAAAGAAGAAACACTTCTTACATTTGTGTTGGTAAATTACAGAGAAAGTTTCGAAAATAATTGCATGTCACAAAATTGCACAAAGTAGGGCAGTGGTTCCCAATCTTTTGTGTTTTGAGTACCCCCTAAGCTTTGTCTTACAATTACTCAACTAACTAGAGTTTCAGGCAAATAAATGGGTTTAATTGTCACATATTGTCAATTACTACAATTATATATTTTGTTTTAATTATATTTATTTTCCAAGAAACAAAATTTGCAACTAATGACATTTTTTATTCAGATAAAGTAGTCTTTTAAAAACCTGAAATCATTCCAAATACCTCCTGGTAATTGCTCACGTAACCCTTTAGGTCCCTGTACCCCTGGTTTGGAAACACTGTACTGAAAAATGGATCGAACCAGCCTTGCGTCGTTTTGTTTGTCTTATTTAGTTTTTGAGTAAACTAGATCAAACTGAAAATTTGTCTTAAAAAATCTTATTTCACCAATTATTTTGGAGTTTAAACAACAAATCCTTCCGTACATTCTACCAAAATCAAAAATAAGTTGTAAAGTTTGGTGTGTGTAGGAGCTACTTTAAGGCTGGTCTTTATGTCTTTTATAATTATTGTATTAAAAAGCAGTTTTCTCCAGAGAACTCTATGGATGTGAGTTGATGAAATGAAATATAGTAATAATAACATCTTTGGGAGCCGATTGGACAATTGCCTTTATTCCACGTGAAAGCTGATGATGTGAGAGAGCAAACTGACAAGAAAACAACATTTCATTACAGTAATCTATATTTAGCTTGTGCCAGATTATACAAATTACAAAGAGTTGCTCAATATTTTTCCACCAAATCCTTACTGACTTGGCAATATCAATTATATTATTGATCAATCACAATTTTTGATTAAACAAGACAAACTTTTAATAACTGATATAAATAGAGGTTTGGATTCACTCAATTTCTTTTATTGCTTTTCACTTATTATATTAATGATGTGTCTTTTCATTTGTGTGATTTAATGAAGCATGTCTGTTGTGGAACATGCCAGAACCCTGTCAGACACTCACGGTTGCCTTGGTTACACGACGGTGATAACCCCGCACTCCTGTACAGAGCAGGTTATCTCGTGTCCTGTCTCACACTTTTCCATTCACAGCGACCAAAGCCTTTCTGCTGCGTTCATTAAAGGGGACATACTGCGCTAAATCAACTTTAATGAGCTTTTAGCCTCGTTACAGCAGTGTTTCCTCATCGTTAGTTTAATCAAAGTTGTATTTTGATTGATTCCTGCATGTTTGAGTTAATCCTGTTTTGTCCTGCAACTGAGGCTCGAGTGCTCAGAAAAGTCCTGTTTCCACCTACCCCCTATCCCCGCCCACATCCCGGTACTTAGAAGTGATTATTTCCGACCCATACACGATACACATAGAATCAAAAATAAAAACGTAAATGTAAATGGTAATCCGCTGCTGTTACAATGCAATGTCTCTATGAAGAGGCGGGGCTTATCAGTTCTGCAGTTTTGAACAGGAAGTCAGTGGTTTAACTACTATTACTAAGCCGTTTAAATCAATATTACAATTTTACAAAGAACAAAATGTAAAATGATGATTTACTTCTCTTATGGTTCAATACGAAGAACCTGAAAAAAACTTTATATGTCTCCTTTAAAGTTATTTTCATTTATTGACACTAAGCATTTTGTAGTTGTTGAATTTCTGACCCCAAGGCCCGACTTACCTCTCCAGCAGTGATTCATTCATGTTTTTCATCCACCTCTTGTCAAAATAAGTATCTTAATATAGAAGCCAGGGTGTGGTTTGGTGACTCACCAAACCACACCCGATATTCCTAAAATTCTAAATTGTCTGTCCGACTTTGGAAAATCTTGTTGGGAGTGTTCGACGCTCAGGTTTAGTGAGGGAAAAACCTTGACATTTAATCAATATATGTTCCTTAAGAATAGAAGGATGCTAACATTTAACGTTTGAACTTGTTTTGAAATTTGGTTAAAGATGCACTATGTAGCTTTTCTGGTGAGGGGTATGCCACCTGCTTGTCTCCATGGAGATGTTAATGCTTTGTCAAGGATGTCCCACAGTATGTCATTAAACTCAGACAAGCATGTGACAAAACCAGGACAAGTTACAGGTCAGATCTGTGGACAGGTGAGCCCACTAACGATAAGAATGCACTTTTTTTAATCTTTAGCAATTGAAAACAACTGTAATTGAATAAATACCAGATAGAGGCAAAGCTATAACATCTCCAAAGAGCAAAACAAGGTGGCGGACCGTCCACCAGAAAAGATCCATCATGCACCTTTAACATCTTGAAAACACACAATAACAGTCTGAGCATATTTATTATTAATCTATTATTTTTGCCCATATTTGTCTTGAGCAAAGTAACATTATCCACCGACATCGACCCGAAGACAACTCTCCTGAGAAACCCAGGCTCTTTAAAATGAAATTAAAGTGAAATGTTGTTGTATGTGACTGTACTTCCTTAATTGAATAACAAAGAAGAAAAAAGACGAGAGAAAAAGAGAACAAGAGATCTGCAGGGGGAGTTTTGTTGCTAAACTTACTTTCTTAGTTTTGCTTTAAAGGAGACATATTCAGGGTAGATCATCACTTTACATTTTGTTCACTCTATAACGCAACTGACCCTTTTGTTTGCGCAATTTGTAATAGAAATCCGTTCACTGACTTTTTGTTTAAAACTGCGGAACTGATAAGCCCCACCTCTTCCTCATTTTGTTTCACCGTATCAAGCAGGAGATTTTCATGTACAAGTTTTCATTTTTGAAAGGTGGCTACGTGACATTTTAGAACCCTTAATTTATCACTCGGAGTCTGAATTTGTCAAATAATCACAACCAAATACAGGCACGTGGGCGGGGATAGGGGGTAGGTGTAAACTGTAACTTTCTGAGCACTTGCAGGAATCAATCAAAAATGGTGGAAACTAATGATGAGGAATCACTGCTTATTAAAGTTTATTTTGCATTATACATCTCCTTTAAAATGTACATTTAGGATTACTTTGCTGTTAGAATTAGTTTGCAGTTATGAGTGCTGATAAAAAAAAAACATACAAGCCATTTAGAAAAGTTAAAAAACAAGTCAAAAACACTTAGAAGCCAAGTGTATATCGTGCTGTACTGTATAACTAAAGTCCAGATGACGTCATGGTAGCACTGGTTCTCCTGACTTTAGTGCAGTTAACGTGTGGGTAGGGCATCATGGTTAATGGCTGACTCTATTTAAAGCTAACTGTTATCTTTGCTCACAGGGGCCTTGAACAATGACCACGGCGAGTATCTGGCTTCTTCACAATGCGGTGGAAAATTATCACCTTTTTCTGCTCAGCCTTCAGACAATTAATGCAAGGAACGAGATAACGCGATGGAGCCAGAGCGTCTCATGAACTTTACATGTTGTGGTGATATTTGCAGCTCGAGGCACACAATTCTACCACAGCAGCAGAACATTTAGCCCCCTCAGCTCCTCCATCTCCTTCACTTAAAGCTTCCAAACGCCATTACTCCAAGTTTCAGAATGCTCTTCAGAAATCAGAAATACTTCACTTCATTGTTTTTAGTTCATTTTTTTGTGCATAGTAGTGTTTTTATTCATTTATTTTGCATTTTTTTGTCTTGACATCACTAGTTCAGGTTGGAGCTGCACAATTAATCGGAATCAAATTTTTGAAGAGTAAACAGTTTCCTTCACAAACAAAGAATTTGGTTTTATTTTGCATAAAAAAACGATAACCCTGTAGTTTAGATTTGTTAAAACGGCAACAAAAACACAACTAAAAGCGACAAAAACATGACTAAAAGCATCATAATTGGGTCTGAGAACAACAAAAATGAGACTAAAAGTGACAAACGTTTGACTAAAAAGCGACAATAATGCAACTAAAACCAACAAAAACACAATTATAGGCGACAAAAACACAATTAAAACTGACAAAGGTCAATAAAAGCGACAAAAACGTTCTGAAACAGTGACTTTTAAGTCTTTTTGTCTATTCTCCTGGTTGAGTTTGAAATCCAAATCTAATTGTAATTGATATATTGGTTAAAGAAAAAAAAAAAAAGCTCTAGTTCAGGTTTTAAAGAGCAGGCTCAAAACCCACCTTTTGTAGCTTAGTTTTTAATGAATATTTACTTATTTTAGGTTTTTTATTTTATCTAAATATGTTCTAGTTATTTATTTACTTTACATTCTGTGTCTTCATTTTTATTAGTATTAGTAGTAGTTTTTATTTATTTTAATTCTTTTATCATTTTTAGGCTCTCCGGTGTTTTCTCTGACTAACCCTCTGCACCAGGAGCAGTTGTGGCTGCTGGGCCCTCGCTCATGGGCCCCTGGTGGAGGTCTGTTGTCTCGACCTCATAACTCTGAGTCCTGTGTCTATGTCCTGTGGCTGTGGACGACTCTCTGCTCCTGGTGTGGATGGCTCCTCTGGTGGTGCTTCTTCAGCTGGTTCATCTGTACTCAGCCTCATGCTCACAAGGTTAGTGTGTGTTTGTGCGTTTTATAAATAAAGTTTGAATGACTGATATAATTATGTAATACTACCACAGCAGCATCTCCATATCCTCCTCTTCAACATCCAAACTCCATCTGTTTGGTTTTAAATCGTTTACATGCTATAAAAGAAGTGGTTCTTTTATAGCATGTAAACTATTTAAAACCACATGTGCATAAAAGTTTACATTAAAGTCCATTTCATCGTCCGTTTTGAGTTGGGCTTGTCTTTCCTGGTCTGTTCTAATCTGAGCAGACGGCTGTATTGTTATTGAGGATATATGTGTCATTCAGATGGGCTCTGTACAGCACAATGTAGGCCCATGTCACTTCCTGTTTGTCCTCTCTGTTGGACCCGGAGTGAGGGTGGGGGGTGGCACTGATTATGAAAATAGCTTGATAGTATAGTCTGACTATAGTCTGACTTCTCATTTTGTGAGCTACTGTACTATAGGTTTAGATGATGTATATGTATGTCTACTTCCTAGATCAAATGACAAGCAAACTACACTAACTAAACAGAATTATGCCTACTTATATTTGTGCATCTTTTACTCAACGGTCTAAAACGGTCAACCTGTTTAAAGGGGACATATTATGTAAAATTAACTTCAATGAGCTTTTAACTGAGCTCATAACTTTTAACCTATCCCCGCCCACATCCCTGTACTTAGTTGTGACTTTTTTTTTTTTTAGTGAGTGATACATGTGAGATTTAAAAATGTCACATACCCACTTTTCAAACATAAAAACATGTAAACTGTTGTTTGTTATGGTGAAATGTCACTATGAAGAGGCGGGGCTTATCAGTTGTGCAGTTTTGAACAGAAAGTCAATGGTGCTCTTTGTATTACTAAGCTGTTTTAGATCCACATTAACAAAATGTAAAATGATGATCTAAGAATGATCTGCTTATGTTATCGTTCAATGCTAAGTGTCTGAAAAGCATAATAATAATTGAAGTATAATTGAGTTTTCTCGTAATCAGTAAATGCAGAGAGATCAAGCTTTGAGTACCGTATGTTTAAGTTAAGTTTAAGTTGGACCAAAGTGCAGATGACAATATTGATCATAGTTTTACATCAGTCAAGTTGCAATTATTGAAGAAAACTGAAAAATAAAAAGTTGAAAATTACAGGAAGTGAAGCTGAGCTCTAAAACAACTGATGTCAGCAATAAACCACATTCAAACTAAAATACAGCTGACACATTTTTCTGACCGTTTAAACATTAATGTAACAAAATAAAGGTGTTATCAGGTGTTATTATTTGTGAAATCATGACTATTACGTAATTTCTATAGATTCTGGCCCTTGTTTACAGTATGGTTGCTAGGTAACAGCTGTCGAATCCCCTCTTCAAATATCACATCTGCTGCTCATGTTCAACCAGGACGTAACACAATAAACATCACCAAGTGCTCGTTACCATGGAGATGTTATTGCTTTGCCTGGAAAGTTCCACAGTATGGCATCAAACCTATCTATCTAGCATTCATTTCATTGCTGGTGAAAAGTTACACAGTGCACCTTTAACTTCACTCTTTCTTCAGTTACTCTCCATCGCAGCAGTAGAACCACCAGCCTCCTCAACCTCTTCATCTCCTCCTAAACATTAGACTTACAATTTACTTCTTTCTAATTCACTTTTCTATCAGCAAAGCACAACTGTAACGATTATTTGTGTCTGTTATTTTCTCAAAAACACACACAGGAGCCAGGCCATGGGTAAAGCCGGTGGAATTATGCTCCAGGAAGTAGACGGAGGCACTTTCTCTGTTGTCACTGGTCACATGACTGCAGAAAAGCCTCACACTCACACTTTTGTTGGTTTAACTAAGGCGACCGACCATTACGATCCCAGACCTTTGTCCTATATGTGCCCACGTGTTATCTGTCAACATCAGAACCCGCGCTATAAAAGCACAGCTGTGCACTTGATGTCATTGTTTAGTGGGAAAAATATGGCAAAGTAAGTGTTATTGAAATGTACTTTTTGAGTCAGATCCGCCATGCAGTTTATTCTGTGTGTTTGCAGCTTCTGAGTGAATCTGGAGCTAATGCTGTTGTGACCATTATGTCATTAATCACTAATCTAATTGTCCCTTTATGAGCTTAGATTGTTCAGACATGCAGGGGAGGCCGGGGTTCACTTTCACACTCACCATAGCTCAGCAAAAGAGTAAAGATTTAGAAACTTGTTATATATTTTAAGTCTAATAAAAAATAAAATTAAAAATCAAAACACAGAGCTTAAAATCATATGGAAAAGTGTAACTGAGAGCAATTAAGGCTGCAACTAGAAGAAGAAAGTTTCATCAAAGTAAGCTTGTAGGTCAGTGCTATTCAACTTGCGGCCCGGGGGCCAGATCCGGCCCTCCAAGCGATCTGATCCGGCCCAGCCACCAACTATTACAACAAATAGTTGTTGTTGTTTTTTTGTTTGTTTGTTTACTGGTTTAATTCTGGCTAGTTTAGACTTTTTTGGGTCCTGGTTTTCTGCCTCAGACTTGATTCTGTGTTAGTCCCGGTTCAGATCAGGTTGGGTATTTAGTTGTAGACTGGTTCAGTCTTGGGATTTCAGGAAGAGGCATTTTGTATTCTGTTTTTCCACAATCCAAAATCCAAAAATAAAGCAGTAGTTGTTTATTGAAACAAGTCTTGTGTAAAGTGATGGCATGTGCACCTATCAGGCCCAGAGGCTTTGGCCCTTGGAAAAATTAAGTTGAATAGCCCTGCTGTAGGTGTAAAAAATGCAGACATTTAAAAAAAAATTAATTTCACAAAACATGACCTCTGTGTCCCCAGAAAAGCATGCTCAAATCAAACGTAGCTTTTACTGAGAATAAAAGTAATGTTTATTTATTCTTACGTTGGATATGATGGTCAAGTTGTTGATGTTATGATTTGGTATTTGAGTTCTCGAGTGGATTCTCCAATCAGAAAGCAGAATGAGCCTCACATGAGTCTCTCATTTTGTTTCAGTTTCAAAGCTGAAATCCAGTCTGTTTAAAGTGCATATGACAGGTTTTTATGATTTTCTAATTTTGACTCTCTTAAGTGCATTAATACCTGTTGCAAATATAAATTATAGTTTTACGTCCATCAAGTAGCCATTTGTGGAGAAAAGTTAAAAAATCAGTGGAAAATTACAGGAAGTAAAAACAAGTTGATGACATCACACTAGGACACTTGGACTAATTCCACCCAAAGGTTACACATGATTTACACAAAATAAACACTTTTTTCCCACCCTTTTAACATTTAATCAACAAAATAAAGGCGTTCACATATATTTCTGTTTGTCAAATGACACTAGATGAGTTTTAGCCCAGTGGACAATGAGGTGGCTATGTTAATGCCCCAGTGTGATGTCATCATTTGCAACCAGGAAGCAAAACCAATCATGAGTCAGTGCTAGTTTAACCTCTGCAGCTCATGAGCCTGGGATTCTGGAGAAGGAGCTGAACATGAGACACAGAACACAAACTGAGAAGGACAAACTCTTGGATGTGTTCCTATCTGAAGGAGATACAGGCTCAGATGTGATTTGTTTTTTGTTTTTTTTTTAAACCGTAAGAGCTAAGGCTGCATACTGATCGTTAAACTGCCTCTGACAGGTTGGACTACTCATGTAATTGTAGATAAATATATGTCAAATTCAGCTAAAATATTTTAAAGTTTTACCCCAGTTTACCTTTTTTTTCTTTCTTTTTTTTTAAGGTTTTTAAATTTTACTTCCTGGTTGTATATGATGACATCACATTAGTAAATTACCAAGAAATCATCCTGTACAGTGCAACAAAACTCCTCTAATGTCACAGATTTTTTTCAAGCAGAATACATGTGAACACCTGTAGTTTGTGGCATCAATGTTTAAAGGGTTTCTTTTGTGTAAATTATGCATAACTTTTGTCTCCTTAGTGTGATGTTGTCGATTTGTTTGCTTCCTGTAATTTTCAACATATTTTTCAACTTTTCTCCACAAATATCGACCTAATTGGTGTAAAACTATTATGTATATTTACACCAGGCTTTAATACACTGAATTAAGTCAAAATTAGAAAATCATAAAAACCTGTCATACGGCACTTTAAAGGTTGGTTGGGGTTGGTTGGTTGTCATACTCTGATTGGGGTTGGTTGTCATACTTTTACATACATCACATTGTCTCAAAAACATGCCATCTTAAATACTGAGAGCAGGGAAGAACCTCATACTCTCAGGTAACAAAATAATCAACTTACAGCACTGTATCTTATTGTCTTCAGAAGTTACTGAACATTTTTACACCATTAGTTTACTAAGACTTTCATTCTGATTGATTACTGCATGTTTTTGTAATCCTGTATTGTCATGCATTTTACGCTCAAGTACTCAGAAAAATCCTGTTTTCACTTACCCCCTATCCCTGCCCACATCCTATACTTGTTGTGATTATATGAAAGATTAAGACTTGACACATCTAAAGTTCTAAAATGTCACTTTTTTGCCACTTTTCAAAAATAAAAACATTTAATAGACAACCTGTTGCTTTTTACAGTGAATGTCACTATGAAGAGGCAGGGCTTATCAGTTTTGCACTTTTGAACAGGAGGCCAATGAACTTGTCTCTATTTTTAAGCCGTTTTACATCAATAATGCAATTTAAAATGGAAACAAAAGTAAAATAATGATCCACGCACGCAACAGTTTAACACTAAGTACCTGAAAAAAGCATAATATATCTCCTTTAAAGAAATACGTTGATGTTTTTGTGACATGTAAAGTCAGGAAATGTGTCGTAAATCTAAATAAAAATAAGATTAAACAATAAAATTAACAACCGCTACTAGAGGATCACTGGACCAAGTTGCAAAGAAGAAACGTTTTTGTGAGCCAGAAAATCAACCAGTCCAGTCAATATTTGCTTCCACCCCACCTTTTACTAGATTTGTTTCTCTTGGGTCCACGTTCCTCTTGTTTCCTCGTTAAAACCTCTTTCTTTAGCTTGAGCATCTTTCCTTCAACCAATCAGAGGCCGTCCCCCCACAGCGCCGCAGCCCGGGACACACCCACCTCTTTCCCTTCTGCCTTTCGCGTTTAAACCTTACGCCTCGGACACTTCTGCTGCACTCATCCTTCTCTTCTCTCCATTCAACAACTACTTTCTCCGTTATTCCCTCATCAAATCGTAAGTACAGCCCCAAAATCCGCTTTTACGCACGGCTTTTACGCACTGTGCCACTTCTTCCTGGCACGCGCGAGCTAAAGTCTGTTATTTATTGCGTAAAATTGCAACATAAATGACTTTGACCGGACTTCTTGCAGGTCTTTTTGCAAGCTGTAGCGTTGGGTTGAATTTGTAACGCTGTCGTGCGGAGTTGGAACGCTGAGATTTTCCGTAGTGGGCAGAGGGAAAAAAACTCACACGAATGGATAGCGAGCAATAAAAAAAAAAAAAAAAAAAAGGGTCCATAGTCTCACGGTGCGGTGAAGTGGTGGAAAAGTCAGCGTTTTGTCGCGATGGTATGAAAGTTTGCACGAGAGTTTTGAGTCTAGGAAGTGGAGCGTGCTGTTACGTAACTTGGAGATAACTGGAGAAAGGGAAAGCAAGCAAAACTGAATGGGACGGTGCCTTATCGTGCAAAATTCAAAGTAAATAGGTCCGTTTTTAAATGAAATTACAAGGGGAGTCAAAGCATAGAAATAGTAATAACCAGTGATGGATGAAGTACTTAATTTTGTTACTCAAGTAAACATACAACAGCAGAAAATACTCAAGTAAAAGTAAAAGCATCACATTTTAAAGTAAGTATTAAAGTAGTCCTTTAGAGATGTACATTAAGAGTAAAAAGTAAAAGTTATTATTTTTGGTTTGAAGAAATATTAAAGCATCATATTGTAATCTTGATTTATTTATTGAGTTTTGGTCATTCTAGGCAACTTTCCAGGTTATTTTTAGAGGCCATTTTTTGCACAAAGGGAACTAGAAGAAAAAAAAAAAAAGAAAAACGGGCAAGATGTCGCCATAAATGTGCTTAAAAAAATAAACCCCTCAGCCTTTTCAGCAGGTCTAAAACCTTAAGAAAATATACTTTTACTTTCCAGTCCTGTTCAAAAATGTAGTGGAGTAGAAAGTACAGATACATGCTCTGAAATTACTGAAGTTAAAGTAAAAAACTATCAACTGTAAAATGTACTTGAGTAAAGTACAGATACCTAAAAATTTTACTTAAGTGTAGTACTTTTACTTTTGTACTTTGTTACTTTCCACCAGTGGTAATAAGAAACCTTTTTGGCAATTTTTTCTCCGTAGTCAATATTGAGGCAAGAATTGATTATAAACGACAGGCAGTTGGAAAGCAAAGGTGCAATATGCGTTTTTCCTGGTGGAGCATGGATTGTGCACGTATGTTACTATTTTGCCTGGAATCAGGGCCGTAGCACCAAATTCTGGGCCCCTGGGACAAACCTTCTCGGTGGGCCCCTATTACACAACATTTTATATGATTTTTTTTATCTCCACAAATTCGGTTATTATTGTTGTTTTGTTTGATTCACTGTTGCTATGTGGTTTCTACATACGCCTTTTAATTTCATTTTTAGCCCTCCTGTGTAGCTACCGGCTCATACTGGTATACTGTACTGTTTTTGCAACAACTACCTGATCAATTTCACAAACATCTCTGAATGCATTATTACAATAAGAAAACACTACACTAACAAAATTATAATCAATAGTTTTATTTGTTAACAATTTGGCTAATATGTGTGCAATGATTTCCCTCCTAAAGGGGTTGGGGCCCTCAGATCTCATGCTTAATTATATCTAGTCTCTTAAGGGTTTTATTCAGCAACATTGCATTTTATTACAACAAAAATAGATTGAAGTGTAGGAAATTGCAACCATCACATTTTTTGAGGGCCCTTCTCTGCCCTGGGCCCCGGGGAAACCAGTACCCTTTACCCCCCAGTCCGTGGAGAGGCAAGCCCACTCTTATTAAAATTGCAGTTGTAAATCAGCTGTCGACCAAAGCTCCAGCACAGGCCGATATTTTGTTCGGGCTGAAAAAGGAAGTTAACTGAGAAAAGGGGATGCATGATGAAGTGAAGCGGGTGCGGGTTCACGAAAAGAATCCTCAAGAAATCAGATTTTCTTGGACACGGCAGCGGCCTGGAATGGTTTTCAGTTCATTAGACGACCGTTCTCTTTTTATTATTGTAGGCTACTTTTATTATGTAGAGCAGTGCTGAGAGTGCTCTGGAATAACACACTGTAACTGAGGTTATGTGTCACATTAGTGCTGTCAGTGTTGTTTTTTAGGTCAAGGTTTTAGACAACACTTGCTCAAATGACTATCCAGTTTAAATACTAGTTTTAGGTTTGATTAGTATCTGATTTTTTTGCTACCTTTGACTACCTTACTCTGTTTTTCGCCATCGCCATTGGACATGATATAAAACATACTGAATGACCTGTATATTGCAAGTGTTTCGGGGTATTTTTGAGCAATAAAAACCTCTGTTCTTGAATTATTGCAAGAAAGATGTGAGAGTGTAGGGCAATCTATCCAGGCAAAGCATTAAGATATCATTTAGAGACAAGCAAGTGCCGGAAGAGTTTAATAGCGCACCTTTAAGCTTCTCTGTAGAATATAACAAGGCTAAGCTATTGGTTAATAATTAATTAGATCAAAATGACTTCTATACTCTTATATTTCTCTTTCCAACTCGCTCAGAAGAATAAATATGTGCCAGTACATACAAACATCTGCATTACAACAACACTAAACAATATAATAATGCAACAATGGTTAATGATAAGCTGTGTATTAAATGTTACAGGTATATTTCTCTTCCCGGAGCTGCAGCACACTCTGATTGACAGAACCTGTACACACCCATTGTTGCCTGTACACGCTGTTTATTGAGCCATAAATTGCATTAGTAGTCTTTATGACACTGAGAGAAACTTCTCCAACAAGCTAGTGGAAGTTGAAAAAACACCCGGTCAATAAGTGTTTCAATTTATTACGTTTGCATTGCGATATAGAAATTTTGCACATCTAGTTCACGTTTTGAAACTTATTCTCGTCTATTGTTTCTTTATGCATTACTTGAACCGTGTATTCAGTGTTGTAATGCTACCTGGCAAGTTGGAGTGACAGAGGGACATTTTAGTCGTAGGATCATGCAACCCCAAAGTGAAGAGCTCATTCTGCTTTCTGATTGGATGATTTGCCTTCCTAACCAAAAGCACAAAATGTAAAGGCAAGACGAGGCAAGTTTGCACACAAAGTAATTTAAAGTGCTTTACGTAGCAGGTAAAGATGCATTAAAATCACAAGATGAACATAAAAACATAAATAATCATTATAAAGTTACTTTAAAGGAGAAGGTAAAATCATAAAGGTACCACTTTATAATAACTGCATTGTTAATAGCCTTAATAAAGCCTGGACACTGCATAATTGAGTATGAATATAGCATAACATAACACAATAAAGCATGAACAGTACATAATAACATACGAACATAACATATTAAAGCATGAATATAGCATAATAAAGTATGAACATAGCTTAATAAAGTGCGAATAGAGCATAATTAAGCATAAACATAACATAATAAAGCATGAATGTAGCTCAATCAAGCAGGAATATAACAAAGTATGAACATAGAATAATAAAGCATGAACATAACATAAAAACATACGAACATAACAGAGTATGAACATAACATGTTAAAGCATGAACATTGCATTATAAAGCCTGAACATTGCTTAATAAAGCATGAATATAGCATAATAAAGCATGAACATACCATAATAAATCCTGAATATAGTATAATAAAGTATGAATATAGCATAATAAAAGCATGCATATGACATAATAAAGCCTGAATATGGCATAATAAAGCATGAATATACCATAATAAAGCATGAATGTAGCATAATAAAGTATGCACATGGTACCCATTTCCAAATAAATCAACATTTTTGCAATTGTTTTGAGCATTGTTTTGACTTGAACATGTTTATTTTATATTTGATGCAGTAAGATAATGTTGAAATGAAATATTTAAGAAAATACACATAGCTTTAATGGTCTGAATGCATTCCTAGTATAATAAATAATCGCATTAAGCCAATAGTTTTCCAAGTATCAGATGCACCAACAGCACCAAACGTCTAGCCTGTCTCTGCACTGTGTATCGATCGAGTTTTCCTGAAAGCCTGTGTAACCTGATCTGCTCATTTTCTCCAGCTGAGCAAACCCAGGTCTCGTCTCTAAAGTGGCAATAATAATAGACTGTCAGCACGTTGGCTTAAATGCTGCGTGGTTAGACGGAGTCTGTAAATGGTACTGTGCACAATAGGCAGGTGTGTGAACGAGGGCGTGACGAGTTATTAAAAATACTCTGATTTATGTTTGTGTGAAAATCAGACGTGCCAGTTACTGTAAAGCCAGATTCACACAGATTCCCAGTAAAGGGCGTGTTTGCACATCGTAGTTTGGAGGATTCCGTGCATTTCAGCTAAAAATCCACACCAGAGCTCATGACATCACATTTGATTTTGGCCAAACAAACTGAATTACCTGAGGTCGCAGTACCACCTGTCGCCAGAAGGGGTAGTGCGTCCTGTAGGGTGCAGTATGTCAGCTTGTTGGAGAGAAATGAGAAAAAAATGACAGTCGTGTTTTAATAACATTTAACAGAATCTGAAGTTTGAAGCAGCAACTTTGGCTGAATGCAAAGAAAGAAACTTGAAATGGATTAAATTCAAATTAGAAGGTAACTTTATTTGATATGTTTAGCACCACTTGAATGCGATTTTGTAAACTGTCCATCCGAGTCTAATGTTAAGTGATATTTCCCGCTCTGTTTGTGCTCAGGTGCACCCCCTCAGGAGAGCTGTGGGGCTGCAACTGCAACGAGACCTCTGATTTCAGTTGGACCATAGTTTTTTTTTTGTCCTGGGCGTTGTTACTCTCCTCAAACTGCCCTGACATTCGATCTTTGACTGAAACACAAACGCGAAAGTGTAAAGTGTTTTTGCAGCTAAATTTGAATTTCCGTCTGGATCAGTAAAGTATCTATCCGTCTATCTATTGATCTATCTACTGTATCGACATGAGCGTTGACATCTCCACAAACGAAGTGCACTTAGCAGGAAATGCTCTAGAAATTGGCAGATGCAGATTACCAGAACACTCAGCGCTGACCCCCATTCACACATGCACCTCAGTCCCAGAACGTTGCCAGGTTTGTTTCTGTCCACACTTAACCTGGCATTTGTCTCTCTACATTCTTGACTTAAATTGAATGAAAATGGAACTCAGCCGCACAGTGTAACCCAGGAAACCAAGCAGTACACTGGCAATTTTCTGGCTGTGTTCACGGTGTTCTTCCCTGCATTGGCCCTGGCAATTTTAAAAGCTGTTTACCGAGGAAACAGCTCAGATCAGAAATGCAGGAAAATCAGATCTGGCTTCGTTCACACATGACCTGCTCTGGTAAAATGCAGGTCAATTCCCAGGTCAGGCTGCAAGTGTGAACGGCACTTGAAAGTAGAAGAAGTTCAGAATAATATTACTTGTGTAGAAGTATTTCATGATGTTGGAAACGTAATGTTTTCATAAAGTTAAATTCAGATTAAATTAAAAAATAACAATGCAAACATGTATATTTGGGTTATCAATAACTGCACTCAAATTAAAAATGTTATGTCATTCATTATTTACCGAAACACATTGAAGTACTGTGAGGTTTTCAAGTCTCATTTGCATAATTAGCCATAAATAAACATACAAACATGAATATTTGAGTCATAATTTCATTTAATTATTAATTTGACCTCATAAACCAATTTATAATCAATCTGTGACTGTGCAAAGTAACCAATATTGTTAGTAAAATAATAAAACTGCTGTTTGAAGTGGAGTTTATTCAAAAGATTTAGTAAACGTAGTATAATTCCGATTATTGGATACAGGTCATCTCATCCTAGGTCAGATTAGATGTGATAATCCTGTAGCACTTGTAATCTGCGCTTGTGTAACTCTAATCTATAATCTTTCACTCTGTTTTCTTCTATAGTAAGTCAATATTATTACACTGAATAACGTCACAAATCAAATAAAGTACACATTTAGAAACAAGAAGTGCGGAATTCTAATCCCAATCATGTTAAAGGTCAGTAAATAGAGAGTAAGAGCATAATAACTCTATACAATTCCAGGTATTTCTATTGGATTGTTTTATGCAGAGTTCTTTTTCATGAGAAAAGGTGCACTACGTAACTTTTCTGCTTTTCTTCACCTGCTTGTTTCCATGGTGATGTTACTGCTTTGCCAATAATATTCTCCGCTATGGCATTAAACCCCTCTCACAGTAAGAATGTGTGTGTTTTTCCAAGGTATTTTTGAGGGGGAAAAAAACAAAAACTTTAAATGTATTCGATGCAAGATGGATAAGTTTAATGCCATACTGTGGAACATTACTGACACAGCTCTAACATGAAGACACAGGAAAGTTACACAGTGGACTTTTTATTACTTATAAATTCAAAATGTGGTTTTATATATGGTTATTTTTGATTCATTATTTCATGTTTTTGGTATTGAATATTTTCCAGTTGATTGAGACATTTGTCAGAAGTATGGCAGTTGGGGGCGCTACTAACAATCATTTTGCAAATAGATTGGTCTAGAGCAGTGGTTTTGGTGCCCTTTAAATCAGTTTTTAACCAATATCCATTAGTATTTGTATTTCATTTGTAAATTTAAAAGGAAAGGCATTGCATATCATTGCAGAGAGCGACGCTGCAGAGTTTGGGAAATTAAATTAGTTGCTTGGAACGTAAAGTCCAAAATCTTTACTAAATTTGACTCAGATGAAGCTGAAGCGAAGCTGTTTGAGGATCCTGAAGGAGTACATTTGTGGACAAAAAGTGTTTTCATCAAATTCAGCCATTTTACACATCATTTTCAATTTCAGTCGTAAAATTTGGCCATAAATTACACATATTTGGGACATTTAAATCGGAAAAATTGACAGAACCAGGTTTACATTTCTTGGTTCATTTGTACAGATATTAGTTACAGAAAAATGTACAGATGGGATTTTAGATTTCTTAATTAGTTTTTATGTAAACTTGATTGGACTGAAAATTGTCCTAAAAATTCAAATTTCGCCTCATTTTATTGAATTAAAACTTCAATAAATCAGTTTTAGAATTAGATTTTTTTTTAATCCTTCTCTACGTTTAGTTTTTTCTTTTACACACAGCTTCTCTAAAGTTTGTATTTAGTATTTTCTTGTAATTCCTTTAGCCATGTCTAACGTGTCAGTAAATATTCAATTACTAAAACAAAACGTAGAATTATTGATTCTTGACACATGCATCTAAACATTGAACAAGATTTGGGTCGAAGGGCCTTGTTGCCTGGTTACAGGGCCGGAATGTGGCATAAACAAACCAGACCAGAGAGAGTGACAGAAAGAGGGAGAGAGAAGATCTGCCTCATTCACTGACAAACTGTGAAAAGCCAAGTGCGTCAAGTGATTGATACAAACTACACAGAGTCAAAGTTGTTAACAGAAAATTAAACTAAAGAGAACCTGAAAACATAAGTTCAAACATCCCGACATAAAGAGTTTGTGGTGTATTTTTCTATTGCCTTGAATAGAGCTGCACGATTTAGGAAAAAATTCGAATTGTGTTTTTTCTGACCAGTGTGATTGTGATTATATTTGCAATTTATATTTTAATTATAAGATTCTGTTCAAATTCACATTTTAAACACAATTTAGCTGCTTTTAGTCGCGTTTTTGTCACTTTCAGCTGTGTTTGTCACTTTTAGTCGTGCCCTTGTTGTATTTGTCTCATTTTTAGTCGTGTTTTTGTCTTCTTAGTTGTGTTTTGGTGCTTTGAGTCGTGAAGCATTTTTATCGCTTTTGGTCACGCTTTTGTTGCTTTTTGCACAAATCCAAACCACATTGTTTGCAGTTTTTCAAATCAAAGCAAGACATGTTGATTGTGGAAGAAATTATTGCACTTCAAAAATTGCAGCCTTTGCGATTTGCTAATTGCGTCCATTAAAATTGTGTTTTTGTGTGGGTTTGGTTAAATTGTGCAGCCCTGGTCCATAAGAGGTAAATACAGTCATCTGCTCAGAGGCTTCGGAGGCTAAACAACAGGAGAAAAAGTGTGTTTGAACAGACTCTGCATTAAAGAGACAAACAGTCAATAACGATACAACGATTTCACAAAAACAGCAGATTGTCACAGGGACGAGCTCATGATTCCATTATTATCACCGTATCGCCCAGAGCCAGTGCCTGTACGAGGTGCTGGTGGGGCCTCTTAAAACCCATCTTTAAATACTGCATTAGACCATTAGACCTGGACTGAATAAATAAATGAATGTTGTCCATCTACAATGCACCAGAAGATCGGAAATGGCATGTGATTTATTGAAATTTTCTTGGACAGAACCCCCAAACCTCCGTTTCATTTTAAAATACAAACATGTCCATGCTGATGAATGAATGGCTAGAGATCCTGAATCACTTTTTCTCCCCAATCCGCCTCTGATTTTAAACAGTGTCAAATGGTGGGCTACAATCTTGGTTATGGCTACCATATGCCTAGGAACTGCCTAAGTGTAATGGTAAGACATATTATTAGGATTATATAAGTTGCAGATACCGGAGTTCTAGTCTAAAAACTTTACATTGCAGCTCAGAGTTCCTCATAGACGTGTGCACAGGGTGTGTCCAGACCACTGCAACAGCTCTGACTAATTTAAACCTCGATGCATACTGAGAAGGATTAAAATTAAGAATGCTTAGAAAGTACTTCAGTCTTGGTTCGGAGTATTTCATAGGTGTTGCTGCACTTTGAACGAGTCGGGCTGGTTCAACCCTAAGACCAACTCCTATTTATTTATTTAGTAAAGCCAGTGCTTCTCAGATGAATGGAACGAGAGGTGTTGGAGTTTGACAGCATCAACTCTATTCTAATAACTATTTTTAATTAGTTTGACGGCAGTGCACTCAGAACAGGTTTGGTTGTTTGCATGCTGTTTTCTGGGCGATTTCATTAAAAAAGATTTAATTGCATGCGGCTAAATCCTCTTGTTAGGTTTACCTGACTTTGTTTAAACATAGTGTATTGAGGGTTAGGTTTAATCTGCACTGAGTTTGTCACATACCGACCACAGTGCACCGGAGCTGGTGTAACAGCAGGTGAAGTAACACTTTCAAAATACGTGCCGAACCTTGCCAGGCGTTATTTTGACCATAACAGTTGCTTTCACAATCGATCTGTTCTGAGGTGGTGTATGCTAGCCTACGTAGTGGCAATCAATTTTATAGCGTATTGTCAAAAGTTAACCTCCAATTGACATGTAGTAATACTAATATAAAAGCCACTGTAGATTAGACAAGGGGCTGATATCTTTCAGAGTAGACCTTTGTCATTTTTTTACACCAAGATTTAAGGACAAACCTTCCTGATTTTTGTGTCGAATTCTATATTTGTCACCTTGTGCTGCCTTCAAATGGAGATAAGTCTGTTCTCTAAAGTTCGGAAGCAGGACCACACCTCATCCACGCCCCCTTCCGGTGACTACTCTATTTAAGCTTCCCGGTCACACACACCAGTGTTCGTTATTTCGTGCCCCTCCCTCTCACCCTCTTCTAATTCTTCTGTCTTATCTCCTGGTCGGGGGGTATCGAGGCCCGGGAGCCTGCTGCCCTCATCACTAGAAGCCCCAAAACTGCATTTATCATCTACTCTCATGCATTTTATCGTTGTTCTCGTTCGCCAATAAACTTCTGCATCCAAGCTTGAGGTTGTGCTCCTTGCTAGTGAATTACAGAGCGTGAAAGCTTCGTGCCAAACAAAGTGGCAGACACATCATGTTTTATTGTCACAGGAGTCATGTGGCTTCTTGCCATACAAACAATCCCATCCACATTCCACAAGCGTTTGACTGACACGGATGGCAAAAGGTGCATTTCACTAGTCTTGATCGCTGAAGAGTTTTGTTGTCTCCTCACAGGTCCAGGATGGTGTCCCATAAGGAGTTTGTGAACGCGGGGAAGCAGCCCGGTCTGCAGATCTGGAGGATCGAGAACATGGACCTAAAGCCGGTGCCCAAAAACCTCCACGGGAGCTTCTACACCGGGGACGCCTACCTGCTCCTGTACACCACCTCCCTGCCCTCCTACAGCATCCACATGTGGATCGGTAAGACGCATGAACTGCACTGGACAACAGTTTCTACTCTTTTTCCACTGGGGAAAAGGTCTTTAATGGTTCGTGTGTAGATTCATGCCTATCTCAGCGATGGGAGTGAACAATACACTCGAATATTCATGGTTCTTTCAAGTATAGTATGCTTTGTTATGAATTAGGAAGTATTTGGGAGTCAAATCAAATCAAATCAAATCAATTTATTTTTATAATGCCCAAAATCACAACAACAGTTGCCTCGATGGGCCACAGGTAAAAGCAGTTCAGATAACTGTCCCAGAATGCCCCTGTCCTTTGACCCTCCTTCGCGGCGAGGAAAAACTACAAAAAACCCCATGGGAAAAAGTAGAAACCTCGGGGAGTGTGAGTAGTAGGAAGAAAACTTACTTTTATACATTTATTTAGTTTTCAAAATGTACACAAAATACTTTTATGCATCAGTTCATTGAAAGTTAGTTATTTTTTTGTGATTTTTTTTTTAACAGTCAATTACCATAGATTGGATTTTGGGAAAGCCACACAGACTCAGGAAGATAACGCAAACTACACAAAGAAAGGTGTGAAAATCAAACCTAGGACCTCCTTCAATGGACAAGACACAGAGACATGATGCATTTTAATAAAGCAAAGACTTAATAACTACTTAATACCCCAACTCCAAACCCTAAACCTAAATAAAGTACTTACTAAGCCGGAATCATTCTTAATAAACTTTGTTCATTATGAATACTTTATTAGGGCCAATTAAGGTGTAGTTACTATAAAGTGGTACCAGTAGTTCTTCCACTACTAATGCAAATAAACCAGTCCTTTGACATTTTGTGTTGTGTCAGCTGTTTTTACAGACACAACTTACAGCTTATAAGACATAAGCACTTAAATTCATGCCCAAAGCATTGTCACCAGCAATAACGTGATAATAGTGTTGCGACATGTCAGAGAAATGCATGCAATCTCGGTGGTGAGATGTTCCTTCCTCTTTCTTTGATGGCTGTGGTTTTACAATGACGTTTGAAACCCTCTGCTGTTTTCAAACTCATAATGTGCAATTACATCTATACAAGCCCTGTGGCCAGATAGAACTAGTTTCTGATTATTATTTAAAGGACACATAATCTGCTACAGTCACTTTTTGGAGATTTAAACCATGTTCTAACAATGTTCCATCATCAAAAACATACCTGAAGTAGCATTCAGTTGCATTCACACTGTTTTGAGGTGTCAAACACACTTCCTGCTGAACTTCCTGGATTTTCTGACATATTTTTGAATCATCTACATCACTTATCTGAGAATCTTCCTCTGTTTTAAGCCTTTCAATCATCAGCAGCCTCGCTCTGAGCATTTCTTCTGTTTAAACACAACAACTGCTGCTGCTATCTTGATAATTGCCTTCAGCACATTCGCTTGGCTTGTAGCGATACTATAGCTAAGTGCGTGGCGCAATCTACTGGCTGGATGCACTTTTCCACATTCCTTAGGAAAACATGAATTATTTAATAATAAACCTTTTGTTTGTTTCAGAACATGAGATGACAAATTCAAGGTACTCAAGAGCATGTTTAAAGACTAAAAACAATACAAAAAAATGCAGAATATTTTTCCTTTAAAGATGTGGGCTCTTAAGTTGTTTCAATAGACATCAAATGTGACTTACTATCAGCATCTAAGGCTCATAGTAGCAAAGTAAGATCTTAGATGCGTGCTGATACCCCAATCATGTGGTGATAACAATAGGACCAAAATTATGGTTGCAATAACAAAATAATATTTTCAATCAAATTCATTGTTTTTGGTATGAATCCCACACCAAGTCGGAGCAACATAGAGTTACGTACAAATAAGATAGATTTCAATATATTTTCATATTAAGTGAACTATAAGCTTTGAAGAATAACAGTAAGCAATTTATCAGCCCCAAAATATTGAGTCACAAACAGATATAGAGTGTATTCCCTTGATCCCACCATAAGCCAGCACATGGACACTCACGGGTTGGGTGAACAAGCTCCGCCCTCTGAGAAATCTCCCATCCGAACTGCCCAACATGCACATGAAGGCAGCAGAACAACTCCAGAAAGTCCATTTCAGTTATTTGTAACTGTGTCTTTAAATACACCAATAAAATGTACAATAATGTTAACAAAAACTTAATACACTGATAGATTCAAACCTTTTTTTTATCTTTTTGGGATTTGGATATGATTATTATTTCGGCCTGAACTGTATGTATCTCAAGTACCAAGACCCTTTCAAACTAACAGTCGGTTTAAAGGGCCTGTACCCAATTTCTTCATGTAATAAAGTATAACTGTTTTGCCCCAGTACAGATGTTGTAAAAGCA
The DNA here is from genome assembly GCA_019453435.1 of Rhinogobius similis. Taxonomy (NCBI): domain Eukaryota; kingdom Metazoa; phylum Chordata; class Actinopteri; order Gobiiformes; family Gobiidae; genus Rhinogobius; species Rhinogobius similis. The sequence continues at coordinate 31,488,826 of CM033632.1, forward strand.
TCTCTTCAGGTCAAAATGAGACCTCTGTGTGCATCTGTTTTAAGAGAATGTGTATTCTCTGCAAAGCAGGAAGTGTGCTGTTAGCATGCTAATGTTTGTTAGCTTTACCTTGATGCTAAACGCTGCTCTGGGCTCTGAAAGTTGTGAAAAGCACTTATAAACTTATCGTGGTGAATTGATTAGGATTCTCAGATGGCAATAACTGAGAAGAAATCATTTTGGATTGTAGCAAACTGTTTAAAAAGAACTAGTTCTGTTTTACAGGTTTTTAAGACATTAAAAATCAGGCACAGCACCTTTAACTTGACCTCAACAAGCCTAATTTTGTGTTTTGTGTCGAACTTTATGAAATTGGTCTGGTAGTTATTGCAAAAACATTATATAGAGTATGTAGAAACCATAGGAAAAAATGAAAAAATAACAATAACCCAATTTGCTCTGGTAAATAAATCATATTCAAAATTATGCATAAGGGGCCCACCAAGAGGGTTTGTACCTGGGGCCCAGAATTTATTGCTAAGTCCCTGGCAGTACAAGCAAACATTCAAAGTACTTTACCAGTTTATGTGCTTACACAACTGCAGTGCGTATACTTTGTCTCCTCAGCCCGGGCCTGCACAGAGCAAACCACAGCAGCGTCTGTAATCCTTAAATTAAACGGAGGAGAGAGTTCCCAGGCATGTTGATTATGTAAGAAGAAGACACAGGCCAAACATGAGCAATCCCTTTAAGAGCCACCAGACGAGCGCTATGGAAGCAGAGGACAGACTGTACATGCTCCGAGTCCACAGTGTACTCACTAAGATTCGATACACATTTTATAAATACATTATTTTAATTTTAATAATGTATTTCAATGTTCAACTTGAATTAAAGGTGCTCTACAGATCCTTTAAAATGCTATGTCATCTGAATGTTCAAAATTCCAGAATGAAGGTAAAATGAAGTAGATCATAATATATTTTCAATGATTAACTGATATCAGATCAAAATGCAAATGGTTTTAAGTCTTTAGAACAAAAAAATAAGCAAACATTTTGGATTTCCAGTGTAGAAATGTCACTTAGTTTGCTTTTCTATTACAAAGGATGGAATAAACCCTATTTTCTAGCCTCAAACTGTTTATGAGTGTCACAAAAAGTATACTTTGTGGTGAAGCATGTTATGTATCTGTAGATAAAATGAAAAACTACTGTGGGGCGTCAACATTTCTGTGAGTATTTGTCCAGTAAAACCTAAAAATCAGGATTTGCCTTCATCAGAATCTCCATAATCACCTATTAAATAAATGCATAATGTAAAATCCAATGTTAAACAATGTTAAATGTGTTTAAAGAGGGCTCTGATGTCACTCACATGTGTCTGAGGGGTTTTCATTTGACAAAACCATCTTGGTTTTTTCATATTTCATGATATTCTGAGGTTAATCCCAGTTTCCACATTGAAATCCCATTATTTTCTACTTATTTTACTTCTGCCTCCATCCCAGAAATTAGAATGTTTTTGTTTACAATTTTTTAAAGTCGAATTTTTTCCAGTCGATAACTAACTAATTCAAGTCAAGTCACAACCAGTGGCGGACTTAGAAATTTGGGGGCCAAAGACAAAATTAAGTACAGGCCCCTTTTCATCAAGTGTGACTTTCTATAACTTTTCTGTCGTGTCTCTTGAATTGTAGGAAGGAAGTATTTGTTTTTTTTATGTTTGGTGTCACTATTAGAAAATTCAAATTCATATGTGCATTAAAGGGCCTGTACCTGATTTTTACTCTTGTGAAATGGGAAAAACAGAACTAGTTCATGCTCCCCATTTTTTGCATGAAATAGTAAAAATCTGTGTTGCCCCAGTACAGATATGTTGTAAAAGCATCTATTCATGTGAAAATGAGACCACAACTTTTACTCTGCCTCTATTTGTAGAGCAGGAAGTGCGCCGTTAGCATGCTAATGTTTGTAAGCTCTACCCATAGAACTATAATAAAACCTGGAAGATGAATCCAAGATGGCCGTCCTGTTTATCCCTATGGAGAGTGCTCATTGGCGCATGACCCCAAAAAAGTTTCTTACTTCCGCATTTACTTCCTGATACGATGGCTGCCATCTTTGTTTTACTTCCTGAAACGATGGCTGCCATCTTTGTTTTACTTCCTGAAACGATGGCTGCCATCTTTGTTTTACTTCCTGAAACGATGGCTGCCATCTTTGTTTTAGGGCGCCACGTGACGACAATCCCCCACTTCATATAAAAACGGTAATTTCGGTGATTTTAGAAACGGTAGAAAAGAACATTTCCTTCTATTTTATTTAAATACAGATAATAATTCAGTACTGTCTGCAATTATAATGTGACATTTGAGAAAAAGGCTGGTTCCAAGAGGCTACAGTACCTCGCACGGCCACAAATCAATCTGGGACCACAGACAGAGGGGGCGTACCTTATCCAGTTCTTTTAATACATCCATGGCTCTACCCGGGACGGTCCGTGACTTTCTGGGCTGAAAAACTCATGGCGGTAGTATATTTTTTTTCTTTGCCTTGAAGAGGCATCTGAATTCATCTGCTTCTTCTGCAAGTTCACACTTCACTGCAATTGGCTAAGTCCATCTGTCACTCAGAGAAAGTGTCTTGGTTGAGCACAGACCAGAATTCAAGACCAAAATAGGATATCATCACAATAGCACACAATTCGATTATGATAAAACATTGCCAATCCTACTTCTGAGGAATGCACACATTCAAATGTACAACTTATCATGTTTTATATAACGTGTTATGTTTTAAATAAAAATGCCAGTTCATTTGGTTCATATCCTGCCTGAAACAGTCTGCTCTCTGTGTGAGGAGAGTCGAGCAGAGCCTTTTCCAATGTGGTTAATGTGATTCACAGAGTCCATGTCTGACTCAGGGGTCGTCCCAGGTCGTGGCCAAGATTCAGAGATTCTGATTCTAATTGGAGACTCATGCTGACTTCTATAAAAAGAAAAATTACAAAAGTGATTTTTCATACATTGTGAGTTAGTTAAGCTTTGAAGAATTGTGTTTGTTACTACAAGCACATATCTGTTAAAACCTCAAAGGACTGTGACTGGCCACCACAACTTAACAGAAGGAAAAAACATAAAAGTCTCTTCCAAAATAATTGAACTCCCTGTAAGAACTCTGTCCTCGTTCTGTGAGCATTAAATCATGATGAGAGGCAGCAAGATCCTCCAGGACCATCCCAGAATTCATCTGGCTCCCATCTGAACGTCAGCTGCAATGTCCAGGTCCCCCTTGTCCTGAGGGCTATTTCCCTCCTCAGTCAAACTGCTGTGACACAGGACCGCCTGACTCTTTCATCCTGATCCTGATTCGTCCTCCTGTTTAGTTCTGCTTGACATGCTTTAATTGCCCACAATAATGATTCAAAGTTGCATAAATGATATAAAAAACAAAACTGTGTGCAGGTGACGAGTGCTCCCAGGATGAGAGTGGAGCAGCGGCCATCTTTGCCATGCAGCTGGACGACTTCCTGGGGGGCGGGCCGGTGCAGTACAGGGAGGTGCAGAACTGTGAGTCCAACACCTTCCAGGGCTACTTCAAGACCGGCATCAAGTACCAGGTAACACTGCACACAATGCACATAGTGTTCTGGGCAAGTTGTACACACTGCATCTGTAAACGATTATGACTCTGAATTAGGTTTTGTTTTATGTATAAATAAAAGCTGCTTGATGATGATTAACCAAAACTCTTCCTCTTTACCTGAGGTAAAATTATGATAATAACTATTTTGGCCCGTAAATGGCAGAGCTTTTACTGTACTGTTGAGCCAAACTGTGGTCAAACGTGGCTGCCATTTTGGGACTGTGACCTCGACCGATCGCAGTGACCATGGTCCCATATTTATAGTTTTCTTCATTCTCACCTTGGTAGCGCTGAGCTGGAAATTGATGATTTACCAAAACATAAACAATGCTTTTCTCCCTCCCCCTTTTTAAAACGGGAAACAGAGAACAGAGAAGGAAACAACAAAGCAGAAGAGGTGCAGGTAGAGGGGCTTGCTTAAGAATAAAAATGAAGGTTCACTTGACAGACCCACTGACTCTAGAAAAGGGAGTAAGGCAGGGATGTGCCTGGTCTCCCCTTTTGTTCACTTTGCCATTGGAACTATTGGCCCCATACAGTTTATTAGACAATTAAAAACAACAGTGGTGTTAAATTGGACTGAAAAAAGACGGGACTAAAATAGAAACATTTGCTTTAATTTCAAATTTGAAAATGATTTGCCGGACACTAGTAGAGATGGGACTGATACTTAGAGAAAATATGTTTTTTTTTTGTATGGATTCTTTTATTTGTTTAATTTTTTTTTTTTTTAATCAACTTCTTTACCTCCGAATCAAACTCGCTCTTAACCATTGCATTTGGAACAGACACCTGTTTATATTCGACCCACATATGACTCCAAAGTTCATCAATTTATAACTTCAATAGTTGAACTTTGTCACTGTGTCACATTAATGACTCCAAAGTTCCTTGAAATCCCTTCTGTTTACTTCCGAGGGCGCGTCTGACCGTCCCACCAGTGCCACCATGACAACCTGCTACCGTGACAACCATTCTGATTGACTTATATAGCAGCACCAGCTTGTTTTCTGCCCCGACATCTGTTCCCTATTGCTGTGTAAACCACCTCGGCACAGCCCTGGTTTGAGTTAGAGATAATTATGCCCTTAGAACTTGTTTACAGCGGACTGAGAGGAGCAGATAGACCTCATAGTTTTGGTCAGGAACCAGTCTTCCATTGGAACCGGGGAGAGTTGCCATGGAAAAGTTTATAGGCTGAACAAGACGGATGGAATGAGTGTGGCTTTAGGCGAAAACACATGTGAACAAGAGTCTACCGGCTCGAAATACACTGACAATGAACAACAAGCTGCTATTTTCAAGATTTTTTCGGACACACATCACTTACACTTATTGAATGAATTGTTTATGTAAGAAATAATCTTCACACTGGCCTGTTCGGTCATGTAACAGTGCAAATGTGGCTAGTTAAACTGTTGTAAGTGACTGTGATTCTGCTGATGCTGCTTGTTCTGTTTACTGGCTTCATGAGGAGGGAACACTGGGAGACAAACTCAGACACAAGGTACACACTGTGCACCAGACCTGTGTTAGGCCGCGCTCATGTGGTCCTCGCCGGCTCGGGTTTTCAACATGAGAAGTTGGGGTTTCAGCTTGTTTGCAGTCATGGGCTTTTCTTCTCGTAAAGTCGGGCTGGATGTCACCCATAATAAAATCACCTAGTCCACTCTTAAACAGTATTAAATAGAGCTAACCAGGAAGATCTGTTGTTGATTGCCTTCCCAAACATTAGCTTTACCTTGGTAATTGATTAAAGTGCCTCTGACAGGTTGGACATTAAACTAAAATGCAGTTAAGATAAATATATTTCAAATTCTGATAAAATTTTAGCAGATTTTACCCCGGTTTAGCTATTTTTTAGGTTTTTAATTTAACTTCCTGGTTGTAAATTATGACATTACACTAGGAAATTAACAAGAAACCATCCTGTACACTGGGCCATAACTCATCTGATGTACCAGAAAAATACATGTGAACACCTTTATTTTGTCGAATCAATGTTTAAATGGTCCAAAAAGTCGTTTCTTTTGAGTAAATTATGCATAACCTTTGTCTCCCCAGCGTGATCTGCTGTAATTTTCAACAGATTTTTCAAGTTTTCACCACAAACAGCTACCTGATTGATGTAAAACTATAATTTATATTTACAAAAGGTATTAATACAGCGAATAAAGTCAAAATTAGACAATCATAACACCTGTCATACGCACTTTTAAACTGTAGTGTCATATCTTATGATATGAACCTCCAGGAGTAAACCCATACATGTAATAAAGTTTAGTTTAGAGCTCAAATGTTTTAGATAAACTGACAAACCAGCTTCTGACTCGAGTTCCTGAGTTGTTTTGCGATTTGTGCGACAGGTCATGTGCATTTTCCCGAGTTCCTGAGGACCACATAAACGCAGCGCTAATCTTATATTCATGGGTTTTAGCTGCCGGTTTACATTTTGAGCACTTTTCACCATTCAGAAGATATATAATTTGGTTACCATCACCCTAAACCCCATGGATAGGCTTCTGAAGGCTGTAGCTGTAGTGTATGTGTCTGGTAATACCTGACCGACCTCTCTCCTTTCCTTTGTCTCATTTACATGTTTTAGTGATCGTTTATCTCGATCATATACAGGTTTTTATGAATGAATGTAATTATAATTATTAAATTATTGTGTAATTTTGCAGAACTTCATTCTTTTCATTTGTGAATGTATGTTTAAAAGTTAGATTTTTAGGAACTATTATTTTGCCATTCTGCATAATAGGCATGTTGAACTCAAATGTGAAATAAAGCCACCTCAAGGAAGGAACCAACAGATAATTGCACATTTTACTCATCAATCATAACAAAAAAACTGTTCGAATAATACGTAAAAAGACACAAAAAATGTCCTCCTTACTCTGTTCCTTCCATCTTTCCTTGTGCTGTTGCTCTAGCCCTTTAACCCCTTCTGACGCCTTCACGGCAGATCAAAAATAATCAGAATGTTCACTTTTGTGTTCCAGAAAGGGGGCGTGGCCTCGGGCTTTCAGCATGTGGTCACCAACAACGCAGATGTGAAGAGGCTGCTGCACATCAAGGGCCGCAGGATGGTCCGGGCGACGGAGGTGGACATGACGTGGGCCAGCTTCAACAAAGGAGACTGCTTCATCCTGGACCTGGGGAAGGTACGCCCAGATACACACACTGAGGTTGAGGTTTATCCTTCATGTGATCTAATAATAAAGGGTTTTAATTGAATGTGTATGGAGGTTTTAGTCCTCACAATGTGACAAACAGGCGCCCACACACGCAAAGCACATGTCTGCGTGATTGAAGCTGCTCAAATGAGCGTGCCGGCTCATAGTGTGGAGTGAAACGCAGCAATGACTGAAGCCCGTAAATACCCTATTATTACGCTTGGGTGAATATAGTTCTTAGTGTCTTATGTTCAGTCAGATAAAAACATGTTTGCGATTAGTTTTAAGGAAAATGTCATGGTATTGTGACTCTAAATCTGAGTATCGGTGTAGATTTCGGAACTTTAAAAGATTGATGCAAAATATAAATTAGATCTAAGTATGTCAGTAATGTTTCTTTCTTTTAGCAGGCTCAAAGAACAGATACATACATGCAGAAATCCTGTCTATGTAATTGGTTCACACAAAACTAGGGTATTAGGGTAAAGTATTTCCGTGTGTCTAAACCAAACTGCACTCAAAAGAACACAACTGGAGAGGAGTTCATGCAAACTATTTATACAGAAAGGTACTTGGAGACATTGTATTTATACGTAAAATCTTCAGCTAACTCACGTCATATATTTTTGTCTTTGCCATCAATATAATTTTATAATAATTTTATATAAATGAAATGATTAGTCAATGAAATGATTAAAGGACTACAGCCATACACAAAACTTAAGACATTATTATATTTTTTTGAATATTTTTTCACAGCTGTAGCATGAGACATTTGGCAAATAGTGGAGGCCGTGACAATGACATATGTGTCTTAAACCACAACCACCAGTGTGCACAAACTGTTCTTGTCTATGGTATATTCTGCATCTAGATAAAGTGAAGCATTTGTACGTCAAAAACTACAACATTTCAGCACTACATTTTTCTAAAGTAAAGTTTCAAATCTAGAACGATGCCACAGGTGAAAACAACTTCGACTTGGCCATAGCACCTCCCACAAGACAGGACTAGATCTAACTGAGACAGGATAAGTGCTCAGACCTGTACGTCCAGATTAAACTGTTACCATGCGAATTTATTCCTTTTTATGCAACATCTGATAAAAGGAACGGATCAAGGTGCTGGGCACGTTGAATATGAAAAGAAGGCCCTAACCCTCATATTTACAGTCAAATTATCCATTCTGGGATGAATCAGGATCTGTTTATTCTCCAAACCTAGAAAAATTGAATAGGACTTTTATATTTTTTTATGGTATTAAGTCCCTAAAACTAATTTTTAGTCAAATTTGCTTCAACTTTGAAAGAGGAATTGTTAAAACTCAACAAAAGCCCAAATTTGTGTCAATCAGGCCCTGCTTCAGACACCAGCTTTACTTAACCTAAATATATTAAGAAAATCTAGACGGAATTCATAATCTGAGTTTCCTCTTTGCAGTGCTTGTTTCCACTTGTAATCCTGAGTAAACCAGACACAAGAGGACACAACCACAGAGTCTCCGCTTCACAAAGAGTCCAGACAATAGTTTGTGCTCCAAAGTGTTCAAGAACAGCTTCAGTTTGAAAAGGGGCTTATTTTAGTCAGACGTTTTAGGAAAAATAGCCCTGAAGCTTGAAATGACTGCAGTGGAAACGTCTCAAGCTCAAAAACAGTGTCCAGACGATTACCTCAGAAACATCACCACCCCAGGACAGATGAGGGATTACACCGACTATCACTAACATGACATCATTTATTGACATAAAACTGTGTGCAAGCAGTGTGGAACCAGTTCCTCGTGCATTCTTTTATGGATTCATTTCATGCATCAGTTAGATAAAACCATTGTGTATTCTTACTGGACAATAACTATTAAGAAGTTGTACATTTTCATTAACAGGAACATGATCTGGAGTTTTATGACTACACTGAACCAAACACTGAAGTGACTTGTTATATTACTTTACAATCTTCCTTTTGACTCGTATCTTCAGGGTTCATCTGTACCTACAAAACTTGACAACATTATGGTGCTTTAAGTCTGTATTTATGTGGTATTTGTGCCCAGGACATCTACCAGTGGTGCGGCGGTGAGTGCAACCGCTTTGAGAGGCTGAAGGCGTCGGAGATAGCCATCGGTATCCGTGACAATGAGAGGAACGGGAGAGCCAAAATCCACCTGGTGGAGGAGGAGGACGAGTCAGACGCTTTCACCGATGTGGGTTCACTAAAGCAACACTAGTTATTCGTGTATTCAATCTCTATTTGTTGTTCTGCCGATAATAAGACTATGGTACAATATATACTGAATTAAACACGCCGCCATTTCAGCTTACATTTCCTGTGGCATTTGTGGGTGTTTTTGCTTGTCATGTTTAGCCTCTAACAGTTTAGTTTGTCCTGCAGATAATTTAGTTTTTTTCTGCAGTTTTTTTTTTTTTTTTTTTTTTTTTGGTCAGAAGCAACGGCAATACTGCAGCCTGTTAGGACTGCTTTAGCTTGAATGTGTGTGACATTAAAGTTCCAAGTGTGTTTTTTTTATTTATTTTTTCCTAGTCTACAGTAATTTATTGACCCAGAAGTCCCGCTGAGATTCAGAATGTCTTTCAGGGGTGTCCTGGCCTCAGAGGGCAGGAGCCTGTTGTACATGTTTTAGTGGTAATAGATTCCATAGATCTATTGTGCCTTTGTCCACATCAGTGATCAGTGAAGAAGTTACAATAATGAGTAAGAAAAAGACTTTAAAAACTACTTGAGCCGGTTAAAATAAAAAAGGAAAAGTATAATTTTTCCAACAAAAGCATAAGCTGATGTTTCTGCACTTCGCTGCAAAAATGTCCCTGTGTTATTGTGGTTCAAAAAACACTGATATTAGTTTTTCTACTATAACACAAATGTATTTAACATAAATTAATGATTGGTGTTGAACCTGACTAGCTGGCCCCTGGAGTACCGCCTAAGTCACAGAAACAGGCTCCAGTCACCCGTGATCCCTAACGAGAACAAGCGGTCGCAGATGGATGAATGATGATTGGTTAAAGTTTAAATTAGCAACACATGTTTAAATGTAGCGACCAAACAAAAAGTCAGAATTTTATCCCATTTCATGCTGGGCTGCTAAACCGCTAAAACAATACAGGTCTTTGTAGAGCGCTTCTCCTGTGACAACTTTGTGCTAAGACAGCATCTGCTGTTTGCTTTACAACAAGAACTGAGCTGAAGCGGACTCCTAGAGTAAACAGACAAAAACAATATTACTTTATGGAGGCAGGATATTACCGATATTAAACAAACCTATTCCTAAAATAACACAATGATAAAACTTTATTGGAGCGAAATTATATTTATATAGATTTCTACTCATGTTGCAGACTCAACGTTATCAGATGAAACAAGATCTTAATTTTTAACAAAGACGAAAAATAGAACTAGTTCATGCTAAACTCTTTACATCAGTCACACGTGTCACTCACTTTCACGACCAGAGCAAATTTTGCCGTCAGGGGAAAGCTAACAAACATGAGCCCGCAAACAGCACACTTCATGCTTGTATATGATTAGACCGCACACAGCGGTCTCATTTTCACCATAAGAGCTGCTTTTACGATTTATTGTTTCTGTACTTTTCCAAAACAAATGTTTCTTTATTACATGAAAAAAAAAAAATAGGTACAGCCAGTGTAAAGAATGTATTATTTATTGTACACTTCTTTGGCTCTTTCACGTGTTTATTTGAGAGTTTTGTGTTCCTTCCATTGACAGATCCCCTCTTCCATGACATATATTAGTCAATAAAGAAATATTTTTGTGTTGCAGGTGTTGGGCGCTAAAACCAGCATCGCTCCTGCTTCTCCTGACGACGAGAAAGTGGATGTGTCCAACAGGAAGAAGGGCGCCCTCTACATGGTGAGGAAACATGGATAGATAGATTGAGACTTATGGAGCGATTTCTTTCATCAACTACAGCCCTAATAGATAAATAGATAAATCGATATAAATGTTAAAGGGGACAAATAAATAAACTTTCTTGATCTTTTAACTTCGTCACAACATTGTTCCTCATAATTAGTTCATCCACAGTTGTATTTTGATTCCTATATGTTGGCAACAGTGCTCAGAAAAGTCCTGTTTTCACCCCGCCCCTTGTACGTAGCTGTGATTATTTAGGGTTCTAAAATGTCACTTATCAAAAATAAAAACCCATAAATAATCTGCTGTTTACAATGGTGAAATGTCGCTTATTGATGAATCCTGTTTAGTAAGTCCTCTGAGCCTCACAAAACACTCAGTTCCAAATGTATCAGTTTTTTGATGTCAAAGGTAGAGCTCCAAGATCATCTGTGCTGTTTTTAAGTTCATAACTCATCACCTAGGTTTGTTTATCTCCCCTATATAATCTTATCATTTTAACAGTTTTGAACAGGAAGTCGACAGATCTGTTTCTATTCGTAAGCCGCTTTAGATCAATAAAGCGGTTTACGATGAACAAAATGTAAAATAATGATCTACCACTTATGTCATACTTCAATATTAAAAACAGAAAAAAACAAACAAAAACACAATACATCTCCTTTAATGCTCCTGGACATATTTAAAAAGTGCAACCCTGATTTAATTACAAGAAGCAACCACAATTTTGCTATTACAGTTTCCCCCCAAAAAATCTTCCTATTTGAAACCTGACAAATCAATTCTGACAAACATCCTGGCCACCTCTTCCCCCAGATCTCCGACGCCTCGGGGTCCATGACGGTGTCCGTGGTGGCCCCCTCCAGCCCGTTCAAACAGGCCATGCTGTCTGCTGAGGAGTGCTACATCCTGGACAACGGAGGGGACAAGAACATCTTTGTGTGGAAAGGTCGACACTTCATCTTCTCTAAAACAAATATTCACTTTAGAACCACTATTCAGTCCTCCCACTAGCTCTTTACTTTAAAATGTACTCACCCTCGTTTAGACCACTTATTTTATGCTGTCTTGTTCAAATTGCGATGACAATAACTATAACAATATTCACACTATCAAAATATTGAACTGTGAATTGTATTTAAAGGACACTTATTATGCAAATTGCCTTTTTTTTTTTAGCTTTTTTAGTTATATGACATTGTTCCTTCATCAAAAACATACCTGGCTGTTCCACATTTCTCGATTTTGTGCTGTTTTTAAGTTCATATCTTATCTCACCAGTAGATGGAGCGCTAACTCAGTTTCTGACGTGGAAAAGGCTTGACTGATGTCAGAATTAGAAAAGGGTTTATTGCGTGAACAAAATCACAAAGTAAGAACTTGCTTTGGCGTAAGGTGCAACATATAACAATGAATGAAATCGTAGCAAAATATATTTAAAAAAAGACATGCACAAAATTAAGAATTAGCCGATAAAATAGAATAGAATAGAATAGAACAGAATAGAATAGTCAACATTTCCAGTTGGCTTGACAGTGGTGCAGATTTGGCGGTGTAAATGGCTAGCTGCTTTTATTATATGATTGTTATAAAGTGATATTAAGTGCTTTCCCACTGCAGGAACTCATTTCAGTTTCTGGGGCTTTTTTTTTTTAGTTCCATTTGATGCACGTTCACACGGAGTAGGAACCACACTTTGAGGACTTTTTTTTAGCTCCTGCTCAGGGTCAGGCACTTTCCAGTCAGACCAGGAACCTTCACGTACATTTACAACATTAAGTTTATTGGGAAATATGTTTCATTCATTTTCTGACTTTGACAAACTTTTTTGCTGCTGAAGAAAATTTACTTGGACGCAGAAGCCCCCAAATACAATCCTTAATTTGTAAGTAGTATCTGAAATTCTGAACAGGTTTCAATGATTGTGTTTTTATTTTATATTCATTGTTTGTTTGGGCTTCTTGGTTTTCAGAGCTCAAAAGGAGCAGGATGGAGGAAAAAACAACTTTTATAATACTAAATTAATTGAATATGTTAATTTTATAGTCAGTTAGATCCACTTTCAGCCACGAGCAATGGGAACTGGGTGGTTCCTCAAACTAAAAAGGGACTGGGGGAAATATGGACTTAGTTCTTGGTACTGGTATGTGTGAAAATGCATAAAGTGTGCTTTTTGTGGATCAATTTTCTTAAACATGAGAAAAGGTAATAGAAAAGGTTCTCAAAAGCATGTTTTAAAGCCAATAATCATGCAAATAATTTAATATAATATGTGTCTTTTAAAATGCACTGTATTTCAGTCCACTTTTCAGTCTTAATCTAATGATAACAAAGCTTGCACTAAAGGCTGGTCAAGGTTAATGTAGATAATACTCAACAATTCTACAATATTGCTGGAGATATTGCACAGTAAAGTCAATAATGTACCTTGATACTGAGATATTGTTCCAGCACTATCAACCTTTCTATTTACTTTACAACTTTAGGATTCAGGATATATACACAGCAGTGGCTAAGTTCGTAGAATCATTAAAATCAATAACTCGTGTGTGTTTTGGATCAGGTCCCAAAGCAAACATGTCGGAGCGTAAAGCTGCGATGTCTGCTGGACAGAAGTTCATCCAGGACAAGGGCTACTCCAACAAGACACAGGTACGAACTGAGCTGCTTGTGGTACGACGTGGAAAGGGTGGAATATCGCAATTATTGAAAAATTCTCCCATAGTTAGCGTCCCCAGTCAGTCTCTGTGAGCTCATGTGTCATTCCCAGACCGGATTTGTCTTTTTAAACATACTAATGAGTTACAATAGAAACATAAGAGCAATGAAGCTAAAAAAAAGACTGTTTGTTCGCACAATCATTTAAAAAAACATATTATTCTGCATTGTATCCCAGGTAGATGACTTTGTAGTTATTTTTTACATAAGTGGGCCTTGCTATAGATTTGAAAATGTTGATATTTATTAAGACAAATATTGGTTAGTGGCCAGAACAGCAAGACAAATATTGGTATATCAGTATCGGCTGAAAAAAATGCATATTGGACCATGCTTTTTACTTTTTGGACGAATTTACTATAAACGCTTAAAGTCTAAATGACAGGTTTGACTACACATTTCACTAAAATGTAGTCGACATGATTATATTTAAGATTTTACTAAACATTTTAACTATTTGTTCCCAGTTTGACAGGTTTCATAATGTTTAAAATGTTACTTCCTTGAGCAGCAAATATGATATAGATAGAGATAACTCCACATCTGTTACCTAGCAACCATTTTGAAAACAAGGGCCTATAAATGACACAATAGTTATGAATTGACAAATAATGATACCTGATAAACACTTAAACTGTCAAAAAATTGTGTCAGTTGTCTGTAAATTGTCTCTGTATTTACACTGGCACGTCGCGTTTTGATGACATCACAGAGGGATTCTATTATTGTAATTTAATTTAACTTTTATTTTTCAAATTTTCTTCACAAATTGCAACTTCACAAATGTAAAACTATAATAAATACTTGCCACAGATGCCCTCCCACCAAACTAAGTCACGATAAGAACATTTTGAGAATCTGTCAAATAGAATTTAATTAAAGAAAATAATAATCACACATGGACATTCACATTACAACCCAGTCGGACTAAACCAAGGCTATGCCCACAGAGTTCTTGTTTGATCCTGGTTCTCACGCAATCTTGGTGGGGCTGTGTACTTTTTTTTTTTTTTTGATAATTGTTTTTGTTTGTACTTTTCAATTTTCATGTACATCTCTGGAAAGATAGAGCAGATAATCAACAAAACATGCACATTCTAAGCAGACAAAGCAGGCAAACAAAAGGATTTAAGACAGTTTAAATTAATTTAAATTGTGTTCTACTCCTTAGTTTAGTAAGGGCTTTGTTGCATGTTATTATATGTTGTTGATTTTTTTTGGTTCTTCCACTTTTCCACTTCCACTTTTGCAAAATAGCCAGAAATTACTCAAAACAAGTGACCCAAAAATAGCGACAAAATGAATCACTCAAGCAAACATATTTGTGAAAACTACTACTTGAGCACTGAGGTTGCAAATCTGAAATACAAAACATATCATTTCCAAAGGCAAAGAATAGACACAAAGTTACAAAACCAAAGCATATCTGAAGGAGCAGTACAAGAAACACAAATCCTTTTAATATTGTCAACATAAAGCTGTAAACTGTAGAACCAAAACTTCAACCCAAAAATGACTCAAGTAGAAGTATATCAGCGTGAAAAATGAAATGTGCCTTCTGAAAATTGTGCCCAGCAGGAGAAAGTAAAGTTAAAAAAAAGAATTGGGCCTAGAACTGAACCCTGGGGGACTCCACTTTGTCCTATATTTGCTGTTTTAGGGTTTTATTATTATTTTTAAGAGCACTGGAAGAGAAATTGTTTATTTGTTTTCAATGGTTTTCTGTGCAGCACTATTAAATGAGTAAATGTAACTACCCAGCTCTGAATATGCTCTTCATTCATTTCACACATTGCAAAAAACGAGTAACAGTGTGTCCTTTTCTACTGCCAATAACTCATGTTGCACCCGCAGATCCAAGTGCTGCCGGCCGGAGCTGAGACCACTCTGTTCAAGCAGTTCTTCAGCGACTGGAAGGACAAAGACGAGACCACCGGCCCCTCCAAAGCCTACGCCATCGGCCGCATCGCCAAGATCAAGAAGGAGCCCTTCGACGCCTCCTCCCTGCACTCCAACAAGGCCATGGCGGCGCAGCACGGCATGGTGGACGACGGCAAGGGCAAGGTCCAGGTGAGGGCCGAGGTCCAGGCTCAGGTGGCTTTTGTGGCGTTAAAACAGGCTGACGTCTGACGAAAGCACATCCGACACTTTCTGCATAAAAACAACACCTAATTTACAGCGCAAATAAGTTAACCCCATGAGCTTAGAGCCTGTTTTCCCTTAAACATCTGACTGAAATGAGCTACGTTATAAACTGGAAACGTTTCTGAACTTTTTTGAGCACAGACAATTGGCTGGACTCTTTGGGAAACTGAGACTCTGTTTTGGTCTCTGATGTCTGATTTACTCTAATTATAAGAGTAATTTCGCCTAAAGATCCTCTGATTGACATTAGTTTGAGTATTTGTTGGGTTTTGACAATTCCTCTTTCAGGCTGAAGCTAATTTGACTAAAATTTAGAGACTTTAGAAGTTTTTAAAAAAAGTCCAGGCAGAATATAATAATAATATTTGATCATATCCATATCAAAGTTTTTATTACATTTTAGTTTTAGTTTTTTAAATTTTTATTATTATTATTTGTTTTTGAGTGCAAACTGATCCTGATTCATCTCAGAATGGTTGATTTGACTGAAAATAATAGGGTTAAGGCTTTCTTTTTATATTAAACATATCAGATGTGGACTGAAGGAATAGATTAGAATCAGAATCAGAAACTGTTTATTGCCATTGTCAGTGAAATGAAATTCACAAACGTAGGAACTTGCTTCGGCGTAGGTGCAACATAAAGCAAAGGATAAAATATAAAAAATATATAAAAAGGCATGCATAAAATTAAGAATAAAATAGACTAAGATAGACTATATACAGAATGTACAGTTGGCAGATAGTGCAATGTGCAAATGAGTAGTGCAAATAGATTGTTCTTAAATAGTATTATTGTTGAAGTGACAGGTGTTACAAAGTGTTCATGAGTCCAACGGCAGAGGGAAAGAAACTGTTCTTGTGGCGGTTCTGATGGACCGTATCCTCCTGCCCGAGGGGAGTGGCTCAAATAGTCCAATTAACAATAAGTTCGACATCCCACCAGTGACCTCATGGCAACAGGTTTAAAAAAAAAGTTGCATTCATATTACAAATGAAATTGCTTTAACCTACATTACACTGGACAAACTCAACACATAGTTTAGTTTTGGTATGATGCTAGTTACATAATCATCCCAGAGACAGCGATGGGTCAAATGCAGATAATGTGTAAGTTTTCTGATTGTATTGACAGATCTGGCGAGTGGAAGATGGCGCCAACGTGCCTGTGGACCCCGCCTCCTATGGCCACTTCTACGGTGGAGACTGTTACCTGATCCTGTACAGCTACAGACTGGGAGGCCGCGAGCAGCACATCATTTACACATGGTAAGTGTGGACAGAAGCACGTGTGCGATCAGGCCGCCATCACACAGGAGTCACGCTGTGTTTGTGCAGGCAGGGGCTGAAGTGCACCCAGGACGAGCTGGCAGCTTCAGCCTTCCTCACAGTCAAGCTGGACGACTCCATGGGAGGAGCTCCAGTTCAGGTCTGTGGAGAGGCACACATTACTGTTACAGTAAACAAGGGCTATTCAACTTAAGGCCCGGGGGCCGAATCAGGCCCTCCAGGGGTTATGACCCGGCCCTTGACCCATCTTTCAAAAATATATGAAGCATTTTCTGTCTTGTTATTGTTTCAGTCCTGGTTTACTCTTGGTTTAAACCTGGTTTAGTCCTCTTTTAGACCTGTTTTAGACCTGTTTTAGACCTGGTTAGGTTCTGGTTCAGTCATTTTTTAGTTCAAAATCAAAAAGGTTTTTTATTGTCATTGTCGGTCAACAAAATTCAGAAAGTAGGAATTTGATTTGGCGGTTAGGCGCAACATATATAACAATGAATATTAATAATAGAAAGGTAAAAAGTATAGACTATGCTAAAATAAGAAAAAATAAAGGAATGCAAAATAAAATATCTGTAGAATAAAACCAGTTCTGGTTTAGACCTGGTTTAGACCTGGTTTAGTCCTGGTTTAATCCTGGTTTTGTTTTGGTTTAGTCTTTGTTTAGTTATGGTTTAGACCTGGTTTAGACCTGGTTTAGACCTGGTTTAGTCCTGGTTTAGTCCTGGTTTAGACCCGGTTTAGTCCTGGTTTAGTTCTGGTTTAGTCTTTGTTTCGTTATGGTTTAGACCTGGTTTAGATCTGGTTTAGTCAATTCTGGTTCAGCTCTTGATTGTCAGTTCTGCAGATGTTGTTAAAGCCTTTTGTATTCATTGGCGTGTTGGGCATGTTTCTGGCCCCGAGGACAAAACTATCCAAAAAATCTGACCCTCTGTAAAATAAAGTTGAATAGCCCTTGCACTAAACCCTCAACTAAACCATTTGTTGTGTATTTACATCGTGTGAGTTCTTAAAATGACCAGGAGAGGGCAGTGTGGTCGAACTTAATTTCCCAGTCTGTATCCGTGATGAGAGGATACTATCTGTACTTTTTTTTTAAATATTTGAAAGAAAGTGGATCCAATTTTTTGCAAAGTTTTCTACAATCCTTTAAACGCATCTCATATTTATCATACTATCAATGCAAAACATGCCCAATAGATTAAATCCTCCAGCTACGGTAGCCCTGACCAAGCCTCTCAAAGATCTCAAAGGTCTGGAGATGCATCCCCAATCACCACTGCTCCTGACAGGAAGACCCAGCTGCATGGACCCAGCTGCATGGAAGGATGGGTCAAATGCAGAGGACGTATATTTGTACAGGGACAATAAAAATGTACCTCCTTCATTTAGTTATAAGTAGCATCGATGGAGATTAGTGCACAGATGTGGCGCTGGAGACATGTGGTTTTGACAATGTGAGGCACGTGGAAGAACTTTTTAACAATGATTTCTGCAGTGAAATGAAGACCAGGGTACTTAAAAGTTCAGTCTGATACGCCAGTCCATTTATTGAGAAATATATGCGGAAATAGTAGACAAAAATAATGAAGAACTTACTGCTTTGGTTGAATTAGTAACCAGTAAATGCATGATCAAAACCATATGTCTCTGGTCCCATTTGTATGCACTGATTGGCTCTATCACAAGGAGTGCCCTCTGGTGTAAAATGGCTGAAAAAGTTGAAATTATTTAGAAAAGTGCTGCTAGTATGAAAAAACCTGAATATTGTTTAGTAGTTGCAGTTTAAATTCAGTGTCACTATATTGGCATCTTTTGGAATTTTTAAAACTGAATCAACACTTGTCTTTTTCTTCAATTGTAGGTGCGTGTGAGCCAGGGCCAGGAGCCTCCTCACCTCATGAGCCTGTTCAAAGCTAAGCCCATGATCATCCACAGCGGAGGGACGTCCCGTAAAGGAGGACAGACCCAGGCAGCCAGCACACGCCTCTTCCACATCCGCCAGAGCTCGTCCGGGGCCACTCGCGCTGTCGAGGTACACACACTCACACAGATACGTACATACTTTTGTTACAGTGACACTTCAGAGCGTATTGTGTGCTTCCGTCCCAGGTGGCGGCCTCTGCGTCCAGCCTGAACACCAACGACGTGTTCGTGCTGAAGAGCCCCTCTGGCCTGTTCGTGTGGAAAGGAGCAGGGGCCAGCGACGAGGAGATGAACGCAGCCAAACATGTAGTGAGCTTCTTAGGAGGCAGCCCCACCTCTGTGAGCGAGGGCCGCGAGCCAGGTCAGTGCTGCTACAACATCAGCACATCGATTTAGTATGTCTTATGGAAAAGACATGTGAATGAGCTTTTCTTTTGTTTTTTACTAAACTTGAACAACATGGAGCGCCATATTTACGAACAAGGAAGCTATCTGTGTCTGGTTTAGTGCCCAAATATGGACATTGGAGCTAAACTGCTTAAACCAGGGCTATTCTACTTTATTTTATTGAGGGCCAGGTTTCTCAGATGGTTTTTGTCCTCAGGGCCAGAAACAGAAAAAAAAATGTGTATGAAAGGCTGCAGATTTGCAGTCTAAAACCAGGTCTAAAACAGGACTAAACCAGGTCTCAATCAGGACTAAAACAGGACTAAATCAGGTCTAAACCAAGTCTAAAACCAGGTTTAAATGTGGTCTAAAACCAGTTCAAACCAGGTCTAAACCAAGACTAAAACCAAGTCTCAAACAGGACTAAACTAGGTCTAAAACCAGGTATAAAGCGGCACTAAACCAGGTCTAAACCAACACTAAACCAGCACTAAACCAGCACTAAACCAGGTCTAAACCAGCACTAAATCAGGTCTAAACCAGCACTAAAACCAGGTCTAAACCAGCACTAAACAAGGTCTAAGCCAGCACTAAAACCAGACCTAAACCAGGTCTAAACCAGACCTAAACCACTAACAATAGATAAAAAATGTTCTATATTTTTGGAAGATGGTTGAGGTCCGGATCATGTCCCTTGGAGGGCCTGAATTGGCCTCTGGGCCTTAAATTGAATAGCCCTGGCTTAAACCATTAACATAATAACAAATTAGTCACTGGTCTTTCTCTGTCTTGGCACAGACTAGTGAACACTTGTGACACCCAGTTACTTCCACAAATACAAACAAACACAAATTAAACTTTTAAACACCTCCGTAACTTTTACTTTCTGTTTTTAAGAAATACAAACAAAGTAACTACACATACAATACTTAATAAGCACCATGACTTTGAATTGTATTGTGGAGTGCAGCGAATGCCAAAGTCAGTATTTTCTGTGGCAAGAGAAATAAAGTGTGCTGTGAATGCGAAGGGTTAGTCTGACTCCAGATCAGAGAAACATCAAAGTGCAGCAGGACGTTTGTCTGGAGTTCTGAAAATATCGTACATTTGTGTTTAATATTTGACATACATGCAAAATCTGGCTCAAATAGATACTGAAAACGTTCAAAACTTACCTGATACAATTTGTTCCTTTTGTCCCTCAGCTGAATTCTGGTCGACTCTGGGAGGAAAGAAGGAGTACCAGACGTCCAAGGCCCTGAAGAACGTGGTCAACCCTCCGCGACTCTTTGGCTGCTCCAACAAAACCGGCCGCCTCTCTGTCAGTCCGGAGCTGTAGCACTAGCACCGCCGCTCGTCTCCTGTTAACAATGACACTGATGTTTGTTGTGCTTTTCCATCAGGTGGAAGAAGTCCCAGGGGATTTCACACAGTCCGACCTGGCCACAGATGACGTCATGCTGCTGGACACTTGGGATCAGGTAAATGTGTATTTTTCTACAAGACAAATGAAAGACATGAACGATAGAAGATAGAAATCTAGTCTTTTGGTGGTGAATGCTGGTCCAAATTGAAAGACCCAGGAAAAAAGACGCAAGTCTCAACTCGGCTTCAGGCTTTTATTTCTTTCAACTTCAGCTGTAGCAGGTCGAAAACCTTTAAACAAACATAAAACAAAGGCACTTAATTTATGTTTATTTTTTAACCTTTCGAATTGTATTTACTCATTTAAATAACTCTTCATAGCAACTAAATGCAACTTTATTAATGAAATATTTTTATAAATGTATTCTATGTTTCAACTTTCTAGAATATAAACTATTTTAATAACTGGTACTTATTTATTTTAACTATTTTTATGTATTTTATTTTATTTATTCGTTGGCAGCTATCAATAACTTTTAATCAATAAACTGTGTTTTTAATAAATACGTACAGTTTTTAAGTAGCTTTTTAATCCGTCAATTAATATAAACAGATAATGTTATTACTTTAAACAAATGACTATTTCTTATAAATTAATTTTATCAAACTTTGCACAAATAAACTGTACTTTAATACTTTAACACAATCACTTTAGATTTTAGGACTTTTTGGAATTTATTGCCATGTAATTCATTAACAGAGTAAAGTCAACCATATTAATACTAAACTAAAACACAACTCTCAATATTTAGTTTGGTTGAACAAAGGCTTGCTCATATGATGAGCCAAATGTATCTTACATCCTACAAATTAAACTGTTAAGTTGTTCTTTTAGGATCGTTTGCCTTGTGTTGAGTGAACTGATTAAAAGAAAACTATTTTTAAGGTTTCCACACTCACCAGTAGCCTCTTTCTTTCTCCTGTGCATTCATGCTTTGTTCTGTCCCTGCACCTGGACCTGGGCCAAATGAGTGCAGCAGTCTAACCTGTGTTAGCGCCATCTGCTGGTCAAACTGGAGATGACTATGATGGACTAAAGATAGATTATTTGAATGAGGAGGATAGAGTCTAGAGGGAGAGAGAGAAATGTGGGGTTGGGCTGCTTGGCTTCACAGTTCTGATTCTGTTTCATAGTTTCATTGCTTGGTTACTCCTCTACATTTATCGAAAAATGGATAATATTGCAGTTGTTGTTCTGGAGACATGCCAAATTAGAACAGTGTAATATTGAGTGTATAGTTTTTTATAAAAGCAAATATTTTTCTTCTTCTTTCCTATTTATACAGAGAAGGCCCTTGAAAACAACCTCTCATTTTCAAGAGCTATAAAACACAATAAAATACATATTACATGTACAATTAAAACAAAAATGTTCTTCCATTAAAAACTAAATGTTTGGCATGAACCAGTTTTTAGAGTTTTAAGAGAGAATTGACAGTTTGATGTTTGATTGTGAGCGAGTCTAATAGAAGTTATAGACAGCGAGGAGTGAGGACAAATCATTTAGGAGTTTCCCACACAAGACTTTATAAATAAATGATAAACAATGTTCTCTGCAAACAGCAAGAGGGTCAAACCAACCTTCTGATAAAGTGTACAGTGGTGTGTGAGAAACCGGTTATGAATCACAGAGAACTATAGCAGAGAGAATCCAGAGGTTTTAAAGAGGCGGTGGAAGTATGCATAGAAATAATATCACAGTAATCAATACCGTTATTATTAGCTGTTGTACGAGATACTATTGAAGATCTATTCCTGTACAAAAAGCCTATTTTGATATTTCCCCATGCACATTAAAGGAGAGTCTATCTATCCAAACACCCCGATATAAGTTTATGAATAATAAGACCCTGTTGAAACATGGTTAAAGCTGCTTTCAGTGGCCTGTTCAGGAGTGCGGTACAGTGTTGTATTATCTGCGTAATAGTGAACTTTACAAAGAGTGAGTGGCTACAACATAGTTTTAATGTATGTGCCCAGAACACCCAGGGACACCCTTAGTAATGTCACGCAGTGTTGATATTACGTGTTTGTAATAAGGGTTTGTTTTCTTCCTGACAAATCATTTGAAAATTAGCAAACAGATCGACTGTCCAGACCAACAGTAAACAGTTAATGCAGAAATATCCCATGATTAACTTTATCAAACATTTAAAATAAATGAACCATCAGCGCAGCACAGTGCTGTCTGCAGTCAAGGCTGTTTGGGACACTATGACCCAAATCCAGATTGTTGTGGCTGTAGATAAAAGAACATTAACAGAAACATTGAGTGTGATAAACTGATATTTCTTTATTTGCCTTTTGTGGTTAATTTTAATTTGCACATATCTGAGGCATTAATTATTAAATTAAAATATTGTCTGAATAGCCAATCTTTATCAAGAATTTTGTAAATATTGCCCACCCGCACTCACCACTGGGGACAGTAGAGACCACAGCTTTCTTGGCTCTTCTAACATATGTATGTGCATCCATGAGTGCTTTTATTGCTTTGTGGTCTATTCTCTAACTGACTTTGAGCTCCCTCTGGTGGTTATTTAACAGAACACAGGCCTGATGTTAGAAACGATGAGGCCTTTAGTTGTTTCCATTCATGTTTGGGTTAGTTGTGATATATATGTTTAAATACTTTACATACAATGTTCCACAGTCTGGGATTAAAATTATTTTAATATTTCCGTTGAGACAAGCAGCAAGTGACAGGTCTGATCTATGGAGAGGTAATGAAATAAATGCTAGATAGATAAATTCCATACTGTGGAACATTCCAGGCAAAGCAAGGGGATCTCCATGGAGACAAGCAGCTTTGTAACCAAATAGTTTTATTACTTGCAAGTTAAAAAAAACAGCCTAACACTTTTTTAGTTTGTATTATTCTACTTCATTTTTTTGAATTATTTTTTGCGTCGCTGGGGGACCATGAAGACATTTTTGTGTCCAAAAATCGACTACATCTTGCCGTTCAGCGTGCACCTTTAGTTGCACAACAAGGAAAAGTTTATATGACCCGCAGTTTGTGAGGAATTTTAGAAAGATAAAAGTTTAGAATTACAGGAAGGAAATGGAATCCCTCTGTGATGTCATCAAAAAGCGACGTGCCATTGAAAATACAGAGACAATTTAAATGCAACTGACACATTTTTAAACTATCATTCAACAAAATAAAGGCGTTCAGATATTATTTGTTGTCACTGTCTTACTATTGTGCAATTTAAATGGATTTTGGTCCTTGGATATGGTTGCTAGGTGACAGCTGTGAAATGACCTCTACTTATGTCACATCTTCTGCTCTTGTCCAAACAGGAAGTAACATTATAATCATCATTAAAAAAAACGGTCAAACTGAGGACAAATTGGTTTAGTGTTTAGTTAAAATTTAAATTAAATTTGTGAAATGTGTAGTCTTGTCATATAGACTTTAAGAAATCCGAATGTAGTGTTAAATGCCAAAAAACTGCATCATATAATACAATATTGAATTATATTTTCAAAAAGGCCTGACAAGTGCTTGGCTGGTGGTGCAGTGGATAGTGTTTCGAGTCCAGCCCCACGTCATTTGCTGAGCACCTTTTCCCTCTCGCTCCACATTTCATTCTACAGCTGAACTGTCAGATAAAGACAGAAAATCTTTGAGAAACAAAACAAATGTTCTGTGTGCTGTGACTGACTGTATCTCTTCTGACTGTTGCAGATCTTCCTCTGGGTGGGGAAAGACGCCAATGAAGAGGAGAAGACTGGCGCGCCTAAAATAGGTTGGTATCAGGGGCCCTGGAGAGAGAAGCCTGTCCCACTCACATCACAGTGTGTTAGGCTCCAGGCAGACGATTCACTCTGTGTCTGAGAGGAACTGTTCAGTGACAACTACAAAACCATGAGTGGGCTGAGGAGAAAGTATTAGCAAAGTGTGTTACATTTTAAAATAATATTTGAGTCATTTGATTTAGTCAGTATTTTACCAAGTTGAGTTGTCTTCTTCTAAACAGATTTCAGTTCTCTACATAAGTTATTGAAACCAGGTCTGTACAAATTGTCCTATAGCTTGGTTAGATCATGTGAGTGTTTAAAGCCTCACTTTGTGACATCTTTGCAAAAACACGGCTATATCAAAAGCACAAAAAGTACTTTTTATATTGGATGTTTTTATTGCACTAAAAATGTGTAATTATCTGTGTGACTGGGCTTGCATCTCCATAAACCTGACTCGCCTCCTCCTGCTTTGTTCCTTTGTTTCCGTGGAGAATGTTCAGAAGTGTAGTTTTACCTTTATATTTCCACGGAATCATCCAGGTGACGTGCCACCTCCAGGCGTGTCCTTAATCTGTCATGCATTAAAAAGTCTTCAAAACATTTGAAACATTTTGCAATATAAAACACAAAACTCCCATGCTAATTTAATTTTGCGATCATTTTGAGCTTCTAACCATGACAAAACATTCTTGTATTACTCTTTTGAGAAGCTGAAATAATTTATTTTGAAATGGTATCTAGTAGTTCAGCTAACGATTAGTCGAGTGTACATTTTTAGTCAGATTTTTGTTATGCTTGACTAATTGTGACTAATTGTTACAGCCTTATACATACGCATACACATACACATACACATACACATACACATACACATACACATACACACACACACACACACACACACACACACACACACACACACACACACACACACACACACACACACACACACATACACATACACACACACACACACACACACACACACACACACACATACATATACATATACATATACATATACATATACATACACATACACATACACATACACATATACACACACACTTATGGAAATAATGACATCCGCAGCTGTAGTCAACAAAAAATATTCTGTCAGTAACACCCCTGCCCCTTCTGCCTCCCCCTCAGCTAAAGAGTACGTGGACTCCGACCCGTCCGGCCGAAAGGGGACCCCCATCACCACCATCAAACAGGGAGCGGAGCCGCCCACGTTCACCGGCTGGTTCCAGGCCTGGGACGCTCAGATGTGGGACAGCGACCCCCTGGACCGGATCAGGGCTCGCTTCTGAGCACACGGCCCCCCTCACCCCCACATACGCCCCCGTGCTGTTTCTCTACCTGCAGTCCCCAAGTGCCAAACCCATATTTCACTGCTCTGCTGCCAACGGTGCAGTGCGCCAAATGACTTCTTCACTTTTTACTTTTTACTCCGGAGTCTCGGCAGAGACTGTTGCATTCAAGTGCTTCAAGACATCACAGTATCACAGTATATGCCTGTCAAAGCGCAAGAGTTAGAGATAGAGTTTCTTTTTAAACCGTAGTCGTGCGCAGATGCCAGTCCACCATGTTGTGTTTCATATTTGTCGTGGTAAAACTGAACCTATCTACTTTTTATTTTCTATGTTGTGTTCACAGACTGTTCGCAGAGATGGACATAAACGAGGGTGTTCTAATGCCTCCTGGGCCAAAGAAGTAAAATGATCCAAGATGTCATATTTATTCATTTTCAATTCATCAGTTGTTGTTATGTTTTCATCTCGTAACTGCACAGAACTATTTTATAGGATGTAAAAGTGATATCAATGCTAAAAAAGATTATAACAAATGGAGCCATGTCATGTCAGGCAGCTTTGAAAATTGTGATTCTTTCCATTTACATTTTTTTATATTAGCTTGAGGCTTTTTCATTTCTCCAGCCATATTTTAATGCATAAGACATTGTTAAATTTAGTTTTACATATCAGACAAGTGAAGTGTATTTTGTTTTTCATTAGATCTCATGGAAAAACAAAGCATTAAGGATGGTACTGTAGTTTCTCTGTACTGTAGGGGGCGATAGAGGTTATCCCTGTCCATCTCTAAACACAGTCTGTTGTTTATTTCTTACTCTTTGGTACTGAATGCTGTATTTGCATGCTGCTTGAACACACTCCACTCCAGTCTTTGTAAAGGCTGAGATGTGTGCCAGAACTTTGACTTGACCCTCGCTTTTAAATAAATCCCATATAGTATTTAAATCAAAGTGTTTCTTGTTGTGATTGTTTATATTACGTGGGTCAGTAAGGTGTTTTTCCTGCTGGAGGTTTCCATTAGCTCAGAGCATCTGTCTCAATTTGAAGTAGACTGGTTTAGTCCTTGTTTAGACTTCATTAACCTGGTTTGGACCTGACAATGTTTTGATCCGGATACCAATATGTCAGATATTTCCCACACTCTTTCTGAAATCTAAAGCAAACCCCACATTATCATCATCATTACATGGCAGATGGGCTGCCTCACTGTTTAAAATCCCACACATGCACACGTAAATATACCTGTGCAGGGATTCTGAAATCCCACAAGAGAAATCACCAGGACAAGACACAGAGCAAGTGGACGAAAACAAAAAAAATCTGAGTGGTCGAATGAAGTGTCAGTCTGGCATCTCTTGTGTATCTGTCCCACCTGTCCCACCTGTTCCACCTGTCCCACCTGTCCCACCTGTTCCACATGTTCCATCTGTCCCACCTGTCCCACCTGTTCCACATGTTCCACCTGTCCCACCTGTCCCACCTGTTCCACATGTTCCATCTGTCCCACCTGTCCCACCTGTTCCACATGTTCCACCTGTCCCACCTGTCCCACCTGTCCCACCTGTTCCACCTGTTCCACCTGTCCCACCTGTCCCACCTGTTCCACATGTTCCATCTGTCCCACCTGTCCCACCTGTTCCACATGTTCCACCTGTCCCACCTGTCCCACCTGTTCCACCTGTTCCACCTGTCCCACCTGTCCCACCTGTTCCACATGTTCCACCTGTCCCACCTGTCCCACCTGTCCCACCTGTTCCACCTGTTCCACCTGTCCCACCTGTTCCACATGTTCCATCTGTCCCACCTGTCCCACCTGTTCCACCTGTTCCACCTGTCCCACCTGTTCCACCTGTTCCACCTGTCCCACCTGTCCCACGTGTTCCATCTGTCCCACATGTTCCATCTGTCCCACCTGTCCCACGTGTTCCATCTGTCCCACCTGTCCCACCTGTCCCACCTGTCCCACCTGTTCCACCTGTTCCACCTGTCCCATCTGTCCCACGTGTTCCATCTGTGGATTGGACCAAGCAGCACCTGGTGGTGGGCGGGGCACACCAGTATATAAGATGACTGAGACACATGCTCTCTCTCGTCACCAGGAAGCATTTGCACCTTTGTTCTTAAATAAATATCCTATTTTTGTAATTC
The DNA here is from genome assembly GCA_019453435.1 of Rhinogobius similis. Classification (NCBI taxonomy): domain Eukaryota; kingdom Metazoa; phylum Chordata; class Actinopteri; order Gobiiformes; family Gobiidae; genus Rhinogobius; species Rhinogobius similis. The sequence goes on from CM033632.1 coordinate 31,516,617, forward strand.
TTTTTAACATGTGTGGACTCCCTCTTGTTCGAACCCTGAGCCAGTTCATAACACCCACCTGTCCCACCTGTCCCACCTGTCCCACCTGTCCCACTTGTCCCACTTGTCCCACTTGTCCCACCTGTCCCAGTGTCTGAAAAATTTGTCCATTTTCAAAGTCTGCGTGTCCTCTCTGTGTTACCGTGGGTTCTCTCTGGGTCCAGCTTCCTCCCACCGTCCAAACACATGCAGGTGTTCAGGTTCACTGGTAACTCTAAATTGCCCCGAGTGAATGTTTGTCTGTCCATGTCTCTGTGTCAGCCCTGCGACGAGCTGGCCACTGTCCAGGGTGTACCACAGGCTCCAGGCTCAAGACTCCTAATGGGAACAAGCGGTAGGAAATGAATGAGTCAATTTTTGCATTTTGTAAATGGCCAAAGTTATCTCAGTCCAGTCCTTGACAGTCGGCTCATTCACGTCATCCATTCCCTTGTTTTTTGTTTGTTTTTGTTGCAGCCAAAACAACATTCCACAGGTATCCATCTATCTTATCCATTGCTGGAGTTTTAGAGCGAGAGAATGAGAGAGAGCGAGTCAGAGAAAGAGAGATGAAAAAAAAAACTCTCAGGAGGCAGATAAATCTCTTCTCTTGCTGGTGGAGGAATATCTGAATAAATAATTGGGTGGACGAGTGTACGAGTGCTCCCAGGGCTGTGCAGTTTTAATGAATGACAGATGATGCTGTGAGGATCAAAGGACAAACTGCAACTCAACACATATTTCACTGTCAATTGAACAGACGTTAAAGAGACATTTCATGACTTTATTGTCAAATCTTACAGCGGTGACACGTTCAAACAACTCAGACATAAAGATTGAAGTGAGTTTACATATTTGGGTGACCTTAAAAATAGGAACAGGTGCACAATTTTCCAATGAATGTGGTCTATAATTAGGCATTACACGACAGGCAGGAGACCAGGACAGACAGACAGCATTCTAACGAACAGCAAATACTGGCAAGACCGGCAAGACACTTGAAGCAGTCCCTCAGGCAGCCTGTACAGCAGGCACCCGAGCAGCCCGTACAGCGGCCCGTACAGCAGTCACCCGAGCAGCCCGTACAGCAGCCCGTACAGCAGGCACCCGAGCAGCCTGTAAAGCAGCCTGTAGAGCAGCCCGTACAGCAGGCACCCGAGCCGTCTGCACAGAAGACAACATTTTAGAACACACTTGTCATCTCCACTGATAAAACTAGAACTGTGACAAATGACAAACATTCTTCCACATAACAATCATTATAATCAAATATGTTGAATGCATACATAGTCTGGAGGTAAACAATTGAATTATAGAAAAGCCTTAAATCAGTATATTATAACCGTATTTCATTTATAGATCATTTACACCTGACAAACAGTAGTGTTCAGTTTTTATCAAAGACAGTGGCAGCATATTCCACTATTTGTTTCTCTGTTTTTGAGAAAGTTAGTTTGCTCTAGGAATTAAAATGCCCTTCCGATGCATGTGGAGTGGCACGGCTGTGGGAGTGGGAGTTGCTTCTAAACTGTCGGCAGAAAAACTGGGTTTGTAAATTTGTCCATGTTGAAAAAAGTAAAGAAGCTGGACTTTTGGCTGCAGCAAAAAACAAAAAAATGCTGACAAGGGCAAAACCGACTGTCAGGGACTGGACTGAAAAAACTTTGGATATTTACCAAACATGGACAAATTTAGCAGACACTGGCCTCATGGAGGGACATGCGCCTGACTGACCATTGGGTTGTTGTATTTCCATTTTTAATTTTGTCTTCCAATCTCTGGATTTGTTCTGTTTGTTTGTATTTATAATATTAAAAAAGAAAACTTAAAAAAGTAGAGGGGCTAAAGTCTGATCTTGAACTCTTAACCAGCCCAGATTTGAGTGCCTTGTGTTAATATTGATTCTAGAAGAACAATTTAACACTACCAGGGCAGCTTTGCTCTTCATTAACTGGAGCTTTTCTGGATCTTTCTTTTTTGCAGGTGCCCAGGTGCTCTGACAACAGTCCAGAGGAGAAAGGTGCAGAGTTCTTAACACAACCTTAGATCAGGTGTCATGTACTGACAGCATCTTCTTTCTGTGGATAAAGATCTGCTTGTTCTGAACCAGACAGTTTATAGATAGATATATTTACAGATCAATTCCAACAGGGTAGGCTCTGTCGCCTGCCCTTTGAGAACAAATGTCACTTTGGATCATGTCTAAGAGACGTGTTTGTCTATGTTAATTCATTATCTAAAACCCATTGCTCAACAGTGTTCAGTTCTTTTGATCACCGTTTAGATAAATATTTAGCAGATGCATAAACTCTTGTATCATCTGCATTTAAAAAAAAATCTGATTTAATTTATAAATGGTCAAATTTGACAAAATGGGACAATAACTTTGGACAATGTATGCCTTAATTTCATTTGGATGTCTTGCTGTTCTGCTCTTTTTTTCTTTCTTTTTAAAAATATGTGTACTTTGTACTTACTTTGCCATCTCTGGTCTTGTTCTGCTTTTTTGTGTTGTTTTTGTGTGTGTTTTTTTAAGGGGGGGTTTCAGACCTGGTGTAGACCTGCTTTTATCCTACTTTAGTCATGGGTAAAGTGTAATCCTTGACTTATTAGTCCCAGTCGTTCGTACCTTCCTGTTTGTCCTGAGACTCAAATGAGGGACGAGGGAGCAGTGGAGGGCCTTCAGAAGAGTCCGGTCCTGAGAGAAAAGGCACATTAACATGTGGCTGCAATGATTCATTGGTTAATTGTGATTAGTCAACTACAAAAGATAATTGTAGATGTATTTTGATAATCATAATTATCTGAACAATACACACTCAAAAGGCCTTTTATGACATATACAGCTGCATTATTAAATCAAAATGTCAAACAAGGATAAAACATTTCTGGAGGCAGCAGTAGAGAGAGATAGACCAAGAATTCCCTTTCCACACACACTTCCTCCAGCTTTCCCATGCATACTCCTTCCAGGGGGATCCAGAGGCTTCAGGTCAGCCTAGAGACATAGTCCCTCCAGCGTGTCCCAGGTCTTACCATGTCCCACCTTCAGGTGGGACATGTTCAGAACAGGTGTTCAGGGGGCATCTTCATCTTGAGCCACCTCAGCTGGCTCCTCTCCACTGGGAGGAGCAGCAGCTCTGCAGACGCTGCACCGATCCACCTGTCAATCTCACGCTCCATCCTTCCATAACCCATGAACAAGACCCCGAGACACTTGGACTCTTAAAGTTGGAGAAAGTGACAAAGGGCAGCCCTAGTGGAGTCCAACATGCACTGGAAACAGGTCTGACTTACTGCCGGAAACACAGCTCCTGCTCCGCTCATACAGGGGCCGAACAGCTCTGAACTAAGGGCCCCGGACTCGTGGTGACACCACGAGGGACACCATCAAGCGCCTTCTCCAGATCCAAAAAGCTCAAACTCCCATGAATCACCCTGCTCTTAATGAATCTAAGGTTGACTGTTGGTCAGATACTCCTGTCCTGTACCCTGGAGTAGACCTTCACAGGAGCCTGGGTATTAAACAGAGGGACCACCACCCCGGTCTGTCCAGAGGTACTGTTCCAGACGTGATGTTGCAGAGACGTGTCAGCCAAGATACTCCCTCAACATCCAGAGACTATAGATCAGGGATGTCTAAAGTGGGGCCTGCGAACCAAACAAACGGGTCTAATTTGGCCCACGAAGGGATTCTGAGATTTCTTAATGAGAGTCTATTTGATCAAATTTTGTGCTAAAAAGACGGTCTACAGTTGCAAAAAAGACCAAATCAAGTTAACACAATTTAATCATCATATCTTTGCAAATAAACAAATTAAATGCAATACAAAATTAGGGCTGGCCCTCGGCACGCTAAAATGTATACTTTTTTGCTTGCGGAGGAAGAAATTGGATTAATTTTGGCCCGCCGAGAAAAAAAAGTATGGGCACCCTGCTTTAAATACTCAAGATGGATCTCATCCACCCATGGAGTCTTGCCACCAAGGAAATTACCAACCGCCTAAATGACTTCAGTGTGGGTGATGGAAAAGGCTGCCTCATAGTCTTCAGTCTCTGTTTCCTCGGAGGAGGAGGAGGTATATTGGAGATCCTCCAAGCTGTCCTTCCACTGTCCAACAACATCCCCAGCAGAGGTCAACCTGCCCTGTAAACAGTTTGGCGAAGCACTGCTTCCCCCTCCTTAGGCATTGGACGGTTTGTCAGAGTTTCTTTGGGGCCGACGGATAGTCCTCCTCTATGGCCTCTGCCAACTCCTCCTAGCCCCGAGTTTTTACCTCTGTGGCCGGATGAGCTGTGGTGCACTCGGCCTGCCAGTACCTGTCAGCTGCCTCATGAGTCCTGCAAGCCAACAAGGCCTGACAGGACTTCTTCTGATGGCATCCCTTACTTCTGGTATCTACTCTGGGTTTGAGGGTTGCCGCCGTGACTAGCACCAGACACCCTCCGACTACAGCTATGAGCCACATTGACAGTGGAGTCGGAGAACATGCTCCACTCGGACTCAATGTCACCAGTCTCCCTCAGAATTTGAGGGACGCTCTCCTGGAGGAGGGAGTTGAAGACACCACAGACAGAGGGCTCCAACATTTGACCCTCATCACCGTCTTTTGGGAGGACTGCCCAACAGATCTTGAGGGTCTGCCAAGGTGGTACTCAGTAGAACAACAGAGTTCAGTGCACTGTCCGGAACCCCAGGGACTCAGAGAAGGCTGGGTACTCTGCACTGCTGCTCGGCCGACACAACAGAGAGAGACCTGTCCCTGACCCAAAGGCACTTGCTTACGAGTCTCGATCTTTGCTCTGATGTCACAATCCTTGATTTCAAACTTTAATAGTACACTTTATTCATAAATATTCATCTCAAAGCTTTCAGTCACCACATTTCACTTTTTATTTGGTTGATAATGCATTTAAAAAGTCTAGATAGAAAGTATAGAAGTATAGAAAGAAATGCTGAACTCGATTTGCATATTCACCTTATTCCAGAAGTTGTCGTGGGCACTGCCATCTTGTTCCCGTTGTATTAGTTTACACGGGGCACATGAGTGCAACAGAAAAAAAGTTTACACGGACTAAAAAGCTGTTTTCAGGCCGCCCAGGAAATCTGTATGTTGTGACTTGTTGTTGCACGTCATTAAACATTTTACACAAATAAATCTACTTTATATAATGTTTTAGCGGCGAGAGTTTTCCCTCGTTCGTCATTTACATGAGCGGAGTTCTCATTAAACCAGAAATGCGCTTACTACAGAGTGTGGATCTGTGGCAAAAAAAGGCAAAAGTGGGCTGGGCGGAATAAGGTGAATACAGTTTTACATTTTGTTGATATTGAAAATGTATGGAATAGTAAAATGTTGAGCTCGCTTACCTTCACCGGCTGAAGGCTGCAAATGAACAACTCCAGATTCCCCTGCCATTTGTTAAAATAAAGAAAAGTTTGAATGGTCTGTTTGGTTGTTGGGTCCTTCCTGGTTGAGGATCGCTATAGTTGTGATGTCTGTTGGGTCCAATAAAGTATTAACAAGTCCAGCTTTCACAATTCCTAAACCAGCAGGTCTGTCTGGTCTGTGGATGTAGGAGCATGAGAAGAACGCTCAGAATTATTTTAAATATTTCCAACATCAACACCTGTGTACTTCCCTCTCTGCGAAATAAAGTTCTAGATCAAGAGTGTGGTTTGAACCTGCAGACGTCACCAGGCAGTGAGCTGTGTGACAGGTCCTTCTCACATTAGTCATTATAATACACCACAATCAAGACAAAAACTATTTCGCCTAATTTAACATATAGATTATTTAATATATATAAGCATTTTCCTTACCCTGTCTTATACATACATATATATGTGTGTGTGTGTGTGTGTGTGTGTATATACAGATATATAGATACATGTATGTATACACACACACACACACACACACACACACACACACACACACACACACACACACACACACACACACACACACACACACACACACACACACATACACACATACACACACACAGACATATACATACACAAATACACACGCACGCGCACACACGAAAATAATAATAAAAAAAAACAAGCAGCAATATAGTAATATTTGGGACGGGTTTGACGTCGACTTCTGTATCTTCCAGGTGGAGGACCCAGAGGGCCAAGCTCTCTGCTCCAAGCTGAATGAACTTCCAAATGAAAAAACAAGATTTGGTAAATCTTTAGTTTACTTAAACATGTTTTAAAAGAACATTTAATGAGTCATTAGTAAATCTCCTCCAGAGGTACCGTCCCCGGTCGGGGACGGTACCTCTGGACTGGCAGACCGGGGTGGTGGTCCCTCTGTATAAGAAGGGGGACCGGAGGGTGTGTTCCAACCACAGGGGATCACACTCCTCAGCCCCCGGTAAGGTCTATTCCAGGGTACTGGAGAGGAGAATCCGACCGATAGTCGAACCTCGGATTCAGGAGGAGCAGTGTGGTTTTCGTCCTGGTCGTGGAACACTGGACCAGCTCTATACTCTCCATCGGGTGCTCGAGGGTTCATGGGAGTTTGCCCAACCAGTCCACATGTGCTTTGTGGATCTGGAGAAGGCATTCGACCGTGTGCCCCGGGCGCCTTGTGAAGTGCTCCGGGAGTATGGGGTCCGGGGCCCTTTGCTAAGGGCTGTCCGGTCCTTGTACGACCGGAGCAGGAGCTGCGTTCACATTGCCGGCAGTAAGTCAGACCTGTTCCCAGTGCATGTTGGACTCCGCCAGGGCTGCCCTTTGTCACCGGTTCTGTTCATAATTTTTATGGACAGAATTTCTAGGCGCAGTCAGGGCGTGGAGGGTGTCCGGTTTGGGAACCACAGGATCTCATCTCTGCTGTTTGCAGATGATGTCGTCCTGATGGCTTCCTCAAATCAGGACCTGCAACATGCACTGGGACGGTTTGCAGCCGAGTGTGAAGCGGCTGGGATGAGGATCAGCACCTCCAAATCCGAGGCCATGGTTCTCGACCGGAAAAAGGTGGCTTGCCCTCTCCGGGTGGGTGGGGAGTCCTTGCCTCAAGTGGAGGAGTTTAAGTATCTCGGGGTCTTGTTCACGAGTGAGGGAAGGATGGAGCGTGAGATTGACAGGCGGATCGGTGCAGCGTTTGCAGTGATGCGAGCGCTGTATCGAACCGTTGTGGTAAAGAAAGAGCTGAGTCGAAAGACGAAGCTCTCGATTTACCGGTCAATCTACGTTCCTACCCTCACCTATGGTCATGAGCTCTGGGTAATGACCGAAAGGACGAGATCGCGGATACAAGCGGTCGAAATGAGCTTCCTCCGCCGGGTGGCTGGGCGCTCCCTTAGAGATAGGGTGAGGAGCTCAGTCACACGGGGGGAGCTCGGAGTAGAGCCGCTGCTCCTCCACGTCGAGAGGAGCCAGCTGAGGTGGCTCGGGCATCTGTCCCGGATGCCTCCTGGACGCCTCCCTCGGGAGGTGTTCTGGGCATGTCCCACCGGGAGGCGGCCCCGGGGTAGACCCAGGACACGCTGGAGGGACTATGTCTCTCGGCTGGCCTGGGAACGCCTCGGGATCCCCCTGGAGGAGCTGGAGGAAGTGTCTGGGGTGAAGGAAGTCTGGGAGTCCCTGCTTAGACTGCTGCCCCCGCGACCCGGCCCCGGATAAGCGGAAGAAGATGGATGGATGGATGGATGGATGGATAGTAAATCTCCTCACTCATTCTTTTATTGTATTTACTTTAGCTCGAGGAGCCACAGACAAACAGAGGTTAATCCCTGAAGACAATACAAATTGCAAAAGGTTTTCTTAAAATAATTTGTGAATTAATAAAGGAAAGTTTTTACAGATTTCATTTAGATTTAATTTGTAAACTCTAACTAATTCTAAAAACTATAATAAAGCATTTATATATTAGATATTCTATTAAAGTGTCTTTTAATAAAATCTTTAGCTCATTTACAGATGTTCTGGAGGAAGTTTTTTGATCATCTTTTAGTTTTGGTGTTATTTTCAGAAATGGTCAAATGTTACACCCCTAAAGCCATTTTTGACACTGGGTCTCACAGGTCCATCTTAAAAAATAATAAATCATCGTTAACTCTCGTTAATGATCAGCCCCAGATCATCAGAAATCAGACCAAAACTACAGAGTGTCACCCAGAGGCACAGCTTCTGTTTGAAATGGGAAAAGGAGTTTTAGGTCCAATCAGATAAACATATTATTAAGCCATAAGTAGGTCATAGGAGGAGCAAAAGGAGTTTTATGTTCTGTTTAAAAAAAATAAATTAAAACTCAAAAAAAGAAAGGTTCTGTTTTGGGCTGTGCAGAATGAAAATCACAAACATATGGCATCTTGCCGACCTCTGGTGGACAATATGCAGATTACACCCAACAAACTGAATATTTCAGGCCTACTGTATTGTAGGCCAGTGGTTCCCGACCTTTTTAGTCTTGTACCTCTGGTTGGGGAAATACTATTGGAGGCATGTTGCCCCAGACAAATTGTCCTGGAGACTTCACAAACCTGCTGTGTCCACTTCACAGCGTGTCAGAAACAACAGCATTAAAGGAAAAATATTATGCATTTTAAAAATTGTTATTAGCCTTTTTTGCCATCTCCTGTTTAAAAAAAAAGTTTATTATGAAATTATTACATTTGTTGTCTGCAGCCTGGAAAGACACTTAGTGCAGATTAGGCAAATGTGCTACTTGTAATTATCAAGCTAGCAGCAGCAGTTATCATGTTTAGAGGCAGAAATGCTCAGAACGAGTCCGGCGATGATTTAAGGATTTAACAAACAGCAGAAGATTCTCGAATAAGTGACGTAGATGATCTGAAAATATGTCCCAGTTCAAGGACTTTAGCAGGAAGTGTGTCTGACACTCGGAGGAGGAGGATTTCTTATGAACATTCCTTAAAACAGCATGAATGCAACTGAATGCTACTTCAGGTATATTTTTGATGATGGAACATTGTTAGAACATGATTAAAGCTAAAAAAAAGTCAGTGTAGCAGGATATGTGTTTTAAATCTGCTCTATGAGACTGTTCTGATGGAGTTTTTGTTTTTTTATTACCAAATAATATCTTCAAAAACATGCATTTTATTGTGCATTGGCCCTCTTCACGTTTCATATAAATTAGTTACCAGGTGGTGTCACCTGCTCCATGGAATAAAGTAAGAAAAATGCCATACTATTGAACATTTTAGGCAAAGCAATAACATCATCATAGATACAAAGCCTCCACCAGAAAATCTGCATAGTGCACCTTTAATTCAGCAGATGGTCCTCATGTGGAGTTCTACAAACACGCTGTAATGCATCTCTCTTTGATTTTTAAAACACATGCATGAAGTGTGTCTTTATGAAGTGTCAGTGCACTCTGTGTTTGGACAACAGACTCCAGGGACCAGAATAGTCTGATGACAATGTGCTGAGAGCTGACACTGGCACTTTAAATAGCCCCGAGACACAGAGGAGCTGGAACCTGTCTGCCCCTGTCACACGTCTGCCCCTGTCACTGGTCTGCCCCTGTCACACGTCTGCCTCTGTCACACATCTGCCCCTGTCACACATCTGCCCCTGTCACACATCTGCCCCTGTCACTGGTCTGCCCCTGTCACTAGTCTGCCCCTGTCACACGTCTGCCCCTGTCACACGTCTGCCCCTGTCACACGTCTGCCCCGTCACTGGTCTGCCCCTGTCATTGGTCTGCCCCTGTCACACGTCTGCCCCTGTCACTGGTCTGCCCCTGTCATTGGTCTGCCCCTGTCACACGTCTGCCCCTGTCACTGGTCTGCCTCTGTCACACATCTGGCCCTGTCACACATCTGTCCCTGTCACACATCTACCCCTGTCACTGGTCTGCCCCTGTCACACGTCTGCCCCTGTCACACGTCTGCCCCTGTCACTGGTCTGCCCCTGTCACACGTCTGCCCCTGTCACACGTCTGCCCCTGTCACTGGTCTGCCCCGGTCACTAGTCTGCCCCTGTCACACGTCTGCCCCTGTCACACATCTGCCCCTGTCACACGTCTGCCCCTTCACTGGTCTGCCCCTGTCACACATCTGCCCCTGTCACACGTCTGCCCCTGTCACTGGTCTGCCCCTGTCACACGTCTGCCCCTGTCACACATCTGCCCCTGTCACACATCTGCCCCTGTCACACGTCTGCCTCTGTCACACATCTGCCCCTGTCACACATCTGCCCCTGTCACACGTCTGCCCCTGTCACTGGTCTGCCCCTGTCACACGTCTGCCCCTGTCACACGTCTGCCCCTGTCACACATCTGCCCCTGTCACTGGTCTGCCCCTGTCACACGTCTGCCCCTGTCACTGGTCTGCCCCTGTCACTGGTCTGCCCCTGTCACACGTCTGCCCCTGTCACACGTCTGCCCCTGTCACACGTCTGCCCCTGTCACACATCTGCCCCTGTCACTGGTCTGCCCCTGTCACACATCTGCCCCTGTCACTGGTCTGCCCCTGTCACACGTCTGCCCCTGTCACACGTCTGCCCCTGTCACACATCTGCCCCTGTCACTGGTCTGCCCCTGTCACACGTCTGCCCCTGTCACTGGTCTGCCCCTGTCACTGGTCTGCCCCTGTCACACGTCTGCCCCTGTCACACGTCTGCCCCTGTCACTGGTCTGCCCCTGTCACACGTCTGCCCCTGTCACACATCTGCCCCTGTCACACATCTGCCCCTGTCACACGTCTGCCTCTGTCACACATCTGCCGCTGTCACTGGTCTGCCCCATCACTGATCTGCCCCTGTCACACGTCTGCCCCTGTCACTGGTCTGCCTCTGTCACACATCTACCCCTGTCACACATCTGCCCCTGTCACTGGTCTGCCCCATCACTGATCTGCCCCTGTCACTGGTCTGCCTCTGTCACACATCTGGCCCTGTCACACATCTGCCCCTGTCACTGGTCTGCCTCTGTCACACATCTGCCCCTGTCACACGTCTGCCCCTGTCACTGGTCTGCCCCATCACTGATCTGCCCCTGTCACTGGTCTGCCCCTGTCACACATCTGCCCCTGTCACTGGCCTGCCCCGTCACTGATCTGCCCCGTCACTGCTCTGCCCCTGTCACACATCTGCCCCTGTCACTGGCCTGCCCCGTCACTGATCTGCCCCGTCACTGCTCTGCCCCTGTCACACGTCTGCCCCTGTCACACATCTGCCCCAGTCACACATCTGCCCCTGTCACACGTCTGCCTCTGTCACACATCTGCCCCTGTCACTGGTCTGCCCCATCACTGATCTGCCCCTGTCACACATCTGCCCCTGTCACTGGTCTGCCTCTGTCACACATCTACCCCTGTCACACATCTGCCCCTGTCACTGGTCTGCCCCATCACTGATCTGCCCCTGTCACTGGTCTGCCTCTGTCACACATCTGGCCCTGTCACACATCTGCCCCTGTCACTGGTCTGCCTCTGTCACACATCTGCCCCTGTCACACGTCTGCCCCTGTCACTGGTCTGCCCCATCACTGATCTGCCCCTGTCACTGGTCTGCCCCTGTCACACATCTGCCCCTGTCACTGGCCTGCCCCGTCACTGATCTGCCCCGTCACTGCTCTGCCCCTGTCACACATCTGCCCCTGTCACTGGCCTGCCCCGTCACTGATCTGCCCCGTCACTGCTCTGCCCCTGTCACACGTCTGCCCCTGTCACACATCTGCCCCTGTCACTGGTCTGCCCCGTCACTGATCCCAGATCTGCCCCTGTCACACATTTGCCCCAGTCACTGATCCCAGATCTGCCCCTTTCAGACCTGCCCCTGCCCTGTCACTGCTCTCAAACCTGCCCCTGTCAGACCTGCCCCTGTCAGACCTGGCCCTGTCAGACCTGCCCCTGTCAGACCTGCCCCTGTCAGACCTGCCATGTCCTGTCACTGGTCTCAGACCTGCCCCTGTCCTGTCACTGGTCTCAGACCTGGCCCTGTCAGACCTGGCCCTGTCGCACCTGCCCCTGTCAGACCTGCCCTGTCCTGTCACTGCTCTCAGACCTGCCCCTGTCAGACCTGCCCCTGTCAGACCTGCCCCTGTCCTGTCACTGCTCTCAGACCTGGCCCTGTCAGACCTGGCCCTGTCGCACCTGCCCCTGTCAGACCTGCCCTGTCCTGTCACTGCTCTCAGACCTGCCCCTGTCAGACCTGCCCCTGTCCTGTCACTGCTCTCAGACCTGGCCCTGTCAGACCTGGCCCTGTCAGACCTGCCCCTGTCCTGTCACTGCTGTCAGACCTGGCCCTGTCAAACCTGCACCTGTCCTGTCACTGCTCTCAGACCTGCCCCTGTCAGACCTGGCCCTGTCAGACCTGCCCCTGTCAGACATGCCCCTGTCCACTGGTCTCAGACCTGCCCCTGTCAGACCTGCCCCTGTCCTGTCACTGCTCTCAATCCTGCCCCTGTCAGACCTGCCCCTGTCAGACCTGCCCCTGTCCTGTCACTGCTCTCAGACCTGCCCCTGTCAGACCTGCCCCTGTCAGACCTGCCCCTGTCCCGTCACTGGTCTCAGACCTGCCCCTGTCAGACCTGCCCCTGTCCTGTCACTGCTCTCAGACCTGGCCCTGTCAGACCTGCCCCTGTCAGACCTGCCCCTGTCCTGTCACTGCTCTCAGACCTGGCCCTGTCAGACCTGCCCCTGTCAGACCTGCCCCTGTCCTGTCACTGCTCTCAGACCTGGCCCTGTCAGACCTGCCCCTGTCCTGTCACTGCTCTCAGACATGCCCCTGTCAGACCTGGCCCTGTTAGACCTGCACCTGTCAGACCTGCCCCTGTCCTGTCACTGCTCTCAGACCTGGCCCTGTCAGACCTGCCCCTGTCAGACCTGCCCCTGTCCTGTCACTGCTCTCAGACCTGGCCCTGTCAGACCTGCCCCTGTCCTGTCACTGCTCTCAGACATGCCCCTGTCAGACCTGGCCCTGTTAGACCTGCCCCTGTCAGACCTGCCCCTGTCCTGTCACTGCTCTCAGACCTGCCCCTGTCAGACGTGCCCCTGTGGCGCTGCTGCTGCGGGATGGCGCTTGTGGCGCTGTGCTGCTCGGTCATGTGACTCCGACTGCTTTTTTCCTCCTCTTTTCTTTTCTCCTCCTCTTTCCAAGTTGAGAGGCAGGACTCAGGCTCAGAGCTCGGAGCGGAGCAGGGCTAAGTGTGGCGGAGGTCTCAGTCGCCTTGTCTCGGTGGATGCACACGTTCGGTTCTTTTTTCAGACACATCGTCGCAGTTTGAGGTTCGCCGTGATCTGTCCGTGGCCATGGCGGGGGCTATCATTGAAAACATGAGCACTAAAAAGTTGGTGATCGTGGGGGTGATCCTGCTGCTGTTCCAGGCGTTTGCCTTCATGGTCGGCGGATTAATCGGTGAGTCTTTCTCTTCTTTACATTTGGTTACTTTAGGACTTTTGTGCGTAACTTTACGCGCTGCGCACGAGCTCGAGCCGCTCAAACTGTGCCGTTTTCTAAACGGGGAAAGTTAAACATGTGCTTCTAATAATGATGCCTATCTTATTTTCTTTATGTCCAAATGAAACTCTACTAACTTCCCCTTTGCCTCAGGAGTCTAAACAGGACTATTCCCACTTGTTGTGGTAATAGAAATCATAAACCTGATGACACCAAAAGTAGCTCACTAACGATAGCCTCCAAAGCTAGCGAGTGCGCAAATCAGTGCGCAGAGCCCAGGTGTTTGGTGCAGACATGTCCAGCGATGCTTCAAAGCGATCACAGGCTGCTTTTGACTTTCTTCAGGATCATAGGCCACAGAAACTTACATAGTGAAGTCTGTAGGCTAGATCTATGCTCTAACATGACCTAACCACTGCAGTGTAGGCCTTTAAGACAACTAGAACCTTTTAATCGGCATTTTACTGTGAAATGACATCTGTAGTGGAGCCATGATTTACCCAGGCTCTTTTTGTTGTCAGGGATCAGTACCTGGGAATGGAGTTTCTTTGAGACTTTACAAAATGGAGATGCCAATTAGAGCTTAGTAATCTCAATGTCCATGCAAGGCCCAATTATCGTTTTGTAACTCTCTGTCTACCATTTGTTTCTTCATTTAGATCTATGTTAGGCCAATATAAAACATGGATGCTGGAACAACCCAAGAACTACATTATATTGTATCAGACCTGTTGTTCCCTCTGATCCTCCTCCCCCTCCTCCGCTCCTGAGTCCTGCCTGTAATGTCTTTCTTGTGTGGGGGCCCCGGGCTGCTTCTACCTTTCTGCAGACTTCCTCCTCCCCAAATCCCCATCAGCCCCTGCGTTTGCCTCAGCCAGAGCCGCACACAGCTGTCAGGGCTCCGTGTCGCCTGAGGACCACTCCGGAGAAGCTGTCAACGTTCTTTAGGTTCAACCACCCACTTGTACGTCTACTGCAGCTCCATGGAGATGTGCAAACAGACACTTCTGCTTGAGAAAGATGTCACTAAAATGATAAGCGTTTGACCCTTTCCCTGATATGAATAGGAGCAGGTTTGTCGTCGTTGTTTGCGTTTTAATAATCTAAGATATGAGACAATAATTTATGTTTTGTATTTATGTTAGCTCTATTTAGATTTGGAATTGTTTAAAAAAAAAATAAAAAAATTAAAAATCAATGTTTTGTTCACGTCAGGTACCGCAAGGCCCAGAGCATTTACATTTGGGAGACTAAATAATCATGGCTAAACTCATGGCATGTGTGTAGAGCTTTAAACTCCAGGGTTAACAAATTTCAAGACGGAGGACATTCCAGTATCTCGGAGATGTGTAAAATCAGAATATCTAGTATTAAAGGACATATATTCTGCTTTTGAGCTTTAAACCATGTTCTAACAATGTTCCATCATCAAAAACACACCTGCAGTAGCATTCAGCTGCATTCACGCTGTTTTGAGGAATGTTTATCAGAAAATCAGAGCCCCTCGTCAAACACACTTCTTGCAAACTCCTTCTATCCGGGATGTATTTCCGGATCGGATCTACGTTACGTATAGTGAATATTCCGCAGTTTAAAAGCCCTTAAATCACCGCTAGACTTGTTCGGATTATTTCTGCCGTCCAGAACTCCAGAGCGGAGTGTTTTTGACGATCGAAGGGAGAAGATTTTCACGTCAGGATTCATCAAATGAGCATGAATGAAGCTAAATGCAACTCCAGGTGTGTTTTTGATGACGGAGCAATGTTAGAACAGGGTTAAAAGCTCAAAAACGTCAATTTTACGCAATATTTGTCCCTTAAAGACTATTAGAAATGATGAGTGTAAAGTGATAGGCCTATTGTAAAGTGGTTTCTTTTGTGGTTAATTTATGGTCCATTCACGTTTTGTCCTAAACATCAACCAAAAACACTTCCATGCACATTTTAGCACGTTTTTGATACATTGTGAAAATATGGGATACTTTTTGTCATTTCTTTTAGTACATTACAATTTCAGCTTTAGAAAGTTGAATAATGAATTAATTTGGCTCATAAATTATACAAACTAAATACTTAAAAGCATACTTTTGCTCCTTGCTTGCTCTTTTATGTGGACTTTCCAGCTTTAAAGGCATTGCGTCAGTGGCAGAGAGTAGTTGAGAGTATCAGTGTTTATTGTTGATTTTCTGTAAGAATATGTCACACATCAAATTAGTTATCGTGACAGGCCTGGTGTTTGTAGTCCTGAAACCTGAAGGCATAAACGTACATGTTTTCTGAAGTGATTCCTGCTTTGTGTGATCCATAACGCCTCTTCTTAGGACACGGCGTGACGTGAAGACTGTGTATAACCCAGAGAATGATTATTCAATTAGTTGACGATAATCTCATTAATGGTTTAGTTGCAGTTAATGGATTCACTTGTTCAGGCCTCAGATCTGCCACAGGACAGAGTGAAAAAAGCGAGAGAATCTTCAGTTTGGTTTTAAAGCTCTCGTCACAAATACATTTAAGGTTTTAAAATCTAACTTCACCGTGTAGTTCCAGTTTACAGCTTCTGTTAAAAACAGCACACATCAAAAAAACATGACTATGAACTCTAACCAAATCAAGTGATGATTTTAAAATAAAAGGCAAAGGTGTAGCATCTATTGTGTTACGTTGAATTATTTCTTGCTCCCTAGTGTCCTCCGGGGTCTGCATCAGGGCTGGGAGTCACAGGGTCCTCACAGTTCGATACGATACACTGGTCACGATATAGATGCTACTTTATTCCACTGACACAATAACATTAAAGCAGGACAATCAAAGTAAACATTTTTTTATCATTCAGAATCAATGAAAGGTATGAGTTGCATCAAATAAATGGCAGAATTTACCAATAATTTTCCATAGAAATGACTTATTCAGTCCTTAACAGCTCAACTCTTATCATATTTGACCAAAAATAACAAAAATCTCTCCACAATTGTAAAGAAAATGTACACATGATAAATATAGTGTTCCAGCTGTTATTTATGGTGCAATAAGTCGATATAGTAATTATCGTGACAGGCCTACTCACAATATGATAATAGTAAAATATTTCAATACATTTTCGATATTCAGTATGTTGCTCATAATATCCTACAATATATACATTTTAAAAATAGGATTCAATTGCTTTTAACAATATCATATCTTTGTTAAAACATAACCTGCACAAACGTGGAACGAAACACATCTATTTTGATCATAAAAGCGGCAAATATTTGTCAAACATTTTGCCTTTCTCTTAATAAGCAAGAAAATGATGGTGCTGTCACACAATAACCTGGTAGATTATACCAAAAATTGTCCATGGCGATAGTTTGCATATTGGTTTTATTCACCCAAAATTGAAATGTCATTTAAAAAAAATGTATTGAAGAGAATTCAGTCATCTGTGCAGTTCATGCCTCAGCACAAAATGACTGATTGGATTCAAATTTGGTGAATCGTTTTTTTGTGCCAGTGTTGCTTTTCAAATAAATCTTACACATGGACAGGTCTATCATTGTTCTCCAATCGAAATCTTGAGTAATAATATCTTCCCCGTCCCACCTTCTCCCTCCTGGCTCACTCCAACATAAATTAGCTGGTTTGGTTTGCTCTTGGCTGAGATGCTTTTAATGAAGCCAGATTCCTTTGTGTTTGCCCGGTGGCTGGGGCCGGCGGGGGTAATTGAGTAGAAAGGGGGTTTTCTCCTCTTGTTACCCAGGCCGGAGTGGACACAACATGGGGTCAGTGGGCTGGAGAGCCGGCCCATTCTTCTGGACACACTGGGACGGGCGCGGGATGCCGCTGGGGTCGGGGATAATGGAAACTGAAGACGAGGCTCCTCAGATCTGCGTGGGTCGTTTAGATGCAGAGACTTTTCACACCAGAACAATGAGCTGGGCCTGTAAACGTTTTATGGTCTCGTCTGTCTCTAAGTGAAGGGGTGTGTCGACAGCCTTCCCATAGTTCATGTAGATCCTTCCCGGAGTGATGGCTTTAGAACATACGCAGAAGTTCCTATCTCTGCCCGTTTGCTCAGACACGACCACTTTTAATAACTTCTGTCATCGTAAACACACCTGGAGTTGCATTCAGCCGCATTCACACACGTTTGAGGAATGCTGGTTAGAAGATCCTCCCCTTCTGACTGTCAAATACACTCCCTTGATAGATGAAGTTTTTTCCGATTTTAGACGTCACTTGTCTGAGAATCTTCTGCTGTCAAACACACGCCCTGCTGAACTTCTTAAACATGCATGAATCAATCTAAATACATGAGTAAATTAATGATGAGGAAACATAAGTCTCTTAAAATGGTTTGGCACATTAAAAATGTGCTTTTTTTAAACTAATAAAATGCTCCAGAATTTCCTTTGCTTTTTCATTTCAATATTTTCCTAAAGTCTGGTCCACTGCATAACCATCTTTATCCAGTATATTGCAAAAACGTAGATTAAAATCCTCTGGCCGTGACCGGCTGTTTAGACTTTGGCATCGCCCTCAGAGTCTTGTCATCATCGTTGTAAATCATCATCATTTGTCTGAAGGACCTTACTTCAGCTCTGCTGATTTGAGAACTTTCTGTGCCTTGTTTTTCCAAACCTCATTTCTAAGTTTGCTGTGTATGAAATCTGAGGCCGGCAACTGTCATAAGAAATCATCAAACTGATTGACTGTGTTTGTACTGAGGCAGGTTTTACAGCCTGAAAAACGGCCTGTGTTAGCATGTTAGCGTGTTAGCATCCCGGTGTGGATGTGCAGGTAATTGTATGAGCAGAGATAAACATGGGCCTCGTCAGCCTCATGAATTTCAAAGTCTAAACAAGGTAATTACGTCTTTAGATCTCAGGAATTTCCTGAACAGGAACAGTCATACCTCCAGGCACTTCAGAAACGCCTGGAAAAGTTTGATTTGAGAGGTCAGAATTATAGGTGCGTGTTTCACTTCTTTTGCGGTCACTTATGTCAGAGGAAGTCACGTTTGAGTGGTTTTAAAATGACATTGCTGCGGTCTTCCTGTTTGAAGGTTTTCGAGGTGACCTTTGTGGTGAAGGGTATCTCTAAAAAGGGTATGTCTAAAATGTTCCACAGTATGGCATTCAGTTGAGCGTATATAATATAATACACATAACATAATATACTGATGTTATAGAGACCTGTAATGAATACCTTAAATTAAAAAGCTCATTAACGGTGTGGCTCATCAAAACTCTGTCAAGTACAACATTTTGAATGATTCACTCACTTTCATGTCTTCTGTGGCCCTCTGCTCCGTACATGAAATAAAAGCATCATGCATTTTTTTCTAACCAAGTCAGTGCCTGATGATTACGTTTTTTAAAGTATGATTTTATGTTCTGGGCAGTTCATTAATCGGTTGGCAACTTTTGAGATTGTCAGGAGGGTAACCTTTTCAGTTTGTAATACATGGCTCACTCTTGTCATGGCAAATTACATTGTGGTTCCACATTTGTTAAACTTAGTCCTTTAAAGCCTTCATAAAGAATGGCATGCAGAAATGAAAGACCAGACACATGCTGTAACAACGGTCTTAATCACTGCAATAACATTTCATTCAACATTTAGTTCTTTTAAACTCGGTCCTTGGAGGTTCTGTAGTTGAAGTCATGGTAGAATTCACTTCTATTATTGCTTAAGTGATGGATGGATTCTTTAATCGCACCATAATTGTCTGTCTTATTTTGGAATGGAATATGTTGTTGGCAATGCTCAAAAACAAAGTCTGGGCCTGGGCAATGCATCTACTTTTCATGAAGGAAAAAAAGTGTCAGTTTCACATGGATGACACGGTAGTGCAGCGGTTAGCGCTCGCATCACTGCAAGAAGGGTTTGACTCCCGGGGCCTTTCTGTTTGGAGTTTGCATGTTCTCCCTGTGTCTGCGTAGGTTTTCTGCGGGTGCTCCGGTTTCTCTTCTCTTCTGGATTGTAGCTCACGGTTCACTTGCGCTAGAACAGGGGTTCCAAAACTTTTCTGGCAGGGACCCCCAAAATAGCCATGCAACAATCTCGGGACCCCCAAAGCGAAATGAAAATGACAGTAGCAATAATTTTAAGTGTCAAAGCCTGTTAAATCCAGTTTAATGTTAGTTATTTGAATAGTTTATTGTCTTATTGGACCCTATTTCACTAAAATATACTGTTTTTAATAAAAAATTGACAAATACAGTGTAATATTTATTAAAATTATTAAAATTAAAATTAAGATTAGACCCCCAGCTCACCCCTTGTGACCCCCCACGGGGTTCTGACGCCCGCTTTGGGAATCACTTCACTAGAGTGAACCTCCATGTCCGCACATTTCTCCACACCAGACAATAAACTTCATATAAACAGCCTTACCTCTTAGATCAACCAGTAGATCACGATGTCTGTAATGGGCACCCTGCTCTAGATTCACCTTTTCTACATTTTTAAAGTCTTTGCCCTAAAATCTAGTTCTCTGAGGCCAACCAATAACATCTAAAATAGTTGGTTTATCAATTAGCTTTGGTTATAGAACATGTCATTATCCCATATTTACTGTTACTGTTAGGCTCACTATAAAGCACTGCAGAAAACTGAAACCAAATCTTGCCTGTGCTCTCCTTGCAGCCCCCAGCCCCACCTCAGCCATGCCCTACCTGGCCACCAAATGTGTGGACAACGTGAAGCACCGCCACGACTCCAAGTGGTTCATGCCGTGGGGCCCCAACCAGTGCGACAAGATCCGCTCCTTTGACGAGGCCATAGCCAAGCACATCGAGGCCAACAACATCGTGTTCTCCGTGCACATCCCGCTGCCCAACAAGGAGATGAGCCCCTGGTTTCAGTTCATGCTGGTCATCCTGCAGTTCGACATCGCCTTCAAGATGTACAACCAGATCGGTGAGGAGGCGCGAGGTCAAGTGGGGAGGGATGTTAATGTGTCAGCTTTGATTTTTAACGGGGGTTTTCCAATGTTTTTCATGTAGATAATGTAATACTTTGTAATAACTGCACTTTTATTAGCCTTAAAGCTGTGGGTACCTGATTATCACACAGCGAACAGTAGGTGTTGAACTCTGTAATTAGTTCCTAGCTCTCACAAACCCTTTGGCACTTTACTATATTAAGGTGCATGCATGGCTTTAGAACAGCTTTTTTCAGATGGTGAAGTGACATTCAGGTGGTCCGCCCAAGCACGGCCAATCAGAGCGCTGCTTTCGGCCCGTCGAGAAATAAAATGCTTTATTATTAGCCACAGACAAAGTACAGGGGTCTAATTTGACACACAGTGCTGCTTTTAAAGGATCTTTGGTGGAAATCACAAAATGTACTCATTGACAGCATCAAAAGTTTGGTACGCCATGTTTAATAAAGCATTAACAAAGTCTTCATTAATAATGAAGTTGTTTATTAAGAATGATTCAGGCTTAGTAACTATTAAGGAACTGTAACCCCTTAATTAAGTAGTTACTTAGCCAGAGTCATTCTTAATACACAAGCTGTTAGTTATAATTAAGCCTTTGTTCATGCGTTATAAAGATTAATTAAGGTGTAGTTATTAAATCTTACCAAATTAGTTTTGCCCCAAGCATGAAAAAGCAGTTCTTGGGCTCTAAATAAGACTCTGTGTGGCCTAATTAAAATAAAAGTGTAATTGTAATTGTAAATTGTGTTGATTGTGAACCAGGAAGTAACACGGATGCACTGTTAGCATGCTAGCCGTTATTAGCAGCTTGGTGTGACAGCCAGCTTTGGTTCCTGAAACGTGTGAAACAGGCTTATAAACTCAATGTGGTGAATAATTAGGACGTTAGGAAAGTGCTATGAAAGTGAGGAATAAGGCTGTGATAATTGTGTTCTGTGCCTTTAATGTCAGTAGAAGAAAAGAAGCACAGGTCTAAGTTTGGTTGGAAATCTATTGGCACAACTATATCTTTTTGTTATACATAGCTGAGCCAGGCAAACAAAGTCTGTCATTCTGTGTAACTTTGTGAACGTTTTATAATTTAGAGTTAATGTGACGTTTGGCTGATGGCACAATGCATAGCGGTTTGTCACCCATAAGGAGATAAGTGAGGAAGCATTACTCAACCTTATTTCCTTTTTGTCGTCAGAATTTCCATTGTGACCATCACGGCATCTTTGCGTCCACGATATTGTTTAGGGTCAGAAACATGGTGTGGAGTAACTGTCCAAGTTCATGTTTTTGACGTTCCCTCTATCAAAAACAACGTGAACCCTTACCCTCATGTCTCAGTTTTGCTGTAGAATTTAAATAAAAAATATTACTTTGCTATTATTATTATTGTTGTTGTTATTAGCCTTTAAACATGCTTTTGAGTAACTTTGGTATTTCATGTTTTAGAACAAAAAAAACGAAATTTACAAAAAAACAAATGACTTCATGCCATAAAATGCACTTTTGGTTCCATCTACTGGCAACAGAGGTAATTACACAGGTGAGATGAAGTAAAACTTGCGTCCTACAGGTTCCTGCAGCCACGCAGTTTTAACGAACACAATTTGAGGCAGGACTAGTCTGATGATAACTCATGGACTTAAACAGTTAACCATGAAAACACTAGGGGTGTTCATACTTACATACATACCGGTTAGCTGATTAACCATAACTGAACGCTTAACCGAGTGAAGAGCTCCTGCCCGGTTAACTGGCACGTTTAATTTTTTGCCACGTTTATGTTGTAATACACAATTGCGCAACCAGAGGGCGCCGGAGAGAGCACCTCATGCAGCTGTGATGGCTCTGAGTGAAAACATGTGCGCTGACAACTCCAAATTATTGTATTTATCCCATAAAGACGGAGCAAACCTGAGTGACAGTGACAGAGTGCAATATTTATGAACTAATATTAATATCGCATGGTTCATTTAACTTGGCTCTCACGATAGTGGAGAAAACGGTGTCAAAACAGCTTAGGGCAACAGTTTATAGGATCTCAATCTCATTCAGTCGTGTTGTGCACCGTTCAGAGACTTGTTACTGACACAATGCACTTGTCTATTATGACTATTATTGATAGAGAAGGGCTCTAACGATTGGTTAAAGAAAAAAATGTGCATCCCTAAACAGCGCAGAAGATTTGAGTCATGTCACAAGTAGACGATGACATCACAAATCAGGGAGGGGAAAGGACTAACCAGATTTCATCAACCTTACATTCATTTATTTTTATTTGAATATTTAACTTTTATTTAACCAGAGTAATAAATGTACTGAGTTTAAAAATCTTGTGCAAGAACTTTGTGGTCAGGTGACGGCCACAATGACACTCAACATTTCAGATATATACACTCGCATTAAAACAGCACATCTTAAAGAAAGCATTGGCAGCTTTGTTTGATGTTATGCATGCTTAAAAGCTCAAAAAAGTAAAGTTTGCGCAATATGTATCCTTTAACGCACCTTTCTTATCTGTTAGAAATTCTAAATCTAATCTAATCCTAAAATCTTCCATTTCTCTGCAGTTCAGCGCTTGCAAAGCCCTTCTAGATTTGAGCTCATGTCGGTATCAGGCCAAACTATTTCTCACAATGGACAGTCAAATATTTGCAGTGGCCCAGCGAGAGGAGCCTAGCCTTTAAAACATTCACACTCCACGTCAGGTCACATAACTCACTCGCACCTTAGGCCCCGGCTCGGATACTTTTCCCCGTTACTTCCAACATGCCTCACGTCTTCACTTTGATTGCGCGAGGTGGCAGTAGGAATGCGTGCGGAGATTGGATTTCTGTTTTTAAGCTGACAAACAATGACGGATGCGCTGGGTTTGGAGCCGGTTTAGACCCTAGGGGGGCTTTCAGAGATGTGGGAGAAGGAGAGAGGATGTGAATAAGGTTGAAAGCCGGTTAGCTCTGAGCGATGCTGTGGTTATCTAATCCGTGAGACGGGAGCGCTACCTGGTTTCAACATGACGTCAGCCCTGAAGAAGCGGAGGCAGTGGGTTTAACTGTAGATTTGCGCACGGGGTTTTTGAAATGACACAAAAAACGACGTCTCGGTTTTCAGTTGTATGCTTAGGCGTTCACTTCAAACTTCAGACTAAATATGCTCAACATTAAATCTGTTTCTATAATCATAAAATAACCTTCTAACTGCTGTAGTTTTAGATTTTGGTGGAAAAATAAAATGCCAAAAATGTACCGACATTGCTGTACAAAATCCCAATCCAGTTTACCCTTTAAAAGATTGTAAACAAAAACATTTTAAATTCCACAATGGAGGTAAAATGGAACGTAATGTGATTTCAATGGGGAAACTGAGATTAACTTCAAAATATCCCAACATTTGAATGTTTTGACAAAGGAAAACCACTCGGACACATGTGGGCGACACCAGAGCTGTTTTAAACACATTTACTATTGGATTTTACAACATAAGTTTATGTTATAGGACTGTGGTTCCCAAAGTGGGGGTCGCGGGGCATGAGCTGGGGGTCGTGAGATGATTTCAAGATCTAGTTTTGAATAAATATGACACTGTATTTGCTCTATTTTTTTAATTAAAAACTGTTTTTCTTTGGGAAATGGGGTCTAATAAGCAATAAACTATTGAAATAACCAATATTAAACCTGATTTAACAGGCTTTGACACCCGGGTCCCGAGTAAGTGGCTATTTTGGGGGTCCCGGCCAGAAAAGGTTGGGAACACCTGTTATAGGAGATAAT
This sequence comes from Rhinogobius similis, assembly GCA_019453435.1. NCBI lineage: Eukaryota > Metazoa > Chordata > Actinopteri > Gobiiformes > Gobiidae > Rhinogobius > Rhinogobius similis. The sequence goes on from CM033632.1 coordinate 31,540,716, forward strand.
GATAAATTCTAGGAAAAAATCCAGATTTGTAGGTTTTACTGGACAAATACTTACAGAAATGTTGAACCAACAATAATGTTTAATTTCATCTACAAATATAGTAAGATAAATTGCACTTTTTGTGATGCTTAAATATAATTTTAAAGCTAGAAAGTAGTATATTGTTCTTCCTCTGTAATAGAAAAACATACTGGCATTTGTACCCTGGAAATTCTAGTTTGCCTTTTTCCCCACACAATGACACACAATGATTAGTATTTAGACCTGATGTGAGCTAATTATTGAAAATATATTAGTCTGCTTCATTTTCCTTCCGTTTGCCTCCATTCCGGAATTTTGATGACATAGCATTTTAAAGGGTCTATACTGAGCTAGAAAAACTATACTGGATTTAAACCAGGTATGAGCCCGGACTAACCCGAAAACCATGTCTAAAGCCGAATTAAAACAAGGACCAAACCAGAGCTAAACTAGAACAAACCAAGTATTAAACCAGTAAACCAGTACTGGGAGGAAAACATACTGAGAGCAATGAAAAAACACAACATCAATACTTCAGTTTAAACCATTCCAAAAACTCTGGCAACTACTCGTCCACCCGAAAGACAAAATGGAAGAAGTCCTTAAATCATCTCCAGACTCGCTCTGAACATTTCTTCCGTCTAATCACGATAAATACAACTTTGCCAGATCCACTCTTTACTCCAATGCATTGTGGGTATATATGTACATGTATGTAATTGCCTCTGCAGCCAGTAGATGGAGCCATAGCAAAGTCAAAATGGCATCTCCCAACGCAGTGATAAAGTTATGTTTGTCTTTGTAAAAGCAATTTATTTTTTGTTCTCAAACATGGCATATCAAACTGAAGACACTCAAGAGCAGGTTTAATGGCCAATAACAATACAAATGATGCATAATATTTGTCCTTTTGAAGCCTGAAATATTTCAATCTATATATAATGAATCTGTACTATATCCAGGTTTGACTTTTTGAAGTGATTTTCATGATATTCTAATTTTCTGAGTAGCACCTGTATTGACCTTATTCTGCCCCGCCCACTTTTGCCATTTTTTGCACTTTTGTTGTAAACGCACTTCCGTTTGACGAGAACTCTGTTAAAGCTAATGACGAACGAGGGAAAAGTCTCGCCGCTAAAATGTTACATAAAGTAGATTGATTTGTGTAAAATGTTTAATGAACACGAGCAACAACAAGTCAACAACGCACCGATTTCCTGGTCAGTCTGAAAACAGCTTTTTAGTCCATGTAGAACTTATTTTCTGTTGAGCTTGTCTGCTCCGTGTAAACTAATACAACAGAAACAAGACGGTGGCGCGTACGGCACCTTCCGGAATAAGGTGAATATCTCTCAAACATAAAACTACGTTTATCACTTTGTGTACGGGGGTCGCAAATGCCAATAGTTTTCATTTTGGGGGTTGCGACAACAAACCCTCCCCCAGGTGACCTCTGCTGTCTCCTGTGGACGTGCAGGAGCAGCGTCTCCACTCCGAGCGCCTCTTCAGTGACATCTCCTCATACCATTTCACGTATTCCGTTTGGTGGCGGCCCTCTGTTCCTCATTATCTGAGTGCTCGCGTTGCTCATATGCTAGTTTTTCCTCCGTGCCTCGTTTCGTTTGATCTTTGTTGCCAGGTTGTGTGTACAGACTCCAGACAGTGACTCATGCATGACGGGCCCAGTGGATGTCCAGATGCAGCGCTCATTCAAATGTTTATGGGACGGTGTGTAATAATGACACTGTGGCAAACCAGGTCACAGCTCGACGACATGAAACCAGATCAAGAAGAGGTGTATGTAGAGATGGGCATCATGGTAAAAAATATAATTGGATTTCTTCCTCCATATTGATCGATCACAATCTTTTTCTGTCAACAAATAAAATGTCTGTCTATATCGATTTCATAAATTTAAACCAGGCAAATTTAATCAGTGGATTTTAAAGCAGAATTAAGTAGCTTTAGTGATGGAGCTCCCCCTGCAGCATCATTGTGAAAAAAACATCTATTAATAAAATAAAAGAATGAAATCAAATTTTAAAAATCAAATATGATGCAATAATACCATAAAATCCCACAGCATAAAATAATAAAATACAATACAATAGCATAACATGAAATAAAATAAAATCCAATAGTATAAAATAAAATAAAAACCAATGGCATAAAATAAAATAAAATCAAATTGCATAAAAAATAAATAAATAAAACCAATAGTAAAAAAATTTTAATAGAATAAATCCAATAGCATAAAATAAAACAAAAACCAATAGCATAAAATAACGTAAAATTAAATCCAGTGGCATAAAAATTAATTCAGTGACATAGCATCAAATAAAATAAAATCCAATATCTAAAAAAAAAATAAATAAAAAAAATAAAATCCAATTGAATAAATACATATATAAATAAATTAAACCCAGTAGCAAAAAATTAAAAAATAGAATAAAATCCAGTAGAATAGCCTAGCCCGGGTTTGTCAGGTCAGTTCTGTTCATGTCGGAGTCGGTCATGTGATCATGTTGCAAGGCTGCTGTTCCGCCCAGAGACAGCAGGGGGAGACGACAGACGCTTCAAACGCCCTGAAAACACACAATGATCCATCACAGGAAGTTACAAAGATGTCTAATAAAATCCAAATGTTTCGTAGTTCTCCTTTAATCTGAACTCTGCTCCAAACAGAGGACTGGCTTTGGACTTCTGCATTAATAATAAGATGGATCTTGATTTGATTTAAACAAGTTGATTAACTGCACAGCCAAACAGTGCAATTTATTCTAGTAAATGCCATTCGTGTTGCAGTTGGTGTCACCTTTGAACACATTTTTGACCTGCATAAATTGGGACGAGACTCTGACGTGTTCTCTTGAGAAATCCGACTGCTCTGATAAGTATACGTATCCTGCTACTCTGGTACTCTGGCGCGCAACCATTGAACGACTCCTTCATTTGTACAGTTTTAGACAGGCGTATCATATCACATCTCCTTTCCTGATGGTATCCGAGCCGCTCCTGAGAACGTGCCCCCATCGTAGAGTGTTCCTCCTCCACCTGGCCCGCTCCACCCGCACCCGGCAGCCTTGGCGGTGGTCCAGGCACAACACAGCTGTGAGAGGGCCTGGTCTCTTCTGTAATGGTGGCACTACAGAGGAATGCTGGGATGTGGTGCTCTTACGATGAAGCTATAGTCGTAGAGCGCACACTGGAACAACTACAGCAAAAAGGTTACAAATGTCTGTTGCAAACTTGTCCTGGTCTGCGTCAAACTCCGACCGGCTCTAGTCGTCCTCTGCAACTCGGGCTGGGCGAATCGTGAGCGAGCGAATCTGTTTTTCTGAAATCGTCGTATGGTGATTGACTGTTTGTCTCTTTAATGCAGCTTTCTGTTCAAACACACTTTTTCTTCTGTTGTTTAGCCTCTGAAGCCTTTGAGCAGATGACTTTATTTACCTCTTAAAGGCCAGAGCTGAACAATTAAACCAAATCCACACAATTTTAATGGACACAATTAGAAAATTGCAAAGAGTGCAAAAATGCGTTCAAAAACATGCCTACAAACAATGACTCAATGCAACAAAACGCGACTAAAAGCGACAAAAACGTAACTAGAAGTGAAACAGACACGTTTAAATATGACAAACACAACTGAGCGTGACATCAAACGTGACTAAAAGCAATAAAATTGTGTTTAAGATTTTTAAACTACAATTTTAGCAGTTTTTATTCAAATCAAAGGAAGACATTTTGTTGTTTAAGGTCAGACGCTGCAGATGATGGGAAAAAATGTTAAATTTAAAGATATCATATATATATCTTGTTGGCCTCGATGGGCTTGGCCATATAAATATCATTTGACTCTTCTCTAGTTTACTCACACGAATGTAAGAAAAAAAAATAAGTTTTTCATCACGTCATGTTTTCAAGTAGAAATAAGGCATTTTATGTGGAAAAAACTGCCAAAAATACACACATTTGGGACATTTAAATCTGAACAATGTACAGAACCGGGTCTAAATTTCTTGGTTAATTTTGTACACAAATTACTTATTTTAAAAAAATGTATAGAGGGGATTTTATATTTCTTATTTAGCTTTTGAGTAAACTAGATCTGAGTGAAAATTGCCTTAAAACTTAAAAATGTGCCTTTTTTTTTTTACATACAACTCCAATAAATCAGTTTTAGAATTAGATATCAACAAATCCTTCTGTACGTTTGGTCAATCTTTTTGAGTCCAAGATTGTAAAGTTTTGTCCATGTAGGAGCTACTTTAAGGCTGATCTTTATGTCTCTGTGTAACTTCAAGGGCTGTTTTCTTAAAATGCATTTTTCTCACAATGTCCCAGAGAAATCTATGGATGAAGTGGATTAAATGTAAGAATGAAACATTTTTAAGAAGAGATTGTAAGAGATTGGAAGTGTGTTGTTTCCACATGAAAGCTGATATGTTGAGAGAGCAAACTGACCCAAAAAATTGAAAAAATTTGTTTTGCCAGCGTCTGGCCTTTGCGATTTTGTGTGGATTTGGTTTAATTGTGCAGCCCTGGCCTTTAAGAGGTAAATAAAGTCATCTGCTCAGAGGCTTCAGAGGCTAAACAACAGGAGAAAAAGTGTGTTTGAACCGACAGCTGCATTAAAGACACAAACAGTCAATCATGATACAGCGATTTCACAAAAACAGCAGATTGTCACAGGGACAAACTCACTCTTCCATTTTAATCACCCAACCCTATTTTTATTATGGTAATTATCTTAACAGGGCTTGCTATATGTTTACCCAATAACCTGACAACATTCCCATTGTGTCGTAGGGCTAAACACTTCACTCTTCTTGTAATCGTTCCTCCAAAGATGAGCATAAAGAATGATCTCAATATTTCGTTGTTTTCCCTGTGTGCGTCAGCGTCTAACCGGAGTCTTGGAGGACGTGAGGGCGACACAGGCACGGCTCGCAGGGCTCTCACTGCAGAGGCCACCGGGTTCCTTCCTCTTGAGTGGAGTGGGTTTCATAACGTCACCAGAGCCACTGCGAGCTGCGGCAGAGTGCACTTGGCTCTGTGACGGGGAGAAAACCATCACAAAGCAGGCGGAATGGAGCCCGGGTGTTCTGCAGCCAGACCGAGGGGGTAGAAGTGGGGAGTAATGTGAAAGGCGGACTGTTTGTTAGCAGATGACAAACAAAAGAAACGTGTTCTGAAATGCATTGGATTAGTGCTGGGCGGGACGGTGATAAAAATGGAATCGTGACCTCGTCCCTGTGACAATCTGTAATATTTGTGAAATCGTGGTATTGTGATTGACTGTTTGTCTCTTTAATGCAGCTGTCTGTTCAAACAACCTTTTTCTCCTGTTGTTTAGCCTCTGAAGCCTCTGCAGATGACTGTATTTACCTCTTAAAGACCAGGTCTGCACAATTAAACCAAAACCACACAAACACCACAATTTTAATGAATGCAATTAGCAACTTACAATGGCTGTAATTTTTGAAGTGCAATCATTTCTCCCACAAACAACAAAATGCGCATCCAAAAGCGACAAAACAGGACTTAATGCACAAAAATGTGATTAAAATATACAAAAATGCAACTAAACAGTGTCAAAATTGTGTTTTAAAATGTGAATTTGAACAGAATCTTATTATTAAAACATAAATCACAAATCTAATCGCAATCACACTGGTCAGAAAAATCCAAACTAGATATACAAAGTGAACATGAATCGTGATAAAATCAAAATCATGTTCTGGCCCCAAGAAAATCGAAAATGATGATAATTTTTCACTATGTTGCCCAGCCCTGCATTGGATTCTTGGATTAGGTTTTGAGATTAAAGAGAGCGGGTAGAGAAGCTGAAATTGTACTGAGGTTGGAGTAACGCTGCTTCAAAATAATATTGCTCAAGTAGAAGTACAAAGTTAGAAGTCCAAGAGAAAGTTAAAGTGCCTATGACAGGTTTTGATTTTATTTGGTGGATTGGTGCTGTACATTAAAAAATCTAGTTTTACACCAATCAAGTGGTAGTTTGTGGAGAAAAACTGAAAAATCTGTTGAAAATGACAGAAGGAAAAACAAATGGATGACAACACACTGGGCAGACTCACTTATTCTGTCCAAAGTTTCTCCATAATTTACCCAAAATAAACAACATTTTTGACCATTTTAAACATGAATTCAACAAAGTAAAGGTGTTTACATATATTTTGATTTGTCAAATTAAATAAATCTGTGACATTAGCTTTTTTTTTTTTTTTTTAGCCCAGCGTAATTAATTTCCTTGTGTGATGTCATCATTTACAACCAGGAAGTGATACACAAACTATAAAATTGCGATATTAAGATGAAAAAATATATAATTAAATATATACATTTTTTAGCAAAACTATAAAATACGGGTAAGATAAATATATTTCGTTACATGAGTAGTCCAACCTGTCATAAGCACTTTAAAGTAGTAGTAGTAAAGTATTTGAAGAAACTACAGTTTAAATAAGAAAAACTGTGTGGATGTAAAATCCTGTTTAAGTAAGGACAAATGTAAAATAAAATAATGCACATATCACAAGGATGGACACAAAAATACAAAACCAAACTATGTCTGAAGAATAGAATAAGCACAAACGTTCAGATCTGTTCATATTGTCAACATAAAGCTTTTGTCACTGCTCTGTTGTTCTTCGTATCTCCATAAAGCCAACAGGCTTTCTATCCCTCAATATTCATCCACAATCACGGCATGGAGTGACATTAAAAAGCAAAGCCGTGCATTAGAGCTGTGACACTTTACTCGTTTGGTAGATTAATCGGTCGATGGTATCTTAGTCGACCGACCTTTATATTAGTCGACCAATTAATTTATCCTTCATTAAAATAAAATATATAATCTGCAATAAAATAATAAATGATGAAGTGTTTGAATTAAGCATTATTTATCTTGATTTGATTTGACTTAAAAAAATTGTCATTGGAACAAGCATAAAATGTCTTACAAATAAAAATATACTAAAATTAAGATAAATATGACTTAACTCAAGCCCTTAGCACATTATCTTATCTGAGACAGTTGAATGGCGAAAACGGAAAAAATCAGAAGATTTGTGTGAGTTTACAGAAGATTGTGGGTTGAATCTTGAGTTTAATCAAACTTATAACATCTAACATATAAATACACTGTTTATTACTACTTATAGTTGTTTTAGCATGAATTCTAGTGCAGTTGTGGTTATTTTGAGTGCAGTTTGGGTCAGAAACATGGACAGACTTCATAGTTTCGATATATTTTTGCCACACCCCCTTTTTAGTCGACTAATCGGTCGATGAAGCTGGACTTTAGTCGACCAAGAGTTTCTTTAGTCGACTGCAGCCCCACCGTGCAAGCTTATCTTGGATACATCTCATGGCTTTAGTTTACACCATAAAGGCTAAATACTGGACGTCCAACAGAAACATGAAGCAGCTCTGAAATGCCGCCGCAAACGGGGTTAGTCGTGTTGGATATTTGGTCCGGTGTTGACGACACTGTTTTTTATCTGCCAGAAACGAGCGCCACGGACATGATTCCCGTGTTCATCTTTTGTCTGGTTATATATAGCTCGTTCACTCGTACCACTTAACTCTTTGTGTATTTTTGCCGCAGACTGATCAGAGACACGACGCAGTGGTGTGAACCTACTTTTAGCATCTTGTGCCAGATGTGCGGGTAGTCAAGTAGGACGAAGTACAGAGTCTGAAAACGACTTCTACGTCTGTAAAAATGATCCTGTTGCAAATGTTTGACAGGTTGATTTGAACTTTTCTGGTGGACCGATGCCTCCAAACAACTTCTCCATAAGAGGCTGCACAGTGCACCTTTTAAAGTGAACTGTCTTGACATTCCACAGCCGTCTTTACTTTTCTAGTGCTTCAGAACATGTCCAGTCGCTGAGTCCAGAGTCTCTTCTTTCAGCAGGACCTCATTTCACCCACTGACGGGAGCACACATGTCATTAGCAGCGTACAACCAGCTCTTTTTACAATCACTAACCTGTTTTATTGCTGTGTAGAATTCACAGGTTTCAGCTAGAGATGGTTCCAGTGTAAAGAAATAAAAATCAATTGCCGATATATGGCGCTGATCATTTTACGATGGCCATATGTTCACCCAACAATGCAGCAAATTATTTAAAAAGACATTCTGTTATTATTTGTGATTTGTTATTCATTTATTTGTGAACTTAAAATAGATTTTAAGCAACAGCAACAAATATTGGATAAAAGAAGTATGGGCCCTTTAAAATGTGATATCGTTAAAATTCCTGAATGGAGGTGACTGGAGGCAAAATGAAGTTGATTGTAAATGTTTCAATGATTAGCTCACATTAGATCTAATTCTACTGGTTTTAAGTGTTGGAAAAAACATTTTAATTTCCAGAGTAGAAATGTCTGTCAGTTTGCTTTTCTATAACAAACGATGGAGAAAATCCAATTTTCTAGCCTTTAAATTGGATTTTAGCTTCAAAAGAATCTAATTTATGGTGTAGTATCTAATATATCTCTAGATAAAATGAAAAATGATTGTGGGCTCAAGATTACTGAGTATTTTTCCAGTAAAACCCATAAATCTGGATTGTTCCTTCATCAAAAAAAGAGTTTATCATAATTTCCTAAAACATAATGTAAAATACAATAATAACTGTGTTTAAAGCAGCTCTGATGTCACTCACATCTGTCTGAGGCTTTTACTTTTCCAAAATCATCTCAATTTTTCACATTTTGTGATATTCTGAGGTTAAATCTTCAGTCACATTATGTTCCACTTCACTTTTGCCCCCATTCCAAAT